>OX451218.1:35825768-36490829 GCA_949628195.1 Phasia obesa | reverse complement strand
AAAAAAAGTGATCGATGGAGTTTTCATTCGATACGTATTGTATGCATATAAATTTAATTCTTTAGCTCCAAAATGTTATATATTTTGTTTTACAAGTTTATTTTTTATTTTATTTTTTAAATCATTATCATACTCGTGACATACAAAATATTATAAATTTTAAATTTGACAATATAAAGCAAAACCATGACTCTTAATTGTCGCCACTGTGCTTTGTCCAAATCGTTCCAAGTAATTACACACTGTGTAATTTTTTAAATCATGGCAAAATAACCATATACGGACACCACTACGTCATAAAAGACCAAAAAAAAGACTCCTGTCTCCCAGTTTTGCCCAAAGTCCTCCAGGTTTTTTTTTTATGGGCCCTCAAAGATGTGGGGCCTCGATGTCATTTTTGCAAAAAAATTATCATTTCCTCAAGCTCATATTTTGCAAACCGTTTGAAATTTTGATATACTCTCTGAGGCAAAGTTGTAGCTCATAAAGAACAAAAATTGTGAACATATAAAATAAAAAAAACTTCATCTTCAAGGTCAAAATCGCAAAAAACTTTAAAAAATTCAATTTTTTTACCTTTTTTCCCCTGTTCAGGTCCATAGGTAGCAAACCGTTCAAAATTCAAGGAAACAATCAACTACAAAAATGAACCTAAGATCTCAATAAACAACTTTCTAGAACATATGAACTTCCTAGGAATGATTCTTAACACCGTTTTGGTAGCGCTTAGGTAGCCGCAAAAGTGAAAAATTTCCCGGCTACCTAAGCGCTACCTAATGGTCGGTTTGCTACCTATGGACGGTTTGCAAAATATGAGCTTGAGGAAATGATCATTTTTTGCAAAAATGACATCGAAGCCCCACATCTTTGAGGGCCCATAAAAAAAACCTGGATGACTTTGGGCAAAACTGGGAGACAGGGGTCTTTTTTTTGGTCTTTTATCACGTAGTGGTGTCCGTATATGGTTATTTTTTTCCGTGTTGCACTGTGTTATTAAACACACTGTATACCAGTGTTGGGATCTGAAATTTTTAAATTGTACAGTCCCAGTTATGAAATAGTACCAAATCAGCATCAATTGTACCAACATTTGACATTAAGTAAAAACAAGCAAAACATTCATACAGAAGCTCGACAATAAAAGATGCTAATCAAAACTTTAATACTAGGGTATTTTAAAGTGAATTAAGGTCAATTATCACCTTTATTCCTTGAATTTCTTTTCTATGGATATTAGTCAACGAAAATCAAAGCGTGTACAAATTTTTAAGATTAAGTTAAAGGAAATCTCTCAATTTCTTAAATAATTACCAAAAATTGGCAGTTTAAGGCTTTGGCCCCTAAAGTCCACATAAAGACTAGAGTTCATGAAATTCTTTCAGCAATAATTGGAAATATATATAGTTTTTTTAAAGCAGTCTTCTTTTTTCGATACCTTTGGTATTTTAGAAATTAGGCTAATGTCAAAATTTCGAAGTAAAATAGATCAAATTGAAGGACCTCCATATTCTACCAGGATCATCAATTTTACACGAAATTTAGTTTAAAATATAAAATTTTTATATATTCCTTAAGAATTTATTTTATTAAAAAAAAATTAATGGTCCCTTTTTAGGCTAAAATACATAAAAAGGCAATAATTTTGAAGTTTTTAATTTGAAAATTATTTTCAGTTGTTAACTCAGAAAAGATATCATTTTGAAATTTTCCCACAATATCTTAAATTTTGCTCGCTAACTACGAAACTGAAAAAATGTACTGATACTAAATATATCTTTAAGACGATGTAAAATTTTGGAAAATCGAACAAAATTTGAAAAATGTCAAGCCCAAAAATAACTTGAAGGTGTGAGCTTTTTACCTTTGAAGCCACATAGCGCCCCAGCTTCAAAACTTAAGCTCAGATACTCCTCTGCTATGTCCACGTCATATTTTTAATCAATAGAACTAACCTCATACACTGTGCAATGTTGCTTGAAACTTCACCAAAGTCACCGAATCTTAATCCAATTAAGTATGCTTCGAGCTATTAGGAAGAACAAAAAGGCCTTTATCACTTGAAAGAATGAAAAAAATAAATCAGTTTCCGGCATAACTAATTAAGGCGATGCAAAAACGTAACTAAATTACCTATCACTTATACATAATAGGGTTCGCAGAGTAAGTAATAAAAATCCTGAACATAAATCAAGAATGTTGCAATTTGGACAGGGTTGGAGAACTATGAAGTATGAAATGTAAAACAAAAACTTTTTGATTGAATAAAAAAATTTATTAAATAAATTCTATATGAAATTGTACCAAAAAAGCATGAAGTGTACCAGTGTACAACTGATGTGTCGATTGTACAAATTTGGTACAATTGTACCACAAATCCCAACACTGCTGTATACTGGCAAGCTGAAGTCAAATATAAAATTGTGGGCTTTGCGATTGTCGAGACTATTAAATTGTTTGCCACATACTTCGCTGGCGTATGGTTTTTTGAGGCTATGTAGTGTTCTTGATAGACAAATCCAGCGCCACATACTTGAAATTTGCGTGGCCGTACTTCCGTATGTCGATTTTATGTAATTTTTAATTCAAATGTGTAGATTTCTTAAGTCGGAAAAATTTTGTGCGCCGGGCAAATGCCATTGGACAAGTCACATTTAATGTCCTTTCGCCTGCTTGAATGCGTTCATGGCCATAAAAGATTTGTCACAAATACGACAAATAAATGGCCTTTGCCTCGAACTTACAACTATGCTGAGTGGTAAATGCCGTCGCATTGGAAGGCTTTAATTGAGAAATGAAATTCTTTGGGTTGGTTATGAGTTTGCTGCAAAGATCACACTGTGGAAGGGACGTAGTCGTTCGTGATGAATTGTGAAACTTTACGACTGTGAATTTTTTATTCAAATATTATTTTAATTTATTTAAATTATTTTATTTTTCGTTAATGTTTTATTTGTTCATTTGTTAATAAAATGAAAACATACGTACATATGTTTTTTAATCTATTATAATTTTATAAAAACATGTCGAATGACATAAAGGCCGGGGAGTGGGGAATCCGTCAAACGTTATACTTTAACGTATTCAACTGAAAACAAAGTAACAACGGAAGAGGTTGACACAATGAGTACTTTGTTGACGGATATTAAATAGAAAAAAACACTTGAAAAGTTTTTTTTACCATTTTACTTTATTTATTATATTTATTTTGTTGTATTCTGTTTCTTTTTTGCTGCCACTCAACACAAAAATTTAATTTTGAGAGAGAGAAACAATGAGAAACCAAATTATAGCTCTCAAAATTAATTTTTGTGTTGAATGGCAGCAAAAAAAAAGAAAATACAACAAAATTAATTAATTAAATAAAGTAAAATGGCGAAAAAAAACTTTTCAAATGTTTTTTTCGTAATTAATACCCGTCAGCAAAGTACTCATTGTGTCTACCTCTTCCGTTGATACTTTGTTTTCAGTTCAGAACGTTAAAGTATAACGTATGACGGATTCTATGTGCTCGGCCCATAATTTGCTTACTCGACTCGTATCGAAATGTTATTCGATAGGATACTTTACTCGATATCGAATGCGGTGATTAGGCCCCTGGTAATTGCACAACTGTTCTCTGTTAACTGTCAATTGAGCTATGTTAATAATTTGGTTTTTGAGTATGCTTGATGCTACAGATTTAAAATATAGTTTAAAATGTACCCTAGACACGCCCCTTTTAAATTTAGCCGAGCTATGTTGAAATACTATTGAATATGCTTGATGCTACAGATTTAAAATATACCCGAGACACGAACCTTTGAAATTTAACAGAGCTCTGTTGAAATGCTAACTTAGCTCTGTTAATGGAATAAAACTTTGGTTTATGCATCAACTCTGCAAATTTCTCAGAAAGAATGCAATAAATATTGCAAAATAAAAGTAAATAGGGTTTGTTTCTAACACTTGGAATATTTAACAGCGCGAGTTGTTTTCAAGATCTTGCAATGGTTATAAGCAGGGCTGCCAGCTAAATTTTGCTAAATTTTAGGAAAAATCGTCAATATCCGATAAAAAAATTAAAAAATCATCTTTTCAACTTTAAGAAATCGTCAAAAACTCGGACAATTGAAAATGTAGTTTTTGAAGTATTTTTTGTTTACATTTGTAAAAAATCGATAACATAAGAGGTAATTTTTTAAGATGGCTTAGAATCAAACTGAAATATGTTCTTCAATTGAATCATATACACAAATGTGTACTAAAAGATCCACAAAACTATATTTATAACACATTAACGTTTTTCGAAATTTTGCTATTAAATATCTATACTTAATATTTTTATTCAGTCACACAGAGCCAAAAATGCCTAATAGAATCAAAAAAAGAAGAGATTACCTATTATTTGCATGTGTTAAATCTTTTTAATTTTATCAAGAAGGGATCACCCTCTTTTTCGCTTTTTAAATTACGTTAATTAAAATACCTTTTTTGCTTGTATGATAAATAATTATACTAGTGGTACAAGCGCTTTACAGAAGGCCGAGAAGATGTTGATGAAGATGAGCGTCCTGGAGTTGCAAGACCACGTCAACAATTGAAGAAAAGATTGAAACAGTGAAAAATTGTTTTGTAAAATCGTCGAATCACTATTAGGGAAGTTGCAGAGGATATTGGCGTCAACAATTGAAGAAAAGATTGAAACAGTAAAAAAAATGTTTTGAAAAATGGTCTAATCACTATTAGGGAAGCTTCAGAGGATATTGGCATATCAATCGGCTCATGCCATGCAATTTTCTCGAATGTTTTGGGCATGAAACGTACGGCAGCGAAGTTTCTTCCAAAATCGTAAAATTTTGATCAATAGTAGCGGTATTAGTATCGCTCAGGAGTTGTTGAATGACGTCAACGACGATCCAGGTTTGCTGAAAAGGGTTACTACTGGTGACGAAACGTGAGTATATGGTTATGACGTCGAAACCAAGGCCCAATCATCCCAATGGAAGCGGCCAGAAGTCAAAAGCCAAAAATCGAAGAACACACACAAACTTGACTAACCTTTTCAGTTGTCAACAAACTACTAATTCAAATTAGCCGATAATTCCAACATATGCCTAACACATGTGTATCAACATAAAAACATTTCGTTAATCGAATGCACACAGCCCGCGAAAATTCAAAAGTTGTCGTTTTCTTTTGAACACACCTCGTATATGGATTTTTAAGGCTTTTGCTTGAGATTTACCGTTTTGGGACACTGTCAAAGTCAGGAAAGTTGAGTAAATTGCATACGTTTTTATTCATTTTTTACGAATTTTTTCTGGGAAGGGCCACATTAACAGCTACTTATATTAAGTTTTAGAAAAATTTTATTCTTAATTTTTATGATAAAAATCTCGTTCGAAATTAAAAACAAAAAAGATTTTTGCGATCCTAAAAATATAAAAATATAAAATTTTATATCTCTACTTTTATACGGTAAAAAACGTTTCGCGTTTTTGCGATTTCTTGCTAATTTCATGTTTTTTCCTGTTTTTGCTCATCTTGCATAAGTAGATACGAGTAAACAACCTTTTTGTCAGTTTATAAAATTTTTTTGGTTTCTAAGTTGTTTTAAATAAATTAATTGTTATTATTTTAAATAAAATTTATTGTTACTATTATAGATAAGTTATTATCTATACATATAATAAATAAAACTGTTATTTTCTGCCTATCTGTTTGTGTTCGCATCACGTAAAAACTACTGGATGAATTTTAGTAACATTTTATAGAAAGGTACCTTAGTGTCGTGGTTCAAATATAGGATATTTTTTCACGTTTAAATAGAGAAGAGTTAAATTAAGAACGGTCTGTTGTCAAATCAAGAACGCCCTGTTATTAAATCAAATTTTTACGCCGTTTTTCTTTTAGTTTTGTCATGTCATTAAATGCGTTAGATAAAAAAGATCTGGTGTTAAATCTTGAAGTTCTTCACATAGAAACACAAAGGGATGTCGATAATGACGAAGAGAAACTTAAGAAATTACATTAAGATGGAATGTATTTTTAAGACGTTTGTGACAAATGGAAAAAGACTTATTATATGCGACAAAAGAACATAAAAACATTGTAATTAAATCTAATGTTAACCCTTATCAACTTTTAGATAAATATATACTTTGACATAATGCATCCAAAAAAAGCACATTTGCTTCTCTCGAAATGGGATATACATATTTAAGCAAGAGATTCCACAGTTTACGAAAATTATATTCATGATTATTTCTAGCAATTACTTTCAAAATTACATCGTTTGCAACTACAGGTTGATATTTGTACTATTAGTATACGTATATTTTAATTACCTTTTCTCATTTTTCTTATAAGTATCTTCGAAGGATTATATATACTCGGTGCTGCTAAACGAGGTTTTACCTTCGATAGCAATATTTAAAAATCAAACTGGTAAATGCATTGAAAGAGTAACATGGTTGACTCTCTGGAAAGCAGAGTTTTGCGGTTAACGCGTACTAATGACTACGAAAGACAGTAGTATGCAAAGATTACAAATATTAGTAGTAAACAAATATTACTCAGCTGGAGTACTCCACGGAATTTCAGATTTCAATTTTTTGCATTTACTTCTAAAAAAAATAAAATTCATCATTTAGTCGTTTTACACAAACAGGTATTTTGTTTGTGTAAAAATATTGCTAGGTTTCAAAAGCAACTCAGAGATGGCAAAGTGGGTACAATTGCACTTTTTTGTAATAAAAAAACTCAATATCAATTCTGCTAAATAAAAATAAAAAAACTATAATACAATGATCTGTTTATGTTTAGAACAATCTTAATTATAACAAGAATTCATAAAAAGTTTGTTTGGTGCAACTTAAATCAGACAAGCAAATTTTTAAAATTTCGTTTACCATTTCTGATGAAACAAAAGAAATTGAAAACAAATATATGTTTGATTTTTTTTTTTTTTTTGAATTTTCTTTGAATTTATTTTTTTATATTCAATGGCGCTATAAAAATTATAAATAAATTTTGACACGTAGATACAAAACAAATCGAAACGAAAAATATCAGCTGAGCTGACGAATGTACTTGATATAGATCTACTTTGCAATTGCCCAAGTACTAGTTAGTGTCGTCCTGACTAAGTAGTTCGACAAGTTAAAAGTTGTATGTATCTAGGAATTTTATAGTGCAGAAGTGAGAAAGCATTAAAACACATACACGCCTTCTTAATTTTCTTCTGTTTTTTAACATTTCGAACTACAAAGCAAAAGCCATGTTGATCTTCTATTGTTGTAGGGACGCCACTACCTAGTAAGATAAATATACCTTGCAATTGCCTGAACATTAATTTTTGTTTCAGTTAAGGGAAAAAGTCTACACTTTTTGCATAACACCCCTGTAATCGTCAAAAATTCCGCTTAGAGTTCTTTTTAAGCCTGGTACTCTGTTCAATTACATACATAAAAAATTTCTATGAAAAAGTCATGAAAAAATGTTGCAGAAGTAGTACTCTGTTTTTGCTGTGGAAAAACATTGAAATGTTTCTGGCAACATTTTATCAAAGCTGTGAAATAAAGCAAAGGGGCAATTATTTCTTGTGAAATTTTTCAAACAACAGCTGATCGCTTGGCTTTTGTTAGCATTTCTAAAACAATGTGGTATACTTAAAAACAATAAAATCTAAAAATTTTTTCAAATCGCAAGATAGACAACACATTTTAAATGTCAAATTTTCCTTGTGAAATAATAAATGTTGCTCAACATTTTTCTCCAAATTCGAACAGTTTGTTTTTTACACTTTTTTACTAAACTCACAAACTCAATTTAGAAAAACTGCTTATATAGTGTAATAGTAAGGACCCTAGGCAACACTCTCCATATGGTGGTATTGGATGCCACCTCTTCATTTGGCCACATTGGCCAAAATCCTTGAGAGGCTTCATATAGTACAAAAATTGAGTTTTTTACACTTTTTTACTAAACTCACAAACTCAATTTAGAAAAACTGCTTATAAAGTGTAATAGTAGGGACCCTAGGCAACACTCTCCATATGGTGGTATTGGATGCCACCTCTTCATTTGGCCAAAATCCTTGAGAGGCTTCATATAGTACAAAAATTGAGTTTTTTACACTTTTTTACTAAACTCACAAACTCAATTTAGAAAAACTGCTTACATAGTGTAATAGTAGGGACCCTAGGCAACACTCGCCATATGGTGGTATTGGATGCCACCTCTTCATTTGGCCACTTTAACCAAAATATTTTGGGAAAAAAATTACTAACTGTTGTTCAAGAAAAATAATATGAATTTATGTTCGTTTATCTTAGTAGGGTTTGAATATTTTAAAATTGTTGAAAAATTCATATATTAGTGTTTAAGACATTACGTCATATACGTTTTTAACTTTACACTTAAATATGTTTTACGTAAGTCGTTACGTCAAAAACGAATATAACTGACATATTTAACTTCACACACATAAAGATTTGAATAAATTTTTACTTTGTGCAATTACATTGTAACTCTTTTAATATAAAATTTTTATTGTTCTCAATACACATGTAGGTATTATGTTGCTATTTTACACTTTTTTAAAAAATTTGTTCTTGATTTCTTTTTTTTTAATGTTTTCTATTGTTTATTTTTTATAGCTGTTTGACAATTTACACCAAGGCGAATTAATATCAGGTGTTGTTGATAGCACTGCTGAATTTTGTTTGCTTATGTTTTTTGGAGGCAGGTTTTGTCAAAATTTGTTTATTTAGAAACAATATTTAAAACAAATACTAAATTGAAACGAAAAAAAAAAATTATTTAAAAAAAGGCGTTACATATGAATGTAAGTATGTTGATTTTTTATTTTAAATTTTTACTACACACAACACATTAACACATATACAAATTTTCACCACATTTGAACAATTTAAAGGAGCTGCAGTGGGTCCAGTATCTTTTTTTATGCTTTTATTTTTTTAGTTCTATTTTTGTCTTCGTTTTTTTTTTTTTTTTTTTTTTCTTTTAGTAAAAATAAACGAAATACATTAGGTTTGTTCTTTAATTAAAAATAGTTAATAAATTTTTTTTTTGTTGTTTGCTAGTCATTCAGCCAGCAGCTCTAGGTCGTTTTAACATCTTTCAGGGATCTTTCCACATAAGATTATTAAGCCCTCGAATTATTATTGTGTAAAAAAATAATTCAATGCAATATTGTTCATAAATGTTGGAAGTTTCTGCTTCGAAAGTAAGCGAACACAGCTATTTTTTTACATTTTGCTTTGATATTAATTAAGGCGAATTAATTTATTTTGACAGAGGCAGCCGACCAAACAAAAACATAATACATGTTGTTTTTTATTGTTATACTTGTTGTCGTCTCGCTTTCACCTGATAAATAGATTCGTCTTGATTTACACAATTTGGCCCATGGTATAATAATACAGGTATGTATATGCAAGGCGAATTCAAAAAAACTAAGCAACCTGTTTTTGCCCGACTGTTTCAAAATATTTTACTAAATTGTAAAGAAAAATATAAATAACATGAGCTGTGTTCGCAAACACTTTTATGACAAATTATTCATTATAATAAAAGTAATTAAACATTTTAACATAAAATGAAACTGGTTTACACTAAATAACTAAAATAAATTATGTATGTATAAAAGGAAGAATTTAAGAGGTTTTAAATATTTAATACTCCGTACACAGAAGTATGAAAAGATTTTTGATATGTGTTTAACATAAGTAATGAAGATCAATCTCTAATAATTTATTTTGATCAAGTTTAAAATTGCTTAACTTTAGTTTTCTAAATTATTCTGTTTGGTCACCTGTACAAGCCATATTATAAAGATAATCAAGGCACACTGTCATTATTTTAAAGAGCCCTTACATTTTGGTTTTCAATACACGACTGCTGAGTACATTTTGCCTTCATTAGGGGACTCTGTAGATATACAGGAACTCTGCAGATATAGGAAGGACACCTGAGTAAATATGCAGTACTTGTGAATTAAAGCCTAAAGCCAATATGGCTGCTTTAAGTAAGTCAGAAATCAAGTAGGCTGCATTTGTCCCTAGCAGCAGCATCAAATCCAGCTGATCATTTTATTTTATCATGTTATTTTAAGTCATCAGAACTTTTTTTAGTTGAAAAGTTTTACTTATGTTATAACATATGTACATATTTTTTATTTTCTTTAAGTAAACATTGCAAGTTAAATAAAGGATTGAGTAAAATAAAGCAGTTAGCTCCCAATGCACTGAGTAATATAATTTTTGTATTACTAATTTTAAGTGCGCGAACTGAGTTTTATACAAGGTTTGACATTTTCAGATAAGCAAATTTAAACAGCTGTTCTAACAGTTTTACCTGTATTATTATGCCATGATTTGGCCGAAGAAATACTTTGGGCTGTTTTGGGCAAGAAGAGGAAGAATTTTATTCTCTCAAACACACTGTGATTTACCCAAATTTAAAATACGGGAACACTTTTCGGGCTAATTGGGATCCCAAAGTTGAGTAAAGAAACACAGCTAAACTGAAATGCAGTCGAGCTGCAGGCCTTAAGGGAAAAAAAGCTGAAATATTTTAAACACCAATTAGTAAATCCATGAATCAACAATTTTATGGAACAATAACTATAGCATACTTATAAGGGGATGAATAAAAGGTGAGTATTATAAAACTTACCAAAGAAAAAGGGAAGTAATTTTTGAATTTAATTTTAGTCACAATAAAGTACAAATCCTAAACTTGTATGAAAACAATTAGCATACTTTACGGGATAAAGACAAAATACTAATCATACATTAAGTATTAAGATTGATAGATGGAAAGAACGCAAATTGTGTGAATGTCGAGCGAACTGTTTGACATTATGCTTAGTCGCAATTTACATAGGACAGAAACAGGGCAGACATTTTTTGAATTCTCTTTTGCTCTTGCTTAAACAATTTTTACATTGGACATAAACAAGACAGACAGATTTTTGCACATTTTATTTTCTGTGTTATATTCTTGAAAAATATACCTAATGTGTGGAAATTCCATTTTCCGCACATGCACATTCTACTAGAAACTCATTAAAATGAGGCCGATTTGAGAAATATAAAGTGAAGCAACAAAGAAAAAAGCGAAAAGCAGAAAAGAGAAACGAAAAAATGTCCAGTACACTAGTCATGAAATACACACTCTACCTCTTCAACCCCTTGCCTACAAATCTCGTCTGTCTGCCCATTTTTCTGTCTAATGTAAATTGCGACTTAGGAGCACGGTACTAGGGACGTTTTAAACTGTTTCGGCATCTTCTTAAAATGTTTCATACGGAAAAAATAAATTTTTAAAACCGTACCAATACAACAACATTATAACCCATGATATAATAATACAAGGTAGTTCCATTTCAAAAATGTTTGAAGTTTGCCGGAATTATTGAAGTATGTTTTTATGTAAACAGCAAAAAAAGCGTTGCCACTAATAGAAACGAGTCATAATTATTTTGGAAATTATTTTTAAAAAATGTGTAATTTATATAAATAACATAAACTAAAAACGTACTTTGGTTTAATAATGAAACTTATGAGGAATAAATCTTGTTATAGATTATGATTTCGTCAAACTTTTATATATGTATACTCTTCTGTATTGAGAAATAAAACAATTATATTACAACCTGGTTTAAGCTGCATGCTAATTGACCTTATGAAAAATCTTTACAAAATAAGAAATCGCCAAATTTATAATTACGGTAAAAAATAAAAAATTGAAAAATAGAAATTTATTCAAAAAATATAAAAAGGTCATAGTCATAGGTCATAGTGACAGTAAGGGCATTGATATTTTTTTTTATATTTTTAATTCCAATAAATCTTTAATGTTAACAATTCTGTAGTTTAAGGTAAACAACGTTACTACTTAGCTAGGTTTTAGGACTTAAACCGTTGTTTTTACACTTTTATTGATGAATTTCTTGATAATCACCTCTATTCCATTTGGCGTCGGCGAACCACAATACGACGACGTTTCACTTAATTAAGTTGGTATTGGTATTTGGTGTTTTGTAAGAATACGTGAAGTTGAAATGTTGTTGTATCGACGAGGATTTCATCGTCTTGGTTTTTATAAACGAATGAATTGCCAACAAAATTCAAAATGAAGAAGATTTAAATAACAAGTTTAAACCAATTCGGAAAATTAGTTGAAGAAATGGAAAATTTCGGCGTGATAGAAAAACTTAAAACAGATTCTTATTAAGCACTTTAAATTATTCCACAATATAAAATTTTTATAAAAGAATATTTCTATAGAGAACAGTGTTATCGATAAGCCGTCCACATCGTCATAAGATCATTAGGGAATACAAAATTATAATCAAATTGATGTTGACGTCAATATAAAAAGATGTCGGCTTAAATGTGGTGATGATGACGCCGTCGCCAAATAGAATAAGGGTGAATATAAAATCGCTTAAATATGGTGATAGTTAATTAAAACATTTTTGTTAATTGTTCATAAGAAATTTTTTCAATAACGACAAAAAGCGCTCAATATTTTGGGTTACTTTTAATATATAATATTACCAAATTCTGTGTGCGCATTTCTTGGGTTATTTTTCATTTTTGCTTTTGAGCAGTTTTGCATAGAGTTATTTTTTAATTTTAAATTTCTATAATTGTGCAACTTTCAATTTTTCTTGATACTCCTGAAAGATGAGCTTTCCATCTAAGTTAAAAAAATAATTTCTTAACTAAACATAAAAGGGGTGCCTTTTGTAAGTTGTATTTAAAAAGAAAACGGGAAAAATTTTATTTGTGAATTACTGCAAAAGTGTATTACTACCGTATGGAAAAGGACGAACAACTTTTTATTTTTCAACTAAAACAATTTTCGTTTGTTTATTTAGACATATAAACTTATGGCTTGTTTCTTTTTTTTAATTTTTAAAATTCAAAATAAAGAAAAAAACGCAAAATGGGATTTCACAAAGTATGTGATATGGTAGCACAAATTTAAATAATTCCCGCAAACGTCAGACCAATAATGTGGCGACAACAGTCGTAAAGTAGCTCTGGGTCGGGGAACACGTGCGTGCGTCATTGTCATTATCGCTTAAAGTCAATCAGGCCGTCCTTGTTGCTCGGCCTTCGAGTGGTTTGCGTCTCGTTCTCACACTGGCTGATTGGCGTCCTCGAATAGCTGTACTACGGTACTGTTATTGGTGGTTGTTTAATCAGCCACGTGTAATCGTTTGGTTATCGTTTATAACCTATAAATTTTAATTTAAATAAGTCGGACATTGGTGGAGCACCATTTTAAAAAACTCAACTGTTAACTGGAGGAGCACCATTAAACTCAATTTTTAACTGGAGGAGTACCAATAAACTCAAGATTTTCACTGGAGGAGCACTATTAAACTCTCATTAATTTTACCTAGCTGAATTTGGAGTCTCACTTCCTATACGAAGGTATAGGTCGCTCTGCAGATTTTGGAGGAAGCTAAGGCAATCATACCCTGGCGCTTTGGTTTCGTACCTTTGCCATTTACCAATTTTTTTTGGAGAGAAACCAAAAAAAAAAAAATAATGTGGCGACAAAAAGAGAGAATGGAATTACCTTCTATTATTATATCATGTTATAACCTGGTTGTCATGTTATAAAATAGTTTTATAACAAGTGCTAATGTTTATAAATTAACGTAGACGGGATGAAAATCGAAAGTAAACGGGTGGAATTCAATTATACCGTTTGAAATGATTTGACAGCACCTTTAATTTTTGTAAACGGGAAATTTTAAAAACCTATGCTGCAACTTTTTCACTAATTATCCAGAAACGTCCACCGCTATACAAAGTAAATATATGTAGGTATAAACCATATATGCAACTATAAACGTACGAGTCTTAAAACTTGGCAAAGGGCATTGAAGACTATGTAAAACTAATAGCCCAGTTGAGCATCTTCTTCTATATGTGTTTTATACCCTCCAAGGCATATTACAAATACATTAGTATTTGTTGCCGCATTGCTATTACCTATTATTCCATTTGCATTGAAACTTAGTAGGTATAGATTATTTACAAAACAAAAGGCAATTTTAAAAAATTATTGCCAGGACGCTGACGACGTCGCGGACGCTGCTAGTATTAAGTAATGTAACAGATTTTGTTGCATACTTGTCCTTTGTTTACTTACCTGCTTTTGTAAGCGGTATAATTTGTGAACCACTGGAATAAGCCATTTCATGATCACTTATAATACGAATAAAAACACCGCGTTTAAGAGCACGAGCAAATGCTTGCGACAATTCAAACGATGTAAATGTATACATAGCTAAATCGATAGAATACTTGGCCGAATCAATTAACTCTACTAGACGGCCGACATTTTTTGCGGCGCAAAAAGGATTTTTACATTTGCCATTTAACTTAGAGGGTGTAAGTTTAAAAAAACGACCCTGCGAAGGGCTGTTGCTACAAGTATTATTGCCACCGTCGTTGCTATTACTTTTATAACAGCGATGTTTAGCGATACAGGACTGTGTCAACTCATTGGTCCAGATAACCTCACACACTTCCTGTGAAGTTGAACGCTCTGTTAGCTGTTTTTTAATCCAGAAATATGAATGATATACTAGTTCAGTGGTAATAATGGCACAGGAACCATATAAACAATAACGAAAAATTCCAGATTCCAACATTTTTTTTATTTTATTTTTTTTATTACACTTGCACTTGTTTGAATTGCAGCCAATCAATAATCTTTATTTCTTAAATTTCACTTAAAAACTTAATATACATACATATGTAGGTATGTATATTTTTGCTCTGCTTTATGTTGGATTTTAACTGGTCTTTTTATTTCAATTCAAAAACACGAAATTTAATTTTAGTTGCACTTCAGGGTGAAAAATTAAATCCTTTAGTAATGCACTTTTCGCAATTTAATTTTTTGCAATGGATGAGCACGCGGTATTTGACGTTTGCTTAGCGATTAGTATTAAAAGCTAATATATTTGCTTTCTTCTATATCTATCTATGTATTTTAGATGTGTGTTTCTGTAGGTATGAACCGATCTTATATCTTTCCATTAATTCGGGTTTGTTAACCGTTTTTTTTTTTTTCTCCTTGTTTTTTTCTTTGAAGATACTTGTTTTTTTTTTTCTTTATTATTATTCAATTCTGACGTTTATGCGTTCATTTATGTCTTTTTTTCATTAATTCGCGTCTTTCTTTTAATAAAACAGCATTTGTTAGATGCACGTGTATCTTTTACTTAATATTTGTTGTTGTTTTTAGTTAGTGTCTTCCATGGCACAAATACACTTACAGCTGTTTTTGGTGTTTTTGTTTTGTTCGCAACTTTCTGCTTAAAAACAAAACGTAGTTGTAGTTAATGGTACGGTATGGTCAGGGGTGTAACAATGCGTTTTGTTAATAATGATTTTTAGAATTTAGTAGTTTTTTTTTTTCATATTGGATAAACTTAGAGCCAACTTACACCATGTAATTTTTCATGAAACTGGTTGCATGCAATTTTTGTTTGTTGGCAAGAGGTGTAAAGAAGCAAGCGGGGTAAACAAAATGGCTTGGCTTAAATTTTAAGGGGATTTTTTGACACTTGCTTTGTACAATTTTCGTTTGTGCAGAGTTGATTTTAAAAAATGAAATTGTTTGGTTTAATTATGTATACATTTCGGTATGATTTTAAGAATTTCTTTCAAAATTTCATTCTTTGTTTGACTCATTTTTATTTAAATATGAAAATTAGCTTTTCACCACACACTTAAATGAAACTTAAATGACCACTCTTGTGCATTTAAAGTCTATCTAAGTTTTACACATATCCATATGTTTTTATCAGCTTGATTTTATCCATGAATGAAAAAATCTGTGACCATCGACAGTATTAATATAAATATATATTGATTCCTTTCTATTAAAATATTAATATTACATGTATTTCAACAATTTTGCTGTTTTTAAGTACATTTTAAGCATTTTTTGTGTTGTTTCTATTTTTTGTCTGCAAAAACAATGAAATTTTTTTGTTAAACGGCTGCTTTCTGCAATTGTTTTGATATTTTGTGGTGCTACCATATTTTTACTACAATTAAGTGAGAACATTTAAATAAGACTGAAAAACTGAAACTGTATTTAAATACAACTTAAAAGTAAATGAAAATTAACTAAATTCGCATTTAAATATGAATTCAAAAACTGGCCCTTAAAACCTTACCATTTATCTGTAATTTAATGTTGTAAATTTTAAGTGTTAAGAACTATAATATTTTTATAACAAAACAGTTATATTTATCTGAGTTAAAATGTATTTTCAATTAAGCTTAGGATATTGACTTTAATAAAGCGTCGAAATTTAAAAGTATACCCGGAAGATCATACCGAAAGATCTACCCATGGTAGAATAAACAAGGTAAGGTTAGTTGAACAGCTGACATTTTTTTTTTCCTTCGTTTGTTTTCAATTGTAGTTGTCAAGCTTTGTTTACGTTTGTTTGTTTGTTTTTGTTATGAAAAATGCTAAATTCCAACAACAACAAAATTCGAGTGAATGGCTGGCAGTAATGTCAACTTAGCTCTTTTTGATTTTCTTCGACGCTTACTTTTTTACTATGCTAACTTGAAGCTGTTTATGGCTATAAACAGCGCGTATGGGATTTTTTGCATTATTCAATTAATTTATAATTTTGCACTTAATCCTTATTAAATATAATATTTTTTTGTTCGTATATTTTTACATAGTAATTTGAAGCTTATTATTGACTTAATTGGAAAATGACAAAATGTGTGGAAATTACTCAACCTCAAGTTGGCCTAAGGCTGAAAGGACTAATAAGTGACGCCGCGATATTTTAAGAGCAAATTTGTACAATTTAAATTAAAAGCAAATGCAAATCAAGCTGTGTTCACATACATTTATTATACATCGATTACATTAATAGCAAACCCCAGTTAAGGGAATTAGTATTTAAGTTAAACATTACAGTGTTGATACACTTGTATTAGAGTTTTATTGAATTAAGATTTTAAAGTAGCAGTATAATCCAATTCAAGCTTCTTTTGAAAAATAAAAAAATAATTTAAAGTAAAGTAACATTAGATTTGAAGATAATTATTGTCATGTTAAGACATGACCCAAAAAACCCAAGTCTTTTGTCAATAAACCTAAGTCCAGGAATGTATTGTAAACAAGTTTGTATACATATTGGTTTTTACAAATATTTCCCCACAGTACTAAAACTGCACATAGTTGTATAAAATATTTTGTAAAAAAACAACATATATTTTTTGCAATCAATTTAAATGTTAAAATTAAATATTTCTTTTGTTCTTAAGTAAGAATTTTGTATTTTTACTGATATATATTAATGTATGTGCGAAAAACGATGAATTGAATACTAATTTTAATTATTTTTTATTTTATATGGAAAATGTTCATTCCCTAATAAAGCCTAGTACTCTGTTCGAATTTTTGGAAAATGTTGATCAACATTTATTATTTCGGAAGGAAAATTTGAGATTTAAAATGTGGCGTCTATCTGGCGATCTGGAAGAATTTTACGATTTTATTGCCTTTAAGTATAAGACCCCTACAAGAAATTGATGATCAAAACTAACACATACACAAAAATAACAAAATTAAAATGAATATAAAAATAAAATAAAAAATTTTTATAAAAAAGACCTAGAGCCTAAAAACTTAATTATAAAATGTATTTTTTTTTCTTTTATTTTTTAATTTTGATTTATTTTCAATAACCTAGCCTCTTGGAAAAATCGGTTACAATATTCGGCTTACATAATTTTAACAATTAACAAATAAAAATAACGAAAATAATTATAATAAAACTGAGATCACAAAATTGCTCCAATAGAATCAAAACCCAAAAACTTTGTTACAAAGCACTACTAAATGATTATTTAAAAAAAAAAAATCTACAATAAAACAAAAACTTAGAGATATAATAAGGCCATAGAAATAATCAAAATAGCAGCAAAGATTAGTGTTTATCTTAAATTAAGCAAAAATGGAGAAATAGAGAAAAAATATCCTACAAGGACAAAAATAACAATGTCAGTATTTTAGAACAATTCTTGTTTGAAAAACTAATTTAAAATAGATTTAAAAAAATAATTTTTTAACCATTTAGAAAATTGTTCATAAAATATTTTGCAAAAATATTTTTGTAAAATTTTATTCGAAAATTTTTTTGGAAATTTTTTTTTGGAAAATTTTTTAAAAATTTTTCTGTAAAAAATATATTTTTGAAAGTTCTTTGTAAATATTTTCTTTTAAAGTAATTGATTTTTTTTTTAATTTAGGACCTTCCTACAATCTATATTGAGTTAGAATGGTCAAACAAAAGCAACAAAAATCCTTAATAAATTTCCTTATATTGTGCCTTTTAACTTCTCCTGGTTACCAGTGGGCATCCTGGGAGTCCATTAGCTACCTCTTTGTGCATTGCTTTCTACTAAAGCATTTAAAACAAATAAAAGCAGAGAAATCTTACGAACCTAAAAACAAACACAAAATCGGCCCTAGCAGGGGGTTACAGAACCTTCGAGATCTGTATGCACTCCTTACGTTCCACCTGTCGCGGTCTAATATTTACTTAACAAAAAAAGGCAAAAAAGAATCATTAAAACTGTAAATAAAACAACGTGAAAATATATAGGTGGGCGTGGTTGATTGCCCGCAGACTCCAATGGGATTGTGTGATGTTACTGAATTGCAATCCCAACATTTTCGAAACCATGCCTGGCAGATTCTTCTTCTGGATTGTTGCACATACAGAGCAACAATGTTGGTTAGTTCTTATTTGCAGCTTTTGGTCATGTCCAGAAACGACGGTTAGGAAGAAAACAATGTTTTATTTATTTTAGTTTTTCTGTATGTAGTTATTATTTATTTGTTTGTTGCAAATCCTTCTTTTTTTCCTATCGTCAAATGTGTGTAAAATTTATTTGTTAATTTTTCATGTGGTTTCTTAATTTCGAACAATTTAGGTTATACACGATAACCCAAGCGATTACACATGGCTGATTGATGCAAACACAAATTAACTGTACCACGGTACAGCTATTTACCAGTTCCACAGTTCCTTTTTATTCTTGGGATTACCGTTGTTTCTACTTCTTTAAATTGCATTACAAACAAAGGGAATAGGTTCGTTATCAGCTTAATTAAAGGCATTTTTTGTATAGCATACGGTAACATTACTTAATATTGTAGATCATATATTTGGTGGTATATTTTAAGAGCGTCTGATAGATCGTTTAGAGCGTAAAGTCTCAAATATGTAACGACATTTTTAAAAATAATTGGCAACAAGAAAACAAAGTTTAAGAGTTCTGCACTTACTATTACTTTGACTGCAAATGCATATTCAAAACTGAGTTTAACTACTTTTAAATACATTTTTAACAAATTTCTTTGCAAAAGAGAATATTTTAATTTATTACAATTTGTTAACTGAATGTACATAAGAAACTTAAAATCTTAAATTAAAATTAAAAAATTATTTTTCAAGTTAAATTTTAATATTTTTCTTTTAGCTATTTTTTTTTTGTTTTCTTTAAATTTTATAGAATTTACTGAGAAGTTGTTGAGGTATAGATATATTCTATTAAAATATTTAACAAAAATTTTATACTTTAGAATACACCAAAGGATGTATTTAAATTAAAGTTCTTAAAGGTTTTTAACAAACGAACAAAAATACTAAATTAATAATAATTATAAACGGCAATTCTAAATTACTTCTACAAACGATTATATCGGGCTTGACTGGGCTTACGATCTGAAAAGAAATTACGTAGAACTAAAATCTGTGCAATGCCAATTAGTAAAATGGCACCAGTCTCAGCACATGACCACCACATGACACGTTCGTTTAGCTCTTCAGCCCTTTTGCGGCCTTGAGCCTCACGGAGGCGATGATGTGTTTGAGCGTCCAAAATATCGTTTAAAGACTTGTGTATTGACTGTGAAGATGTTTCCATTTGTGTTAAAACGGTGGCATGATCGTCGACTCCGGGCAAGGCGGGTTCATCACCGACTTGAAAGTCAACATAGACGAACTTGTGTGAAAATGTCGAAAATTTATTGCTAAAACATGCCTGATAAATGCCCGTTGTTTCTGCAACAAATTGGTGGCTATCGAAGGTAGCCTTCTGTTGTTCGTAGATTATGCGTCCCTGCGGATCTTTTAGCATAACATCGACATCCAACTGACCACCGGCAGAGACCTGAAATTCTAGATACGCGGTGGTATTGCGTTTAATCTCTTCGAAGAAACAATCTTCAGCACCATCTGCTAAATCAAATGTAAATTCGACTGACTGCACCGAACACACCCAAATAAGGTACATCAATACATTGGCCCACATCAAATTACGAAAACCTTTAAATATCAGCATTTTTTAAGTGTGAATATGACTGTTTAATTTTATATTTTTTAACGTAAATACAGATAAAGCAGACGAAATAACTTTGTACACTTGACAATGGCCTCCTGTTGTATGCCACGCAAGATGAGTTCTACAAATACATAAAAATAAAAAGAAACACTGTGTCAATAATAAAATTTTCATACATTTGTGGTTTTCGCAAGCCTTTTTTATATAAAATTGTTGCTGTATTACACTTTACCTTTTTACTGACTAAATATTTATTTATTTTCTTTATTTGAATATAAAAATTACTTTTTTGGGAAAATTTCTGTCGTTCTTTTGAATTCTTCTTTTTGCATATTTGACAATTTGTTTTATCTAAATGCTAAACTGACGTGTCAGAAAAGCATGTTAACAAATCAAGCTGCAAGGTATTGTGTACATAAAGAGCTACATTTTTGTCACCTTATTTCGATGGTGAGTAAGGTGAGTTTGGCTGTAAACTTTTCTTTATTGTATTACAAGTAATATAAAAGCCATTTTATGCCAATTTTATGTATATTACTTTTTGCTCTTAATGTTTTTATCTTGAAACAATTGATAAATGATGTAATCAATTTTTAAATAATATATAAAAATTTCTTTTTTAGGTACTAGCAATATGTAATGTATTTCTTAGGTTAGGTTAAGCAGGCAGCTCCAATACAGCTCACTTGGGTCCAAGTATTGGTCTTTTGTGTACCTGCAAAAGAGGAGGGGAAAAAGGAAGAAGGAAAAAGGGAGAGATAGAAAAGAGAAAAAAAGCGTTGAGAGAAAGCATAGAATAAAAACACAGACAGTTTCAAGGCAGAAAAAGAAGGTCAGAAATGTAGTCAAGTAGCCAAAGTACATATAAAAAAAAACCCGGTATTAAAAATATTTTTTTTTTTTACATATGAAGATTGACTTCTGTTAAGGCATGTTAATGTCTGATCTGTTTATGTTCAGATCAATCTAAATTAAAACAAGAATTCATAAGAAGTTTGTTTGGTGCAACTTAAATCAGAAAAGCAAAATTTCTAATACCATCCCTGCTGAAACAAAAGAAAGTAAAAAAATATATATTTTAATTTTTTTTTTTCAATTTTCTATGAATTTACTTTTTTAAAAAATTAATGGCACTATAAAAAACGTAGGAGGAGATAACAAGCTTTTTTATCAAACTTTTTTTTGAAAATGTAAACAAACTGTAAAAAAATGTAAACAAATTGTTGCAAAAATATAGCGATTTTGAACTCGATTAAAAATAGTGAATTTAAATTATATTTTAATTCGAAAAAATGAAAAGCCTGTGGACTATAGAATCAGATTTTTCGGTTGTAAAGGTGCTAAGCATTAAACATAATACAGTGTTTTTTTAAGTTTTAAATTTAGTTTTTCATCAATATCTCGAAAACTATTCCACGTTCCCATATACCACTATATACGTTCGAGAGAGGACCAAAATACGAGTCCATCGTGATAAAGTTTTTTTCTGGAAAAACTCTACGAAAATAGTTATAACCCAGCAAACTTTTTTAATTTACAAAAATTGTAAAAACTTAAAAGTTTTTCATCAATAACTCGAAAACCATTCCACGTGCACATATACCACTATATACGTTTGATAAAGCATAAAAATATAAATCCATCGTTGTATAGTTTTTTTCTGAAAAGGCTGTACAAAAAAAGTTATTAACCCAGAAAACTTTTTTAGTTTACAAAAAATGTAAAATCTAAAAAGTTTTTCATTAATATCTCGAAAACCATTCCGCGTGCACATATACTACTATATACGTTTGATAGAAGACAAAAACGCGAATCATTCGTGGTATAGGGTTTTTCTGAAAAGACTGTACGAAAAATGTTATTAACCCGGCATCCTTTTATTATTTACAAAAATTGTGATAATTTATACGTTTTTCACTAATATCTCGAACACGATTCTGCGTGCACAAATACCACTATATACGTTCGATAGAGGATAAAAATACGAATCAATCGTGGTATCGGGTTTTTCTGAAAAGACTGTACGAAAAAAGTTATTAACCCGGCAACCTTTTATTATTTACAAAAATTGTGAAAATTTTTAAGTTTTTCACTAATATCTCGAAAACGATTCCACGTGCACATATACCACTATATACGTTTGATAGAGGATAAAAATACAAATCAATCGCGGTATCAGTTCCTGTAGCCGTAGTTTTCTGAAAATACAATTAAAGGAAACACTTGTCTTCTAAGAAATAAAATAATTTTAATTAAAGTTTCTCTTTTTTAGTTTATTTCTTTAAAAAAATGTAAACAAACATAAAACACAAAACAAATTAGGAACAAGGCGAATATACTTTTGACATTCCAGTGAAACCAGCTGATATCGAAATCGCTATTATAAGTTTACCTGGTGCCATATTCTGCAATTCTCGTAGCTAAAGCTATCGCTAAAATTCGTAAAATTAATTAAACAATTATGCGTATTCTTACATACATATTTTGACATTTTTAATTTTAAATACTCATTTTAAGGACATAAAAAGTGCATTTAAAACTAAATATATAAGAATACACAGAGATATCTTTTTAATGCAATAGCATTTTTGGCGATAGTTTTAGCTACGAGAATTACAGAATATGGTACCTGGTTAAATATGCCTTGGTAATTGAAGATGAGTACTTATTTAAAAAATTAAAACAACCGTAATAGTTTAAGTAAAAACGCACACAATCGCAGCTATAAACTTTTCCATGCTTTCGCCGACGAAGTTAAATGTATATAAATTATAATATTGTTATTGATTAACAACAATATTCGGCCGCTTTCCATAAACTACTTGTTTTGAATGGCTTTTAGATATTGATATTAGCCATGAACAATATTTGGTGTCATCCATTCTAAGATTTTTTTACCACCTCCTCACATGCAGCTTTAGCAGTAGGATATTTAAATTCAAAGCCTGTTTCTAAAGTGCGTTTTGGTTTAATTTTTGCTCCAGCCAACAATAAAGCTGAACGATCCTTGCCAAACAATAGTTCAACTACAAAGCCAGGCACTGGAAACAGGCAAGGACGTTTTAATGCTGACGCAAAGGTCTGTATTATGAAAAAGAGTAAGAAATACCTATATGTACATATCGTCACCTAAAATGCAAAAGGCCGTAACTACACTTTTTAGTTTTTAGAGGAGAAGGAATAAACGTTATAAATTAAAGACTACTTAAAACTTAATATCCACATTTTATATTCAAACTTAGAAAACAAACATAACACACATTGAAAGATAATCAAAGCCAACTTTGTTTTGATTTTTTTTTTTTTTTGGAAAAGTGCAGTTACGGCTTTTTCGTTTAGTTGACGTTGCAGTTACGGCCTTTTGTTTTTCACCAATAAAGTCGTTATTTTTGGACGTATACATGTAAAATTTGCTGTGTAGATGTGTTTCGGTTAAGTTCGTCATAATCAATCAAAAAGTAAATTTTGAATTTTTGAGTAGTTACGGCCTTTTGCATTTTAGGTGACGATATATTTATCTTCAAAATTACCTGTGAGAATTGGCCATTAGTTACTATTTCAGGTGCTACTGCGTTTAAGGGCCCATTACACTTATCTGACTCTAGGCAGTGCTGAATTAAACGACAAATATCTTCTAAATGTATCCAAGGTAAAATTTGTTTGCCTGTGCCCATAGGTCCTCCTAAGCCTAGCCAAAATGGTAACCATATGTTTTTAATCATACCACCTTCACGACCTACCACAACACCTGTTCTTAGTTTTACCTGGAAATTTATTTTTTTAAATGTGAAATAAATTATAGTATTAGAATATTTAAAAAGTATATACATAAATAAATCACTGTTTGGCCTTTTTAATGAAACGGTAATTTATTTAAGTTATTAAAATTTGAAGTTCATTTGCTGGTTCTTACTACTCGTATTTTAAGATCTAAACTATCGGGTAAAGTCGCAGCTTTCTCCCACTCTATACACAACTTCGACATAAAATCGAATACCTCTCCATTATCGTCCTCTGTATAGATTTTGTAGTCGTTAGGTCGATATAGGGATACTCCTGAAATATTAACAAACGATTTGACACCTTGCGATCTTTTAATGGCCTTTACGAATGCCGAACAAGAGTTAATACGTGAATTCCAAACATTTTGCTTAAAACCCTCTGTCCATCTACGTGAAGGATCCAATACATTTTGACCAGCTAAATTAACAACAGAAGTTACCCCTTTCGGCAAGCCATCTTTTTCTAATTGGTGCCATGTAATTCGTTTAGGTCCGGGCATACGTGAGACAATAGTGATCTCATAACCCTGACTAGCTAAATGTTTATTTAAGCGAGTTCCAATAAAACCACTACCACCACCTTTTTAAAATTATTTGTAGATAATATATGAGATATTTATTTTTGATATAAAATAATTTACCAATTAAAGCATGTTTTGCCATAATTTTAAAACTGTGTGTAATTTCCTACCAGTCGTTTACGTAAATCTGCAATTTATTGTAATGAATATCTATGGAATGAAGGAAACAAAAAAAAACAAAATGTTATGGGATTCGTTCAGTTAACTCCAAAAAATTTTACACTGAATCCACTGAAGTATGTTTAGTGCGATAAATTGAAACAGAGATGTCTAATGTCGACATATTTTTGCTATTGTATTTTATTCTTAAAATTCGCATGAATACATCTTGAGTTGTGCTGGGAGAATTTAAAAAAGAACATTTGCAAACAAATTATTTAATTAATTTTTGATTACTTTTAACGTAAAATTATGTCGGCTCCTTTGGAAAACTTAGAAACCCAACTGGAAATGTTTATAGAAAATGTTCGGCAAATACGCATTATCGTGAGTGACTTCCAGCCCCAGGGCCAAAATGTTTTAAACCAAAAAATGTAAGTTTTGTTAATAATTTTTTGTATTTAATTATCATTTGTATACTTTATTAGACAAGGCCTTGTTACGGGATTGCAGGAAATTAATAAATTAAAAAACCAAGTTCAGGATATTTATGTACCTTTTGAAGTTTTTGATTACATTGACCAGGACAAAAACCCACAGTTGTATACTAAGGATTGTGTCGAAAAAGCCTTGGCCAAAAATGAAGAAGTCAAGGGTAAAATTGATGCCTATCGTAAATTTAAAGCAAATATGTTGTTGGAATTGTTTAAAACATTTCCCAACGAGATGAATATGTATCGGGCCTACCGGCCGGATTCTTTAAATTGATATAATGTTTAAACGATTGTAGCCAGAATAGTTGATATGCTTAAGGACTGAATTCAAAACTTATTTTTAGAACTAAGTATCAAATTATTTAAATAAACTAACAATTTAAAGTATTTGTTTTTAATAGCCAACGATTGTTAATATTTACTGGGTAGGGAAATTAATTTCTAACTCGATTTAGCAAATTAAAGAATATTCGAACATCTTCAAAACGTTAAAGATGAAAGAAAACATATGTAAGTAATATTGAATTGAGAATAAAAGGTAAACTACAAAGTTAAATAAACAAATTGTATTATAGATAAAACATACAAATTCATTATTTTGAACTTCTAATTATTCCAGTCAAATTTATAATCAAATACAAGATATAACCCACTTTACAAAGAGGCTGGTGTTGCTATAGTGTTGGAGAAGGTTTGAAGTAATCTTTAGAGTTAAATTTTAGCAAAAATGTTGCAAGTGATAATCACAAATTGTTTGCTGAGAACGACATCATTCGAAGGCGTTATAGGTATAATTTGGTTGTTGCGGAAATGCAACTAAAAGTTTAATATGCCTGCATTGATAAGCCTGCAAATGTATGCTGTTCAAATGATAAGTCATTATTAATTATTAAATATTATTATTAAAACAGGAAATGAATTCAACTACTAAAAACTAAAAAGAGAAA
Source organism: Phasia obesa (assembly GCA_949628195.1). Lineage (NCBI taxonomy): Eukaryota > Metazoa > Arthropoda > Insecta > Diptera > Tachinidae > Phasia > Phasia obesa. Next base: position 36,464,497 of record OX451218.1, on the reverse strand, counting down.
CTTTTTGAGTCAAATCAATTATTGTAAAAATGATCTTTTATGTTATAGTTTTCTATAGGTTTTATAAACCCTAAAATTTTTCACTGTAATTTCTTTAAAATATACTTGCATAGGCACATTATTTTAAGTACTTTTTCGTTATAATAAAGTGGGTAAGGCTCGTTACTATAGCATTCCTTTAAAGTAAGTGATAGTTAAAGATCATTTTAAGCTTACTTGTAATAACGAAAAACAACAATTTCGTCCGATAAAATCAAGAGATATTACGAAGTTAATAAATAACACTATTAACAAGTAAAAGTGCTATATTCGGCCGTGCCGAATCTTCTATACCCTTCACCACGGTGATTTTATTTATACAGAAGTGTACAGCATTATCCATATTGTTGACTCTTTACTTTATAAGAAAAAATCATTATTCATGACATAATTCATGAGTTAAAGAAATAGAAGACAAATGAAAAAAAATTCCGTTTGCTACAATTGTCGCCGTGTTGTCAGCTACTTAATGATATTGAAGACGATAGCTACATCGTAAACTCTGACATTGTTGTAGAAATACTTATTTTGCTTTTATAAAATTAAAAAACTTTTTAAAAAATTATAAATATTTCCTCCAAATATTCCTCCAAAACTTTTTTTGTGTATGAATTTTTAATTTGTAATTTTGTGACATTTTCTTTTGTTGAATAAAATATAAATTAGCCTAAGTTGACGACAGCCACAACGTTTCATTTTTGACAGTTTGTAGTCGGTATTCTGATGATGTCTATGTGTTTAATTCACCTAGGTTTTAAAACAGATATCATCTATTTAAAAATCAAACGCATTTAAAATAATTCTTCAAAAAAAAACCGACTACAAAACAAATATATGTGCATCAATTCTGAACTAAAAATTTAAAAGAAGGTAATGTGTAAGAAATAGTAATCAAATCAAATACTTTTATACTTGTTGCTCTAACGGACATAGTAATATACGTTCTGTACATTCAAATGTCTATCCGTAACGGTTAAGCAGATAAAGCCATATACGACAAATTACGTCAGATATGAGGACACCCTTTATTTTTTTACACTTATTATTACTGACACAGTAATAAAAAGTAACGGTTCTAAAGATATGGCCATATAGCTTAAACAATATCACCTAGGGGACACCCTTTAATGTGCAATTTTAAATTAAACACTTATTTTAAAGGACAGATTCTTTGTAAATTTCTAATGTCTGTCTAAAACGGCTCAAAAGTTTGGCCATATGCATCAATTTACATCAACTATTGGGACACCCTTTAAAATTTTAAATATTTATTAATGTTATTATACGGGACATAGTAGTGGAGATTCTGTCTAATTTTCAAGTGTTTGTCTATAACGGTGCAAAAGATAGGGCTAGATAGGTAAAATTATATCAATTATGGGGACACCCTTTAGTTTCGAAATTTAAATTATATACTTGATGTTATAAAGGACTTAGATATACAGGTTTTTTGAATATTTCAACCGTCTCTCTGTTACGGTTCAAAAGTTTTGCAATATACATCAAATTACATCAACTTTAACTTCTAATTATAAATATTTAATTTCTGATTATAAATATTGGACATTTTGTCCAATTTTCAAGTGATTGTCTACTCACTCACATAAAATTACATTAACTATTGGGACACCCTTTTAGTTCCAAATTCAAATTTTATACTTTTTGTTATAGCTTACTTAGCACTACAGATTCTTTGTAAATTTCAGCGGTCTGTGTACAATTGTTCAAAAGTATGGCCATATACATAAATAAAATGAACAATTGGAGCACCCTTTAATTTAAAATTTTGAATATTTATACATTTTATTATAGCGGTCATAGTAATCGACATTCTGTCAAATTTTCAAGGTTTTGTCTATAACGGTTCAAAAGATAGACCCAAATAGGTCAAATTATGTCACCTATGGGGACACCCTTTAAATTTTAAACTTATTTTTTTATTCATTTCTGCTGTTGAGAGATATAGCGACACGCAATTTTATAAAATTTTAATTTGGTGCCCTTTGCGGTTCTTAATACACGTAAAAAACATGTATGTTGTATGGGGACACCCTTTAATTTTTAATATAATGAACTTATTTTAAAATGGGACCAACCTGAAAGAATAACCTTTCAAATAAAGAAAAAAATTTTAAAATCGGTTCAGAAATGGCTGAGTTCGGCGGTTGAGAGATATAGCGACACGCAATTTTATAAAATTTTAATTTGGTGCCCTTTGCGGTTCTTAATACACGTAAAAAACATGTATGTTGTATGGGGACACCCTTTAATTTTTAATATAATGAACTTATTTTAAAATGGGACCAACCTGAAAGAATAACCTTTCAAATAAAGAAAAAAATTTTAAAATCGGTTCAGAAATGGCTGAGTTCGGCGGTTACATACATAAAAAAAAGCAACATTCAGACGAATAGATAACCTCCTTCTGTTTTGAAGTCGGTTAAAAATATGTTATGTTACACTCATAATTTTAATTTTTAGAGAAATATTGAAATTATTGTTTTAATTTTTCGAAAATTGAGTCTAAACATTTTTTGTAAAAATATTTTTTTTTAATTTTTTTGTAAAATTTTATTCGAAAATTTTTTGGAAAATTTTTTAAAAAAATTTTTTTTCGAATATTTTTCTCACAAATATCTTTTTGAAAATGCTTTGTAAATTTTTTTGTAAATATTTTAGAATTTTAAATTTTAAAATTTTTTTTAAAAAATTTTTTTTAAAAAATTTTTTTTAAAAATTTGATTGATCCATGATCCGATGTTGCTGAATTGCAATACCAAAATTTTCGAAACTATGCCTGACAGATTGGTGTGCTTAAATTTTTTGTATCTCTTCTGCCTTGGCAAATAACATTACCACACTAACACGGACAGACGGACGGACGGACAGACGGACATCGCTTAATCAACTTCTCTATGTATAAAGATCCAGAATATATATACTTTATGGGGTCGGAAATGAATATTGTAGAAATTACACACGGAATGATAAACTTATATATACCCTTTCCACCTGTGGTGAAGGGTATAAAAATATGTTACTCTATATACACACATACATACATATGTATATTCTTAATATTAAATATATTAAAAATCATGTTACAGTCATGATTTTCATTTTCAAAGAAATATTAAAACTTTTGTTTTAATTTTTCGAAAATTGTGTGTAAAAATTTTTTTGTAAAAATAATTTTTTAAAAATTTTTTGTAAAATTTTATTCGAAAATTTTTAAAAAATTTTTTTTCGAAAATTTTTCTGTAAAATATCTTTTTGAAAATGCTTTGTAAATTTTATTGTAAATATTTTTGAAAAAAAAAATTAAAAATTTTTTTTTAAATTTTATGGAAATTTTGTTGTTAAATTTAGGTTTTTCTGCAATTTATATTGAGTTAGAATGTTAAGACTAAAGCAAAAAGAAATCCTTACAAAAAAAAAAATTCCTCATATTGACAGATGGGGGGTCCTTTTAACTGCTCCTATTTGTCAGTGGGTACCCTGTGGGTCCATTGGCTACCTCTATGCGTATTGCTTTCTATTAAGGTCTCTAATACAAATCAAAGCAGAAAAACCCTACCAATCTAAAAACAAACAAAAATCGCCCCTCGCAGGGGGTTATTGATCCCCCGAGATCTGTATGCACTCCTTGCGATCTAATGTCGCAGTCTAATATTTATTTGATAAAAAAGGCAAAACAGAATCATTAAAGCCGAATAAATTAAAAAAAAGTGAAAAAATATAGGTGGGCGTGGTTTTTGGCCCGCAGCCTCCAAAGGAATGATCCGATGTTGCTGAATTGCAATACCAAAATTTTCGAAACTATGCCTGACAGATTGGTGTGTTTAAATTTTTTGTATCTCTTCTGGTGCCTTGGCAAATGACATTACAACACTAACACGGACAGACGGATAGATGGACAGCGGACATCGCTTAATCAACTTCTCTATGTATAAGGATCCAGAATATATATACTTTATGGGGTCGGAAATGAATATTGTAGAAATTACACACGGAATGACAAACTTATATATACCCTTTCCACCTGTGGTGAAGGGTATAAAAAAATATGTTACTATATATACACACATACATACATATGTATATTCTTAATATTAAATATATGTTATGTTACAGTCATGATTTTCATTTTCAAAGAAATATTGAAATTTTTGTTTTAAGTTTTCGAAAATTGTGTGTAAAAATTTTTTGTAAAAATATTTTTTTGAAAATTTTTTGGAAAATTTAAAAAAAAATTTTTTTCGAATATTTTTCTGTAAAAAATTTTTTTAAAATGCTTTGTAAATTTTTTTGTAAAAATTGTAAAAAAATTTTAAAATTTTTTAAAAAAAAAAAATTTTTCAAACATTTTGTTTTAAAAATTTTATTGAAATTTGTTTGTTAAATTTAGGACCTTTCTGCAATCTATATTAAGTTAGAATGGTCAGACTAAAGCAAAAAGAAATCCTAACGAAAAAAAAATTTCCTCATATTGACACATGGGGGGTCCTTTTAACTGCTCCTATTTGTCAGTGGGTACCCTGTGGGTCCATTGGCTACCTCTATGCGAATTGCTTTCTATTAAGGTCTCTAATACAAATCAAAGCAGAAAAACCCTACCAATCTAAAAACAAACAAAAATCGCCCCTCGCAGGGGGTTATTGATCCCCCGGGATCTGTATGCACTCCTTGCGATCTACCTTTCGTAGTCTAATATTTATTTGACAAAAAAAGGCAAAACAGAATCATTAAAGCCGAAAAAAAATTAAAAAAACGTAAAAAAATATAGGTGCAACTATGCCTAACAAATTGGTGTGCTTAAATTTTTTGTATCTCTTCTGGTGCCTTGGCAAATGCCATTACCACACTAACACGGACAGACGGACATCGCTTAATCAACTTCTCTATGTATAAAGATCCAGAATATATATACTTTATGGGGTCGGAAATGAATATTGTAGAAATTACACACGGAATGACAAACTTATATATACCCTTTCCACCTGTGGTGAAGGGTATACAAATATATAAAGTAAAAAAATGATGCCACTTTTCTCGGGAACGGCTCTGCGATTTTTTAGCACGATTGCTTCAAAATGTTCATTAAAGTCTATATTTTCAAAATAAAGTCATTTTTCCTGGGAGTATCATAGTTTCCATTGGAAAAATCAGAAACTGTTTTTTGTGCCCACTAGGGATGAAGCCACTTTTCTCGGGATCGGCTCTGCGGATTTTTAGCACGATTGATTTAAAATGTTCTTTAAAGTCTATATTTTCAAAATATATAGTCATTTTTCCTGGGAGTATCATAGTTTCCATGGGAAAAATCAGCAACGGTTTTTTGTGCCCACTAGGGATGAAGCCACTTTTCTCGGGAACGGCTCTGCGAATTTTTAGCACGATTGATTCAGAATGTTCATTAAAGTCTATATTTTCAAAATATATAGTCATTTTTCCTGGGAGTATCATAGTTTCCATGGGAAAAATCAGCAACGGTTTTTTGTGCCCACTAGGGATGATGGCACTTTTCTCGGGAACGGCTCTACGGATTTTTAGCACGATTGATTCAAAATGTGCATTAAAGTCTATATTTTCAAAATATATAGTCATTTTTCCTGGGAGTATCACAGTTTTCATGGGAAAAATCAGCAACGGTTTTTTGTGACCATTAGGGAGGAATCCACTTTTCTCGAGAATGGCTCTGCGGATATTTAGCACGATTGGCTATATTTTAAAAATATATAGTCATTATTGATGGGAGTATCATAGATTTCAATGGAAAATCAATAACCATTTTCCCTTTTTTTATACTTATATACCAAAAATCTACGCCATTAGTAAAATTCCCTATTACAGGGTATTTATTATCCCCGGTTTTTTAATTCCCAAAATCGACGCTATTTCGTCGACGCTATCTTGGCGCACTTTATTTTCTCAACCAGCTGTGTGATCAGCTGAATAAATGTCAAACTAGAACACGATTGTAGTCAAGGCATATTTAACTAGGTGGCATTGCTACGACAACAAATACAACAATACAACAACAGCAGGGAATTTTGTTTGTGTAATTCCCAAAAAAGCTGTCATAAACATGTGTAAAAAGAAAGAAAATGAAGAAATTTTGTTTGGTAAGTTTTATAAATTGTGTGTATATTTTAAAAAATTTGTAATTTAAAAAGTGTAATTATTATTTTTATAGCACATACGTGGATACATTAATACATGGATATTCGTCATGTATTAATCCAACAAAAGAGGAAAATTTGTAATACAAATACCATGGAAATGTATATACAGCCACCCAGTTGTGGCACATATAGAAGATTTATTTTTGTTGGTATCACCTCAGAAAACCGTGCCATATGACGCTGAGAAAGAAGAAAACCTGGAATTAGAAGCAAAGCAAGCTACTTTAAAAGCAGTCGATGAATCATTTCAGAGAGAATTGGAAAAAGGTATGTAAACGTTGATTTAATTCTACTATTTTAAAATTTTAATTATTTTTTGTTGTCTTTTTTTTAAAACATAGACGTTAATAAAGCTGATCCAACTTATGTGGAAAAATTAGTAGCACATGTCATAAACAATATCCAAGTGAAAATTGCCAATGTTTATGTGAGGTACGAGGATGATACGAGAAGATGTGTCAACATTTTTTAATACTGGAGCTGATATCATCGGTTGCGAAACTGCTATTAAATTCCGAACCTAGCGGAGATAGCCCTCCCTTTTCTATACCAACAGATCTAACGCTGGAGATGAAAAAGATCAATGTTGGCGTAACAAGTTTTAGTTTATTGTAAGATTGGTGGATAATATTAACCAATTCAAGCTGGCCTTACCATATCGCCAATACAGGCCTTATAATAAAAGTGAGTATTAAACTGTTGAGATGCAAATCACACACCATAATAATATTTTTGCTTTTAGCCTACAAAGGCAATGCCAAGATATGGTGGAATTTTGCTATAAATTCATTCTTGGAAGAACAAATTCGTAAAAAGAATCGAGAGTGGACTTGGGATTACATAAAACGTTTTTAAAAGTTTAGTCACCTATTTTTTTAAATCGTAATATGTAGGCTCTTAATATATGTACTAAAACAGCATAAAATAAAATATTCAAAAGTTAACATTAAGATTTTTTTTAATTATCATTTAATTTGTATCATTTTAATTAATTTTTTTCTCATTAAAACTATAACGAATTAACTATAACGAATTAAACCTTTTATTTATTATTTATACTCTTCAACAGTTCATAATTTAAAAAAGGACAAAATCTGTTTAAGTTTAGAAATTTTTGTACTTTTTTGTTTTTGCTCCTTACAAGCATACAATTTGATAGTATGTGTTTGGGTAACACTGTTTTAAAATTTCAATATGTTTGAAATTTAAAACCTCTTTTTTAAATATTTTTGGTGGTCCTGAAAAGGACCGATTGGTGGTTGATGGCGATTCAGTCAGCTGCATTTTAATATATTTCCGTGTTTTTGGAACGTCCTGCAGCGTTGACACAGTTTTTGATAATTTATTTTTTGTTTTTAATTCACTTTTTGTTTGTTTATTTGCTTGTTTCAATTTTAAGTTGATTCACTTTTAATTTATTTATACACAATTATAAGAAACACTAATGCACTTGAATCTATGAGACTTGAAAGTAAATTAATTTTTTGGTTATTCGTAAACAAAACAAAATAGTTTGACATTCAACCTAGGAAACAAAGGAAAACGAAAATTTAAGAAAAAATTGTCACCTGCAATAGTGATGCCACCTGGTTAAATATGCCTTGATTGTAGTTGTAGTGTGAACCCTTTTTAGTAGTGTGAACGCCATATTAAAATAAATATACCTTGAAAAAAAAAAAAACAAACAACACAGTGTAATGGAGGATTCCTTAATAGAGAAACATAAGGAGGTGGATTCAAATACTGTGATTAAATTCAGAATAAACTTTGCGATTTCTGTACCGCCTGACCCCTTAAAATCGATGAGGGGTTCAACTGTTCTACAAAACCCTGTCAAAATAACGGAAGAATTGCATCCTAGTCGCAAGATTCTATTAAGAATGGCTTTTATAAAAAAACGAACCGCTTTGAGGATTATCCATAAACATGGATCGAAACCGGCCGACCTTCTGAAAAGCAAAGAAAAATCTGCTTTAGTTTGGGCCAAGACCCATCTGGCTGAAATGGAAAACTGCAATGCTTCGACAAATGCAAACGTGATTGATTCAACTGCTGCATTAGCGCCGAAACGGCAACGGTCGAAGGAAATGCAGTTCCAGGAACAAAAGCTAAAGGCAAAACGTCCTAAACAAAATTGCAACACAAACAGGCCTTTTAGGGAGATTGCAAAAAACCCACTAGTAAGAGCAATAATTGACAGGAGCGTTAGTGATGGCGCTATCTCGCCGCAAAAATGGCAGGTAATTCGTCAGAAAATGCTTGGTGTTTATTGGCAGATTTTAAGAGAGAATCCTGGTCCAGCCCCGCAAAATGATGATGCTGGCTGGTTCCAAGGAAACATTAAATTACTTGCTTGCACAAACGAGAGGTCTGCCTTCCTGTTAAAGCTAGCTATTGCTTCCATAGGGGAGGTGTGGCCTGGCGCAAAACTAGATGTGGTATCGGTAAGTGAAATTGCTCGTAGACCAAGATGTTTCGCAATTATTCCATCAGAACCACACGACTCCAATATAATTCTGGCGCTCATGAAGATTGGTAATCCTGAAATTCCCACTCACAACTGGAAGATTGTCAAAGTTTCCGCTGCCAATGGTGCAACCAGAAAGGTGGTTTTACTCCTCGATAAGGAATCCCTGTCGCCACTTCGAAAAAGACAAGGAAAAATATATTATGGATTTGATAGTATTAGGCTGCAAATCTTTCGAGGCGATGACAAGCTTGATTACCAAACTTCTAGTGCAAGCCTATAATTTTTTCCAGTATAAGAAAACAAGAAGATATAGAAGATTCCACAAGCTCAAATACTTTAGATTATTTTTAATTAGACCTCAGTATATTTGTAAATCTCTTGGGACGTTTGTGCGCAGTGTTGGACGAAGATGCTTTTCTGGATTTCGATAGATGACATCTACGTAAGACTAGTCTGCAGTTTAAGCCGTTAAACAGATTCTTTTGTATTTAACTAAAGTAAATTTTCTTTCAACTAAGAATTAGTTAGGATACGAATGTAATACAATAATAAATAATACAAAGAAAAATATTAAAAATGCAAGGCATGTCTACCTCAAAAATTTGGTTTAATAGCTTATAAATTAGAGATAGACTTTGCTCTATCCAACTCAACTCAGCTAACTTTTAATGCACGTTAAGCTAACCAGTAATAGTTAATATATGGATTATTTTTATTAAAATCCTTTTTTTTTGTTCATTTATTTTTTGCATCTTCATATATTTGAACTAACAATAATTACTCATACCTATCATAAGTCTAAAAAATATTCTTTTTAAGTTCAGCGTTAACCCTGGTGCTCTGTTCAGTTTTTCACATGATATAATAGGTGTGATCCCGTACTCAACATTGGGATCCCGCGGGATCCCAATTATACCGAAAACTGTTCCCATACTGCAATATTGGGCAAAAGAGAGTAATTTTGAGAGAGAGTATTCTTCTTCTTCGTGCACGAAACAGCCCAAACTTTTTCTTCGGATCATATGCTCACAAAAGTGCACTAAATCTGTTATTAAAGAGTTTTATCATAAAAGATTGCTAAATTAAACTTCTAAAAAATGTTGCGAATTGCGAGTACATTTAAAATATTTGTGTTTTTAAGTTTTACTACATATTTACGAATGCATACAAAACACTTTGACATAAAGTTTTGGGATATGAAGTTGGTTTCAAGGCGAATTGATAACAGGTAAACTCGAGAGCAAGGTATATTTATTTTACTAGGTAGTGTCGTCCGCCCAGCTGATTTTGTAGTTCGACATGTCAAAAGTTGTATGTGTTCAGAAATTTTATAGTGTAGAAGTGAAAAGGCAATAAAACACATACAGGCCTTCTCAATTTTCTCCTATGTTTTTTGACATTTCGAACTACAAAGCAACAACAAAATGCCATGTTGTTCTTGTATTGTTGTATTTTTTGTAGGGACGCCACTACCTAGTAAAATAAATATGTATACCTTGCTCGAGAGCTCAGGTGATTATTTTTGCTTTGTTTGTTTACCCTTCCTTTGATGTCAAAATTTGTTTACATTTTTGTCGATTACATTTATTGAATTTGGCGCGACATTTCTTACAAAAAATTAAGTGCATTTAAAAGGAAAATTTAAAAGTGTGTAGAAAAAGGAAGGTATTTGTTATACTATTTCACTTAACTATTGTATTTTTATTAATAACTATTTTCTTATAGTGACAACTCTAGGCAGCTTCCTATATAACCAACCTCATGAATGAAACCTTCCACTTACATACATGTGCATATTATAGGAGCTGGTGCCGGAGTTCTTTTTATTACTTATAAGATAAGCAAATACATAGTTTTACACAACATTCATAAATAAAACACAATTTAATTATTTAATATGAAAAACTTTTATTTATTTTAATATAAGAAAATGCAAATAACACTTTGCAAACAAAAAAACAACATGTATGCGTTGGTATATGAATAAAATTAATCGAATCGCATTTAAAACATACATACATAAATATGAACTATATGAACACAATAAAACTAACAAAACAATAAAACTAACAACACATAACACCAAAAGTTTAAATCACAAATTAGACCAGATAAGACACGAAAATTTGAGTGTTGCCAAATCACAGCTTTCGTTCGAAAGGGATAGCAAGAGTTAATGATTTTCTTATATTACTATCTCTTTCTGGTTATAGCTGCAATTTGACATTTTATTGTTTACAAAATAATTTGTGAAATTGCTGAAAAATTTTAATTTCTGTGAAAAACTATGTTTTAAAATAATTTAATACATAAAGAAAAAATAAATAAAATAATACATAAAGAAAAACCATCCGCAGGCGGCCAAATAAAAATATATAAAAGGAAACAAACAACAGGAAAAAATGTAAGTATAACAAAGGTTTTCTATTGAAATAAATTTGTTTATAATTAAATTATTTTGCTATTTCAGGAGTCGCCGATGCATAATGGGCTGCCCAAAAGGGGAAAACTTCATCAGTTTCCGAGTAATCCGACGAAGTAAGTATTTACTTGGTTAAATTTTAAATTTACATGGTTAAATTTTATATGCAAATTATGCCTCTGAACATTTCATATGAAATTGTGATTGTGTACTACATTTTTGAACAAATTGTGTGAATATGGGTATTAATATAAATCGTTTGAAAATATCAGGTGGTGCTAAAACTTTAAAAAAATTTAACCCATTAAGAATCGGTGACATTTTTTGATGAAATTTTATGCATAGTACGTAGGAAAATTTTAGTAAGCGAAGCCGGTATTGGTCATACCACAGAGGAGAAGATTCTTGTGTCCGGCCGAAGGCCGGCAATGCTGGAAATCTTTAGTAAGCGAAGCCGGTGATGGTCATACCATAGAAGAGAAAATACTTGCGCCCGGCCAAAGGCCGGCTGTGCAAAAAACCTTTAGTAAGCGAAGCCGGCGTTTGTCATACCATAGAGGAGAAAATCCTTACGCCCGGCCGATGGCCGGCTATGCAAAAAACCTTTAGTAAGCGAAGTCGGTATTGGTCATACCATAGAGGAGAAAATCCTTACTCCCGGCCGAAGGCTGACTATGCAGGAAACCTTTAGTAAGCGAAGCCGGTGTTGGTCATCCCATAGAGGAGAAAATCCTTGCGCCCGGCCGAAGGCTGTCTATGCAGAAAAACTTTAGTAAGCGAAGCCGGTGTAGGTGTTCGATTTAAGGGTTTTATTTGTTGTTATATTTAACCGACTTCAAAAAAGAAGGAGGTTATCTTTTCGTATGAATGTTACTTTTTTTTATGTATGTAACCACAGAACTCAGCCATTTCTAAACCGATTTTAAAATTTTTTTCTTTATTTGAAAGGTTATGCTTTCAGTTTGGTCCCATTTTAAAAACAGTTCATTATATTAAAAATTAAAGGGTGTCCACATACAACATACATAATTTTTAAGTGTATTAAGAACCGTAAAGGGCAACAAATTAAAATTTTAACAAATTGCGTTCGCTATAACTCCCAACAGCAGAAATTAATAAAAAAAAATTTTAAATTTAAAGGGTGTCCCCATAGGTAACGTAATTTGAACTATTTGGGCCTATCTTTTGAACCGTTATAGACAAAACCTTGAAAATTTAACAGAATGTCGATTACTATGACCGTTATAATAAAATGTATAAATATTCAAAATTTTAAATTAAAGGGTGCTCCAATATTTCATTTAATTTGATGTATATGGCCATACTTTTGAACAGTTGTACACAGACCGCTGAAATTCACAAAGAACCTGTATTGCTAAGTCCGCTATAACAAAAAGTATAAAATTTTAATTTGGAGATAAAAGGGTGTCCCAATAGTTCATGTAATTCTATGTATGTGGCCAAACTTTTGAACTGTTATAAACAGACAGCTGAAATTTAAAAGGAACCTTTATTGCAAAGTCCACTATAGCAAGTATACAATTTGAATTTAGAAATTAAAGGGTGTCCCCATAAATTATGTAATTTGTTATATATGGCCCTATCTTTTGAACCGTTAAACACAAACACTTGAAAATTAGCCAGAATGTCCACTACTTTCTCTGGTATAATAAAAAGTATAAATATTTGGAATTATAAGGGTGTCCCAATAGTTCATGTAATTTGATATATATCGCCAAACTTTTGAACCGTTATAAACTGATAATTGAAATTTACAAAGAATCTTTGTAGCCAAGTCCTCTATAGCAACAGCTCTTTAATTTAAAATTGTAAATTAAAGGGTGACCCTATCTTTGAAACCGTTATACACAGAGGCTTGAATGGTGTCCCCATAAAAGACGGATGCTGGTGAAAATAGCTTAACTTTTGAACAGTAATAGGGAGAGGCTTGACATTCACATAGTCTTTACTTCTTTTCCCTCTAATTTTGGCGCATATTTTATTTGGTTTAAATCTAAATCTTACAGATTACTTCTTATATTTTTAGTTTACAACTGGTGCCCTTCTATCTGTTTTGAAGTCGGTTTTTTTTTCAAAAATTATTTTCTTTATTGATTCATTTAATTGCTTTTTATCACATTTTTTATAACGTATTACTGTACTTAATAGTGTAAAAATTTTAAAAATAAAAAAAAAAACGTTGGCTCTTATTGGGTTAAATTTAAAAAAAAAATGTTTAGCATCACCTGATAGATACATATTTCCAAAAGCTTTAAAATGATACCCATATTGACATAATTTGTTCAAAAATGTAGTGTAAAATCATAGTTCCATATGAAAAATTCAGAGGCCCTTAACTGGGAAAATAAGGGCGACGGCCAAATTTTTTATTTTACCTTTTTTTTAATAATTTAAATAAAATTTTAATATTCAAACAGGTTTTTACCATACGAAGAATAATTGCCCTGAGTTGGCAGGTCTTTTTTACTAATCCTGACTACAAGCTCAAGGTAAAAAAATATATTACAAGTTTAATTTTAAATTTTTTAATATTTATATGTAACTTTTATTTTTCTAATTGCATTTTTCTAATAGCGTAGACAGACGACAGAGTTAAGGTGCATTAACAGTCTTAATTCAAATTAACTTGTGTGTTAACATGACATGATGTGTTTTCCTGAATACTATCATATCTGAACAAACAAGTAAATCGGCAGCAGCAGGTATCCATATCAACCACAAACTATTATATGTATATTATATTTAAAATTTGTTAAAAATTCTTTAAACTTTTGATTCTGTTAGACAATTAAAATACAATTATTTGTTTGAATGACTAAAACGTAAAATAAAAACTTTAACAAATAAATATTCAAACCGAAAATAAATTCTTTTATTTAAATTCAAATAAAGTAAAAATGTTTTTTTACTTGAAGATATTTAATAATTATGATTAAGATTTTAACTTGGGCTTCATAGGCGTAGTATTTTCAAGTGGTGCAACATGACAACCCATTGGAGCGATTGAAACGTCAACCGATCCATTTGCCATTTATTGCTTGCAATTCGTTTTCGTTTCTGGCTTTTTCACAGAACAACGTATCGTTTTCATTTCATAGCTTGCGTACAATGCGATAATACTAGCGGCCCAATTTACCTTCAATGAAAATGCAATTTATTAGAGGTATGTATTTATATCACAGGGTATTGAAATTGTTTTGCTTACCTTAATTTTTATCGATAAATACTCATTTATATCATAAGGCAATCGCGGCTGATTAATAAGAGCAATGAATACTCGATAAATGCATGTGGATCATTGCTTGGCTCACGTATATATTAAAACTTTCCAGCAAATCCATTAACTGGAACGAGCAATTGTTAAATCGATACGAATGCATCCAAATTCACTAGATAAATATATTTATTTATATATTTGTAAAATATATACATGTATATATTATCTATTAAGTTTCCACCATAATATTCAAAATCATTTCTTTGCAACTTTGTATATGAAGCTAACGTGCACTTCGCCGGACAACCATTCATGTAATGCATATAAGCATCTACATATATTGCACAATTCTTACGAAGTCCCATACATATTTAAAGTTGTTTATCATAAGACCTCTAATAATTTAGCCAGGACTTCTTCATTTCCAACAGCATTTGTGTTCAATCTTTTTTGTTCCTGAATTCTGTTGAATTGAGACTTCTTGAATTTTGATTGCCAATTTTTGTTACAACCTTATGCACATGTTGTATTTTTTAGCTTTTAATAGCACTTTGGAACCACCGCAATATATTTTTATAAATTTTAAGTTATTTACTTCACGAAAATTTATATACTTTTAACTTTTTTTACAAAAATACAATTTTTGCTACAGTTCAATTTAAATTTTTTTGTTTACTTCATCGATAACATATGTTTAAAATGGCAATGTATAGCTGTTTCTGTTAACTCATTGCGATGAATATTATTAGTTATTTTTTTATTCACTCTATCGAAAGCTATTAGCACGTATGATAATGTACTTTTTTAAACGTCACAAGTGGGTAATCTGGTTAGTAATCTGTGCTTTTGACATTCAAAGAATATTTTACACAAACAAAATGTATGCAGTGTTGAATTGATTTTCGCCGCGAGTCTTGTTTATTATGCCATGGTTGGTTTTTTGTGTTCCCGTACTCAGGGTTCCCAGATATTTTTCAGATTCTATCCCCAATTTTAAAATTATCATCCCCAAAAAAATTAAATTACTGCATACATACATTAATTAAGCTGTATATTTTTTGTGTGATAAAATTATACAAGTTGATTGAGTTTTCACCTCACAATTTCTGGGGATAGATTAAAAGGGTTACAACAAATTTCGATATACTGATTGGTAGAGCGCCTTATATATCTGCTTGGAGGTTGCGGGTTCGATTCCCACCAAAGACTCTGGGTGTTAAAAACAAGGCAGATTTCAGTTCTTTCTTAAAATCGTAAGCAAGTTCCTCTTCATCCAGGGTAAATTTAATAATTTAACATTTAAATAATTTTCTTTACGACTTTTTTATCCTCATTTATCAGTCGTACTTTAAATTTTAAATAACGAACTATTAAAATAATAATAAAATTACATTAGACCAAAAAGTATATGAAATTAAAATAAGAATACCCAAAAAATCCTTAAAATATTAAAATTATCCCCAACGAATTCCCCAGTCCCCAAACCAAATGTTTAATCCCCATTTTCAAATAAAAATCCCCGATTTGGGGATGAATCCCCTAATCTGACAACACTGCCCTTACTTTCGGGCATTTTTGTCTCTAAGAGAGTTTATTTTTTTTTCTCATTTTACCGAACTTTTCCTAAAAAGTACGGGATCGCACCTAATAATACAAGGCAATTCCATTCTCTCTTTTTGTCGCCATACATATTAACCTCAGATAACTAACCAGATTACCCACTTGTGACGTTTAAAAAAGTACATTATCATTTGTACTTGCAGCTTTCGCTAAAGTGAATAAAAAGATAACAAAAAATGTTTAAAGCAATAGTAGGAAGTACCAGCTATATGTTGCCATTACTAACATATGTTTTCAATTAAGTAAACAAAAAATTGGAAACAAAATTTTAACAAAAATTATATTTTCTTAATAATATTTAAAATAAACTGGTACAATAATTTCGTTAAAACTTATTAAAATATATTACTGTTGTTGCAAAGCGCAGTTAAAAGTTATAAAATTACAACATGATCATAAAGTTTTAAAAAAATGTGCAATAAAAGTTTTTTAAGTGGCATTTGTTCAAAAAGTCTCAATGTTAAAGATAATTCAAGGAAAATTTGGACACAAATGCAGTTGAAAGCGGAGGAGTCCCGTCTAAATTATTTGATTCCTTATGGTAAACAATATTATACATGTATGTGACTTCATAAGGGTTGGGCAATATACATAGATGCTTATGTGCATTACATGAATGGTTCTCCGGCGAAGTGCACGTTAGCAACCAGAACATAAGGAAATGTTATTGTACACGATAATGGCGGTGAGAAATAAAAAGATTATTTCGTCGATGCCCTATATAATGATACTTTATAATATTATTTCAAACCAAATCTAACGTTTTAAGGGATTCGTGTGGAATTGAGGACCTAAGAAACGAAATCCTAAAACAGCATACAACAATATTTCATAAATATAAATAAGAGTGTTTGTCAGCAAACGAACTAAATCATCTACAATCAAACAAAATAAGAGTAGTAAAAGAAATACAAAAATCTGCTACAAAAATTTATAACTACAACCGAAAATGTGTGTAGGGAATGTTGATGCATCTTCGTATTTAATTGCTTTTTTAGTAAAATGGGTTCATTGAAAAGTTGTAAAATTTTACATGAGCAATGATCCCTATGGTTATTGATCTTATTAATCAACCACGACCGCCTTAACAGCAATGAATAAACGTTTATTACTCGATAAAGAAAATAAGGTTAGCAAATCAATCTGCATATACTGTTATATATACGGAAAATAAATTGCATTTCAATTTTAGGTAAATTGTGCCACTAGTTCTGATAACTAGTTCACATAATGTTTTTGCGGGAGATCTAAGGCCTGAAATAGAAACCGAAAGCTTTACTTAACTGGCCCATTACACGCTATTGTCAAAATATGAAATCAAATACGCCTTCGTATCGTTTGCGAAAAAAGCAGAAGCGAAAATGCCAAGGGATTGGTTCACGTTGCATTCGTACCAACATTCGGTCAACACGAAAGCTTGCTCCACCACGTAATCATTAATATTAAATGATGCTGAACTAAATTTCATAAAAATACACAGTTTTAGTTTAATTGAATTTAAATAGAAAATTTATTTTCAGTTTTCATATTTAGTTTTGGATTTTAAGTGAACATTTTAAATAAAGTAAAGTATTTTTATTTTCTGGTCTTATTAATGTTTTGTTTCTAATTTCAAGTAACGTTAACAGCAGAAAATAGTGAACGTAATACATAATAGTTTGCAGTTGTTGGAGATATTTGTAGCATCTTTTTCAATTTATTAGTATAAGTAGATAGTTAAGGAAGAAGATTACAATGAAAAGATACATGTCATGGTTTTCAGCACCATTTTTTTTAAGGGAATGTCACCAATAGGTAACTTGGTTAGATTTAAATACGACTGAAATTAGAAAAAAGTTACATACATATATTAACAAACTAAAAGGAAACTTTTAACATATTTATTTACCTTGAGATTTTAGTCACCATTAACAGACCTGCCAACACAGGGTAATTATCTATCCAATGTAAGAACCTGCTTAAATAATAAATAAGACATATTTTAATCCAACAAGACGATATTTTTGTAACATATCATTTTACATAAATCAAAGTGAATAATTCCAATAGTCTTTAATTCACTTTAAAATTTAACAAATGTAATATGTACACTTGGTTGGATTTTTCGGGAACTGAAGAAATTTGTCCCCTTTTGGACAGCCCATTAGGCATCGGAGACTCCTGAAATAGCAAAATAATTTAATTAAAAACAAATTAATTTGAATAGAAAACCTTTGTTATACTTACATTTTTTTCCTGTTGGATTCCTGTTGTTTTATTTCCTTTTGTTTGTTTCCTTTTAGTTATTTGGCTGACTTCGGATGATATTTGTTCAAATTTTATTTTTGCCACAAATTATTTTAAAGCTATTTATAAAACACTTAATTTTACACACAAATCAAGTTTTATTAAAATTTTCCACCAGTTTCAAAAATTATTTTGTAAAGAATAAAATGTCAAATTGCAGCTATAACCAGAAAGAGATAGTAATATAAGAAAAGCAGTAACTCTTGCTATCCCTTTCCAACGAAAGTGATCTGGTAACACTCCAATTTTCGTGTCTTATCTGGTCTGATTTGTGATATTAACGTTCTGACGTTTGCGGGAATTATTTCAATTTATGCTACCATATCACATACTTTGTGATATCCCATTTTGCGTTTTTTCCTTTATTTGAAATTTTAAAAATTAAAAAAAGAAACAAACCTTAAGCTTATATGTCTAAATAAACAAACGAAAATTGTTTTCGATACGGTATTAATAAACTTTTGCAAAAATTCACAAATAAGATTTTTTAGATTCCCTATATCCAACAAAGGTTCTCGTTTTCTTATTATTTACAACTTACCAAAGGCACCCCTGGTATGTTCATTAAAGGAAATATATTTTTAAATTTAGATGGGAGGCTAATCTGTCAGGAGTAACAAGAAAAATTGATATAACCAGAAAGAGATAGTAATATAAGAAAAGCAGTAACTCTTGCTATCCCCAAGGCGAATTCATACCAGGTGTAGGCAGTAGAGCAACAACTACAACAAAACAACAACTTTGACATTAGATTAGCAGATATGAAACAATGTATTTTTTGACAAGACATTAGCAAAAAACGAGAGCAAAAAACAATCAGCTGGGCCATCGACTCCACCTGGTATGAATTCGCCTTACTATCCCTTTCCAACGAAAGTGATCTGGTAACACTCCAATTTTAGTGTGTTATCTGGTCTGATTTGTGATATTAACGTTCTGACGTTTGCGGGAATTATTTCAATTTGTGCTACCATATCACATACTTTGTGAAATCCCATTTTGCGTTTTTTCCTTTATTTGAAATTTTAAAAATTAAAAAAAAACAAACCTTAAGTTTATATGTCTAAATAAACAAACGAAAATTGTTTTCGATACGATATTAATAAACTTTTGCAAAAATTCACAAATAAGATTTTTTAGATTCCCTATATCTAACAAAAGTTCTCGTTTTCTTATTATTTACAACTTACCAAAGGCACCCCTGGTATGTTCATTAAAGGAAATATATTTAGATGGGAAGCTAATCTGTCAGGAGTAACAAGAAAAATTGACAATTTCAATATCATAGGAACTTAAAATAAAAAGGTTGGTTATTTTTATTATGAATGAGGGGGCTGCATGCAGCTCTATACAAAATTGCTTAAAATCTCAAAAATGAAAAATAACTTCAGAAATCCGCATGCAGAATTGGGTAATATTTTATATAAAAAATAACCCCAAAATATTGAGTGCTTTTCGTAAACTTTTTTATTTCTTCGATTTATTCACCTCCTAGATTTCAAATATCGGAAAGTCAGTATAGCGACTTCTACAAATCACAAGGTCGTGTTTTATTTCACACAATTTCAAAAATGCGTCTGAATGTTATATCGAGTGGACAACCCACCTATTGGACAACTGATCGACAAAAAATACCTGATGTTATTGATTTTGACGTGACTAAAGGTATTTCGAGAGAAATGATTAAGGTTGAAGCGTCACTCGAATTATACTCAGATTATTCACCCACTATTGTCTATATATGGAATCAGCAAAATATCGTGTCGCCAACAAGTTTCGCAAGCATTAATTGGTTGAAATATAGAAAGTATCTCAGTACTCATTGTTCGGAAAACATACCGCTAAGAACACCAGAAGATGTGGACCAAGTCTAATTCATTTTGATCAAAACCTTCAATCAGCTGCCCAACATGCGACAGAAACCAGACAACCAGCTAGATACAATCAAATTTATTTTGTAGATGTCGAGCGGCTCTTCGCTGAAAAAAGAAAAATTAGAAGAGAGTGGCAAGCACACAGATCTCCTCAACTCAAATCTAGACTTAAAGATTGCACGAAACGGCTAAGACAGCTGCTAGAATCTCGAAGAGTAGCATCTCTGAAAAATTACTTGGAAGACCTCGACGCAACTGCACAATCAGATTATTCATTATGGCGTGCATGTAGGAACCTTAAAAGACCGGTCGTACGTAAGCCTCCCTTGCGAACTTCTTGTGGAGATTGGGCAAGGAGTGACACCGAAAAAGGCAATTTGTTTGTTGGACATTTGAAGAAGGTTTTCACCCCAAATGTATGTACTGATATAGCTGAGTTGCCATCAGTAGAGACTAGTGCCGTAGTACCCCTAAGATTTGAATTTAGCGATATTGAAAGGGCAATAGCAGATTGAAACACCAAAAAAGCCCCTGGCGTTGATAAAACAAGTAACAAGATGTTAGTTGAGTTGCCCCGTATAGGTCGCAGAATTATCCTATTTGTTTTTAATGCCATCTTACGTCTTGAGTACTTTCCCACAGAGTGGAAGGTCTCTTTGATAACTATGATTCCTAAACCAGGATAAGACCACACAAAAGTAGAATCATACAGACCTACATATAAGCCTTTTTTCAAACGTGTCAAAGTTATTTGAGAGAATATTAATAACTAAGCTGAATCCAATTCTTAGCGCGAAAGGATGCATTCCGAACCATCAATTCGGCTTCAGAAAACAACATAGTACGATCCAACAAACACACAGATTAGTAAATGTAATTAAAACGACCTTTGAAGAAAAAAATACTGTTCTGCGCTCTTTATCGACGTTTCTCAAGCATTCGATATGGTTTGGCACGAAGGCCTAATATTTAAGCTAAAGCTGAACTTGCCCGAAAACTTGTATAAACTCTTAAAAGATTATTTAACGAATCGCAAGTTTTTACTAAAAGAAGGTGACTTTTTAAGCTCGCCACAACTCATTGAAGCCTGAGTTCCACAAGGTAGTATTTTGGGACCAATTTTATATTTACTGTACACATCAGATATGCCAATTAGCACCCTAGTCCACACATCAACTTTTGCAGATGACACAGCTTTTTTAAGTATTCATGAAAGTGCCCAAGAAGCATCACAACTTTTACAAGACCACATACTCAATTTGGAAAAATGGCTAGAAAAATGGAGAATAAAAGTGAATGAACAAAAATGTACTCACATAACTTTCACACTGCGTAGAGACTCATGCCCTCCTATTCGCATAAATAACCAAATGATACCACAGCTTTCAGACGTTAAATACCTGGGTATACATCTTGACCGTCGCCTTACTTGGAAAAGCCACATTGACTTCAAGTTAACACAAATGAAACTAAAAGCAGTACAACTAAATTGGCTTATTGGCAGAAACTCCACCCTGAGCTTAGATTGTAAACTTCTACTGTACAAGTCGATCCTCAAACCAAGTTGGTGTTATAGGATTCAGTTATGGGGCACTGCCTCAGCTAGCAATGTAGAAAAAATTCAAAGGCGCCAAAATAAGATACTACGTATGATTACATCTGCTCCACAAAGACCTAAACATGCCATCAGTTAAAGCAGAAATAGCGAAACATGCAGTCACATATCTAAAGAGGCTTGAATCTCATCCAAACCCTTTGGCGCGTAACATGCTGAATGAACCTGGTTATATTCGACTAAAAAGAAGAGATACTGCTTTTCTTGGCCGTACATTAGAGGGATGACCCGCAAATGATTGCAAAATCCGTGAAACAAACATTATTTTTGTCTAGCACTGGCTGGACTTAAAAAGAACGTTTTATTTTAGACTTAAGATACGAGTAATTATTGTTAGTTCAAAAATATTGAAGATACAATAAATAAGTTATGAAAAAAAAAATGTCATTTGCTTAAGCAAAGTCCGAAACCGATCGCATATTCCGTACGGAAACAGCTGTTTGTGCTTTGTGTTTTACATTGAATGTACATTCATAAAAAATTGAAATGGAGTACGAATGTGAACAAAGTATATCTAAATTTAATATAAAATATTTATAAAAAAGAAGTTTCTATAAGAAAAAAGGAGGGCGTTGTATAATAATCGTAATTAAAAAGAAAGAGCATTTTATTGTTTATGAGTTGAGTGATGCACACCGCTGTATTTTTTAGTACTTTTGGCCAAAATTATACAAACAGCAAAAAAAGTTAAATTTTTCTTTCGAAAACTATTAAAAATAATTATTAACTTGTATATGAATGGTACTAAGTATATAAAATATGTTTATTTAACACCTTTTTGTTAACAAATTTCATTTATTTAGAAAAAAATTATTATTTTGCAAAAGTACGAATAAAACAAATGTGCAACTGTGTCATAATAGTTTTTAGATTCATGTAAGTACATTGTAGCCACCTAAAAGTCTTCAATAAGTTGCTTAAGCATTTGACAGACTTTTCGTTCATTTTTTGACATTAGCTTAAGCCAGCTTATGCATATTATAGTTGGGCCTTAAAGACCCTGCATCTCCGCTCATTTGCTCAGCCGACGCCGTTGAGTGTCTCGTCACGGCTTGTTCCTTTGCTGATATTTTTCATTTTATTTGAAGTGTGATATGATGAAAACGAAATGTTATGTTACGTTAGATTTTTTGACAATCACACAATTCTCATTGGATTTGTATCTTACAAAATCCAATGAAAATCTTAATACTCAGTATTATAGTGTGAAAGGGGCTTATTTTTTTTTTTGGATTCTGTCCAAAAAGAAATTGGTAAATGGCAAAGGTACGAAACCAAAGCGCCAGGGTATGATTGCCTTAGCTTCCTCCAAAATCTGCAGAGCGACCTATACCTTCGTATAGGAAGTGAGACTCCAAATTCAGCTAGGTAAAATTAATGAGAGTTTAATGGTGCTCCTCCAGTGAAAATCTTGAGTTTATTGGTACTCCTCCAGTTAAAAATTGAGTTTAATGGTGCTCCTCCAGTTAACAGTTGAGTTTTTTAAAATGGTGCTCCACCAATGTCCGACTTATTGAAATTAAAATTTATAGGTTATAAACGATAACCAAACGATTACACGTGGCTGATTAAACAACCACCAATAACAGTACCGTAGTACAGCTATTCGAGGACGCCAATCAGCCAGTGTGTGAACGAGACGCAAACCACTCGAAGGCCGAGCAACAAGGACGGCCTGATTGACTTTAAGCGATAATGACAATGACGCACGCACGTGTTCCCCGACCCAGAGCTACTTTACGACTGTGAAAGGGGCTTAAACGATAGCATTTTTCATATTATCAGGGTTGTGTTTTTTAAAGCAAAGAACCAAGCTGAGTGAGTCGCAATCGGTAGTTCGCCGCCGCCGATTTTTTTTTGTTGCAATTTTTATTTATTGTATCTTCAATATAATTGAACTATCAATAATTACTTATATCTTAAGTCTAAAATATAAATATACTTGTTAAGTCCAACCAGTGCTGGACAAAAAAATGTATGTTTCACGGTTATTGTAATTTGCGGGTTATCCCTCTGATGTACGGATGATGGAAGCAGTGTCCCTCCTTCTTAGTCGAATGTAACCAGGTTCATTTAGTATGTTACGGGCCAGTGGATTCGGTTTCGCTATGTCTGCTTTAACTGATGGCACGTTTAGATCTTTATGAATGTTCGAGTTTTTTATATACCAAGGAGCAGATGTAATTATACGAATAATCTTATTTTGGCGCCTTTGAATTTTTTCTACGTTGGTAGCTGAGGCAGTGCCCCATAATTGAATGCCATAACACCATATTGGTTTTAGAATTGACTTGTATAATGAAAGTTTGCAAGCTAGAGTAAAATTTCTGCCAATAAGCCAGTTTAGTTGGACTGCTTTTAACTTCATTTGTGTTAATTTTGTTTCTAAAAAAATCTCCTTCTTTCACAATAAATTTTCGTTCTGTTAAATAACTAAGTATCTAGCAGCTTATATAGGTTTGCGGTTTTAGCTTATATATTAGGCCTTCATGCCATACCTTATCGAATGCTTAAGAAACGTCGAGAGCAGTATTATCTCTCTTCAAATGCCTTCTTAACAACATTGACTAACCTGTGAGTTTGTTCGATCGTACTATGGTTTTTCCTGAAGCCGAATTGATGGTTTGGAATACATCCTTTGTCGCTTAGAATAGGGTTAAGCTTAGTTATTAACATCCTCTCAAACAGCTTTGACATATTTGATAAAAGGCTTATAGGTCTGTATGATTCAATTTTTGTGTGGTCTTTTCCTGGTTTAGGAATCATGATAACCAAGGACACCTTCCACTCTTTGGGGAAGTACTGAAGACGTAAAATGGCATTAAAAATAAAAAGAACGATTATGCGAGCTATACGGGGCAACTCAAATAACATCTTGTTACTGGTTTTATCAACGCCAGGGACTTTTTTGGTGTTTAAAGCCGTTATTGCTTTTTCAATATCACCAAATTAGAATCTTATCGGTACTGCAGCACTATCCTCGACAATTGGCAACTCTACTATATCAGTCGATATTTGGGGTAAAAACCTTTTTCAAATGTCCAGCAAATAAATTTCCTTTTTCGGTATCACTTCTTGCCCAGCCTCCAGCTGAAGTTCGCAAGGGAGGCTTACGTAAGACTGGCCTTTTAAGGTTTCTACAAGCACGCCATAACGAATAATCTGATTGAGGAGTTGCGTCTAGGTCTCCCAAATAGTTTTTCAGGGATGCTACTCTTCGAGATTCTAGCATCTTTCTTAGCCGGTTCGTGCATTCTTTAAGTCTGCTTTTGAGTTGAGGAGATCTCTGTGATTGCCATTCTTTTTCGAATTCTTCTTTTTTCAGCTAAGAGCCGTTCGATATCTGCAGAATAAATTTGATTGTATCTCGCTAGTTGTCGGGTTATTATTGAATGTTGGGCAGCTAATTTGAGGTTTAGGTCAAAATCAATAAGACTTCGCTCTACGTCTTCTGGTGTTCTTAGCGGGATGTTTTCCGAACAATGAGTACTAAGATACTTTCTATATTTCAACCAATTAATGTTTGTGCTAGTCGTTGGTGATATGATGTTTTGTTTGTCCCATATATAGACGCTAGTGGGTGAATGATCTGAGGATAATTCAAGTGACGCTTCAATTTTAATCATTTCTGTCAGAATACCCTTAATCACGCCAAAATTAATAACATCAGGTATTTTTTGTCGATCAGTAGGCCAATAGGTGGGTTGTCCACTCGATATCACATTCAAACGCATTTTTAAAATCGTGTCAAACAAAACACGACCTTGTGATTTGTAGAAGTCGCTATACTGACTTTCCGATATTTGAAATCTAGGAGGTGAATAAATCGATGAAATAACTAAGCTTTGATGAAATTTTTCCTCACAAAAATCACGCAGTAAATAATGTTTGATTCGGGCCTTAATAAGTATTGCTGAGCCTCCACATGCTCTTCCACGGGGGTCCTTAGTATCATATAAAATATAGCCATTGATTTTAAAAAAGCTATTTGTTGTTAAGTGTGTCTCGGAAATCAGCATGACATCAATTTGTTGGTTCTTGAGGAAGTATTCGAGTTCATTTTTATGTTGGCGTAAGCGGTTTGCGTTCCAGAAACATATTTTTAAACAGTTCATGGTTTTTTTAGTACCGCCTGCAACATCATAGATTGCATGCGTACCATTTCTTGCATCATGCTGCTCATAGAGCTCATAAAACTGTTTAACGAATGCACTAATGTCTCGATGCTTACTTCGAGACGATTATAGTTACCAGATGGTGTTTGTTCTTTAGGTTCTGGGTGCAAATTTGGAGTAGAATTAGTTGTTGGTGTCGCTTTATGTACTGAGGTATGATTGGTTTTTACCATATCTGCGTATGAAACATGTTGTGTTGTTGGTTGGGCTAATTGAGGATAATGAGCATTTGCTCGATATTGTGTATGCTTAGTAGGAGTATTAAATTTTTGAGTGGTTTTCCTTACCATGGAAAAATCTGGACAGCCTCTGTAGTTAGCAGTGTGGTTTCCACCGAGTCATCCCTTACTTTTCGCATTGGGCGGAACAATGTAGCTCTCCACACACAACGCAAACCGGAGGCAACTTGCAGTAAGCCCTAGTATGAGCATATTCTTGGCTATTAAGACACTGTACGGATCCTGGTCGTTTATGCGGTTCCTCTACGCTTATTTTGTTGTGCAACAGATATCTCAAATTATAAATAGGGTGCGTTTCGTTCTTTTTCAATCTCATATCTCCAGGTTCCAGTTCAACGCGAAATAGAGGTTGAGGGACACGTTCTCGATTTCTGAGATTGTCTACACTTTTTACCTTAAATCCCGCTTTTTTAAGGCCATCTCTAATTTCGACTGGATCAACATATGTGTCTACACCTTTTATAACTACTTGTAGACCTTTACTACTCTTCAGCTGATAGTTATAAAAGTTCTTTTTGCAGCTTTTAAACTCGTTTACTACTTACACGATAACTGTTTTCATCAATAAATTGAATTTTTGTTTCATCAATGTTGCCACGCTTGATGGAAATTACATAAAATGTGTTCTCACCAATTACTGATATTAACTTCTTTATTAAGTCGCTGGAGTTTTTCTCCCTGAAATAAATTGGAGGTGGTTTAAACGACCTGGGTGCCGTTTTTGTTTCACTTGTTTTGCTATTTTAGATAGATTATGGGAATTTATTCCGTTAGAGTCCTTGTCTTTTTGTACTTTAGCCATTGGTGCAATCTGCGAAGATTTAGGGCTTCGACCTCTTTTCAATACAGTTATGTATCTGTATTGCGTCTTAGGTTTTTCTACACTATCCATATTAGTTTTGTGCACGTAAAACATTGCCAACGTTTTTGTTGCTTAAGTTAAAGAGGCTCATTAGCCTTTATTGTTTTTGTTTTATTTTTAAAGTAGCAATTCAATATGCCGTTGTAAAAAATAAGGAGAAAGAAAAAAGGAAGAAAAAATATTTTACAAACAACTTTGTTGTTGTATTAAAAAACAGGTTTGTTTTTTGTTTTTGTTTTAAATTATTCACACAATGTATGCTTTGTTTTGCCGCCGCCGATGATATTTTTTCTTTGTCCTTTGTCCTGCCTTAAATTGCCACCAGTCTTAAAGACTACGTATGTGCTTTGTTTCTGCCATGCCTAGAAATTGTTGAATGTACGTATTATTATTATTTTTTGTTGTTTTTGTTTTATTTTTTTATTAACCGAAAACTTAAACGGCCAAACAAACTTAAGATCCGGCACCTCTGCCGTCCACATAAAATTGCTCAGCCGACGCCGTTCAATGTCTCGTCTCGGCTTATTCCTTTGCTGATATTTTTCATATTATTTGAAGTCAAGTCGTAAAGTAGCTTTAGATTGACATTGTCATTATCGTTTAAAGTCAATCAGGCCGTCCTTGTTGCTCGGTCTTCAAGTGGTTTGCGTCTCCCTCTCGCACTGGGTGATTGGCTTCCACGGTAAGCTGTACTATGTCACAGTTAATTGGTGTTTACATTAATCACCCACGTGCAATCGTTCTGGTTATCGTGTATAACCTCAATTTTGATATTTAACTACATAATGAAATTTAATAAACGAAAAGAAAATTTTACATGACAAAAATAATAAATCAACAAGAAAGATTAACAAGCTAAAGAAAACTAAATTAAAAAAAGAAAATAAAAAAATAAGGAAGGAAAAACAATTTATTGGATCAGCCTACATACATTGAAGAAAATCAACAAAGCAATAAGCACAAGTTTTTAAAAACACAATTTGACAAGAGGATAATTTGGTGAAAACCAAATTAATACTGAAAATTTACTTAACATTAAGTAACAAGAAGAAATTATACAATTGGATGAAAGAACCTGGTAGAGAACCAAATTAAAAATCGCTGTGAGGATTTTAACCTCACTTTTTTGACGTGGTGCAGTACCAACAAAAAAACTAAGATTGATACTGGTGGAGACCAATAATACTCAAGGAGTACACTCTGGTGACCTACTTCCTGTGCAAAGGTACAGGTCGGCTGGATTTTCCCGAGGAAGTTTCCTACATGTTGAGGAACACACTAGTGTTGGCCATTTTAAACCAAAACCCCAAAAAAAAATTTATATTCGAAGTGTGATAGTGTGAAAACGAAATGTTATGATACGTTAGATTTTTTGACAATCACACAATTCTCATTGGATTTCTATCTTACAAAATCCAATGAAAATCTTAATTCTCAGTATTATAGTGTGAAAGGGGCTTTAATAAAAATTAAAAACACAAATATTTTGTATACATGACATTTTTTTTAATCTTTTATGAAAAAACTTTTAAATAATAGTCTTTGTGAGCATAAAAACATTTCTTTTTTTAATTTTGTTTGTTTATTTTCAAATAATTGATTTTTTTGTATTTTCACAATCAGCCCAAATAAAAAGTTTGTGCTGTTTCGTGCAAGAAGAAGAAGAATACTTTCTCTCATAATTACTCTCTTTTACGCAATCTTGCAGTACGGGAACAGTTTTTGGTATAATTGGGATCCCGAGGGCTCCCAATGTTGAGTACTGGATCGTACCTAATGTTTTACAATATGTACTTTAAGAACAAGACACAAAAATAAAGGTAATAAAAGTTAAGGTTTGGACCTTATTTTGTTAAAGTTATAAAGATAGGGTATGAAGTACTATACTGTAATAAAAATAAATTAGTCAAGTGCGAGTTAGATTCACACACTTAGGGTTCCGTACTATGTTTAGTACAACTTAAAAAATTCAAGTTTTGAATTTTTTCATGTCTTATGAGTCACCCTTATATTTTAAAATTAAAGTAGTAATTGCATCACTGTTGGAACACCCTTTAAAGTTTAACAATTTTTGTTATAGCGGCCATGGTAATACACTATCTATAAAAATATACATGCCCCTACCTATATCGGTTCAAAAAATAAAGTAATATACGTGAAAAACATGTCACTAATCGAACACCCTTTAGATATTAGTAATTGTTACATCGGCCGAAGTACAACATCTACTGTAATCATTTAAAGAGTCTACCTATTACAGTTCAAAAAATGAGGCTATTTACGTACAAATCGTGTCTCTGTCGGAACACCCTTTAATTTTGTTATTTGCTATGGCGCCCATGGCAATTCTCTTTCTATGAATATATCAAGAGTCTACCTATTACTATTAAAAAATAAGTTACTATACGTGAAAAACATGTCACTGGCAGAACACCCTTTAATTTTTAGTAATTTTCATAACGGCCATGGCCGCACATCTTCTATACAAATTGGAAGAGTCTACCTATTATGGTTCAAAAAATATGTTTTTATACATGCAAAAGTCGTCACTGTCGGAAAACCCTTTAAATTTTTATTGTTTTTATAGGGGTCATAGTAATACACCATTTGTGAAAATTTTAAGAGTCTATCTATTATGGTTAACAAATTAGTCAATGTTTATGCACACCCTTTAATTTTTACTATTTGTTATAGTGGCCATAGTAATACACCTCCGGTAAAAGCTTCAAGAGTCTACCTATTATCATTTGAAATTTAGGCCATATATTACGTCACTATCGGAACACCCTTTAATTTTTAGGTTTCATATTGTATACTTGCTTATAACACGAACATATGTAGATTAAATTACTGTCAGCAAATTTTAAGTGGTTTGCTCCTATAGCTCAAGAAATAAAGACATAAAGACAAATAACACGTCACTTTAGGAACACCCTATAAGTTTTAGTATTTTTTGCTAGGGGCTACAGTTACACACCTTCTGTGAAAATTTGTAGAGTCTACCTATTATGGTTCAAAACTTAGGCCTTATAAATGCAAATCACAGCACTATCGGAACACCCTTTAATTTAATATTGTATACTTGCTTATAACGCGAACATCGATTAAATTACAGTCTGCATAGATTAAATTACAGATATAAAGGCAAATAACACGATACTTTAGGAACACCCTATAAGTTATAGTATTTCTTGCTATAGTGGCTACATGTACACACCTTCTTTGAAAATTTCAAGAGTCTACCTATTATGGTTCAAAACTTAGGCCTTATACATGCAAATCACAGCACTATCGGAACACCCTTTAATTTTTAAGTTTATTTTTAAGACTTATTTATATAGGGTACTAAGTTTTAATTACTGCTTGCATATTTTTAGTGTATTATTCCTACAGTTGAAGAAAAAAGCACATATTCATAAATAACACCTCTCTATCGGAACACCCTATAAGATTTAGTATTTGCTACTATAGCGGCCACAGCTATACACCTTCTGTGAAAATTTCAAACATCTACCTATTATGGTTCAAAACTTAGGCCTTATACATGCAAATCACACCACTATCGGAACACTCTTTAATTTTTAGTTTAATTTTTATAGTTGTTTATGTAGTGAACTAAGTTTTAATTACTGTTCGTAAATTTCAAGTGTATCCCACCTACAGTTCACGAAATAGGCACATATACGTGAATAACACCTCTCTATCGGAACACCCTATAAGTTTTAGTATTTGATGCTATAGCGGCAACAGCTATACATCATCTGTGAAAATGTCAAGAGTCTACCTCTTACGGTTCCAGAGATAAAAGGCACTGACAGACGGACAGATATTGTAGCGAAAACAATAGGGTTACGTTTTTACACTTTGTGTACAGAACCCTAAAAAGTATGAAAAATAATTAAAAGTTAAAGGGTGTCCCCATAGAGGACGCAATTGTAATGTATATGTTCTTATCTTTTAAACTGTAACAAGAAGACAGACGACTTCAAAAATGTATTAATACAAAATCTGTATACATCAACTTTAAAACTGATGCCCTGATTGCTTGTTTCCTGCGTTACTAATACTTGTCGATGGCGTTTTGAGAGGGTATCCATTGTCCATGTTTTTATTGCGGGGTTATAAAACACTACACTTTGTTTGAAGACAAAGCAATTGCCGTTTTGGAAGTCAAACACACTTAAAACTTTTTTAAAGTAAGTAATAAAAGCATAACATTTAAAAGTAAAAGATGTGAAGAAATTTAATTCCCGGAGATTTGAAGCACGTAGAACGGAACCCTACGTCTGACTCACACTTGACTGATTTATTTCAATTCTATGGAGAATTCCTTTAATGACCACAGGTTACAAAGTATAGAATATTTTTGAATTTTATGACCTTAATATTGAGCACTATCACTTTTTATTTCATATTCAGTTTTATTTAGAACCACTTTGATGATTATTTTATAATTTAGTCATTCCATTAAAATGGAAAAAAACATTTTTTTAGCATATTGAATAGTCACTCTTGTTGGTGATCTGCAACTGTAAGGTTGCCTTTTGAGTGCTAAGTATTTATAAGCATTTAATTAAAACCCGGAATTTACATTTGATTTATAGTGGTAATGTTTGTTGAGATTTTGTTCCAAAAAAAGAGAAAAATTTCTTTTAATTTAATCTTGGAAAATTTTTATTAAAAAAGCAGTGCCTGCGGTAACCAAATTCAAAGGTGACGCTATGGCGTCACAACCTTTAACGGTTCCTCAAAAAGCCTTTAATAACTTTGAAAATTCCTTTTCGGCTGGAAGAGGAAAAATTTCAAAGGCTGAAAGAAGGAAAAGAAGCAAACTAGACAAAAAAAAAAAACCAGAAAAATCTAACATCATAAATGCTAAAAAAGACTAACACAAATAAAAAATGTATAATGGCTGACACAAATATTCTTGTGAATGACAATATGGCGCCTACGTTGGAAAGCTCGACTATTCTTTCCAAGGCAATTCAGATGTCAGGTGACAGTAGCAATCGAAATGAAGCTGAAACTGGATTTTTAATGGAAACTGACAATGTTGATAACAGCACCACAATACTGGATGAGTCAAAAACTAGTAAAAATAATACTAAAAATGTTAATTCCATCCACAATGACAAAGCACAACAAATATCAATTATTTTTTATCCGTGTGAGTATACTGGTGACATTTTTGTTTTGGTTGATACATCCAAATTGGAAGTCAATAGCAGCAAATAAATAAATTAGTCAAGTGCGAGCAAGGCTCACACACGTAGGGTTCCGTACTATGTTCGGAACACCCTATAAGTTTTAGTATTTGTTGCTATAGCGGCAACAACTATACATCATCTGTGAAAATTTCAAGAGTCTACCTATTACGGTTCCAGAGATAAAAGGCGCTGACAGACGGACAGACGGACAGACATTGTAGCGAAAACAATAGGGTTTCGTTTTTACACTTTGTGTACGGAACCCTAAAAAATGAGAAATGGTCTCTTTCTGAGGAAAAAAATTCATAATTTGAAAATTTCGGGTATCAAAATGATTAAAGCTTTAGGCGTATACTTTACAAAGTCATGTTTGACAATGTAAAATATGCAAATGATTTTTTAAGAAACAATGATTTAAAAACCAAAAATATACGTGAGTTTATTCCCAATAGTTTTTTAGAAACTTATTCGCAACATTCCGCCCTTTTTATCCGACAAGAAAATTAAGCAGAAAATTCAATTACCGTTGGCAGTTAAATCAGTATGGCGTTTTAGAAAAAAGATTTATAAATGAGAAAAATGAGGAACCCTTTGCACCAACATATTCTGTTAAGATAGGCTTTGGTGGCAATGAATTACCCAATGAAGTAATTTTAAATTATACTGTTCTCAAGGTGGATCAATACTACCCACCTGTCCGTCAATGCAGAAACTGTGGCAGATTAGGTCATTCTAAAAATGGCTGCAGATCTACTAAAAGATGTTTTTTATGTGGAAAAAATGGTATCTGTAATCCAAGCTGTGGAATATTTAAATGTACTCTCTGCAATGGAGCTGACCATCAATCACACGAAAAAGGCATATGTAATAAATGGTTGGAGGAACAAGATTTAAATAAATAATGACTGTCAAGAAAATTTCAAGCAGAGAAGTTATGGAGAATTACAAAGGTCACTACAATAGATTCAGTATTTTTGAAAACTACGATAATGATTTTCCGGTTTTATTCAATTCTGAAAGCATTAGAAATAAAGATGAGGAAGTCAACAATATATTAATAAAAAATAAATGCAACAAAATTGTACGTTATTAAAATGAAAAAAGACAATCTCCAGCGTTGAATGAAGAGTATGATTACAATCAAAGAATCTAAAAAAATAAACAGCATATCATTATGTAAGTAAAATTGAAAAAAACTATTTTTGAATTGACCAAACTTTGTAAAGACATTATTGTTAAAATTAACCATCAGGATGCCATAACTACTGTTGAAAAAAACTATTTTTGAATTGACCAAACTTTGTAAAGACATTATTGTTAAAATTAACCATCAGGATGCCATAACTACTGTTGAACACTTGAAAAATTCAAATTATTTAGTGATCCAAATCAGCTAGATTCCAATATGGACTCTCCTATAACATCCAAAAATTGTAATCATGATGAAAATTTGTCAGTACAATTGTCAGCCATTGAGGAGTAATTCCAGTAGCATAGAATATTTTTTAAACACCAACAATTTTGATATTTTCTCACATGAAGGCGGTAATCAAAAACTTTTAAACTACAATATTTTAAAGAAAACTCGTTCTAACAACCGCTACGGTGATGTAGCAATATGTTATCGAAAATATATCAAAATGTAAAAAATAAATCATAATTTATCTTCTGAAGTTGTTATCACACATATTACGACTCGCAGAACATTAGGTAAGGTTAAGAAGTGTTGTGTCAAAACTGGCACATCCATTCGGAGACCCGGAGGATCCATGGTGATTCCCTTCAGCTAACTAAAACTAAGAAAAACAAAAGAAAAAAGAGAGACCTACATATATGCGTCATGCTACCTACCACTCAGCTACCCGATTTCCTGGATGAAGCCGACGACATCTTCGACTTTACACTGCGCGATGTCGGAGGGCCCATCGAGAAATCTCTTACCTAGCCATCTAAGTCCGCGGCTTTGTAGTTCCGGGCAGTGACACAAGATGTCCTCCACAGTTTCTAACTCCTTCTCGTCCTCCAACAAAAGTCTAATATACCGGCGACCCATTTGCTGATTCTTGCCCTAATGGCGCAGTGACCAGTGATTTCACCTATACAGAAGTAACATTTTTTTCGCAGCAGTCTGGGCCAAATTGCCTGTGACTTTGTAAACCACTAATACTTCCCAATGCAGGTTGGTTCTCTTAACTACTCAATCGGATATAATCCTATAGTAGTTGCTAATCGGTGGCGAAACCGATTCTACTCTAAGTAAGTTATTTCCATCCGAGCCCGATCTTGCAAGTTCGTCAGCGATTTCATTGCCCTCAACATTACAAAGACCCGAGATCCAACACAATCTAACCCTATATTTGTCCGTCAGCACATCGATAGCTTTTTTGCATTCACCTACCAGCCGTGATTTGACACTGTGTCTCTTTAAGGCTTTAAGTGCCGCTTAGCTGTCGACGTACAGAGTGACCTCTTCCCCTTCTCAAACTTTTTCAGACACTAGCTCTGTGGCTTTCAAAACCGCCAACACCTTTGCCTAAAGCACACTACATTCATCTAATAGTCTGTACAACATGCGTGTTCTAGTTCCTAGAATGCGGACACTAGCACCGATCCCATCTTTAAACCATCTGTGAACACCGCAATCCCGTCGGACGGTCTACTAGTCCCAAACCAGGCTTCCCTTTTTGGGAATACAACCGAGGGTATCCTACTGAGATCAAACTCAGTGACCATAAAGTCCGTTAGCCCAGGGGTTAATGGAAGCGGTCCGTTGAGTCCGATCCGATCACAAAGCCCTAAATGGGGAGAAGTGCAGAATGATGTTCAAAACTGCTTGAGGTGCACTTCTTCTTGCACCTGTGATGTCAATCGAAGCATATCTCTGGATCTTGGCAAGAGTTTTCCTATGAGACTCGGTTCTCAAAGCTTCCCACCAAACAGAACATACAATGGGTCGTACAAGCGACGTGTAAATCCAATTTACAACCTTTCGTCGTATTCGCTTGCTACCTATGGAGTTCCTACAGGCGTAGTAGGCATTTAGACCCTTCTTGAGTCTCTCCTGAATGTTCATACTCCAGATCAATTTACAATCTAGATAAACTCCTAATTATTTAGCCACACTTGCTAGTTTTGACTCGACACCATTGACTTAAGGTCAAAGGCCCCCAACCAAAAAAAGTGGTTAAAATGAAAATGCATTGGTTTGCTAAATATTTAGCAAAGTGACACAAACCAACCTTGTTGAAAGCTGGTATGATATTGATTTAAAAATTTTACATGCTTTGTTCTCTGTGAGATTCTCGTTGAGATTGTGTATGTGCTTACAGACCCTTAGGGGTTTGCGTGGGGGCTCTTGCTTAAGGTGGTCTGACACTTACCACCTCTCCTCTCCTGGTGAAAATAATTAATTGAGTTTTTCGCCTTTAACCCCCAATCCCTCGAGGCACAGGAAGAGATTTCTCCAAGCGCAGCTTGCATGACTTAACTGATAGTGGAGTCGTTTGCGTAGGCCGCTATTTTCCTCCTCTGTGTATTAAATTGCAGCACAATGACGTTGACCATTAGCAACCATAGTATTGTTGATAAAACCCCACCCTGCTGCGTCTCCTAGTAACTAGCTTTCTCAAACAGCTGCCTTCCAGATCCGAGTTGATAATCGTGCTTTTGTATAGATCCAATTTCCCTAGCGTCCTTGGATAATATCAATGGATTCGCAGTATTTAATTTTTTTCCCTCTTTAGATATCCCTTATTCTTATTGAAAGCTATCCTATGCCTGTCCCAATTCTCAATCCTACGTGTGAGTTTTGCCCTATTGAAAAGTCTTCTAACCGTCGACCTTTGATCCTTTAGATCTTTGGTCCACCAGGAAGGCTGTTTTCTGTTGCCCGGAAAGTTCTTCGGCATGCTTGATCAAAATTCTCCTTAAAAACTTGTTTGACCTTATCCACCACTGCATCCACTTCCTTTTGTGGCTGTCCACATAATAAAGTCTCGAATAGCTTGGATTCTACATTAACCCTGAATAAATCCCATTCCTGGGATTTAAATGATGAATAAAAAATGAATAGTTTGAATGAAATTCTACTAAGCTCCGAGAAGGATCAGTCCGTAGAAACCTTCCGATCTAATACTAGATCCCTTTTGTTGGTCAAAGTGATATCTATGACTTCTATGTAGATATCTATGTAGACCGAGGCTAGCGTAAGAACGCGTCCACCCTTAGCTTCTCCACAGCTTGCCGTCACATCGCCGTAACTGAAAAATTAAAAAGACTCCATCATCAGACCTTGGTAACTTAAATCTGACTCGCCCTAAGCCAAAAGTGACAATACCCTACTTCGTCCTTAAAATTCTTTTTTAGAGGTGGAGGCTTGACCGACCCTAGACCTTATCCGCTTAGATATCCCCTTCTGGGGAGCCCTAAGCGGGCTCTGCTGGGCCTTACGTCCCCTCCCCTCGAATTTTTTAAAAGGCGCTGGATGCTTAGCCTCAGCAGCTCGTTCCGAACACTTGAACGCTTTGCTCAGCGGTCCGTTGCCCACCATACTACTTACGGAACGGAGGGTGCTTGCCGATGGGGCCCCTGTACCATTGCGGGATACACTCGGGGCGTTTTCCACACGCGCCACCCGTTCCTTAGGACAGAGGGCGCCTGCCGGTTCCACCCCAACACCTTTACCAGGCATAACCGGGGCTTCACCGATATTTGTCTCCTGTACCTTGGGATAGAATATAGCTAGAGAGCACCGACTGCTCCATACATTTTCTCGAATTTTGCGACACTCTGCCTGTGCTCTCGTGCCGCTTCTAGCCTTTTCTTCCTTGGTACGGACTATACCTGACTGTGATGGTATACCGACTCCGTGAATATTTGTGTTATGCTATAAACACAACTGAAACGAACAACCAATTTTTCGTTCCAAATATTCGTCGAAAAAATTAAATACTCTGCGTTAGGTTTATTTATATTTCATATACCAACGAACGATGACTACATAGGTGCAGAGTACCCGTTTTTCTTTTAAAAATTTAAAGTTTTTTAGTAAATAAAGTTACTTTTTATTTAAGGAATTGTTTTCTTCTTTATTTATAGCATAAAAACTCGAAAAAAATTTATTTGGATAATTTAGTATTAAATATGTATATTTTTTTGTTAATGTTTTTATTTATAAATTAAATAATTTAAGCAATTTGGAGCATTTTTTTTTATCATAATTTATATAAAAATGGATACAAGTTATGATGAAGTGAAAAACAATGAATGAATGTTGAATCTGTTACAAAATTTCTGACAAAGTTTTGCCACTTCTTTGAATTTTGTTCGTACTAATTGTATTATAGCATAGACAGACGGCAGAGTTAATGTGCATTAACAGTCTTAATTCAAATTAACTTGTGAATTAATACTGAATTTAGCTATTTCAATATTGCAACACAGTCGACAATTAATCAGATAATGACAAATTATGTAAAAAGTTCAATTATGGATTTTTACCAACAGCATAGTTTTCAATCGCACTTTCTGCCTTCTATCCATTTAATCAAAATATGTATATGTAAATGCTATATTTTGATTAAATCTGTTATCGTCTGTCAGGGTAAAATTTTAATTCACATTAGTTTGCTTGTAATGTACACTAACTCTGTCGTCTGTCTATGCTATTACAGAAGACGAATTTGCGCAACGAATTTTTGTAGACGAATTCGTTACACTGTGCGAAGTTATTTGTTCCACCCAGTTGTATTTATACCATTTTTTTATTTAAGTTTTGTGTTTGTTTTAATTATTGTTTCTAAATAATCAAATGTTGAGAAAACCAGCCTCTAAAAAACGTAAATAAACATTCTTTAGCTGGGCTTACAACACCACCTGATATCAATTCGACTTTCAATAAAAATCAATTCATTATAAAGTCAAATATTATACATATCGTTAGCTAAAATGGACAAAGGCGTAAATAACTAAAAATTCAAAATTGAGTTTTTGATTAAATATCATGAATGCCATTAAACTCTAAAATTTTACACTTCTGCTATCTTCTCTGATTACAAAAGTGTGTTTGTTTGAGAAATGCAAAACGACATACATACATAACTACACATTATTTTTACAAAATATAATGAAATGCTTGAAAAAAATCCAATCAATTTAATACCAGAAACTTTTCTTTGAAAATTGTTTGAAGAATTGCATGAACGACTTATCAATTCATGTTTTTCTGACGTTGTTTGGTAGGGCTAAGGATGGTTGGCTTAAAGTCTTCAATATCAAATTGAGTAATTCAATTTCTTTGTATGACTAATATCTCTTTGATAAGAAAATAATGGGCTTGATTATTAGTGTCGTTGTTGAAAATAACGTTTTTTTTTGGTAAATGGCAAAGGTACGGAACCAAAGCGCCAGGGTGTGATTGCCTTAGCTTCCTCCAAAATCTGCGACCTATACCTTCGAATAGGAAGTGTGACTTCAAATTCAGCTAGGTAAAATTAATAAGAGTTTAATGATGCTCTTCCAGTGATAAAAACTTGAACTTAATGGTTCTCCTCCAATGTCCGACTTATTTAATAAAATAATACACGATAACCAAAACGATTACACGTGGCCGATTAAAGCAACCACCAATACAGTACAACAGTACAGCTATTCGTGGAAGCCAATCAGCCAGTGTGAGTGAGACGTAAATCACTCGAAGGCCGAGCAACAATGACAGCCTGATTGACTTTAAGCTATAATGCCAATGACGCGCGCACGTGTTCCCAAACTCAGAGGTACTTTACCACAAATTACGACTGAAAAGAACGTTTTCATACCAATTTTTATTTGCATACAACTAAGCGATTCATATCAGGTGGAGGCGTTAGCCCAGCTGATTTTTTTTGCTCTCTTTTTTTTGGTAATGTCTTGTCAAAACTACATTCCCTACAAGAACAGTGACCGTTGATTGAGCAATTATTTGAGTGTCACTGCTGAGCAATTTTTTCTCACTGCGTAAAACAAAGTTTCTTTCACGTTTTGTTTTGTTTCTACGTGTCAAAATTTAGTTACATTTTTATAGCGCCATTGAATTAAAAAAAGTAAATTCAAAGAAAATTGAAAATAAAAATTTAAATATACATACATACTTATGTATATTTTTACATTTTACTTTGTTTCATCAGGGATGGTAAACGAAATTTTGAAATTTTGCATTTCTGATTTAAGTTGCAACAAACAAACTTTTTATGAATTCTTGTTTTAATTCAGATTGATCTAAACATAAATAGATCATTGTGTTATAATTTTTTAATTATTATTTAGCAGAATTGATATTAAGTTTTTGTATTACAAAAAAGTGCAACCCACTTTGCCATCTCTGCGTTGCTTTTAGCACCTAGCAATATTTTAACACAAACAAAATGCCTGTTGTTCTTGTTGTAGACTTGCATGTACTCGATACAGGGGCCGAATTACGGCATTCTTGATCGAGTAGGCTTTCGTATCGAATAAAATTTCGAAACGTATCGAATGGATGGATTACTGCACTCGAAAGCTAACGTATCGAAATTTTTATAAATTGTACTAGATTGTTTTTTATATTGGAATGGAATGAAAACAAAGCTGTCAAATGTTTATTGCAATTCAAGCTAATAAAAGAAAATAAAAAAATTTTGGTGGGTTTTTAAATAAATTTTTGTGAAATAAAATACATATTGTGCAAAAGCAAATATAATTGTTTAAAAAATGGCTACATTCCTCTTGTTGTGTTTATCGTCTTCTGATTCTGAAGACAATTCTAATACGTACGTGATCCAATGTCATTGCCGCCAAATGCGTAAGTAAATTGCAATATTCTATTATCCTTTTTTATTTCTTTATATGTTTTAGATTTATTAAACGTTTCCGGCTTTCAAAAGAGGCGTTTAATTTTCTTCTTTCCGAGCTGTGTTTCGAAGGACATATGTCTACCGCACTTCCACCAAAGCTACAATTGGCTGCAGCCATATCTCTTTTAGCATGTGGAGGATTCCAACATACTGTTGGAAATGATTACTTGATGGGTATGTGTCAGAGTGCGGTTTGTAAAACAGCTAACCGAATCATAAATCAAATTGAAGAAAAAATTTGTCCAAGGTTCATTAAATTTGTGCCTAATGAATCTGCTTCGTGTATGGAATCATTCATGGACAAATTTAAGCTCCCAGGAGGTAAATGTACATTCTTACATACATTAAAATTTATAATCTTTTCTAAATATGACTCTGAATATGTTAGTGATAGGATGTATAGATGGGACTTATTTTGGATTGCAAAAACCCACAGAAAATGACCATATGTTCTTTAACAGAAAAGGATACCATAGCCTCAACTCAATGATAGTATGTAGAGTTCATAGTTTATTTACGAATATACATATACGAGTAGTTTTATAGTTGCATATACATATATGTACATATTTTAATTTTTTATATTTGCGATCATGAGTATAGAATTTTGTCAATTAATTCTAAATATGGAGGGGCATCGCACGACTCTTTTGTTTGGAAGCAGTCTGAGGAAAGACGATTTCTGGAGGAGCTTTATACTACTAATAAAGTAAAAAATGTTTGGCTTTTAGGTAAATATTAATGAAACTATTTATATAAAATTGTATTTTTATGTACATATATACATGTACATTCATACGTATAATTTTTATATAAAATTTCTTCTTGCAGGCGATTCCGGATATCCCCTGGAACCTTGGTTGATTACACCTTACAGAAATCCTGAGGAAGGCTCTGCGGAATCCCATTTTAATGATATACATTCCAAAGGTCGATGTATTATTGAAAGGACAATAGGAATTCTTAAAGCTCGATGGAAAATCCTATGCAATGACAAAAGAAGTCGCTATAAGCCGGAAAAAGTTGCGCAATTTGGAAATGTTTGTACTGCACTGCACAACTTGTGCATTTATTTCAAAGTTCCATCATATACGCAAAATACTTCTCAGTCTCACAACTCAATTATAAACCCTATCATTGGAAATAACACGCAATTAACACGAATTGGTCAAAAAATAAGAGATAAAATAAAACTATCACTTACGACATAAAAATTAAAATAACGTATTGTTAAATTTGAATTCATTTATATCACATTTGATAACTTACTTAAAAATATAAAATAAAGTAAAAAATTTAAAAAATAACATTTCAGTTTTGGTAGATAAAATAAAGAAATTACATTTCAGTTCATTTGTACTTCTGCGGTTATCACTAAAATTCAGTAGGACTGGAACAAAAAAATTATGATCTATTTTGTTTAAGCACCTCTAGTTCAAGCGTTTTTATTTGCAATTCTACTTGCTTAATTGCCATATTAGCTCTGTGTTCCTCCTCTTTAATATTTAGAGATCTTTCTTTGATT
The DNA here is from genome assembly GCA_949628195.1 of Phasia obesa. Classification (NCBI taxonomy): domain Eukaryota; kingdom Metazoa; phylum Arthropoda; class Insecta; order Diptera; family Tachinidae; genus Phasia; species Phasia obesa. The sequence goes on along the minus strand of OX451218.1, from coordinate 36,422,872 downwards.
AGAAGCAGTCGTTGTAATTTTGCATTTTCTTCCTGTTTATATTCCTCCATTTTTTTTAGTATGTGAAGTAAGAAGTGCCAATACACAATCAGTCTTTAAAAGAAGCTCGCGTTGGTATGCTTCTGTTTTTTCTACATGTGATGACACAATAGACTGTTTTGTAATTTTCTCTTTTTTTACAAATCGCCTTGGTTGTTCTTTCTCCACATATTCATTTACAACGTCATCGCATTCTTCATTCTCTAAATTTTCATTCACCAATTCATCTACCTCACATTTGCTGGGCGACCTTGGTTTACCATAGGTTTTAACTGACAGTCCCTCTACATGAAGATCTACTCCAGTGGCTTGAATAATTTCTTCTTCTGCATAAGTTAAAATAATTTCCTGGTAAGGACCACCTCCAGTTTTTTGTTTGGATGCCTTGTTGAAAGAAATTTTTTTTCGCGTTGAACTTTTGGTCAGCAAAAACCTATAATTAAAATATTTTTTAATTTACAGACATGTATGTATGTAAGTATTTTCACCGAACTTTGGTGTTGGTGGCCCATGCGAATTCAGCTTCAAAGAAAGTTCATCCCATAAACGCTTGGCTGTTGCCTTTCCTTGGCTGCAATTTGGTAATATATTTTTGGCCAAGTTTGGGTGCTCCAACATATACACAGCCAAAACATCTTTTTGTTTACCATTTATTTTGTTTATATTTGTCCTAAAACGAATATAGCTGTATCAAATAGTTTTATTGTATATAATATGCATTTATAAACTTACATTTTCGCCTTTTTTTGCACACAAAACTTAAAAAATATTAATTGCGATTGACACAGAGCTAACGAGTGAATTTTAAACAGCTGGTACTCGATTATGTACGTTATCGAATGCTATAATCAGAAATTTCGATAGAACTTGTTCGATAACGAATGCCATAATCCCAAAAAGAAAATTTACGAAAAATTTCACTCGATCACGTATGCGGTAATTCGGCTCCAGGTTTGGTAAAGTTGGTACAATTGTACTTTATTTGGTACATTTTAACTTGCAAAATACAACAATGACTAATTTGGTACAATTTAAAAGTTTTGCTAGGTTTACGTTTAAATGTCTATTGTTATTTTGATATTTGGAACTTTAAAAGCATTATTTTTATTATCACACAAATACTCAACTTTTAATCGAAAAATTGCAGCATAACGGTTTCTTGTATTACCTGTGACGAAAATAGGAAAACTGTCTTAGACATAGGTTTGAAGAGTTAAGATAGAAAATAAAAGAAATCAAAATAATGATGAACTTTACGAAAATGTTGAGTAAAACCTTGAAAAATATTTTTCCAAGGTTTTTGAAGAAAATATTTAAATTATCCAGTTCTTCAGTTGATAGTTAAGAGAGGATATGAAAGGACGATATACCGATATATGACAGATAAAACGTCTTTTCCTCAATCTCATCACTATGAAAATAACTGTATACAGTTCCAATGCAATAATCAATAAGCACAGCACCAATGTCCTTCAATTAATTTCATTAGAATCACAGACGACTTCAGTACTGCGGTGGTAAATTTAGTTTAACATTTGCATGCTTAGATTGAGATTTTACAAATCTCTTCCATTTCTATATGTTTAGCAAGTTACCGGTATTGATGCAGTGTCCATGCACATAGATGAATAAAATTGTATAATATCTCGATTAAAGGTTGATTTAAATTTTAAATTCGCAAACAAAATTTATTTAGTACAATTTCTGTTAGAAAAGTATTATTTAAAAAGCTGCTGGGTACAATTTTAAAATTCAATTTACCATCCCTGACTTCATATACTATATATACTTTGATAATAACTCCATCAAGGCATATTCATAACAGGTAGACCCGCGGCGAAAAAAAGTACACTCTGTAATAAAAATGGGTATATTTTGTTTTTGTAGAAATAATTTTCGGCTGTCACAAAATATTTGTACATTTTGACACTGGAAGATGGAGCATAAAAATAGTCAGCTGAGCTCTCGAGTTTACCTGTTATGAATTCGCCTTGAACTCCATTAGTCATTAAAAAGTCAAACTTAATAAAAAATTAAAAATTTTCGCCTTAATATTTCCCCTTCGTAGTGAAGTTAGCTGATGACTGTGCCTTGATAATAATCTAGTATCAAACCAAACTTTGTTAGGTCAACAACCCGACAAGAACAGTGACCGTCAATTGAGCAATCATTTGAGTGTAACTGATGAGAGAATTTTTCTCATTGTGTACAAGAAAGTTACCATCATTTTATTAAGGGCATATGACAAAAATGAGGAAAAAATTTGTGTACGTGAATTTGACATGCGTGTGATCAACTATGATTTTTTTTTCGCAATTTTTATTTATTGTATCTTCAATATAATTGAACTATCAATAATTACTCATATCTTAAGTCTAAAATATAAATATACTTGTTAAGTCCAACCACGTTTAGATCTTTATGAATGTTCGAGTTTTTTATATACCAGGGAGCAGATGTAAATATACGAAGAATCTTATTTTGGCGCCTTTGAATTTTTTCTACGTTGGTAGCTGAGGCAGTGCCCCATAATTGAGTGCCATAACACCATATTGGTTTTAGAATTGACTTGTATAATAAAAGTTTGCAATCTAAAGCTAGAGTAGAATTTCTGCTAATAAGCCAGTTTAGTTGTACTGCTTTTAACTTCATTTGTGTTAACTTTGTTTCTATGTGGCGTTTCCATGTAAGACGTCTGAAAGCTGAGGTATCGTTTGGTTATTTATCTGAATAGGACGGCCAGATTCTTTACGCAGTGTGAAAGTTATGTGAGTACATTTTTGTTCATTAACTTATTAACTTATTCTCCATTTCTTCAACCATTTTTCTAAATTGGGTATGTGGTCTTGTAAATATCGTGATGCTCTTCGGGTCTTTCGTGAATGCTCAAAAAAGCTGTGTCGTCTGCAAATGTTGATGTCTGAACTTGGTTACTAGTTGGCATGTCTGAAGTATACAATAAGTATAGAAAGGGCCCCAATATACTACCTTGGGGAACTCCGGCTTCGATTGACTGGGGTGAGCTCAAAAAATCTCCTTCTTTCACAATAAATTTTCGGTTAAATAACTATCTATCAGCTTATATACTTAGGTTTGCGGGCAAATTCAGTTTTAGCTTATATATTAGGCCTTCATGCCATACCTTATTGAATGCTTGAGAAATGTCGATAAAAAGCGCAGAGCAGTATTTTCTCTCTTCAAATGCCTTCTTAACAACATTGAATAATCTGTGAGTTTGTTCGATCGTACTATGTTTTTTCCTGAAGCCGAATTGATGGTTTGGAATACATCCTTTGTCGCTTAGAATAGGGTTAAGCTTAGTTATTAACATCCTCTCAAACAGCTTTGACATATTTGATAAAAGGCTTATAGGTCTGTATGATTCAATTTTTGTGTGGTCTTTTCCTGGTTTAGGAATCATCGTAACCAAGGACACCTTCCACTCTGTGGGGAAGTACTGAAGACGTAAAATGGCAAACAAACAATAGAAAGAACGATTCTGCGAGCTACACGGGGCAATTCAAATAACATCTTGTTACTGGTTTTATCAACGCCAGGGGCTTTTTTGGTGTTTAAATCCGTTATTGCCTTTTCAAGATCACCAAATTCAAATCTTATCGGTACTGCAGCACTAGCCTCGACAACTGGCAACTCGGCTATATCAGTCGATATATTTGGGGTATAAACCCTTTTCAAATGTCCAACAAATAAATTGCCCTTTTCGGCATCACTCCTTGCCCAGCCTCCAGATGTACTTCGCAGGGGAGGCTTAAGTAATACTGGCCTTTTAAGGTTTCTACAAGCACGCCATAATGAATAATCTGATTGAGGAGTTGCGTCTAGGCCTCCCAAATAGTTTTTCAGGGATGCTACTCTTCTAGATTCCAGCATGTCTCTTAGCCGGTTCGTGCATTCTTTAAGTCTGCTTTTGAGTTGAGGAGATCTCTGTGATTGCCATTCTCTACGAATTTTTCTTTTTTCAGCCAAGAGCCGTTCGATATCTGCAGAATAAATTTGATTGTATCTAGCTAATTTTCGGGTTATTGTTGAATGTTGGGCATCTGATTTGAGGTTTTGGTCAAAATCAATAATACTCTGCTCTACGTCTTCAGGTGTTCTTAGCGGGATGTTTTCCGAACAATGAGTACTAAGATCCTTTCTATATTTCAACCAGTTAATGCTTGTGCTAGTCGTTGGTGATATGATGTTTTGTTTGTCCCATATATAGACGATAGTGGGTGAATGGTCTGAGGATAATCCAAGTGACGCTTCAGCTTTAATCATTTCTCTCGGAATACCCTTAATCACACCAAAATCAATAACATCAGGTATTTTTTGTCGATCAGTAGGCCAATAGGTGGGTTGTCCACTCGATATCATATCAGACGCATTTTTGAAAACGTGTCAAACAAAATACGACCTTTTGGAGTTATTAGGCGTGATCCCCAAAACGTATTTTTAGCGTTGTAGTCGCCTGATGCTCTGAAACAGGGACCTAGTGATTTGTAGAAGTCGCTATACTGACTTTCCGAAATTTGAAATCTAGTAGGTGAATAAATCGAAGAAATAACTAAGCTTTGATGAAATTCTTCAAGACAGAAGGTAATCCTCACAAAAATCATGCAGTAAATAATGTTTGATTCGGGCCTTAATAAGTATTGCCGAGCCTCCACATGCTCTTTCACGGGGGTCCTTAGTATCATATAAAATATAGCCATTGATTTTAAAATGGCTATTTGTTGTTATGTGTGTCTCGGAAATCAGCATGACATCAATTTGTTGGTTGGAAGTAATCGAGTTCATTTTTATGTTAGCGTAAGTCGTTTGCGTACCAGAAACATATTTTTAAACAGTTCATGGTTTTTTTAGTACCGCCTGCAACATCATAGATTGCAAGCGTACCATTTCTTGCATCATGTTGCTCATAGAGCTTCTAAAACTGTATAACGAATGCACTAATGTCTCGATGCTTCGAGACGATTATAGTGTTTGTTCTTTAGGTTCTGGTTGCAAATTTGAAGTAGAATTAATTGTTGGTGTCGCTTTATGTACTGAGGTATGATTGGTTTTTACCATATCTGCGTATAAAACATGTTGTGTTGTTGGTTGAGATAATTGAGGATAATGAGCATTTGCTCGATATTGTGGGTGTTTAGTAGGAGTAAAAAATTTTGAGTGGTTTTCCTTACATTGTACTTTAGCCATTGGTGCAATCTGTGAAGATTTAGGGCTTTGACCTCTTTTCAATACAGTTATATATCTGTCCATTCCTACTTGCGTCTTAGGTTTTTCTACACTATCCATATTAGTTTTGCTAATACTGAGTTCAGAAGGCGACTTGTTTGTAGTTATTTTATTGTCATCGTATAACAACAGCGAGGAACAAGATTGTGCACGTAAAACTGGCGTAGCATTTATACACAAATTGTCACTAGTTTTTTTGTTTTTATTTATTTCAACATTGTCAACATTTTTATTGCTTAAATTAAAGAGGCTCATTAGCCTTTATTGTTTTTGTTTTATTTTTAAAGTAGCAATTAAATATGCCGTTGTAAAAAATAAGGAGAAAGAAAAAGAAATATTTTACAAACAACTTTGTTGTTGTATTAAAAAAACAGGTTTGTTTTTTTTGTTTTAAATTATTCACACAATGTATGTTTTGTTTTTTGTTAATGTGAGATTAAAAAAAAATTGCGACCGCACTCAACTCAACTCAACTAAAAATTAATCAACAATGACTACTCAAACTGGACGAATAAACCCCTCACAGCTGACTAAGCAAAATTGATGCAGATACAGATTCAATATATGTATATCTATAAAAATACATTTTAAATTTAGTTTATACATATTTATTTAATATATAATTTTACATATTTAAATATTTTTATTCGCTCAATGATGACTGCGTTCTACTGCCATTCGTAGGCTTTTTTGAAATTCAATCGAATTGAATTGAAGAAATATATAAGTTACAAAATATTTTAAGATAGATCAGAGTATGAACATATGTATGTATATACCTCGAGGATGATTATCAACTCACATAAGCTTTCCGGAAGCATATTTTTCTCATCTACCTTCCTCATTGTACTTCTCCAGCAGGTGAAATTTGCTGTCCTTAATTTCATCTCTACCTCTTCCGCAGCCACAAGGGTCTTCAAATAAGAATGCTGGCGACTCCATGTTAACAAATTCTATATTTTAATTAACTTTTTATGCACCAAACTATTTTATACATTTATTTTCTTTTCATATTTCATATTTATTTTAATATTTTAAAAACACGCTGATATATTTTACAATTTACGACACAATTTACAGTGGCAGAGTTGTATTTTACAAAAAATTCAACTCTGCTACTCACATTAATTTTTTTATTTTTGTGTATGTATGAGTTTTCATTGTTTATGTGTTAGTTTCAATCATCCATTTCTTGTAGGGAAGCTTGCGCGGTGCGATGGATGATGGTTACTAGACTATCTCAACTATAGTCTAGTAACTGCCAACCTTCTTTCTTATCAGAAGAGTCTCTAGTAATTACTAGCATTTATCTACAACAAGTCCCTTATTGCATTCACATTTTTAATATATGTCTTCCGTTGGTCTTAAGTTACGATAGCGTGTTACAACGGGTAGAGGCAGAGTTAGCAAGTTTCGATATCTTCCAAAGTTGCTTCAAAGACTAATTTCTCGAGCTCTTGCGAGGCTTCCTTGTCCATCCCTGTCGGATATTCATGTTCGTATTTGATCAAATTAGAGTTTATGAAATTTCCAATAATGGAGAAAAGAGCTCAATATGCAAAGGTAAGCCTATACTAAAATGGATCTCGATACGTATCCAAAGTTTGCTGCACAGACTCAAACCTAATAAGAAGACTGTTACTGGCATCCAACATGAGGAGGTATAAGTCGAACTACTGGGACTACTTTCTTTCAATTTCTCGCTGAATTTTACACCAATTAAAAAATAAGTTAACCCTTTAAAACGGTTCACTGAAAGACTTCAAAGTTAAAAAAAAAATTGGAAAATTTTATGGGTCCGGCATCAAACCCATTCGATTCTGCAGCAAATTTATCCCTATTAAAAAAAAAAAAATAAAAAATTTATAAGTTTTGGTTACAACATTATAAATAATTAAGAATGACGTACTTTATTGTCCAAAATATGCATAAAATGTACTTGTTAGTAGTGCTGGCAAAGAATTGAGTAGTGGGTATTTGATAATTTTTTTTTTTGAATACTCAATAGTCAAAAATAGTTACTCGATACTTTTAACGCTATAGTTTTAGAAACAAATTAAATAAAAAATTTAACGACAATTATTGTAATTTTTGACCTTTTTAAAAAATTTATAATTAAGTTTTATTTCCTGACGATGCTACCCAATGGTGTAGCGAAATATCGAATATAAAAATAAATTGAAAAATGTTTATAAAAATGACCTAGAGCTTAAAAACTAAATTATAAAATTTTATGACTTCATTAAAACTTTGATTAACAGTTACTTTCTATAATGTAAACAATAAAGAGCTGCATGAATGTTTTGATTTTCTGTCTATTGAGAATGAAGCGAAAACAGAACTCTAATTGAGAATACATCTAACGAACGAAACGAATATTTACTCTATTCGCTGAGAGGCCAGCAATCGAAACGAAACATACACTCTCAATATGCGAATGGAATTTGGGGTTGAGAGAGCGATCTACTCTCATCATTCCAATTTTGTATGGAATTATTAGAATGGTAGAGAATGTTTAGAATGTTTTGATTTGCAATACGTGCAGTTGTATTGTGCCAAAAGAAGAATAAAAAAATGGGTTGCTAAAATGTAAATATAATTTGTAAATACATACACAGAAAAAATTATTCCCAAAATATTTTCAAACAAATGGGTTTTTTATATTTTTTTCGATTTTCAAAAATTTTTTTGTTTGAATCTATTAATACTTTTGTCCGATTTTTAATTTTTGCTATTATAAAAATAATTTATGAAACTAAATTTATTAATATTGAAAAGTTTTTCTTCTTTAAAAAATAAATTTAAAGAACATATAAAAATTAAAAAGCCTCTAATTTTATTTGGGTAAAAACCAAAAAAATTAAGTTTGTTAATAATATGTTTTATTGCATTTACATATATCGGTTTTATACAAAACATAGCACGAGTGTCGTAGGAATAACGACGTTATTTTTACAGCCAAATAATCAAACTTATTAAGATATAAACTAAAAATCATTTTGATGTTATCAAATAAGTTTGTTTTTTAGTATCTCTTTTTTGTGTGTTGGACTTCCTATTTTGATCAAAAGTAGAAAGAAAAAGAGAAATCAATTATTCAGTTGGCCGCAATGGCGAATTCTTTATTTTCACTGTTGCTCAAAATATCAAATTTCACGTATTAATAACATTTTTTTTAATATATAGAATTTGATATTTCAAGAATTTGATATTTCATTTGTTATTTCAGTAAAGTTTTTTATTTGTTTCAGATATGAATATTATTTGTTTGATTTTTATTTAATTTCAGTAAAGTTTTTGTCTGTTTCAGACAATTTTTTAAATTTTTTTTTATAATTTTCAGTAAACTTTTTTATCTGAAAATTTTTTTAAAGTCAATAATTTTTTTTACCAAATATCATAATTAATTGTTTGAAAAAATCGTGGAATATTTTCAATAAACAAATTTTAAATTTAATTGTTTGAATTTACAAATTCGTTTTAACCTTTTCAATGTTATTAATGGATTAATATTTTTGTTTGAATATTTCTAAGAATGCTTTTTAAAGAATAAAAACTTTGTATTTAAAACGAAATAAAATATGTTTTTTAATTTAATGCTTTTAACTCAAGCAAATGTTTCCTTTGTTTCTCTTTTTGAAATGAATCAATAATCTATTCGATCTCTCATGTTTCATTACTCTCATTACTCTCATGTCTCCATACTCTCATGTTTCCATTCTCTAACAACAACAAACATTTTTTGAGTTTGATTGCTCGTTTCGCTTTTAAAAATGCGAGTAGGAAGACTATTTGAAAATGTGAGAATGTGTTGAATAGCAGTTTAAGCATACTCGTGCAGATCTCTAGTAAACAAAAGTATTGAGTACTATTAAGTACCCAGTTGATAAGTATTGAGTAGTATCGAGTATTTACAAGTAGCAGAAATTGCCAGCACTATTTTTTAGTCTTTAAATTATACATAACTTATGAAACATTTATTTAAATATAATATTTAACTAGAAAATCTCTTGTCGTAAGAAAAATAAATTAAAAAAAAAACGAAAGTGTTTTTGTTACCATGTGTTGAATAAAATAAATATCCATTTCGTGGTTTTAAAAGTATAGGGCTGGAATTCGACATCTGTCAAACTCAGTTGTTAAACCAATTGTTTCTTTGCAGTTGAAAGTCTGACATTGACGAAAATGGATGGCTTAACTATCACACAATGCATACAAATTATTAGAACCTACTAAGAGGAGATTATGGTTTACATAATCGCCCAACTACGCAAGAAATTTGAAGAGACTGGAGCAGTTACAGATATTGTAAGGCCTGCGCATCATCGTTTCGCTCGTTCCGCTGAAAATATCGCTTCTGTAAGTGAAAGTGTTGCCGAAGACCCGAAAGTGTCGATTCCTCGTCGTTCTCAGGAATTAGGACTGTCTTACGGCACATTATGGCGTATTTTGCATTTGGATCTACACCTACATATAAAATCCAGCTCACACAACAACTGAAGCCAGCTGACCATTTACAACGTCGTAGATACGTGGAATGGGTGCTTGAGCAACAGGCGGTGGACGGCGATTTTTAGAACAAATTTTTCTTCAACGATGAAGCACATTTCTCACTCGGTGGGTATGTTAATAAACAAAATTGTCGTATTTGGGGTTCTGAGAATCCTCAAGTAATTGAAGAGAGGCCATTATATCCACAAAAAGTCACTGTTTGGTGCGCTCTTTGGTCCGAAGGTGTGATTGGACCTTACTTCTTCGAAAAAGACGATGGAACGACTGTCACCGTCAATTTGGAGCATTATGGTCATATGATAACTGACTTTTTTTGCCTGCTATTGAAGAATACGACTTGGAGAATATGTGGTTTCAACAAGACGGTGCCACATGACACGCAACTCGTCCGAATATGGCTTTATTGCAAGAGACATTTCCTGGACGCGTAATTTCTCGTCGTGGCGATATCAACTGGCCACCAAGATCATGCGATTTGACGTCATTAGATTTTTTTCGTGGGGCTACGCGAAAGACCGTGTTTATGCAGATAAACCTTTAACTCTTGAGCACTTAAAAACCAACATTCGTCAAGTTATGGCTGAGATACCGCCCAATATGTGTCGAAAAGTGGTCGAAAATTACCTCAAAAGAATCAATGCTTGCAAAACTTCGCGTGGTGGTCATTTAAATGATGTACTGTTTCACACATAATGTCAACCTTCAAACTTTATAATAAAAAAGAAATATCATGAAAAAAAATATTTTATTTTTTTTTGATTTTGTAAAGACTTATTGACTGGCTTTCGTATTTTAAAGTTTCTGTGTAAAAGTAAATTGTAATAAACTGTTTCAAAACTTTATTTCTTCAAAACATATTTTTTTAAAAATAAATGTTATTTTATTCCGATAAGCCTCAAGTCTTTATTTAATATATACTCGCTTGTTTAAAAATATATTTACATTGTATGTATATTTAAAATTTATTTTAAAGTGTAAAGTAGTAGTAATGAAAGTAGTCTTCATTACTTTTTTCTGATAATGATTACGAACTCAATACTTCTTTGTCCAGGATTTCTTTGATCTTTTTAAGAATATCATAATTTATACTTTCAGTGACCATCGAATCTTTTCTGTAATGAAACGAAAAATACATATTAATGTCATAATATCGCAGCTATGTTATATTGGAATATCAAAAGACCTACTTGTACTCAGGGTGATTATGCACCAGCTCTCTTAACCACCTGGCATTTGTGGGAGTTTCTCCAGATGCTCTTTTTTCTACGAAACTCATATATTTTTCCAAAACACATTTGGTTTCATTATCCAAATGAAGTGTTTGTATATAGCAGCGGGTAAGGGGTATCAAACCAGGGCAAGTTTCGGACTAAACAGAAATGAGGAGAAATAAAAAACCAGTCAAATGATTATAGGGGGTTGTGACATTTACTTAAAAAAAGTATAAATTATGATTTAGGATCTTCTTGTTGCAAATGATCTTAGATGAATGAGCATAAACATGGCGTGAAATTAAATTGATAACAAATTTTTAATGTTTTATAATGACTAAGATGATTTAGTTTCGTGTTTACTAGTTTGAAGCAAGAGGGAATAAACATAGTGACAGTTTTTATCAGGGATCACTTAAGACATTGATTATGAATAAGAAAAGCAATTGTTATTAAATAAAATCAGTGAAAAGAAAAGAAAAGTCTTTTTGTAGGTTAATCTCACCTTTCCGTTAAAAATTTCATCGATAGTCATAAGTTCCAATTCTTTAGCATGGCACTCACTGCTAAAACCATTTGTAACTCCACTATTTTTTATGTAATCTTCTTTATGACAGTCATAAGTGAAACCATTTGTATTAGGCCTGTGACCATTCACCTCAATATTTTGATGACAGTCTTTATTGTCTCCAATCGCTAAACTGTTATTATGAGCATTACTGTTACCATTTGTAAATTTATTTCTACTTTGCGTTTGAGATTTCATGATATTTTTTCGGAACCAAAAATTTTCCTTTCGACAGGCATCGCGTTTTTGAGCAGTTTGCATATTTTCATCAACTTTACTTATAGGCATCAGCATATTTAAACGATAATGAAGTATAGCACGAGTTAAAAGTATAACGAAGCAAGCTATGGCAGCATTTTCAAAATCTGTGAGTTGAATATCACAAGGGCGAAATTCTACTCTCCAACCAAGTTCTGTGTTAGGTAAAGCAGGTTTAAAGCGCAAAGTCTGCCAAGTTGAGGTGTTAATGTTGTCAAAATGACCAGTTTCTTCTTCATCATTTTGATCGATTTTGTCGGAGAACATAAGCAGAGGATCACGCATGAATATATGGGCGACATGTTGAGCCATGACATGATCAACACCTTCATTACGCAAGTGGTTGTATACTTCTTGATCATAATATAGCTCAATGTCATTATACATTTCGGCTTCTGGAGAAAGATAAGAATCTATAGAGTCCCAACGTTTTTTAGTTAATCGACACTTGTTATTTTTAATAGGTTTTAGCCCTCTTTCTTCCGGACTACGTTCATCTGAGCCATCGCCAATAAAATAATAACTATTGTCTATGTCTGTCAAATAACCGCGATATATAGGGGCAGCGGCTGTTATAGCCTGAAATATTGGACATAAAGGTGCCAATTGATCGTATAAATAACGAGTTTCTTCCATATCAGCTCCTTGAACAGTTACTTGTAAGTTGCTGCCGAATGCAGTGTCAAGCATAACAACATCTGGTTCTTTAATAGGAGCTCCTTCAATTGGTAGCTTAGTATTATCATCTTTAAATACCTTGACTTTGATTTGCATCCTTTCTCCACGTCTCAACTGCATATTACGCGATAACATATAATAACGTTGATGGCCAGCAAAGATTGCCTCATCTGGTATATAAAGAGATTTGGCATAACTATTGGGATCATCGGGCCTTGTTTCAAACGACGGATAAGTGAAATTTTTACAGCCAAAGCGTAGTGAGTTCACTAGCGTCATAATGGATTCATCTTTATCCAATAACTCTTGAACTTCTTTTCGACGCAGGCGCATATCAGGTTCAACTTCCTTAAAATGTGAAAACGATCCTTCAAACGGCTTAAGAGGAGAACTTTCCAGTTGAAACGCTCCATATTCGGGGCGCCATAAACCAGTGACTTGATTGCGTTCTTCTCTTTCATTTAAAACTTTTAACAATTGTTCCGCCTTACAAGAAACTTTGGCCTCCCTGCTTTCATGGTTAAATTTAACAATAACATATTCCAATTCATCGCCCCACTTGAATGGATCGCCCTGACGATCTTTGGATTTTCGAAACATATTTATAAATTGTTGAACGCCATGTTTTTGTACGTGCTCAGATAAAGCTTTTGTCTCCTGCCAGGATAGAGGTGCACCTTCGTCCAAAATGCCCATTGCTAAAAAATTATAAAAACAATATTTTTAATTATACAATTATTTGGAAAATTTTTTAATTATTCCATACATTTAAATACTTTTAAAAATAAATGAAGATCATTTGCTGCTAATATTAACAAAAGTACATCTAATGTATGTATGTATGCATTAGTAAGTATATTAATTTTTGACAGTTCATATTGTTCGGCTAAAAATTACAAATAATTACTCAACTTAATCCATTATTGATCTATTAGACATAGGACGCCATAGTAAGATCAATGCTGACGCAAGGAGTGCATCTAGCGGCTAGGAAATCAACAGCAACTCACGCAATGTATAGATACTAATAATATTAGAAGTTATTAACATTTTTGACTGACGCCTTAAATTCGTCCGAAATCCTGGATAATTCAGATACATACATATATGCTGACAGTTCAAAAAGGGGTAATTGTACAGAAAGAGAATATAATGTGAAAAGTTGAGAATAACAGTTCCAAACTGGAAACTCATGCATTTGTTAGGCAATATATTTGCGGCGCCTAACTACTAGGCCGATATTTTTAAGCGATATCACCATATAATTACATATGTACATATTTAGATAAAAAGGTGCCTATATATACAGTGGTGTTCCATAAAATAGAGCCACCTTTTGCTAAAAAATTCGAAAAAGAAAAAAGTATACAAAATCTTCATAAAAAATTTTAAGGTTTTTATTTTTGTGTGACCGAACAACTGAGCTATTAAAATGCTATAGACCTGTTCTGATAAAAAACTTAAAATAAAATATATGTCTACGTAAAAACATTCCAAATTCAAGATTTTAGGTGTGAATATAATTTATTTTTGATAACGGCTAAGCCACGTTTTGGCGTATGGTCAACAAGTTTTTGTCATGGCTCAATTGGAATATTACTCCATGCTCCTTTTACTAACGCCCACAAGTGATCTTGTTTTCCCTTAAGAGCTAATTTAACAATTCCCCATAAGTTCTCAATTAGTTTAAAACTGGCAACTGGGCAGGCCAGCTTAAAACATCAACCCCATTTTTGTTTCAAACCAATCTTTTGTCCACTTCGATGTGGGTTTCGGGTTATTGTCTCGCTGAAACAAAAATTGAAGCGGCATTTTCCATTCTGCGCAAGGCATCACAGCAGATTTCTGTAAAAAATAGCATCCATTCTTTCTTCGACCTGATACATATTCAGTTTATAGCTAACTACAAATTGACTAACTTTAAGCTAACATCTGAGTAGTCATTAATACAACTGACTACATCCTAGGACATCACAATATTAAAAAAGTCAGTTATTTTTAATAAAAATAATCCAAGTATCAACTACTTACTACTGGTTGCAAAGTAGTTAGCTTAAATTGCATTAAAAGTTAGTTGAGTTGCTTATAGGGTTTAGACCTCTGTTATTTTTAATCTGTTTTCGAATTTATTTTTTTTTATTTGAAAGGTTTATGTTTACAGATTGGTTACACCTAACTTATAAATAATTTTTTTGAATTGTTAAAGGCAGGCATCTAAAATTTTCACAAAGTTTGATTTGCTATAGATCCAAATAACAAAAAGTAATAAAAAGATAAATTGTAAATTAAATTGTAAATTAAATGTAAAACTTTCCTTATGAAATAATAAATTTTGCTCAAGTTTTTACACAAATTCGTACAAAGTACTAGGTTAAAGTCTACATAAGTCTGTTAAAGAAATGATAGAGCACCAGTGCACTATAGTTTAATGACTGCTTTTTCTGTGCAAAAGTGATAACATCAAAGTACTGTTTTACCCTAGTTGTTATTCTTTTAAGTGGAAATATTTCAAAACAAAGACCCGTCACTGACTCCCTGACAAGGGCGTAAGGCGTAACGACGTCTAGCGCCTAGAATAAACCCAAGGCGAATTGAATACTAGGTATTCGCAATCTGTCAAAAAAAAAAACAACCGCAGGCAATTTTGTTTGTGTAAAAACACCCAGAGTTGTCAAAAACCCAAAGAAAAATTGAAAGAAAGTAGAAAAAAAAGAGTGCAATAAATTTTATTTCAAAATTTTATTTATTAAAATGTGCCACAAAGAAAATAAAAACAAATTTTGAAATATAGAAGAAGATGTTCACCTGGGCTATCAGTTTTACCTAGAATTGAATTTGCTTTGAACAAACCTAAATAAAAGCGCAACGTTTTGTAATAAAAAGTAGTGTTAACATATTTTGTTTTGTAAAATCTAATAAATTAAGGCGGAAAATAGAGGTAAAATCGCTAGATTAAGCAGAAAATAGCTAAAATGGCACCATTCTTACACAAAAAACAATAACATTTTGTTTGCACTCAACTTCACTACCTAACGCTCTGTCAAAATTGAATTTTTCAATTGCCAATTGCGTTGACGCCACTATTTAGGTTTGCTTCATACATTTTACGCCTTACGTTCTTGTTTAACGTAAAAAAAAATTCGGGCTTAAAAAGCCTAGATTTATATAGGTAAACTTAAACTTAAATTAATCGATTAATATTCAGCATAAAGAGAATTATTGTTAGAAATTAAGTCCATATTTGTGAGGAGGCAGCTTTCGGAATTAATAATTAAAATCAAAGTGTAATTTTCCTAGCTCCATGCGAAAAATGACAGGTCATTAAACCAATATATGTTGGTTCGTGCAGTGTCCAGCATGAGCAGTGTCCTATATGGCTTTAAAACTCTACAATCTTCTATACCTTTCTAACTACTACGCAACGTATGTATATTATTTTCAGCAATTTTAATTTAGATTTTGGTCCTGGTTTTCTTTGTAAACATTTGTCGAGCATGTGTTTCAATCTTTAAAAGGCATTTTTCTATGGTACTATATAGTTGTATTAAGGATCTTCGCATTGTCCTTGCAAGGGGTTCTTCAAAAATGAACAAAATTTGTGCGATTGGGTTAATTCAATTTGCGTTTAAGTTTTATTTTAAGTAATTATGTGAACGCTATATATAATATATTCCACGAAAATGTAATAAAATTGGTGGACAGGTGTTAAATATGGGTAAAAGAATAAACATTAAAGGATCAAAACTTTTGCAAGGAGAAATAACAAAGAAACATAACTGTCCCCTGTTACAACAAAATATTATTTTGTTTATTACTTATTAGACAAGCGCTCTATCGACCAGTCTATTGAGGCTTTCAAATATCATATGATACGGCGCTGCCCTTTTTTTGCTTGCGAAGGTATATAGTAACAGAAAAATTCACATATTTTACAATACTATATTTCCCATCAGTCGTTTTGGGTACCATATAAGTTTTTAGAATTTTTCCTGACGCCCTTTTTTGTTTAAAGACTATTTTTGCCAATAAAATTTTTAAATAACTCAGTCTTTACCAAGATGATAGAAGACAAGGTTACGCCATCACGAAAATAAAATTGAACATATCGGCCCAATGACGTCACGAAAATATCTTCCTATTGGCTAATAATTTTGACTGAGAACCAGTACTTGCAGGGTTGCCAATTTTTGCCTATTACTTAGATTTTTATGTACGTATTTACTTGAAGCAATTTGTTGATTATAGACTTGGCAATTTTAAATTGGCCGAACAACGTCGTCTAATGGGAAAACATGCGCATAGCGTAATATTCACCCCAATCACGAATAATTATTCCCATGAAAAACTCCCAAATGTTTCTATCGTGAATGATTTCTTCCGTAAAATACAAGTAAATTGTTATTGGAATCATTCATGATAGAAAAATTTGGGAGTTTTCTCATGGGAATAATTATTCGTGATTGGGGTGATTGTCTTCTATCATATTTTGTCTTTACTCAGTTACTAGGTGTTGCTGGAAAAGTAACAACAGTTTATTTCCCTTGCACATTTTTCTATTATCCCTTTTGTTCTAATCCAGCACTGGATGTACGGGTATATATATAGAAAATTCAATAAAACACAACTCATCGAAAGTTGGCACGGCTGTGTCCTAAATAGACATTTTTGTGACCATTTTTTTTAGAGTAATATATACATACGTACGTATTTGGGGAGTTTAGAGCACAAGGGGTATAAGTGCATTTTTTGTTAAGGTTAAGTAAGGTAACATGAATTTTTGTAAAAGGCTAAGAAAAAAGGGAACAAGAACATTTAAAATACTATTTCTTATATTAATGGTAGTGACTTAAACGTCCAATAATATACATATGTACGTACATATGTGTCAAGAACTATTAAACAAAAAAAATTAAGTTGCTTGTTAACATCAAATAAATTTTATTGCTATTTAGCTTTAAGCTATTTTATTAATATTTTACAAATTGTTACTTATACTCTTTGTGATCTAGCCCCTTATTTAAAATATCAAAAATTGTGTTATTTAGTCGCAATTTTTTATTTTATTTTTTAATTTTCTTGAAATGTCCACTTCATTTCTTGTACGACAAACTGGTTAAACGAGGTTTTTTTCAGCATGACCGCCAAAAAATATATTTTTACATACATAAGTACACACATACTACATACGTATTAGTTTTGTCTATCCTCAAATCAGCTGTTTTAGTCTATATTGTACGTGTATTTAAAAAAAAATACTTTAGTTCGTCTCGTGTTTTATTTATTTGTATTTTTAAACAGTTCATTGATTTTGTTTAACATCATTACTTTTACGTATTTTGTGTTGTTGTATATAATGTATATAAATGTTTTGCAAAACCTCAAGATTGAAATTAACCAACAAATTTAAACAAAACTGTTCCTACATATTTTTTATTCTAAGGATCACTTTAGTACAATTTTCACTCACTGTATACTTTTATTTGTATAATTTGTTAAAATTCAACACAATCTATTTGCATCTAAGCACGAGCTCAAACTAAGTGAGATTTTTGCTAAACACACTGTCTTATTTACAAACATTCGGCAGACGTTCGATCTGATTTGTCTAGAAAATAAAAAGCTTCCAAATTATGTATGTTGCTTTTTTTTACGTTATTCACGATAAGATGAGTTCAAAGAAGTTCATTTGAGGGAATATATGTTAATGATTGTACTAAATTTTTTTAGGTACAATCACATGTACGAATATATGAAATTTCGAAATTTTTCAGGCAATGACGCTTTGGATGTAGTCCTAGTATTCAGCCGGCCAGGCCCCTCGCATTTAAGTGAGGCCATTTGCCTTAGATAGCTGTAAAACGATGTCCGGACTTATTTATTAATAACTCTTAAGCTGATAGCTTTTCGTAATTTAGTTATATAAAATTTTTATTCGTTATAATGAGACAAATATGTTGTTCATATAAACTTTTAATATTCCATAAAGCGTTAGTGTTGTTTTAGCGGTTCATTTCAAGTTTTGCCTTTAAACTGCACTTTGAGTGATTGTCATTAATTTTTGAAGGCCCGAAAATACGAATTCTCATTAAATTAAATTAGGTTTAAAACAACATAAAAAGTAATCGATTAATCGAATATTTTTTAAGTTTTATTCGATTAATTGGCAAAATGTTATGTATTTTTATTATCTAACAGATTTACTAACACTTACAAAACAAAAATAATCGAATTGCGTACTTTCTAGAGTTTCAGTATTAAAATTACTTAATAATATTGCAGGAGTCAGTTTTTGTTCTATCTCATGATAATGAGATTTCATATTTTCATGCATTCAGAAATGAATGACGGCCACTCAAATTTATGTTAAAAAGGTAAACTTTAAAATGAAGAGCTAAAAAAGCACTTACGCTTTATCGTGGGTTAAAAGCTTATATGGACAAAATATTTGCCCCTTTATAACGAATAAAAAGTTTATACACCCAATTCTGTTTTTACACGGTTTTTATTTAACACGGTTTGAAAATAAAAAAATTATCTTTTTTTACACGATCTTATTTCATTTAGCACGATTCAAAATCTTTTGAGCTTAGATTTTTTTTGTAAAATTTAAGTTTTGGAAATATTTTCATATCAAAAATTTAGAGGAATTCTCTTTTTGTGCATACAAGCATTTTTATTTGTTAGAGCTTTTGAAATGTGTTAATATTTTGTGAACTATCAATGCATCTTTAAAAGAAGACGTCATTTCTTTAGAAAACAAAATTAAAATTTAGGATCGCCTTCGAAATAGAGAAGGCTCAACATTTCTTGGCAAAATGTTCGGTTTAAGCGAAGTCACAGTAAACTATAGAGAAATAAAAATTCAATTAGGAACGAAACTACCTGTTAAGTCTTCATTATACACTAAAGATGCAAATAAACGGTACAAATACACATTATATGTACATGCATATATGTATGTGCAAAAATAAACATGATTTCTTGTTCTTAAAAAATTCTCGTTTTTCACTAATTTTTAGAAATAAGGAACCAATCACCTATTTTTGTATATCATCAATGTCTTTTTTTACACGGTTTTTTTTACACGGATTTTTCTGGAACTAATCTACCCTGTAAAAACAGAATTAGGTATATAACTATTACGAAAAGCTCTCAGTTATTGAGAGTCATTGATAAACAATGTCACATATAATTTTTGTTCCTGTTTTTACTACTTAAATGCGAGAGGCCTGGTCGGTTTATGGTTTAGAAACAACTTTTTTATGCACATCTTATTGTTTATCCCCTACATAACCGAAAATGTGCGGGGAGCGATAATAAATAACACATTTGGATTCAAAATATATTCTTGAAAACACCAGATTTTACTAGAAAAATTCATCTATTAAAAAGCAAAATCCAATAATATTTCATGAAATTGTTTAACCCTTGCAAAATTTTAAATTATGCATTTGTTTACGTTTGTGGTGATTTTTTTATCAAAAGGATTTTTGTTACTGTAGTGGTGGAGTCATATTAAAAACAGATCGATCCCACGTAATTAAAAAATGTATCTTAATAAAAACATTTATTCCCTAAATAAGCAATTAAGATGGTGTTGTGTTGCTGCTCAAGAAATAGTATAAATATCAAGGGTGCGCAGCATAAAGTAAATTTAAAAAAATAGATTTTCGACAGCATGCAGAGAAAAAACAAGAACCGTTTTATGTTCTCTTTAATAACATATGATTGCGATGAACAACTTATTGTTGTTTTTTTTAACATTATCATGATCACGATGAAAAATGTTTTATTAATATTTTATCATTAAATTTTTGCTAAATTTCAAACCAAAGTTTTATTCGTACTCCAAAATAATATAGTTTAACCATAATATATTATTAGTAAATAAAATATGTTCAGTTTGTGTGGTTGTTATCAAAGTATGGCTGTTTATAGCACAAATACAAATAAAAATATAAAACATATTTTTCGATAAAATTGCTTTTATTTTTTAAATTATTATAATCTCATATTATATTATAATACATTAAATGAAATATATTCATTTATTAAGCCTTTTCGTTAAACAGTAAACGAGTAAATATCTGTGTATTTTAATCCTAAATATGTTTTTACAAACGTGCCCATCATGTTTGACATTATATAGTTTTTAATCTTGTTATAATCATATAATCACTTAGTTTAACTATACATTTGCTCATAATATAAAAATATGTTTTTACTTAAACATTATTAAGGTTATACTTTACATTATTATTAAGTAAGACAATAATATGGCTGTAACATAACAATATTATTATGTTTAATAATAATATGATTTGACTACAACCATATAATTCAATCATAATATATTACTCTTATATGGCGTTCACACTACTAAAATTTAACGTGTTTAAGCGAGTTGTTTAACAAACTAAACCAAAGTGTTCACACTACAATTATCGTGTTTTAATTTGATATTTATTCAGCTGATCACACAGCTCTTACAGAAAATAAAGTGTCGTACTTAAAAAAAATGAATATAAAAGAAGTAGTGAATTAATGGGATATTATTTTAATTATATAAACGATGCAATAATAAACGTTGTTGAGCTATTTAGACAAGAAAAAAGATACTATGACAGGCGGCGTTCTGCCTTAATTAAAAATTTTTTAAGTTTGAGAATGGAGCAACTGCAACTCTTATTAATGTTGGCGGAGCATTTGAACGGTTTAAACTATGAGAAAAGATTGTGGCAATAAAAAGGTTCAAAAACATATTTATATGAAAAAACCCGCTTATATATTCACTTTGTTTACACTTTTTGACATGACGCTTAATTTATGTTCGCCGCCATTATGAAACATGTTTAGTTAACACAAAAATGCAAAAAAATTCTGAACGCACCTCAAGATTATATCCGAACTCTGACTTTGAAGTGCTTTGCGAAGTGTTTAAATCTAAAACACCTCATTTTGAAGTGTTTTCAAAACACGCCAATGTATGGGAAAACATCTCAAAAACAACTTGTTTTGCGCTTAAACACTTCAAAACTGCTTAAACACCTAAGTGTAAACGCCATATTAGATTAGGGTTACCTCAACCATGACTTTTTAATGCGTGTGCATAGTTTTGATTAGGCTGCACATTGGCCAAAAAAAAAAATTAAAAAAATTTACAGTTTCTAAGCTGGTAATGACGAGGATGATTTTATTACAACTCAAGATTTATATAGAAAATGTATAGTTGAGGTTATGTTATAAATTTGAATCTTGTAGTCACAGGCTAAATCAATTTTAAAAATATTAGTGGGTTATCGCTCATATTTTGGGAGAGTTTTGACTAAAAATAATTTTTTTTGATATTGTTAGTTTGGCTTTTCGCCATTAGCGGAACGAAAGCCTTTCCGCTTTATTTAATCTCTTTCGTATCCTCTAGTATTTTAAAGAAAGTGACGTAAAAATTTTGTGGTAATACTTAAATGAAGTAACTAAAATTCGATTCCAGTTTTTATGAAAAGTTAATATGTTCGTATAAGCGATGCCAAGCGAATAAAATATGTAAACTTTATTTATTGGAACTAATATTTTATTAAATTTATTTGTGAATTGAATTAAAATGGTCTCATAGTAAAAATTAAATTCAGTTATTATAAAAGGGTCTACAACTCAGTGTACAAATGAGTGTGAGCAGTTTTCGTTTCATAAATATAAAGGTAATAAAGCAAATCCAAAAATTTTTATTGTCGTTTACTAAGTATCTAGTACTTAATAAAATTATATAAAATTTGTAATAAAACGCTTCAAGCTCCAGGAAAAAAAAAACAAAATAACCAAAATAACTCTCATGTACTCAATTTTGCACCTCTGCATAAAGAATTTGAAGAAAAGAACTGAAAAAGTACCATTATTTTTTAATCTGTTTGCTTTCTTTTAGTTTTTTTAAGAAGACATAAGCTCGGCATTATTTAAATCGCGTGTGGTAAAAACATTGTGCAATTTTTGAACAAAAATCAAATAAATATCTAACAATAATAAATAATGAAGAAACTTTTAAAATCCACCGAGCAGAGGGCCATTCGGGCCATGAGAGAAGAGAACTTAAAATGATTCAATACTGATTGACGCATAAGGGTACAAAAACGGTGTTCCGTTGTTCCCAAGCCTCAAGTTAGAGGTCGTAGAAAACTTCTAACTAATGCGGGCGCACGTCTAATGATAAGAGAAATGAAAAGAGATTACACTAAAAGATGCTTCGTTTGCTATCGGAAAACCCGTTAGTCGGTGGACGTCATGTTAAGCCCTTTGCGACATTGGTTATATGCAACGTTAAAAAAAACCTGCATTGTCGGAAAAAATGTAAAGGCACGGTTAAAATTTGCCAGAGAGCACAAAACTTAGACAGTGGCCGAGTGGAAACGTGTAATCTGGTCAGACGAATTCAAATTCAACCGTTTTCAATCCGACGGTAAACAATATTGCTGGCGCCGCCCTGGTGAAAAAATTCAAGGGCCCCATGTGAATCAAATTGTGAAGCACGGTGGAGGAAACGTTGCTTTACGTGGTGGCACCTTGGACCACCGCAAAAAAATGATAATATAATGAAGAAAGAAGACTATTTGAGGATTTTGCAGAAGAATGGCTTGGTGAGCAAAATTTTCAATTAATGCAGTGGCCAGCACAAAGTCCCAGCAGAGCAAAGAGAGTATGCCAAATCGCGAAATGATGTCTTACAAAATAAAGGGCTTTGGACTAAGTATTAAAAATAATCGTATTCCGCAAGATTTTTCAACGGTGCAAAATTGAGTACATTGGAGTTGTTTTCGTTTTCTTTACTTTTTTTTTCTTATAAATTGATGCTTTAAGTTTTGAATTTTGCACTGTTTTGATAAGTGCTTAATACTAAATAAACTACAAAAATTGAATTTGCTTCATTACTTTTATTTCTATGACAAAAAAAGTGCTCAAAGTACAAACTTGTACTCATTTGTAGACCTCACTGTATCTTTCCTACTTTTAAATTACTTTTAGATTATTTACACAAATAAATATTGCATAAATTCATAAAAATTTCCTAAATGAAAAACCAAAATATTAGCGAGTTTAAAATCTATTTTTGTAGAGAACATTAAAAAACATTTATATCACAATTACAAACAGAATGTTTTTAGATTTTATTAGGGATTTGAATTTTTTTTTTCCATGTTGCTGCTTACAACAGCACATTCATGTTTAAAAGGGACGTTTTTCTTAAAGGTTTGAGCGCTTTCTTGTAAAAACTGATTAAATCTGACTAATACGAGAATGTTCCTTATCTATTTGGATTTCCTATTAAGCACTTACATATTGCATTTGCATATGTATAAGTGTCAGTGTCAATCCAACTAAATAATTTAATGCTGATAATTTTTTTAATAAAACGAAATTTACAATATTGCTTTAATTAACCACATTACTAATTGCGAGTCATTTTATAATTATAACTTTTAAGCAACTGTACTTTTAAAACCAAAATACTCCGTTGTATAAACACTTGAACAAACGAAATTCTACTACGAAATTCTTCATAAAAGTCTAACTTTTTTTAAAATTGATCAACAAATATAAGGATCACTTTATAAATATATTCATGCACTCACTTGTTAATTTCTTTTAATAATTTTCAATTATATTTGTATTTTTTCTTTAAAATTCACGTTAACAATTTTCATCGCAGCACGAGCTCAATCTAAATGCGACCTTTTTTTAACGCGCTGCTAAATTTACGCACTTATAAGCAGACAGTCTTCTTTTTCTTCAATACTTTTTATTTTGTCAAATTATTGTTTTGTTTTGACTATATAAGATAAGATGTGTTTCAAAAAGTTCAATTCACGAAAATATATACTACACAGTTATGTACACAGATGCATACATATGCACAAATACTACAAGTACGAAATTTGTTCGTTATTAATACTCACACGCTTGTTTTAGCACAGTGACGTATTTAATGAATTAAGGAATAAAAAGATTCAGGAAATCAAAAAATACAGTTTTGTACTCTATAGCAGTGCTGTGCAAACAAAACAAAAGCTACTAAATAGGCACGTCAAAGATACGAATTAATTGTGTTTAAAATGGAAAAATTGA
Source organism: Phasia obesa (assembly GCA_949628195.1). Lineage (NCBI taxonomy): Eukaryota > Metazoa > Arthropoda > Insecta > Diptera > Tachinidae > Phasia > Phasia obesa. The sequence continues at coordinate 36,398,248 of OX451218.1, read as the reverse complement.
ATTATTTTACATCATTTCCAACTTAGGGTATTATTGGCTTAAGGCTTAGATAACGTTCAGGTCCGGATTAACCATGACACTCTAAAATATATTTTTACAACACAATTTATTTTATTTTACTACATTACGAAGGTTTTCTATACTACATCACCATATTCAATAACAAAATTAAACAAAGGAAAGAAAAATATATGCGTTAAAAAAAACAAAATTTTTTGTCTAAAAGTCACATTTTGCCAATATATAATATTCACTTGCAAAGACAGTTTTTAATTATTTAAATTTTAGAAAAATTATGGTCACCCATTGCGTTTATAATCATCAGCTTTTCTATACATTTGTTAAGTTGTTGGAACAGTTTCTTGAAATATTGTAAAAAAAAGTAATGAAACTGCACCATCTTATCCATAAACTCAGAATCAATATTCTTGAAATAATATTTCATAAACTTTTCGGATTTTTTCGAAAAGTAAAAATCCATAGAGATAATTATAAGGACATAATTAAAAAAGCCAACAATAACAATGCGGGTTTATAAATATTTGCAAACCAAAAACAGTGGCCCCTTATCGGTAGTTTATACATATAATGAAACTGTAACAGGACCATTTCTGGTAATAGAAATGAAATACAAAACAGGATTTTTTGGAATTTTTGTTTGCCTGTTTGTGTTCGTGAAAAGTACTAGCTGAATTTTAATAAAATTTTGTGATAGAATTTGTGATAAAATTTTGTGGTACCTTAGAGTCTCGGTTAAAATGAAGCATACTTTTTCTCGTAAAAATATCTCATTTCCAAGAGAAAATATAGAAAAAGTAGTGAAAGTACGTCATTTTACCGATTTAAAGGTACCTTTTATTTTTGAAAGCCGGCTAAATAAAACACTAAACAGAACTCTACAATAATTTTAGAATTTTATATAAATTTAGAATTTTGTATAAAGCCTTTCTGAGTAATTACCTAGGGATGGGTACCTCTATATAAAGTAAATACATAAACCATAACTGAATCCCTATATAAGTAAGAGTCTTAAAATTTGGTGTGAATTAGTTTCAAAGGAAATTCGAACAAAATATGACATGGCGGGCACAGCTAGTTGGCTATAAGGATTCTTGTTTTGTTCTCCTTTTATGACCATTTGAAACTTAATTTTTAATAATTATAATAATTTAATTTTGTTCGACTCGTCATCTATCGATATTTTTAGTGTCATCACTAAAAAATTAAACAGTAAAAAATTTATTATAATTGACAACATGAGCGTGACAGATTAATAAAAATTTACATTTTAGATTTATTTAATCGCTTAAAGAAAAATATAAGTATATCGACATTCTGAAAGCTTACTTCTGAGTTTTATTTTAAAGAGGAGGAGGTGTGGGTTTAATTATCGCACTATTTACACATTCTTATGGGAAACCAAGTGAACTTTACATTTAAACTACACGAGGAACAATCTGTCATTCTGTCATATGTATGTGTTTGTTTTTTATATTTTATAAAAGAGAAAAAATACCCTGAAAAATTAGTGGAATAAAAGTCCACAAATATTCGAAAACAAATTAAATTGTTGATGGTTGATGCGTGCTAAAAATACCTTATATTCTTTAGATTTTGCTACCATCGGCTTTTTGCTTTTTCCTATTAAAAAAAAAGAAACCTTCCCGGAAAAATATCAAATCAAATAAAAAAGTTCATTTCCAAAGCAGAAACCTACTTGGAGGGCCTCCAAAATATTAACTTAATAAACTTATAGAATTGGTGGTAAAAAAATAGGTATTTTCTCATTTAAGCAATTCTATTTACTGTACAGCAAGACTGAGTCTTATATTTATCATTCAGGAACGCATTACGTCACCAAATTAGATGATTAACAAAGTAAACTTAATACATAAGTATATGACAATAGTATCAAAAACAAGAAGAAATTATTATTAAAAGAATTAATAAATTTTAAATAAAAATATTTTAAAACTATTATCATTGCTGTTTAAGTGTTGACTTGGTGGGAGAATGTTCCAAAGACTTTATGCAACATTGTCCTTTATGAAATTAAAAAAACAATAAAATATCGTTAGCACACTTCGAAATTGGTTCTTTTTGTTGATTATGATATCTATAGCAAAATACTATAATAAAAATATCAGTTTTATGAGAGAAATCAAAAGAACTTTTAAATTATAAAATTTTGTCTTTCTCCTTCAAAAGTTATGCACTTCACTCGTCTTTATGTATAATTAGCAATGATTATTTTAAAAATTCATTAATTGTTATAAAATATTAAACAATATTCGTCTGAAACTCGTCTTAGTAAATCGATATAATGAACTCTAAATATGGTCCCATGTTTATGATTCGGTCCAGTTAATTATAATAATCGAACTTGTTTTTTTACTTATTATAAAATCTTTACAAGTTCAACTGCAATATTGTTTGCAGTTCATCTACCTTTTTAGATATTAAAACACCTAATTATGTCAAATAAACAAAAATTATTAAAACATCAAGTTTAGGTGCATTTCTTCAGTATGTTATCATTAATGAGATCGCAAAAAAAACTTGTATTCGTCAGAACCGAAACTGATATACCCTTTACTACCTAAGTTTTTATTCGGTAATTTTTGTTTTTAAACGTTTAAAAGTATTCCATCGAATTTAACTTGAGCTTAAGTTAATGTTCTAAAAAGTAATTTGGGAAGTGGGTCTAACGGGGAAGCAAATATTTTTTGTTACTCCTTTTTTGCTAACAACATCAACAAGTTATTAATGCATATAATATATATCGACCACCACAAAATTAAATTTATTAAATGTTGTTAGTAGTGGAAACAATGTAACTATATTAATATCGCACCAATGTATGTTCAAATCTGAAAGGCCACTGCCTTTTGAACCGCATTAGGAAGACACTTGAAGTTTTTACAAAAAGTATATTACTATACTATATACTAAATAACAACAAATAATAGAAATAAAGTTAAAATTTATTAAGAAATTTATAGTTTAAAAAAATGAAAATCTTGCTGCTAAATTTTTATTGCAGGCAAATGAGTTGCATACCTTAAGGATGAACAAGAGATGTGCGAAAAGCATATTGTTGTTTTGTGTTTTTTCTGCTGCACAGAGAAAAATTTTTTTTTCTTGGTTTAAAATGGATTCAGTCACAATTAAATTATTAATTGACACAATTGTTCACTTAATTAAGAAAAAAAAAATAATATTTTGATTAAAAAAATTATTAATTCAATTAAAAATTTAATTTAATTAAGTGCGCATTTACAACCAAGTTATTTATTTATTAATTGTTATAATTAAATTACAAATTATATTCCAACTTAATATATGGAGCAATCGCTGTTGTGAAACACACATATCCTTTGGTGGCAATTGAACCCATAGTCTTAGTAGAATTCACCTTCTGGCGCAGCCGATCTGAAAATAAATTAAACGTTTAATTGGCGCAAAAATTCTTTTCTGTGCCTGTATCTTGCTCTTACTTTGTTTTTTTTTTTTAACTTTATGTGTGTATGAAAATCAGTGCTGTTAACCACCTAAATACCAATGGAAAAATTTTGACAGTGAGGAAGTTCAAGGCGTTTAAAGCAAATATTTCATTGAGCAATAATTGGCTATGGTCACCTAGCAATATAAAATAAAATTATGTACATACTCATTTGATGAAGCTGCTGTATAGATTTTAATTTCAACTTACATAAGTGCCCGATAGGCTAGGGTTTAATGTTCTACTCAATATCAATATACATATCGCACCCTAAATACAAAAAGGTCACAACCCAAAATTTTCCAAAACTGTTTTTTTCCATAAATTAATTCAGAGTACATATCTCTAACTACAGCAAAAATTTCTTTCACATCACTATATTCTTTAACTCGAAAAATACAGTTATGTCTATTTTTATGTTAAGTGTGTTGCTTCTACACATAAACAGTTTTTTGTCTCTCCTAAAAATTTTAGTATTTTGAGTTGTGACCCTTTTGTATTTAGGGTGCGATATATTTAAAAATAAAATTTTCAACATGTGTACAAAGTGCGATCAAGGGTAACTCCTGGTAATAGAGAGCTATATTACAGATCCGTGAATAAAGTTTTAATTTCTTTCATGAAGTTGTGCATCGATTTATATGAGGTTTGGCTTATTATGTTTTAAACAAAACCGATTATTTTTTTTGGCATAACTTTCGTTATATCTTTAGACTGCTTAAAATTTACATTACTTAAAAGAAAAAATATTTAAAATATCTAGAAAAAAACTTGTCCATAGAATTTAAAATTTCATAATTATGTCAAATCACGATTTTTTAAGTTTGCTGAAGTTCAAAGGATTGCTTGTATGAATATATGTAGCGCAATCCGCACTGCTCCAACACAGGCAATTGAGTTAATGTTGGAATTACTGCCGATAAACTTATTCATTAGGTAAACGGCTACAATGTCAGCTTTGCGTATGAAGAGCGATGCCATTTGGCATAGCTTTGTGCCGAACATCGGTCATAAGAGCATCGTTGACCTATTTACTAATGAGGTTAGGGAAGCTCAAATGACGATGGAACGAATGAGTAGAAGAAAATTAGTCGAAAGACTGCATCGGACACTCTTTGCGAAAGGCATTATACACAATGAGTGTATGGAGAACGATATCAACATAGTTCTCTTATGGACGGTAGAGCAGGAGCAGGTGTATACCCAGCTGAGCGGAGTACGGAATGCGTTGGATCACCTGCTGGAAAGTCGGGTGCATGGAAGAAAGGTTCTCATTGCACTTGACAACCAGTCGGTTATAAAACGCTTGAGGCAAGTGAATGTGTACTATAGTCTAGTGCTGGAATCAGTTTCAAAACTTAACAGATGTGCCTCTGTTAATGAGGTAACACTGATGTGGGTTAAAGGACACATAGGCACAGCTAGGAATGAAGCAGTAGATCAATTATGATCTGCTGTGAATTTCTGTGGACCAGAATCTAGATTATCACTATGTAAAGGCCTAATACGAGCGAAGGTCCTATAACGGCTAAACTCACTAAATCTGAAGAGGATGGTGCTCGAAGAGCCCCTTGGCAGGTAGGCCAGCAAGGTACCTTTAGAATCATCTAGCTAAGACGAAAATCGAAGAAGATGATACTGGCAGACTTTGCCTGGAAGACGCTGAGACGGTAGCGCACATTTTATGTGAATATCCAGAACTGGCTAACAGAAGACTAAGGACTACTGGCAAAAGCTTTTTAAACGTGGATGCCATGAGGGAACTAAGCCTGGGACAAATGATAGCAATCACTAGAGGCTCGGTGATGAAGAAGAAGGCCGACTACTAGTCGACAGTCGCTGAAATCTATATTAAAGGCTGGTTGTAATACGTGAATAATTGAAAGTAAAGTTGTCGTAAATCTTTGAGGACGAAAAAGGGTCGAAAAGTAGCCCACTTAGAGAGTGGTCGGCTTGGATATTCCCCCTACATTAATATATGCTAAAATAAGAAATAATTAGCATTTTAGAAAATCAGCTTCTTTTTTAAAAGTGTTTACAAACACGATGAAGAATCTAATATACCTCTCCCTATCACGTGGATGGTATGAAATATAAGAACTCTTTTCAACTTTAGGGTCTTTGTAAATAAAGCACAGTAACACCTCGTTAATTCGAATATTTAGTTGAAGACTACAATACAGATAATTGAAGAAAAAACTGAATTAAAGCATAATTTTGAATTTAGATTTAATAAAACGAAATACATTTGATTTAGTTTAAAAATTATAGATTTGTTTTCCTTCTACAATGAGATCGACATAAATGCATTCTACATTTTTCGTAATATTCTGAAACGCAAAAAGAAAAAAATGGAAAAACAATATTTATTTTTTTTTTCGTAGTGACCAATAAATGTGTAAGTAGTATAGTGGGTTCCAAGTCAATGGCACCCACGAAAACTAAAATTACGGAAATGAGTTTTCCAAAAATTTCTCGTTGAATTCACATATACATTAGACCACCCATATATACAAATGTGTTATTTTTTCACTTCCCGCGCATTTTCGTTTATGTAGGGGGTAAACAATACGATGTGCATAGAAATTTTGTTTCTAAAGTATAAACTGGTCAGGCCCCTCGCATTTTTTTTATTTATTTTATCTTCAATATAATTGAACTATCAATAATTACTCATATCTTAAGTCTAAAAATATACTTGTTAAGTCCAACCAGTGCTGGACAAAAAAAAAAAATGTATGTTTCACATACATTACAGTAACATGTTACTGTAATTTGCGGGTTATCCCTCTGATGTACGGATGAGAGTAGAAGTGTCCCTCCTTCTTCATTTAGTATGTTACGGGCCAGTGGATTCGGATGAGATTCCAGCTTCTTTAAATACTTAATGGCAAGTTTCGCTATTTCTGATTTACCTGATGGCACGTTTAGATTTTTATGGATGTTCGAGTTTTTTATATACCAAGGAGCAGATGTAATTATACGAAGAATCTTATTTTGGCGCCTTTGAATTTTTTCTACGTTGGTAGCTGAGGCAGTGCCCCATAATTGAGTGCCATAACACCATATTGGTTTTAGAATTGACTTGTATAATAAAAGTTTGCAATCTAAAGCTAGAGTAGAATTTCTGCCAATAAGCCAGTTTAGTTGGACTGCTTTTAACTTCATTTGTGTTAACTTTGTTTCTATGTGGCGTTTCCATGTAAGGCGCCGGTCAAGATGTATGCCGAGATATTTGACGTCTGAAAGCTGAGGTATCGTTTGGTTATTTATCCGAATAGGGGACAAGATTATATACGCTGTGTGAAAGTTATGTGAGTACATTTTTGTTCATTAACTTTTATTCCTCATTTCTTCAACCAATTTTCTAAATTGAATATGTGGTCTTGTAAACATCGTGATGCTACTTCGGGTCTTTCGTGAATGCTCAAAAAAGCTGTGTCTTTAGCAAATGTCGATGTATGAACTCGGTTACTAGTTGGCATGTCTGAAGTATACAATAAGTATAAAAAGGGCCCGTATATACTACCTTGGGGAACTCCGGCTTCGATTGGCTGGAGTGAGCTCAAAAAATCTCCTTCTTTCACAATAAATTTTCGTTCGATTAAATAACTTTCTAGCAGCTTATATATGTAGGTTTACGGGCAATTATATATTAGGCTTTCATGCCATACCTTATCGAATGCTTGAGAAACGTCGATAAAAATCGCAGAGCAATATTTTCTCAAATAACATCTTGTTACTGGTTTTATCAACGCCAGGCGTTTTTTTGGTGTTTAAATCCGTTATTGCTTTTTCAATATCACCAAATTCAAATCTTATCGGTACTGCAGCACTAGCCTCGACAATTGGCAACTCAGCTATATCAGTCGATATATTTGGGGTAAAAACCCTTTTCAAATGTCCAATAAAAAAATTGCCCTTTTCGGCATCACTCTTTGCCCAGCCTCCAGATGTAGTTCGCAGGGGAGGTTGGCGTAAGACTGGCCTTTTAAGGTTTCTTCAAGCACGCCATGATGGATTGAGGGGTTGCGTCTAGGTCTCCCAAATAGTTTTTCAGGGATGCTACTCTTCGAGATTCTAGCATGTGTGTTAGACGGTTCGTGCATTCTTTAAGTCTGCTTTTGAGTTGAGGAAATCTCTGTGATTGCCATTCTCTACGAATTTTTCATTTTTCAGTCAAGAGCCGCTCGACATCTGCAGAATAAATGTAATTGCATTTATTTGCCGGGTTACAGTTGCATGTTGGGCAGCTAATTTAATGTCTTCTGGTGTTCTTAGCGGGATGTTTTCCGAGCAATGCGTACTGAGATATTTTCTATATTTCAGCCAATTTATGCTTGTCCTGGTTGTTGGTGATACGATATTTTGTTGATTTCATATATAGACAATGTTTCAGCTTTAATAATTTCTTTTGAAATACCCTTAAACGGCGTTACGAACTAAGTCCCCAATGAACTAAGTCCCCAAACCGAAAATGAACTAACCCCCCAAACTTTTATACAGGCTACAACAACAACGATTTTTAGGGACTTTGTTCATTATTTTGGGGCTTTAGTTCATTTTAATAATTGGGGAACTAGTTCACTATGAACTAACTCCCCAAATTCCAGAAATGAAATAAAACCCCAAAATTATTTTTGGGGGGTTAGTTAGTTAGTTAGTTAGTTAGTTGTTAAATTAGCAAAGTAGTTAGCAGCTAGCTTTGTCGCATTGGGCGGAACTATGTAGCTCTCCACACACAACGCAAACCGGAGGCAACTTGCAGTAAGCCCTAGTATGACCATATTCTTGGCAATTTAGACACTGTACGGGTCCTGAACGCTTATGCGGTTCCTCAACGCTTATTTTGTGATGCAACAGATATCTCAAATTATAAATAGGGTGCGTTTCGTTCTTTTCAATTGTTTCGCTATCTAAGATAGCAAAACAATTGTGGGAACTTATGCCGTTAAAGTTCTTATCTTTATGTACTTTCGACAAGCTGCGAAGATTTAGGGCTTCGACTTCTTTTCAATACAGTTATGTACATATCGGAACATTCCCACTTGCGTCTTAGGTTTTACTACACTATCCATATTAGTTTTGGTAACACTTTGTTCAGAAAGCGATTTATTTGTAGTTATTTTATTGTCATCTCTTAGCAAAAGCGATGAACAAGATTGGTCACGTATAACTTGCGTAGCATTAATACACAAATTATTTTCAGTTTTTTTGTTTTTATTTAATTCAAAATTGTCAACATTTTTGTTACTTAAATTAAAAAAAGCTCATTAGCCCCTATTGGTACCTCCCCTATTGGCCCATCGCATTGAAGTGGTAAAAATGGCCAAAAAAGCTGTATAAAAGATTTGTGGCTTTATTAATCAATAATAAAACTGAGAGGTTCTAGTTTTTTAGTCATATAAAGGGACAAATATTTTGTTCATGCAAACTTTTAACCCGCGATAAAGTGTTAGTGTTCTCTTAGCGGTTTAATTTGAAGTTTACCTTGAACGGGGAGTGCAAAAGTGATACTTTTGCAAACCCCATATATTTCATGGGTGCACTGTATGTATGTGAGTGAATAAATGTATAAACGATGTCTGCACGACCACCGTTGTAGCTGTAACCAACTTTCGCAAACTTTTATTTTTGTGTGCGACATTTTCTAATAGAAGAGAATATCTATTATAAAATTAAAAATTACAAACTAATTTAAAATCAGAAGTTTTTAAGAAAATAAATTAATTTGCTTTGACATGATAACATTTTTTGAAACAGTTATTTTTTATTTATAAAAGTGAAATACATACATACATACATATGTATTTCTACAACAATGTCAGAGTTAACGATGTAGCTGTCGTTTTAAATATAATGAAGTAATTAACTACACGGCGCCGATTGTGGCCAACGTCATTTGTAGTCGTGTGGCAACGTAGCTGATATTGTCTATTTGTTTAAGCTGTAAACAAATAGACAATAAACTTCAAATCATCATCGCTTAAAGAGTGTCATATAGAGAATGAAGCGACTGGAATACAAAACAACCACTTAAAAAAAAAAATAAACAACGAATATGGAAAGATTCCTATGGCCGGAAAACCGGATGTTTTAATAACATACTAATTTTATAGTACATTTAACGGTCTCTTCATTGCAACAAACTGCTACTCCATAATTTGTTAGTTTTCCTGCAAATTATATTTAGTTTGGTTTTCAGTTTTTTTCTTGAAAAGCGTCGGGTGCAGTACCATTTGTATCACTAATATCCGTAACTTGGTCTCTGTTACCTTCGCAATATTCCTCCAAATATTTTTTCCACTGCTTTAAATTGTTCTTTTAAATTAATTTTAACCTTTCATAACATGATATGTATGTAGGAGTATATCTTTAATAGGTATTTTCTCGAATAGTTGCTTTTTGATTATAAGTCCCTTTTCGTTGTCTAGGTCATGTATGTAAATAATCTGTAGTTATTTCTGCCAGGATTACTAAAAAATTTAGATTAACGAGGTGTAGCTGTAATTTGAACAGTTTGCATAAAAAGGCAGTGAGGTAATTTGTATTCAATTAACAAAAAAGTCAAATAAAAAACAAAAAAATAAAAACTGGTAAAATTACAGAGATACTTGCTTGAGAAATTTCTGGTTTTAATACATAATTGTAAAACAATAAAATAAATAAAATATTGCTAAAAGTACTTAAGCACAATTTTTTTTGCTTTGTGATTATCATAAATTAAACCTTAAGATTTTAGAAGCAGGAAACTACTTGGCTTAAGATATTATTATGGGAAACAAAATGTTTATAAAAATTTCCTTTACAATCCCTTCTGTTCACTATCATTTGTATTGCGAAATTTCCAGAAATATTTTCTCCGATAGTTAAATTTAAAACTTAATAAAAATTTCTGGTTATATACTCACACATAGGGCGTCCGTTAAGCTAGTAGGTAGTGTGCTTATATATCCTGCATGGTGTTCGATGCCCACCAAAGAATCTGAGTGTTTCATTACAACAAGTAAAAGTCCCCGGTAAAATAAGTTATACTATAATTGGTAATTGTATTATAACGTTTAATAAATAAAATATATTCACATAAATATAACTAACTGATAATGGAATCACTTTGTAAGCAGTACCTATTTTCTTAGTTGTAATCAACATTTTGTTGCCACTTAGTGATTCTTATTTATTGATAATAAATAAAAATTAAAATACATTATTTATTTAATAAATGAATTTTAACCCCCTTGAGTGCAAGTGGAAAATTTCTCACTTCGTATGTTAAGCCTGCAATATTAATAAGCGAGCACGCAAAGTACTCTGTTGGAAATTGGTGACAGTTCTTCCAACAGTACTCATCCCACGACTTGTCTAATTAGAAGTGGTACAAGAACAATGAATCATGACTTAAATAAATAAATAAAATTGTAAACGTATGGACAACTAGATCTAGGCTAGTATTACAGTAACAGGAAAATGACTGTAAATGTTAAATTTTTGGTGAAGATATCATGTCTTATTTTGCAACTTGGATTTTTTAGTGTAATTCTTAGTGTAATTTTGAAATCTACAGTTTGTTTTCTGAACTTTTGCGGCTTTGAATACAATAAAGCAAAAATAATTATAACAAAAAAAAAACACAATTTGGCAAAACTTTTCGACCATATTTCCGCCATACATACAAGGATTCTCTAGACTTTGCCTAACACATTGGTGGATTTTATAGCCCTTTTATGACCTTAAAAAAGCTTTCAATAACCTAGGCCTATACATGTATATATTGAGGTATAATTCATTAGGATTTCCTCTTATAATGTAAACGTCATACTGCCTATTTTCGACCGAAAATACAGAGCTGTGTGACGCCAATTTCTTCTTTCTAGATGTATCTAAATCTTAAGTACCGATAACTATTAACAGCGTTTCTATAACATTTACTGATTGGAAAACCCTGTCATATTGTTTTGTGAATATTTATACTACAACGACTAATTAAATTTGTTTCAATTTGGCACATGGTAATAACAAAATGCGGAATAAAATCTGAAATTATACACTTATTAGCCAATACTAACGACAAACTTTATCAGTATGGATGATTTATTTTGAACTGTGAGTGGATAAGCATCCCAATAGCTTATGCAAATATGTATAACTAGGGTAATTAAAAAGGTACAATTTGTTTTCGGATTCGAAAAAAGGAGACAATATGTGATATGATCTTTAAAAGAAATAAAACAATATGTACGTATGGAATCGTTATTTAAAATCTTATTTGGCCCACTTTATCATTTAAGCACGATTACTGTGTGTCAATTACAAATAGTAATAAATGTTTATAATTGAAAAAAGAAAAAAAAAAAAATCATCCAGCCAATATGTTCAAAATGGTTTAAGTAATGTATAGCTTCATTAATCACTGAATTAAATTTGTTTTGGCCTATGTATACTCAGAGGCCTATTTTGTGAAGGTCGTCCCTTATCAATTGGTGCACTAGAAAACATTAATGCTGTGCAGAAACTGATAATGCGACATCGTCATAATAAACGTGGATTTCAAATGAGGCATTACTATGAATTGCTTTCATCAGCATTTGTAGAATAATGCATGATCGTTTTTCCATAGAAACAATTCCTTATCATTTAATACAAATAAATTACTTGCAACCTTTGACGTTTCTAACAGCTTATATTACAGTAATTAGTAAATTGTATTTTCCAATTGAGTGCATCTTTAACCTTTACGCGGCAAAGAAAATAATTGAACATGACTTCTTAAATTCTAATTCTTAGTCAAAAGTCTTTGAACTAAAGATGTTTTTCTACCCATTTGCAATATACCCAAGACTTCCTTTTGCATGTACAATTATTAAAATGTAAATAATTAATTTAATCACAGTTTAATATAGAGCTCAATAAGCCGTACAACGTTCCGCTCAAACTCATGCGGCCACCACCACTTCTATTTAACATACTCCTGGATACAATTCTCCAAAGTGCTTCGATAACGGTAAGGGAATCACATGGGGACTACAAGACTGTTTAACTGACATATTCCTTCTCAGACATTGCATAAAATCTGTGAAGTATATCAACAAGAATAAATGCGGCTGGCTTTAAAATATAAACCACTTAAACCAAAACCCTCCAGGTTATTGGGGCGTCTAAGGAACTATTTAAGAAAAGAAATAATCAAATAGAAAATGTTAGTAATTTTGGTTATGTTAAAAGCATAAATTCCAAAAACAACAAATTGGGCGAATATACTTTGATAACCTTATTCAAAAAGCCCGACAAACTTTCGGTCGTTTAAGACCCATTTAAATTTTCAAGCACAAAAAGTTACCCATCTTTCAGCAAAAATTGCATGGACCCCAATCTGTAATTGCATAATAACAACGCGATTCTACAGTAAAATGAACCATTTTGTCACCTAGTAGAGTACTATGCGGCCACTGGGTGCAACACTTAATAAAATTGCCAAACGCGACTTGGCAATTTTGACGGGAGATTTCAATGCTAAAGTAGGCATTGACAATGATGGATTAGAACAAATCATGGGACGCAACGGAATTGGAGACCGAAATAATAACGGAGAAAGGCTCGTGGAACTGTGTCAAATATTCCAACTGGTTATTGGTGGCACTATATACCCGCACAAAGATATACACAAATACACATGAACATCATCCAGTGGCAACGCGCAAAACCTAATCGACGATATTTGTATGAGAAGGTGGCGTTTTTCTCTGGGCGACGTACGTACAAAAAGGGGAGCTGATATTGATTGGAACTAGGGTTGTCAGATTTATTTTCACCTATTTCGCCAAAATCGATGTGAAAAATCGCCAACATCGCCAAAACTGTTTTTTGTTAAAAATTTCCTCTAATATATACAATATTTTTAATTTTAAAAATATTTTTAACAAATCAAAGAAAAAAAAAATATAATCGAAATAGCTTAAATTCGCCAAAAATAGAAAAAAAGTCGCCAAAATTTATAAAAATTTTGTTTTTTATTTAAAATGATTAGTGAACACGAGAAAGGTAACATTTTTACTTAAACCAATGAAAAATCGTGGTTATTATAATGAATGGAGATCTGAACCAGATTTGGTAAAGTTGGTACAATTGTACTTTTTTGGTACATTTTAAACTTTAAAAGTACAATGGTACACCAATGACTAATTTGGTAGAATATCAAAGTTTTGCTGGCTTTACGTTTGAATATCTATTGTGGTTATTTTAATTTTTGGAACTTTAAAAAACTTTATTTTTATCCTTCTTATTTGTTAATACAAAAATACTCAGCTTTTAAGCGAAAAATTTCAGCATAACGGTTTTTTATATTACCTGAGTCAAAAACAGGAAAACTATCTTACACATAGATTTGAATCATTAAGATATAAAATAAAAGAAATCAAAATAAAGATGAGCTTAAAGAAAATAGCGAGTAAAACCTTGATAAATATTTTTCTCCCACAAATCTCGCTATCTTACTATAACAACAATTACAATTGAAGAAAGTATTTAAATTATGCAGTTCTTCTGGAGGTTACGAAAGGACGATATAGCGGGCAACCTTGGAAGATAATACGTATTCCCCTCAACCACATCACTACGACAACTTCTGTTATACAGTCCCAATGCAATATCCAATAATCATAGCACCAATGTCTTCAAATAATTTCATTAGAATCTCAGACGACCTCAGAACTACGGTGGTAAATTTAGTTTAACATTTGCATGCTTGGATTGGGAGGTTTAAGACTCTTCTATTTTGATCCGTTAAGCAAGTTACCGGTATTGATGCCGTGTCCATGCACACAGATGAATAAAATTTTCCATATCTCGAATAAAAGTTGATTTAAAATTTAAATTCACAAGGAAAATTTATGTAGTACAATTTTTGTTCGAAAAGTACAGTTTAAAAAGCTGGTTAGTACAATTTGAAAATTTAATTTACCATCCCTGAGCTGAACATACCCATCCTTAAAGTATTTGTTTTAAAATATGTTTTAGTTATATGAATAAAATTTATTCAACACTTTAAAAGATCAACAGATGTGTGCCTTATGCCCTATTTCAATTTATAGCATACGAGTTTTGGTTTCGCAGTCGAGTTTTGGTGGAATTCATTATTGAAATCGATCATTCTATCCAGTAATTACCAGCATATAAATTAAAAAATATAATTTGTCTTTAAAATTATTCACCTAATTTGTAAAAAAATATTCTTTCAACTTAGAGAGAATAAAACGAACTTAATCCTAACCTCAAAACTTCCTTTTTATAATAAAAATAAGCATAATAAACTGATTGGAATTACCACCACATCAAATAAAAAACTACATAATTAAATAGAATATCATATATTTTATAATCTTTCTAAAACTAAATTTATGGTTTATAAGTATCCAAAATTTTGTTTGTGATAAAAAATTGCAACATTTTAAAATCAAAAGATGTTTGTAAACTTTAAATAAAGTTTCTTTACATATGAAAAACATTTTAAAATATGAAATATTGTGAACTTTAAATAAATTTATGTTCCGAAAGTTTCAGGTATCCAGAAGTAAAATCATATTTAAATATGACAAAACAACTTCACTTAATTTGTTATCCATTTTGATATTCATTAATTCAGTTTCTAATGTTGACCAAAAGTCAATGAAAAATCGCCAACAGTATCGCCAAATATTTTAAAAATCGCCATAAAATCGCAATGTCGCCAAATCCAAAATTTGATTGCCAAATAAGATAGAAAACCGCCACGTTTGGCGAGAAATCGCCATATCTGACAACACTAATTCGGACCACGAACACGTGGTCGCATATGTGAAGCTAAAACTAAAACAACTTTAATCTTGCCAAGCTAAAAGACCATTAAACTAGTGATCAAATAAAGTTAATGTTAGTTAATAAAGTAGAACCATCGTGTGAAAATACGTGCAAGGTCATAAGGCAAATTGCAGAAGAGAAATTAGGTCCAAAACAAGCCAACAGAGCAGATTAAACGTGGCAACTAATCGAATAGCTAAAGAGTTTAATGGTCAACAATCCACAAATCAAGCAACAATATGCAGAAGTTGCAAAAAAGGTAAGAATATCGGCGGGTTTAGACAATACCATCACGTAATCAATCAAAATTAAACCAACCAGAACGTGATCACAACGGCGCACAAGAACAAAACAACTCAATCTCATGTGACCCGCCCACTATCACAAAGACAGCATCCGAAATAAGCAAACTCAAACGTAATAAAGATAGCGGTGCAGTCGGAAATCTAGACACTGAAGTTGCAGCTAACATCATACAACAGCATATTGCACAATTCTGGAGAACAGAAACCATAAATTGTTCGTGGACGAGAGGCAATGTAGTAAAATTACCTAAAAAATATGACCTCAGAGATTGTGATAACTTGAGGGATATTACGCTGATCAATACAATATACAAGGTATTAGCCACAATAATACTTAAAAGGCTGGACTTAGAGACGAGCAGGCTAGGTTTCGCCCACATCGCACAGTAGGATTTTGCTGGCAGAAAATACATTTTTCGAGTATAAAATATCAAAAATGTAATGATGCAGTTTTGTAGAGTACTGTTTAGTTAAGAGAAATGCATCATTAGTTTTTTTATTTTTTAATTCTTTTTTCCAAAATAACGCGGCAAAGTCACCTAAATGAAACTCTGCAGAAACTGCCTCAGATTTTCATGAATTTCAATCGTTCGGTTACATAATTACTTTTTGCGATATATATTTACTGTAAGTATATTTTGAAAATATAGTACTTCCACATAAATTAAAAAAAAATATATATAACAAAACGATAATAGTTTACAAGATATTCAGTGGGGTTACTCTCTATTGCGATGGGAAAGCAATTTCGATTCGAAAGCTCAATGCGATAAGAGGGCAAATCGGTACTCTCTATGACCTTTCGCAAAATTTTTGAAAAAGTGGCAACATTAACAATTTAAAATATGTAAACAAAAGTTAAGCCGGTTGAATTTACATATAAATATTGATGGATTATGGTTTAAAGACGTAAATTAACTTGAAACGAGTTCCAAGCAGATAGGTTCGATAGACTTTCCATTAATAAACGATGGTATAATAAATCTGTTATAGATTTTTTTTTCAATATCATATAGTAGCTTTATTTTAACTTTTTCCCTTACTGAAAGTTCTACAGGAAATCCACGCAAATAGTATCATATTTTACATAAATAATAGCATAATATATAAATTTCTTAACCAGATATATCCCTTACAGGATCTCCATCAGATTGTCTAAATATTTTGTGGTACATTTTGCTTCAGGCTTATTAGGAATTAACTCGCAGCAACTGTTTCATGACCAAATCACTATCTACTATTAAAAACTTTCGTTGTTTTATTTGTAACTATTTGGCTTTGATTTCCCTAAAAATAATAATTTAGATATCAATTAAAACACATTTTTAAAGTAATTACATGTTTTCTTCCTGCGCTTGCTTTTTTACTATCGCAAAATATTTGGGCTTATCGAACGAATTTGACATACGCTTTCGCATTATAGAGTGTGGTGCTGTCATCTTTGCGAAAAAGATATGCGAAAGAAAAATGCGCGAACGTTTTAAAGAGTACAAATCGTTCGATTTCGTACCATTTTTTTTCGTATCGCAATAGAGAGTAACCGCCCAGGTTTTAAATATGGCACTTAAAAATGCAGTGTTTTACGTTTTTCTTGGAGAAAAAAAGGTTAGTTTTATCTAGCTTTGTGCCCTGGTTGCAATCAAATGAAAGGTGGAAGTGTATTCTTTCGATTTAATAAATAAAATTCCCATAATATTCCATACTGTTAAACAAAGTTATAAATTTTATAAAAAAAGTCAGATGAAATTTCACTATTTCAAAGAAACTTCATACATAAAAAGTAGTGCATACTTTTAAGCTTAATTATTTTTATGTTATGAATCATAGCAACAATTTGTTAAATATTATTTAACAGATATTTAAAAGAAGTGATGAAAAAGAAAAACAAAATTAACAAATTTGACTGCAATATTTGTCTACGCCGAATCTTAAATGCCCTTCGACATACATTATTAACAATTTCCTAATGATTATTTGCCACGTATTTAAAAGATGTGACCAAGAAGAGAAAAGGAACGAAAATTACAAGTCGAAGTGGAACATTTGTCTATGCCGAATCCTACGTACACTTCACCATATGTCAGTAACTATTTTATCATTACCAATGTACTTTTTTTGTTATATAAAGTTTTCTATGGAAAATTTTTACAAACGAAATGATAACCTTATAATACCCTTATCACCCACGATGAATGGCATAAACATCAAAATAAGAAGTTTTAAATATTTTTAAGACGTGTAAAAGTCTAAAAAAAGTTAAATCACGACTTTATATTAAAACAATTTATAAAATGTATACTTTTGATGTTACTAATTTCGATTTAGTTAAGGAGCTAAGCGATTATATAAAATCAAAAATGCGCTTTTAACAAGAGAAGAAATCAAAGAATTTAAAGTCGCAATTCGTACGCGGTTTTTGGGAAATTTTTACAAAAGACAAGAAGAGTCTTCAGGAAATCGTGATTACTTCTTTACAACAAATGACTCCTTTTCATCTGTAATACTGCACCGATTTTGGAAAGACTTATATCTTAATATTATTTAAATCGGTTCAGCATTTTAGGAGTAATAAAGTTCTTACTAACACCAATACATAAATATGTGTTCTCTTAGCTGCAAGTCGAAAACACAAGTAAATTTTAAGAGAAACACGTGCGTTTTCGTGTTTAAGCATGGCCATAATTTTTTTTAAAAGTGTTTATTTTATTAAAAAGGGGCAGCAAAGCGTACCAATGATATCTAGTGTTAATTATTAGAAGTACTAGCAATATATTTAAAGTGAGCTTTTCTGTTAATCTTTAATTCGGGACAGTTTTACAATAGGTGGTTTTACATGCCGGCTACGGTTCACAAAGTACTTATTCATGGAAGACTTTATGGATCCGGCTTAATTTCCTATAAGCCTGATTTCTGTAGAACTGAATGAGCTCGTAATAAAGATTATAGAAGGTATAGGCTAATGTTCGCCAGAAAGCAGGACGGCAACAAACACAGATATTTTCCATCGCTTTTTATATCTTCAGATCCTCATGTTACCAGCATTAGAAATCAACCCCATAAACATGTTTTGGAAGTTGTTGATGTCGTTAAAGAAATGATAGGAGATGAAAAAAGTCTATATTTATGGAATTCATTTTGATGTTCTGGATAACATTAGGGGGCGTGGCAGATTTATTAAAACTTTTTATATATTTCTGCTTTATAACACTGATTATTTGTGGTAAGTTTCATGACTTTTGGTGAAGAAATAAAAAAGTTGGGAGAAAATATATTTTCCAATTACATGTGCGGTAGGCGTTGAGCGTTGCAGATTTTCAAGAAACTTTCTAGATATTTAAATTTCATAATACTGATAACTTTTGCCAAGTTCCGTATAATCGGTTAAGAAACAAAACTTTGGAGCGTAAAAATATTTTCGGGTTATATGGGCAGAGGGCGACGGGCGTGGTCAATTTTGATAAAACTTTTAAATTTTCTTAACTAAGTTGAGAGAAGCATATGTACCAATTTTTAATGTAATTGTTGAATAATCGATCGAATGGAATTCACCACTGTCCCTGCTTTTTGTTGGATTTAAAAAAGCAATTAATAGAATCGTTTTATTGATAGAATCGTTATATATGGTTAGCTCTAAATAATAAATAAATAAATCAAAGCTATGTACACTAACGCGGAACTTTAGGTTCTACACAACGGTACAACTAATGATACGTTCACGTCCAATATGGGCGTCCGATAGGGCTGGCCTTCTATCGCCTCTACTCCTTGCAGTTTTAATGAACTGTTTTATGAAGGAACTGTGCAAGAAGAAAATGGGTATTGCGTGGAGATTTAGAAGATTTAAAATATTCAGATGCTATTTGCCTTCTTTCACAAAATATTTCGGACATGCAAGTAAAACAAACGATCTTGTGAAGCCAGCAAGAAGAGTTGGCTTAGAAATAAATATAAAAATGACGTACGCCATGCTTCTACATAATGACAGCAACGCGCATATCACCATTGACAATCACCAAATATAATATGTTGACTACTTCTGCTACTTAGGAAGCAAAATATCGTCAAGCGGTGGCAAAAAATGAGGACCTCAGGAATACGCTCAATAAAGCAAGAATTGCATTTGGCGGGCACCACAAATCATGTGTCAAGTCGACCCTTTCATACAGATGTGAAACATTTCTGTCCAGTGAACCGATCAGGCAGCGGCAACAAGTTTTAATAAATAAAAGCATTCTCATTATATTTGGCATATACTGGTCCAACACAATAACAAACGAAAAACTATGGACACACCTTAAGAAAGCTAGTACATAATGTAACCAGGATAGCGCTGGAATGGAACCCACAGGGAAGTAGGCAAAGAGGAGGTCCCAATACCTGGTGTAGGTCTGTGAAGAAAGAACTAGCTGACATCAATAAATCATCATATGAGGGAAAAATAATTGCGAACAATAGATCAAGTTGTTGTAGCTCTATGTTCTCTCGAGAGGTAAATAAAGAAAAAAAGGTACTCACATAACATTCATAGCGCGTACGGACTCATGTATCCTATTCTCATAAATAACCAAATTATACCTCAACATCTTGACAGGCGTTTTACTTGAAAAACCAACATCAGCAGAACCTATATCGTTCAAAAATTTATCTTTTTCGATTCTACGCAATATATGTATCTTCGGTGACTAGAAATCTAAAAATGATCTAATGAAGTACATTTGTAGGCCTGGTGTTCCCAAAAAGGAACAAAATATTTTTATCTAGAAAAATTCACTTTACATTCCAAAAAATTTCACAAAGCCTTAAAATGCATAAGTTTATGTATTATATGTATTAATAGTTTAATAGTTAAATAAAAAAATTAACCAACACTATACACACTTTATATTTCTCTTTTAAAAATATGAAGAATACGATACAATGACTTAATTAAGATAAAATCGGTTGTTTGCAATATAACCGTAAATCTCTCAAAGAGTAGAATAAAACAATGAGTTCAATGATTTTTAGGAGAAAAATTAAGTTGTTCCAATAATGGAACACCGAGCAAAAAACGGGTTAATCATTTCGTTTAAATAAATTTTTAATAAAATCTAAATAAATAAAAACAATATTTTGCAAATTATATTCACTAAAAATATCACACATAGGGTTTCGTGCTATGTTCAATATACAACTTTAAAAGTACAAGACTTTAATTTTTCACGTCTTTTAGTTTTGTGTTTTTATTACTTGCTTTTAAATATTTTAAGTGTATGCTTTTTAATTAGGACTACTATGGGGACACCACTTGACTTTTAAGTATTTTTATACTTTTTATTACAGCGAGCATAATACTACATAACCTGTCTAAAATTTAGATGTTTGTCTATAATGTTTACAAGATAAGCTCAAATTCTATAAAATCGACTTCTAGGAAATATTTTTAAATTTTTAGTTATTGTTAGAGTTGCCATAGTAATACACCTTGTGTAAAATTTTCAAGAGACTACTTATTATGGTTCGAAAATAAGGCCATGTACATGCAAATCATGTCGCTGTTGCAACACCCTTTAATTTTCATAATCACTGGTATAGTTGCCATAGTAATACACCTTCTGTGAAAATTTCAAGAGTCTACCTATTATGCTTCGAAAATAAGACCATATGTACTAATGAACTGAACTGAACTAATGATCTAAACCGAACTAAGGAGCAAGTGAGCTGACTGAACTAACGAGCTATTGGCAGCTCATTGTGGTTATCAGCTTACTTAGGTCAGTTGAGTGATTAGTTCAACTGAAATAGGTCATTCATGACCTACATAACTACAGTAAAATTCTACTGTATAAGTAGACTATTAACGAATGTAGTGTTATAGAATTCAGTTAAGGAGCACTAACTTAACTACCAGCTTAAAGAATTCAAGGGCATCAGAATATGATTCAACGAATAATCACAGTTCCTCCCTGGTATATAACCATTCACAGAGACCTGAACGAGGAAAATGGTGAAACATGCCATAAATTATTTGAAGAAGCTTTAAACGTACTCCAATCAATCTGCTCGATCTCCGCCTTTAGTCATTCTGTATTATTCTAGTCAAAACAGTTTGTGAGAATTATTTAACGATTTATTCCGAGTACAAAAGCCAATTCAAAAAAATTTTCAAAAAGTTATTGGGGAGAACTTCTGTCATTACATGAAACTCCAATTATCCCAAAAAGCTACTCTACTGAAAATTTTGTTGTCACCCTGTCTTACTTATAAGGTAATATTTGAATCGTTTAGTTATAGAACCCTGTTGAGATTTCATCCTAAAGGTATGCTGCAACATATTTGTCTACAAAAAAATTCAACATTAATTTTAAAGCCTTTGTTTTAGATTTTTCAACTTAACTGTGTGTTTAAATTTAAACAAAAAATTCAGTTAAAAAATTAAAACAGACGCGTATTTTTGGTTTTAGTGGCAGTAGTAATATGGTCTGTGAACACTTACGTTACGTATGGAACCCTAGAATGTAATTTTCACATATTTTTTTGATTGGAAACATTATAATTGCATTGCAAAAATAACCGACTCAACCCAGAATGAATTAAATCTAACATGAACAGTAGGATTACACTCTCTGTATATTTTGAAAAAAAAAAATAAAAAAAATTATTTAAACTGACGGTACGCACTGCTTTGTTTCATAGAAAAAATAACTATATCTTTTACTATAAGAAAAGTTGTACTGTTCGAAAGATAACACCATAATTCGAACCAATGTGAAGTAATTTTTAGCTCCTATTTTATTACTAAAAAATCCTGCTTCTATAAACCAGCTACAATTTAAAATGTTAAAATGTTGCCAGATTTAATAAAATTTCCCTGAAGATGTTGGAAAAAAACTGCCAATAATATATAATATTTTTTGTAAAAGAATGTTAAAATAAAATTTTAAAAATTTTGCCGGAATCATGAAAAAAATATTTTTTTTCAAAAACATTTTATTGTTTTTTTAATGTTTTTTTAATACATTTGAATGAATTTTTTTTTAATTACCATTTATCTCGTGAGCACATCAGCTTTATGAATATTCATACGCAATATAATACACTATGTTTTATTAATTTAGGGTAATAAAAAAATGTTGGAATGAATTGCTGCGCATTTTTTTGTATTTTGTATTTCAAACACATTTATATAAATGTGATATAAGTATTTTTTCTGTTTATAAGTATTTTATAAATGATATCACATTATTTTACCCATCTGTGAATATTAAAATTTTTTGTTATTTAATAAATTTATATTTAAATTTAGCTTTTATTTGGATCCTAAGCAAGTTGATTGGTAACAAGTTGATTCGCTTATGTTTTTTTAAGTTTAAAAATAAATATGGAGAAAATATTGATATTGTTATACCATAGGGTGTTGTAGCTCAAGTGGTTAGCACGTTGGTTACAAAAACAATGATCACGAGTTCAATGCTCTCAGCCGTGCCAACATTATATATAATAAAGTTTGCTTGTAACATTCTATTCTCTTAACAATAATACAAGCGCCATCCTTTGCCATAATTATAATTTAAATTGGAACTAATGCACCTAAATAAATAATACCACGATAGTGCCCTCTTGGTATTATACGTACGTACTGTTCTAAAAATAAGTATGTTGCGTTGCGTTTCCATAACTACTGAAGCTTAGCTTTCACACGAACCAATCTGTCTTATCTACTCCTACCAAAAATGTTTTTTTTTTTATATTTATCACGTAAATTTACCTATTTCCAGTACTTATTTTTTTGGTTATGATTATTTAATTTGTATTGGCTTCTTTTAGCGACATCCCGAGCAAAAATAAGTAGTTCTTTCAGTGAAATTGTAAGTAGTTGCGACAACGATTTCTCATTATTAAATAGCTTCTTAGTAGTGAAGTTTTTGCTGGGAATATTAAGATTAATTTCTAATTAAATACAAACAGAAAGTGTCATTCATGACGGTGAGAGCGATTCCATTAGTGACGATGAGCATTTATAATTAAAAAATAAATATAAAAAAAAATGTTGATTGAAAATTGTTTTTAATATAATTGCGCGTGAAAATGCGTTAGTAAAAATTTTCTCATCATAAGTACGCGTGACCGCGAGTCAAAAACAGTCAGGTACTAATAGATATTCACAATATTCAATTACCAAGTTCCATGAAATTCGGATAATTTTTGTTAGACTTATTGCATTTTTACTATACCATACGTAGTATAAGGTAAAGTAGAGTAATCATGAAAAAAAATCGAGGTCGGGATTTCGAAGGATTTATATGTTTTGAGGTCTCCTGACTTCATTTTTACTATTTTCGCGATGATTTCTGTGGGTGGGTTCGTGGGTGGGTGTGTATGCCACTATTTTTGTGGAGTTTGTACAGGTCATACCATTTGACATATCAAAATGAAATTAAGCATGTGCTTTTGGTATATGGAGATGAAGAGCTGTATAGTTTTTGGGCATAATCGGGAGAGGGATAGGGGTAGTTTCCTTACCCCCAAATTTTGTGAACGGTCTACAGGTTATACCGTATGACATATTAAAACGAAATCCAGTATGTGCCTTTGGTTTATGGAGACGAAGAGCTCTATAAATTTTGGGAATAATCGGGAAGGAGCAAGGGGTAGTTTACTTACTCCCAAATTTTGTAAACGCTCTACAGGTCATACCGTATGACATATCAAAATGAAATTCAGTATGTGCCTTTGGTTTGGGAGTCCATATTCGGAGTGCTTAGGTTTCTTTAATATCGCAGCTACATTAATCAACTAGCTTACGCCGTAATAATCATTTATAAATTGCGTTAACAGCACGCTATTAATTAAATTAAAATTAATGGAAGTTTTAATACCCAAAGTATAATATATTATAGTTTTTGTCATTGTTAGTTTTTATTTTGTTGCATGGTGTAACTTAAAACATGATATAATTGGTTAAACGGAAGATACAGTTTTCAGAAAATTTTAACTTCGTAGTTTTGTTTTTAATATATGGGTTTAAGTAATAATAAAAAGTACTTCTCAGTATAGACATTCTCATCTGGCCATTTTAGAGGAGATTTCGAAATATTTTACATTTTAATTTTTTAATATTGAAACAGTACAAATATAAGGACATTATTTTTTTCTGCAACCAAAAATCCACTACTATAAAAGTAAATTGAGTTCAAATACTTCTGCTTCTTGAATTTCTTTAATTTTCTTCAGAATATCATAATTTATTCTTTCAGTTACCACAGAATCTTTTCTGTAAAAACAAAGAAAATAAATAATATTTATAAACAGGAATATTTTTTGCTACTTACTTATATTCAGGATGATTCAGGACCTGCTGTCTTAACCACATGGCATTCGTGGGGATTTCGCCAGATGCCCTCTTTTCTATAACTGTTAAGTATTTGTCTATGACACTATATGTCTCATTATCCAAGTCTAATGTTTGTAAATATCTGCGTATTAAAGGTATCAAGCCCGGACAAGTTTCGGACTAAAAAATAAATACCAGAAACGTATTTTAAAAGTTAAAACCGACTTTTGTAAAACTTACTTTTCCATTGAAAATTTCGTCAATAGTCATTAATTCCAATTCTTTGCCATGACTGTCATTTTTCAGTCCAATTGTAACACAACTATTGTGAATGTAATCCTCCTTGTGGTAGCCATTAGTTTCATCATTTGTCTTATCACGATTATCATACGTTTCGGCGTTGCCCAAACCATTTCTATAACAGTTTTGAAGACCTTTTTCACTGCCATTAAGTTGCATTTGGGATTTTAGAATATTTCTACGAAAATAAAACTTATCCTTACGACAGGCATCACGTTTTTGAGCAGTTTGCATATTTTCATCTATTTTACTAATAGGAATAAGGAAATTTAAATTATAATGAAGAATTGTGCGAGTTAAAAGTATAACAAAACAAGATACGGCAGCATTTTCGAAATCAGTAATTTGAATATCGCAAGGACGAAATTCTACTCTCCAACAAAGTTCGCTGTTGGGTAAAGCAGGTTTAAAGCGCAGGGTTTGCCATGTGGTGCTGTTTAGATTATCAAAATGACCAGTATCCTCCTCATCGTTCTGATTCACTTTACCAGTAAGCATAAGCAGAGGGTCACGCATGAAGATGTGGGCTACATGCTGGGCCATGACGTCATCAACACCTTCATTACACAAGTGATCGTATAAGTCTCGATCATAAAATACCTCAGTATCGTTATATACCTCAGCCTCAGGAGTTAGATAACAATCTATAGAATCCCAACGTTTTTTCGATAAGCGACATTTATTGCTTTTCAAAGGCTTTAGACCTCTTTCCTCCGCAGTACGATCATCCGAGCCATCACCAAGAAAATTATAGCTGTTGTCTATTTCTGTCAAATAGCCGCGAAATATTGGAGAAGCTGCTGTAACAGCCTGAATAAGTGGACATAAAGGTGCTAGTTGATCGTATAAATAACGGGTTTCTGTCATATCAGATCCTTGAAAGGTGACTTGTAAGTTGCAGCCAAAAGTGTTGTCAAACAATATTAAATCTGGTTCCTTCAAAGGACTGCCATCTATGGGCAGTTTTGTATTTGTATCCTTAAATACTTTTAGTTTAGCTTGTACCCTTTCTCCGCGCCTCAATTGAATATTACGAGAGATGATAAGATATCGAGGATGACCAGAATAAATAACTTCATCTGGTACATATAGAGATTTGGCATACGAATTAGGATCATCAGGTTTTGTTTCATATGTTGGATAAGTAAAATCTTTGCAACCAAAACGCAAAGAATTAACCAGTGTCACAACACATTCGTTCTCGTCTAATAGATCTTGAACTTCTTGACGACGCATACGCATATCACGCTCGACAGTCCTAAAGTGTTCAAAAGATCCTTCAAATGGCTTAAGGGGAGAACTTTCCAGCTGATAGGCTCCAAATTCTGGACTCCAGATTCCTTTGCTTATATTGAGTTTCTCTTTTTTATTTAAAAGATTAAGAAGTTCTTGCGATTTGCAGGCAACTTTAGCTTCCTTTTTATCATCATCGAATTTGACAATTATATACTCAAATTCATCGCCCCATTTGAAAGGATCTCCCTTGCGATCTTTAGATTTGTGATAAAGATTTATGAATTGTTGTACACCATGTTTTTGCACGTGTTCAGCCAATGCTTTTGTTTCTTGCCAGGAAAGTGGAATTCCTTCAGGTAAAACACCCATTGCTATATAATAAAAAAGTTTCAATTATTGATCCAATTTAGGACAGTTTAAAAGTTTTAGCTTCTGGTTGAGTAATCCTAACGGTTTAACTTTTTAGTTCCAATCTAAAAGAAATCTGGAATCTTGCACATTTTAAGCGTAATGTTTAAATTTCGAGCTCAACAATCCACATTTAAAAGTAGAAGACAAGGAACTTATGTGTGGTAAACAATAAATGGTTGCCCAAGTACAGCCACCATTTTGAATCATCATATGTATGTATCTATTTATATACATATGTTATAAAACTCTTTAGGAGTTTGTTTATTCGTAGTTTAACGGCTAAACCAATTTTAATGACATTTGAAAAATCAAGTGGGTATTTGTCTAGAAACAGCATTAGGATATGTATGTTTAAAAAACAGGACCAGAGGGAGAAAAGGGAAATTGGGCGTTTTAATATGGCTAAACCGATGTTAATACATAGGGTAACTGGTTCTTTTTATATTGCTGGAACAGAAAACCGACCTTTTAATTAGCTAAACCGAAACAAACATACAAAGGTTTTTGTGTAAAGGGTCTAATTGTCAATGTCTGTTTTCAAAACTAGGATCAAAGGAGGAAACTGGGTTTTCTACACGGCTGAACCGATTTTAATTAAATGTCAAACTTAGATTGAAGTTCCATTAGGCTAAGCCTGTTTTCGAAATTATATAACAGAATGAGGGAAAGGGGGAATTTAGCAGCAGCAATAGGGCATTTTAGTAGTTGAAATATGCGGCTCAACCGATTTTAATAAAATTTCAAACATAGAAAGAATATCATCTGGAAGGTGCAATGAGCTATTTCATTTTTTAAAATCGGAACCAGAGGAAAGAAAAGCGTAAAAAATGCAACTTGTTTATAAATATTTGTGTATAAACGTATTTCGTTTTGTGTATCCTTGTTGGCTGACTTAAAGAATCTGAAAGGTGGCTCTGCTGATTAGCTCTAAGCAAATCTTTTAACTTTGAAAAATTTAACAATTATCTTTTCTGTATTAAATGACTATCCATTTGGCCGTTGCTTTAAAGAAACCTAAGTGGACCAGGTTAATGTGGGTTGCCGATCACTGTGCATCTTAATGAAAAAACATTAAATCGCGTATATTTTGCCCTCCACTATAAATATAATTTCTACAAAGTTCTAAATTTATACACTTTCCAAAAATATTTCCAAAAATGTTTCTTTTGAATTTTAGTTAAAAAGTTAGGATGCATTTGGACTATCTTTGACTTCAGCATGATCTAGGTTAGGTTAGGTTAAGAAGGGTTGTTTCAGAAATGGCACATCCAGCATAACCCAGCGAATGCCTTTTTTTAGTGGCCTTAGAAAGTAATATTGTGTAATATTTGGGAAACAGTTTAGAGAAAAGTTGGTAATGAACTTGCACCACAAGATAAAGAAAATTTTTGGTTTTGGTAAGACCATAATGCGAGTATACCATACAGATAAAGATTAACGTCAGCATCTGGGTAAAGATAAAGTTGCTTTCAGCGCCCTTATTGTGCTCTGTAACAAAAAATAAGCAATTTAAAATCATGAGAGGACTCCTTATTAAAGAGTTGGTGATAATCTAAACTCTACCGCGCTTTTGGTAGACTCCGTTGCGATGCAATAGCAAAACATTAATGGCGATTTGAGTTACCAATTTAATGCCAGAAAAGTTGAATTAAGTTCCTTACATATTTTTATAATTAAGTTTTTACGCTCTAGGTCTTTTTATAAAAATATTTCAATTTACTTTTATTTTTATATTCGATATTTCGCTACACCATCATCATCAGGATGATGATGCTACCCAATGGTGTAGTGAAATATCGAATATAAAAATAAAAGTAAATTGAAATATTTTTATAAAAAGACCTAGAGCGTAAAAACTTAATTATAAAATTATTAAAAAGGTCAAAAATTATAATAATTGTTCCTTACATATTTTTTTTAATTTACTCCCCCACCGATAATTAAGAAAAAAGGATCAATTCCGAATACACAATTCGAGTTATCATAAATTATAATTAAGAGTTTTAATAAATATATAAATATTTAATCAAATACATTTGTCTAATGAATTTTATTTTAATCAATTTTTTTAACTTTCCGTGCTTGTTAGCACAAAGTACACAGGGATGTAAATAGTGATTGATGAAAATGGCTATAATCAGACTTTCCTAAGCTTGTCAAGAAAGAGACACATATAGTAACAAATTTAGACGAACATCGGAAAAATAAACAAAACAAAGTATAATTAAAACAAACAATCAAAACTCCTTGGTGTTGTGAAATAAGCTTGAGAAAAATATTTAATGAAAGTTACGCACATTTACAGTAATAAAAAAATAATTAATAAGAAAATAGCACAAAAGAAAACCAATGTTTACGAAATAACACAAAAGAAAACTAATCAACATGTGAAAGAGACTGGTTGAATTAGTATTTTTTGCCGTCCTGTTTATACGTCGTTTCACCTCTTGGGTTCTCTTTGCTTGTTAGTGTTTTTCATGTTGCTTATCGGACCTTTTAATAGGGATAACAACTACATATGTATAATTACTGTATTGGAAAATCACCATGAACAATATTGCAATCCCGCAAAGCTTCCAAAATGTAGAATTTTATTTTAAAAATTAGTGATCTGTTCTATATATATATATATATATTCACCTGAGGGACGCATTTCGTCAGAAATATCACAATTTAAAAAATGATTATTTTATACATATGTATGTATAGAGCACCAGTAATCTAATAGTAATCCCAACATAAGTTAAAGTAAACCACTTTTGTAAACAGAATGAAGAGAAACGGAAATTGGATATTTTGCTTACTAATAGACATTTTGTTGTGTTCAAATAAAACCTAAAGTTCGGTTGTGTCAACATTGAAATGGGTATGTCATATTTTATTTTATTTAATACTAAAATATTTTTAATTCTATCAATCGTAATTGTGTCCTGTCAATTATATGTTTTATTTATTTAACTTCGGTTGGGTAATTTTTACTAAAAAAATACGTTTTTTTTCATATTTTTGTTTTGGATTAAATTTTGACTTTCCTTTTTCACATAAAAAATTAATAAACTTATATAAATGTAATTATATAATTAAACTTTACGCTTTTAATTGTATTAATTATTTAGTCCCTTAATAAATCATATCATATTATTAAGAAAATAAATCTTCTCTTACTTGTTTATGACACAATCTTAGAACACTGAGTATTTTAACAGCAGTAGCCAACCGAGTTTTAAGAGTTGGCTAACCAATTTGATCCTTTTTATAACTTTTAAAATAATTTTTACTTTAAGTAGTTTTAATAAATTTTAAATTAAATTTTATTTCAACATATTAAAAGCGGTGCCGCTCAAGATTAAATTGAACTTCAGTACGAATCTGACTCAAATGTTATTCTGCAAATCTTGGTGTTTAATTTGCACAGTTTTAATAGATAATTAAATTTGTCTAGAAATAATAAATTTCCAAATTTTGTTATTTCGTTATAAACAGATGGCGATAAGAGAGGTTTTCGCAAGTTCATTTCATTAAAAAAATACAATAACAAATTGTGCAGCTGCACAGTGATCATGATTGCAAAAAAAATTTACAAAATTTCATGTTTATTAGGAATATTAATTAACCATTCTAACTAATAAATTTGCTTATTTCATGTACTTTGTTCCAGACTAAAGAGAAAAAGATTCTTCGTAAAACCATATATAATTTTCATATAGGTTTGAAGATGGTGTAGCCTGTGCTGTTTTTAAATTTTTTTCTAATATTCAATAGGCTGCCCTTTTTAGCACGATTTTAAAAGATTGTTTTTTAGATGCATCATAATGTATTTGAAATTTGAGATTATACATCATTATGATTCAAATAAAAAAACTTTTTTGAGATAACAAATTCGAAAAAAAGTTTAAAACAGAAAAGCACGTTTTTTTAAACTGTTAATTACGTTCTACAGTTCTACAATGCTGACTCAATTGTGTCATTGCTAAAATAATGTGAACGAAATATCAAAAGTACAAATATTTGCATAGATTAAACTATTGACGATTGTTTTAAATTAATTTAATTGATACATATATGTATGTACATACATACATACATTCACTTTAAAACATAAAATATTACAAATGTTTAATTATTCAAATGAAATGGAACGAAATTATTATATACATATACATATATACATATATTTATATATGTATATATTTTTTTGATTTTATTTTAAGTGCTGCATTCAATAAACAATCTTAACCTTCTTTTTTGGGATTATCAGTTTTTATTTTCAATTACATTTTGAATCCCATGGCTGAGCAATTTGATTAGCTTTAGCACGGTCCAAATAAATGATTTTGACAGGTGTACAGGTTAAGTCGACAAATTAAGTTGACCTTAAAAAACAAAAATGCAAAACAAGTATTAATTAAAAAAAAATTAATTGTGACTGTAGAAAAATTAATTTAAAAACTTTTTTAATTAATACTTGTTTTGTATTTTTGTTCACTTTGTTTACCAAAAACAGGACTTACTTAAGTAGTCTAAAAAATCTTGCTCACAACAATCGCATTCAAAATTGTCGGGCACCAAACCTAAGTGATGAAACAAAATACATCTGCAGGCAAAAACGCTGTCAAATAAACGAAGCCCATAATAAAATCGACAGTAGTAACTTCATATACTTTCAAATTTTATAAATTTAGATACGTTACTGCATGTTTCGCTATTTCTGCTTTGACTAATGGCATATTTAGGTCTTTGTGGACCAGAAAGCAACTGTAATCATACCTAGAATCTTATTTTGGAATATGGTCATACTAAGGCCTATTGTAAGTTGTCAGCGGTTTGTGTCGCGTGTGGTGAGCTACATTGTTCCGCACGAAAGCCTTATATACAAGTTAAAGCTGAACGTGCCCAAAAACTTCTATAAGTTTATAAAAAATTATTTAACTGATCGACAACATTTGCTGATGACATAGCTTTTTAAGTATTTATTAAACTACCCAAGAAGCATCACAATATTTACAAGACCACATAATAAAGTTGGAAAAATGGTTGAAGAAATGGAGAATAAAGGTGAATAAACAAAAATATACTCACATAACTTTACACGGCGTAGGGAATCGTGCCCCCCTATTCGAAATAACCAAACGATACCTCAGCTTTCAGACGTGAAATACCTCGGTATTAGGGTTTTTCTTTTCCCGGACTTTTTCATTTCCCGGGAAATCGGGATTGAGTCCTAAATTTCCCGGGATCCCGGGAATTCCCGCTACATAAGAAAAATAATTCAAACCAAATACTTTTGTATAAATAAAGGAAAATTTTATTGAAAATTCATTGTAATAACTAAAAACAAAACACATAAATATAATAACTGGATATGAAACTAATAACAAATGCGAGAAATTTGTACTATTTTTGTATAAGGCAAATACAAATTTATTTTAAAGAGATCATTAAAATGGAATATTGGAAGTTAAAACATTAGAATGCAGTTGTTAATTTAAATGTCTTTTCAAAACTGTTAGATCATTTATCGATTCATCAGAAAGTCGATTTCTTATTTTGATCATACATTGTCCTGCAAGTGAAAATACTCTTTTGCTTTCCACAGAGGAAAGTTTTATTGTTAATAGTGCCTGAAATAATTTTTCAATATTTTCAGTTTTTTTACCAGAATTTTCGAAAAACCGTAAGTAAATTTTTCCTTATAGAATTTAGAGGCGCTTTTATGTTTATTTTAGATTTATCATTAACGTTATTTATGGCAGCATTTAAAATTGCTTCAAATGTCTGTTCTTCTGCGATATTGCAGTCTTCACTACTTTGAAGTTCTTCAATTTCATCCTCACCAAAAAGGCGCCTTTAAATTTGTTCTGCATATAAAACGACCGCATTTGGAAATAAGTTGCAATTCTCAACAAATAACGAGTGATTTTTTAAGAGCTTGAGAACTTTTTTTTAAAAAAAAACGCATAAAATTTGCAAAATCTCATCGGTTCTTTATTTGAAACGTTAGATTGGTCCATGACATTTACTTTTTGAAGATAATTTCATTTAAATGTTGACCGCGGCTGCGTCTTCGGTGGTCCATTCGGAAAGTCCAATTTTGGGCAACTTTTTCGAGCATTTCGGCCGGAATAGCCCGAATTTCTTCGGAAATGTTGTCTTCCAAAGCTGGAATAGTTGCTGGCTTATTTCTGTAGACTTTAGACTTGACGTAGCCCCACAAAAAATAGTCTAAAGGCGTCAAATCGCATGATTTTGGTGGCCAACTTACCGGTCCATTTCTTGAGATGAATTGTTCTCCGAAGTTTTCCCTCAAAATGGCCATAGAATCGCGAGCTGTGTGGCATGTAGCGCCATCTTGTTGAAACCACATGTCAACCAAGTTCAGTTGTTCCATTTTTGGCAACAAAAAGTTTGTTAGCATCGAACGATAGCGATCGCCATTCACCGTAACGTTGCGTCCAACAGCATCTTTGAAAAAATACGGTCCAATGATTCCACCAGCGTACAAACCACACCAAACAGTGCATTTTTCGGGATGCATGGGCAGTTCTTGAACGGCTTCTGGTTGCTCTTCACTCCAAATGCGGCAATTTTGCTTATTTACGTAGCCATTCAACCAGAAATGAGTCTCATCGCTGAACAAAATTTGTCGATAAAAAATTTCGAACCGAACACTGATTTTGGTAATAAAATTCAATGATTTGCAAGCGTTGCTCGTTAGTAAGTCTATTCATGATGAAATGTCAAAGCATACTGAGCATCTTTCTCTTTGGCACCATGTCTGAAATCTCACGTGATCTGTCAAATACTAATGCATGAAAATCCTAACCTCAAAAAAATCACCCATTACATTCGGGTTATTTAAATACTTTACTAATGTGTACAATTTCGAATCTCTTCTTTCAGCTATACGATATTTAAGAGATTCATACATTGTTTTTCCCAAAGATGTATTTAGTTTCAAAATTTGAAGGCACAAAGCATTTATTATAGCCTCCGCAGTTAAAATATTGACATCTCTACGGCATAAGGTTTCAGCAGCTAATTTTATTGACTTTAAGATCTTTAAAACGTTTTCTAATACACTCAAATTCGATTCAATCCAGATTTCACCCATTTCCAAATCGATCAAACTTTTTTTTATTGAATTTTTTAATAATAAAATTTTTTCAATCATTGGAACCTTAGAATTCCACCTTGTAACAGTATCTAATACCAGGCTTATTTCTTTATTATGTTCAGTCACCACATACTTTTGCAGAACACAATTTTTTTAGGATTCATTTTGAAAACTTTAACAACTCGTCGTGTTTGTTCTAAAACCTCTTTATAATTGGTGTTAATTTCGAGAACATTGCTCTGGTGTTCGTCTTCAAAATCATCATCGAAATTTTCATTGTCACTGTTTTCTAAACATGCCCCTTCAGTTTCAATAAAAGCTTTTTTATACAAAACATCAACCACTGTTAAACGTAAAGCATGTTTAAGACAAAATATTCCATCAACTGGGCTTTCTCTTACAAATTTTTTCATAACATTCGGCCCATCAGTTGTTGTGGAAACTATGCGATTTTCAAAATTTATACAATCCTCTTTTAATCTAGCTTCCATGAGGTTACGGATTTCTACAGCGCCACTTTTTCCTGGTATAAAAACCAACCCTAAGTTGAACACAGTTTTTTCTTTGCCATAAATGCAAATATTTAGGTATCTTCTATTTTTAATGCTGGTCCATTTATCCATTATTAGTGAAAACCGGACATTATTCTTTAGCTGCTCTTCAATTAATATTTTCATCTCACTTTTTACGTCAATGAACTTTTCCATTATTAGTAGTTGCACGTCACGTTCACTTTTGGGCAAACAAAGGCCTCTATGCCGCACAGAGGAGTATTTCACCCAAAAAGCTGGCCAAAAAGGCAAAACTGAACTTTAAGAAATCTAAAGAAATAAGTACGCAGCTCGACAGACAACGATATTTTACATTATATTGTAAATTTTGAAGACTTTTAGTTGCGATTTGTAGCTCTGAGACCCTGCTAAATTCAAGAAAGTGAAGAAAATTATATGAGATTTAAATGTTTTTTTCTGCGGTCTGGATGTTTATATGATATTTTTTTGCGGCTGAACGAATAAAGGTTTAACAAAGATTATTTTTTTCGCTGAAAGGTTTGATTAAAAGTTATTTAAAAAAGAAAAAAAATTTAAAATATGTTGAATATTCATGTCGAAACAATTCGTTCAAAAGCTAAAAAAACAAATTATACACTTTTTTTGCAAAAAAAAATGAAAAGAAGATATTTTTAAAAGTGAGGTTAGCATGTCTACGAATTATGTTTGTTACCACAATAAAATTTGGAATCTCTAATTTTAGAAACAAAAAAAGTTTGCGCCATTATTTTTGACGATTTTTTATATTTTCACATTTCTTCTATTTTTGCTCATCGGGCACTTTTTCTTATACATTTATATCGTCATAAACTTGCATGTATTTTGAATTATTGATTTCAACTCTTATTCACATCACTTTTAACACTTCACAATATTAATACCTGCCTATAATATGTAATTATAAATTGTAAAATTTCTTAATTATCCATAATAGTTTTAAGTGAATGTCCCACACATTCCCATAAAATATATTTTTATATACCTGCTCTACAAAACATTATTTGTTAAAAAATAAATATATGTAAGTACCTAATAGAATAATTATTAAAAACATTAATGACAAAAATAAGTTTACAAAAAATAAATACAGGTACATAAAAAATACATGGGCATCCAGGTATCAGGCTACCATCCAATTAAGGCATAAAAGCATGCGCTTGAAAATACTTATAAAGGGTTATTGCACGCAATTTTTATCAAAACGGGTTGTAACTTCGAGAGTCAACATGAAACAAGTTTACACAAGATTACAGCTATTCCAAATAGTGAAAAATCTAATGGGACAATTTACAGTTTTAAATTAAAGACCTGTTGTTATCAAGGACGTGGTCACAAAGATTCTTTGTAAATTTTAACTGTCTGTCTATTACGGTTCAAAATTTGGCCATATATATCAAATTACATGAACTATTGGGACACCCTTTACATTATAATTCCAAATATTTATACTTGTTATTATACAAGAGAAGGTAGTGGACATTCTGCCTAATTTTCAAGTGTTTGTGTTTTACGGTTCAAACGATAGGGCCATATTGTTCAAATTACACAATTTATGGGGACACCTTTAATTTCTGAATTTAAATTGTATATTTGCTATAGTGGACTTTGGAACATAGGTTCCTTGAAAATTTCAGCTGTCTGTCTATAACAGTTAAAAAGTTTAGCCACATACATAGAATTACATTAACTATTGGTACACCCTTTTATTTCCAAATTCAAATTTTATACTTTTTGTTATAGCTGACTTAGCAATACAGGCTTTTCAGCGGTCTGTGTACAACTGTTCAAAAGTATGGCCATATACATCAAATTAAATGAACTATTGGAGCACCGTTTAATTTAAAATTTTGAATATTTATACATTTTATTATAACGGTCATAGTAATCGACATTCTGTAAAATTTTCAAGGTTTTGTCTATAACGGTTCAAAAGATAGGCATATATAGGTCAAATAACGGCACCTATGGGGACACCCTTTAAATTTTAAATTTATTTTTTTATTAATTTCTGCCGTTGGGAGCTATAGCGACACGCAATTTTTTAAAATTTTAATTTGGTGCCCTTTATGGTTCTTAATACACGTAAAAAACATGTATGTTGTATGGGGACACCCTTTAATTTTTAATATAATGAACTGTTTTTAAAATGGGACCAACCTGAAAGCATAAACTTTCAAATAAAGAAAAAAATTTAAGATCGGTTCAGAAATGGCGTTCTGCGGTTCTTTACATAA
This sequence comes from Phasia obesa, assembly GCA_949628195.1. NCBI lineage: Eukaryota > Metazoa > Arthropoda > Insecta > Diptera > Tachinidae > Phasia > Phasia obesa. The sequence continues at coordinate 36,361,450 of OX451218.1, read as the reverse complement.
AAAAAGCAACATTCAGACGAATTGATAACCTCCTTCTTTTTTGAAGTCGTTTAAAAAGAAGAAAAATAAAGAAGAATAGATAACAGCCAAAAAAAATACTATCAGCTGTTGTTATTTCAAATAAGAGTTACCACATATAAAAGTTTCCCGGGAATTCCCGCAACAATTTCCCGGGATTTCGGGATAGAAAATGTATATGTACATCTTGATCGTCGCCTTACTTAGAAAAGCCACATAGAATCCAAGTGAACACAAATGAAGTTAAAAGCAGTCCAACTAAACTGGCTTATTGTCAGTAAATTTAAACTCAGCTTAGATTGCAAACTTATACTGTACAAGTCGATCCTTAAACCACTTTGCTGTAACGGGATTCAATTATGGGGCGCTGTCTCAGCTAGCAATTTTGACAAAATTCAAAGGCGCCAAAATAAGATTCTAAGAATGATTACAGTTGCTCCCTAATATATAAAAAACTCTAATATCCACAAAGATGTAACGTAACGTATTTGCCGAAGCTTGAAATACATCCAAATCCGCTGGCCCGAAACTCACTAAATGAACGTGGTTACATTCGACATTGCTTCTCTCGTCCGTACATCAGAGGGATGAACCGCAAATAATAGCAGCAACCGTGAAACATACAATTTTTTTTCTAGCACTGGCTGGACGTAACAAGTACATACATATTTATTTTTATTTTAGATTTATGATATGAGTTATCATTTTTAGTTCAAACATAAGTATGTATTGAGGATACAATAAATAAATATGAAAACAAAAAAAAAAAAATTAATTAAAATTAATGATATTCGACGTGGGCGTGACACCTCTCATACAAAGTAAATATTTACCATCGTGTAGCTTGGTAACAGTAATAGGTAGCGGCTTGAAATTTTGCTCCCGTAACCTCTATATTAACATATATAGTTTAGAGAAAGATAGACTGGATTGGAACAGTAGGCGTGTTACCCCCATAAAAAAATTAAAAAAAATATCCTGTATCTAGAGAACTGAAATAGGTAGCACCTAGGAATTTCGCACCAGTAACCCCCATATTAACGTACATAGTCAAGCTAAACACATGCTGAATTGCAATAGTGGGCGTGGTACCTACCATAGAAAGTGAAAAAGTATTATCGTGTTCCTGGCAAACTGCAATAGATAAAGCCTTGAAGCTTTTTAATAGTAACCCCCTTGCTAATGCGTATAGTCTACCAATTACAAACTGGATTGTGGCAGTGGGCGTGGTACCCCTACAAATGAGAAATTATTATCGTATATCTGGAGAACTACAATAGGTAGAGTCTTGAAACTTTGCACAAGCAACCCTCAGAGTAATATATATTCTGAACCCTTAGATATCGATATAGGTCATTATATCCCCCAATGCAGCAAGGTCCTAACTTTTAAAAAAATGTTCTGTAAAATTTTTACAAATAATTTTCGATAAAATGTTTACAAGAAATTTTCGATAGAATTTTTACAAACATTTTCAACAAAATTAAAAAAAAACATTTTCGATAAAATTTTACAAAAAATATTTGATAAAATTTTCACCAAAAAATATTTTGGATAAAATTTTAGATTTAGAATTTTATATAAAATTTTTACAAAAAATTTTCGGAAAATTTCGATAAAATTTTACAAAAAATATTTAGTAAAATTTTTAATAAAATTAATAAAAAATCATATTATATTTGTAACGTAAAAACCGAAATTGGGAAATATAACACAGTAAGGGAATATTAAACATTACTATTTAACATAACATGAAGGACATGGCCGAATATAGCACTCTTACTTGTTTTATAATTTTTTTATATTTGTTGCATAATAGGAAAAAAGAAAACTAAAATCCTGCTATTCCAAGAAAAATTGCTAAAATATCGAAAAAATAATTTATTTATTTATTAATTCATTTTTTTAAATTTTCCGATTAAAATTATCACAACTTAATTTAATTGGAAACTTAAGTTTACATTTTTTACACGGAAATTACATGCATTTTTTAATTAAACACTTTTTTTTAGTAATTAAAAAAACAACTAACATTTTATTTGATTAATCTTCCCGGATAATCTTCTTCTAAATAATTGTAAGTTTCTTTGTTTCTCTTTAATCGCCATCAAATTAGAAATTTGTTCATGCAATATGTAGCAATTTGTTTCAATTTCAATTTGTTGTTTTTATCTCAATTTGACGCGTATTTTTTAAATACGGCAACAAATTTTCTCCAACAGCTTTTGTTTTTGAGTTATAGCTATTTTAACTTAGATTTTCGTTTTTTATTGGATACTAATATATACTTTGTTGTTGTTTTAGATATGGCGTCATCAAAATCTTGCGTTTTTAATCCAGATTGTTTTTGCTATATTTGAGGTGATTATATGATTGAAAAATATAAAAACCTTGTGCTTGCGGATGACCTCCCAGAGTGGAACCATATTGGCCATATGTTGGCGGCTAAGCAACACCGCAAGTTTAGAATGCTCAATTATGACCTGCAAATATGTAGAAATTTTATTAATAAAAGTGTTATAAAAATATGAACCATACTTTACCTTTAACCTTCTTTCTAAAATTTACATATGTACATATGTATGTAAAGAAAGCTTCAAAGACACAAAAAGAAAACAGCTAAATGTAAAAAACAAAGGAATTAAAATGTGTGTCTTACTTACAATGTGCTCAGTGAAAATGAATTTTTTTTATGTTCTGAGCAGCTGTGTATGATATTAAGTAGTTAATGAAAGAAATACGAGGGTAGCATTTAAATGGCAACGCATTTAATTTGCGCAAACGGTTTTTATAGTACGTTAATAAAATAACAAAATACGTTACAAAATTAATAAGCCGGATAGGATGCTACTTTGATGATTGCCTGATAACCGTTTGGATCTGTGTAAATGTATTGGTAGGGTTCGGGGGAAATCAGTATTTTAATAGGTTTTAGAGATAAGGAACCAATCACCTATTTTTGTATATGGCCAATGTCTTTTCTTACACCGTTTTTTCTGGAACCAATCTACCGTGTAAAAACAGAATTAGGTGTACTACCTTAGGGAGCTCCTTCGGGTAGGTGATTAGATTAAAATAGGAAAACGAATTGTACAATTTCTTAAAACGAATATGAAATAGTATTTTTTTAGGAAAAAGATTATTTAATTATTTTTTTTTTGCTGAAAATTTATTTTATTTGTTAAATTTCAATTTAAAAATCAGTTGTTAAAGTTTTTACTATTGTTATTCTGTTCTTTAGTGATTATATATATATATTTTTTTTTAAAGAGAAGTACCACTCAGGCAGTTAATGCCTACATTAACTGTGGTACTTCCTTTGGAAAGGGATAGTAGTAGATAAGACAGATGGTTAGTGATAATAAAGCAGTGGTATCCAAATCTTCATTTTCAATGCACAATTGTGCTACAAAAACAATAAAAAAAACTCACACCGACGCTTGTTCTCTTCTATTTCAGTCGTTAATTGAGTCACAGGGTATACAGAGATGTAACCACTGACTTATGAAAATGGCTATAATCAGCATTAATGGATTAAGGCAGCTTGTCAAGAAAGAGACAAATACAGTACCCATTAAAATCCGAAAATGGGGATGTAAACAAAATTAAAAATTGTGAAATGTATTAAACACCAAAGAGCTGCTAGTGGTTTTTATTTTTATTTGTTAACAATTTATTTATAATAAAAAGTAAAATTGTTAAAAACATAATACACATTAAAAAGGATCAAGGGAATAACACATAATTGAAAAAGATTTGGAGATTTAGAAGAAGGTAAGTGTTTTAGTGCAATATATGTATGTACATAAAAAATATTAAATGTTAAAAACATTCTTTAGATTATATAAAAACTGGACTAGATCCTGATTGATACGTATCAAGCGATAGCGAATTTAATGCTAATGCCAAAGAGAAACCTTTGTGCTAATGCAGAAAGCAGTAGAAAAGTTCCAGCCACGTTTAATTACACTGCCAGAGTGTTTTAATTGTCCCTATGGTACAAAATATTTCTGTGAATATGGTGAAAGGATACCATCAGGTGAAACATCTCAAAAGTTATTGGAATTATCCAAGGAATTATGTGTATACATAGTTGGCGGTACTATACTTAAAGTAGGCGAAAGCAAAGCAATCACACAAAAACAGAAATCAAATATAAAAGCAGAAAAAATGGCCGGAACACAAGAAGAGTTCAAATACACTTTTGTCATTGTGGGAGTGGGAATAGCTGGCGTCACCTGTGCCGAAACTCTAGCTATATGTTGCCCCGAAGTATCTAATTTGTTAATAACGGAATCAACTGTAATTAAAACAGTTGCAAATTTGGAGCCAGTAGCACGTTACTTACACAAATTCGACGTGCAGGAGAGAACATTAACAATGACATCAATGGACGTAGCAGTAAATTCTTAGCTCCAGCTATTGTAACAGTAGTAGATGCAATGACCAAGGCTTAGGTACATGAGCTATTAATACGCAGCACACCTAGTCATGAATGTTTAAAATTCGTATTACAAAATGGAAAATTAAGGGGAGCTATTTTAATTGGTAACACTGAATTGGCGGAAACTTGTGAAAATCTTATACTCATTGGCATAGACTTGACACCATTTGGAGATGACATTCTTAATCCGGACATTGACATTGAAGATTATTTTGATTAATTTTAATTAAAAATAAAACTGCTGTTCGTATATATTTTGTAATTATAAAAGGAATACAATAAAAAAACTATTTGCTACAACCGTTGTTAACCGTTGATATTTTGGATTTCTGTCATTTAATTTTTGCTTCACTGCCTGTAAAATAAATAAAAGCAAATTACGGATTTTAAACGGATTCAGCAGACCTCAAAATTACTATACTTCACCTTATACAACGTATGGTAATGTAAAATTATGTTTTTTCCATCAAAAACATTAATTGCTCCTACTTGAATTGCCTGCAGATTATTTACAACACTGGACAGAATATTTTTGAAATCATTCAAAAATATTGTATTCTTTTATTTGCCTTATTTACCGCCTGTGGTTCTGTGCATCTAAAGCATTTGAATAAAATCGGCACATCCGAAAGGCAATTTTGTTGCAAACAATGTAGTGACATTTCTGTAGATGCTTTTTTGATCTTCCTCTTTACAATGCCATCGCCTGCAAATAAATAAATAAGCAACATACCTACGTCCTGACAATATTTTGTTCGATTTTGCTTTAGATGTAGTCCACTCCAAATTTTAAATCTATAATTTTTATAGTTCTTCAGTTGTAGTTGATATTAAGTTCCAAAGAGGTAAGTCATTCACTTACCTCTTTGGATCTTTTGGGAAAATGTGTAATTTTTCCCCTGGAGGACAGTTCTTGATGCATTTGTTATTCCTGAAAAGTATAACAATTAAAATAACTAAATTTTTTTCAAGTTGTTAAAACTTACATTTGTATTGTTTTCCACAGCTTCTCAGTCTATTGTTTCTGCAAAATACAATAACAAATATAATCATATTTTAAAATAGAATTTCAATTGCAACTTACCTTGAATATGTTTGCTTCTTGTTTTTTCCTGAAAAAAGTAAATATTTCATTAAAATTATTAAATTAATGCAAAATTCTTTGGTTTTCATTCCTTATTCTTACCTTTCAAAATACGTTTTAATTTTTATGCGCTAGAAAATAGAACAAAAGAGAATTCACAAAAGGGCACTTGCTTGAGAAAGAGACGGATAGAGAAAGAGACGAATATATCTACGTGACATCTCTTGGGTTCTCTTTGATTGAGTGTTAACGAAAGAACATATGCGGATGCTTACTGCCTTTTTTTCAGCTTTGATTAAATTTCAAAATAAACCAACAATCAAAATTATATAATGGAAGACAAACATTTTTGTTTTGTCATTAAGAATGCTGTTACCAAACATATTTTACAAAAAACTTTTCAAACGTTAAATTATAGAACAGATTTCATAAAGTCAATTCCATTGTCACCCCAAACTGTGGCTAGGCATATTGCCCAAATAGGAAATTCGGTGGAGTCTTCTACTGTAATTTTCTTCTATTGTAAATTTATTTCGTTTTGTTTAGATGAAAGTACAGAATCAATGATCTTTGTTAACTGGTTGTCTGTGTAAGATGCATTGATGAACATTTTAATATTTTTGAATCAATGTTGACATTGGAAACCTTTTGTGGACATGTAATGCCTTGCTGAGCGATTTCCAAGCTTATTTGGCTTGAAATCTCCATTTTTAATTTTTTATTTTGCAAAATTTCCTCATTTTGCTTTTTTAATGACAAAATTATTTATTTACTTAAGCTTGATTATAAAATTTCATTGTCTGTAACACATAAACAGTTCGACTTATAATATTTAAAAATTTTCAAAATTTATTGTTTTTGTAATGCTAAGTTTTGTGTTTGCTGTGCAATATTATCTTATGCAATACAGACGCATTTCATTTATTGAGAGTTTTGGTTACCTATGTAGTATAGCTTTGATTCTGGCAACACTGCAATTGCACGTTATGGTTATTTTTAGAACAGTATTGCAGCGCCTCTGGTGTTATTTAGGCGAATTAGTTCGAAGCTGGCATAGCCAATTTATAATTATTTTACTTTGCCGGCGATTTAGTGCTATGTGGTAATACCGGCGAAGAAGGGCGCTGTGATATGCATTATTATAAAGAAAAATTAATACATATCAGAAAAATTGATGTTGCCACGGCTGAGATTTGAACTCATGACCATTGCTTAGTAGTCAACGTGCTAACCACTTAAGCTATAGCACCCTCAATATAATAGGTTAAGAGACTGGAAATATAATAAGGAATTGTTAATGTTTAAATGTCAATGAAGTCAAACATGAGAGGTTAAATTAATTTCGTTTGGAGTTGGATACTGGTTGTGGTAAGTATGTGGTAAATAGAAGTGGGTTGTAGGGTAAATGGTAAAGAATTTATCTTTTTTTTTTAATATAATTGCTACTGGTCCTTGGGCTTGGATAAGGGTTGAGAACGCCGACTTGAGCTAGTTAGGAAAACTCCTAAGTGCTGTTAGGACCACGTAATACCTCATAGTGTTTGCGAGAAAAGTGTGTTATGTCTACAGTTATTGTCGAGTGGAAAAAGATATACAATAATATTCGTAATACTTATGATTTGGCGAAAACGTCGAAACCATCATGACGACTGCTACTTGTGCGTTGAAAAAATAAACGGAATTAACCCTGGAAATCGAAGGAAAGCGCTAAAATTTGGTACAAAAACCGCATCATACTTCCACCACTTCACATTAAACTCATCATAATGAATCAAGCAAGGTTTGCCAATTATTTTTCCAGGGATGCACTTCTTCGGGATTCTAGTAGCTTCTTTATTCGTTTTGTAATTTCTTTTAATTTATTTTTCAGTTTATTATTATAACATTATCTTTCAATACTCGGCGTCACGCTTTGTTTTTTGAAATTTTCTTCAATAGTAATAAAATGTTTCCGACAAAATGTTCGTTCGTTTGAACGCAAATGAACAAACAAAACAGAATTCAAAAGGGGTTTCTTCAAAATGTTCGCCAGTGTAAACTGAGACCATGTAGTCCTCACAGAAATTATGCAAAATATTGAGGCTTCGTAGGAGGAGTAACTAAATTTTTTAAGGACTTCTTTACCATGGAAGAAACAGGACAGCCTCTGTAGCTAGCATTGTGATTTTCACCGCAATTGCTTAATTTTCCTACTTTTGTGTCGTTTCTAGATTTGTCGGATTAAGCTGTACCATGAAGTTCGCCACAGGCAACGCAGACTAGAGGCAGCCTAAACACTATACTGGTACAGTAGATGTTTAACGCTATATAGGGTGCGTTTCGTTCTTTTTCAACCTAAAAACACCCGGCTGCAATTTAACTGGAAATATTGGTTGGGGTAAGCGCTATCGATTACGGAGATTGTCTTTAATTGCTTTTCGAAAATTGATTTATCGTTTTTTGTCTCACTATGTTTTCACGCTTAATTGGAATTACATAAAATGACTTTTCCCCGATTATTGATATCAAGCTTTTTATTAATTCATTCGAACTTTGCTCTCTTACTACCATTTTTGGGCACTACTCATTATTGTTTTGGTCGTACTGTGTTCAAAACAGTGATTAAAAATGCTTGACTATTTTCATTGCATATTTATTTGCTTAACAGCTGCTTATACGTAACTTACACCATGAAATCGTTTCATGAAATTTCTTCAATTCTCTTTTGAACTTTCTTGTTTTTCCTTGCCTCTCTACACCTCTTGCCAACACAAAACCGGTTTCATGCAACTGATTTCATGAAAAATGTCATCGTGTAATTTAGCTATTAGAAAAAGTGTGCAGCAAAATCAAAAAGCAAAAGCAAATAAAAGAAGAGCAACTCATTTGCTTAAGCTTGCTATGTGTCTCTTTCTGCAGCAAAGCAATCTGCAAAGCAATTACTTTAAAAACATTTGCTGTTGCTTAAGCAGTAAGTTGTTCTTCATTTTTATTTTATGCTTAACTCTTTACTGTGAAGTAGTGGCTGACTACGATGGCTGTTACTCGCTGCTTCAGTCTTAAGTTTTAGACAATTCTTTGACAGTGATTAAAATTATGGCGCCACGTGTAAATCGAAAAAAACTTAATTTTGAAGATCTGCAAAATAAAGATTTCCAATATTGTTTTACAGCAAAAGAAGAAACACATATTAACTTATTGCTTAAGCAACAGCAGACATTTTCAAAAAAATTGCTTTGCTGCACAAAGAGACACATAGTAAGCTTAAGCAAATGAGTTGCTCTTCCTTTTTTTGCTTTTGCTTCGCTTATAACAAAAAGTTATATAAATGCTGAAGAATTCAGTTTTTTTATTTGCTGAAAAAGATGTAAGCAAAGCAAAGATTTTACTGCTGTTGTTATTTTTAAGCAAGCAATTAAAAGCCTGGTTCAAAGGTTGACGATGTCTTATTCATATTTATTGTATAGTCACTATTTTAGCAACAATGGTGAACAAGAACGTTTTAAAAACACATCAGTTGTTTTGCATTTATTTAAAGCTCTGTTTTCATCAGCATTTATCGTAACATACGCTGCTGTTTGAGTTCGCACTTTTCACAGAATTATTTAATATGTAAAATGTGTTCTCAAATTGTTTTATAGTCAAAAGGAAGGAAATTTTTTTTACAAAATTTATTGAAATTTATAAATCCGTATCATCGCTATGGAATGTAAAGTCGGAAGACTACAGCAATACAAATATAAAACGTAAAGATTAATTAAAATGTTTTAGTTGAAAATTAAAAGGAGAAGAATGTTTCACATAATTTTATGTGTAGGTAGGTTTGTATCTGAAATCTATATCCAGACATATAATAAAATAGTAACTCATTTCCGTCTGTCTGCTTTTCATTTGTGTTTGCATCACGTAAAAACTACCACGTGGCGTGCACTGCTAGTAGTAAATAAAAAAATATCGCAGAACATTCAATGTCATAGCTCAACGCAGGCAAAAACCAACTGACAAATTTATGCGTACGTGTATTTTGTGTAGTCTAGGAGCTTGTGAAAAAATATGTTTGCCAAGCCATTTGTGTGGTTTAATCGGTGCTTAAGTCGTTTATTAAGAAACGTTTGCGTTGATAAGTTGATTTTACCTATGGTAAAAGTCAGCTTATTTTTTTTTGGTTATCGATTAAATCAACTAGAAGATATCAAGCGTAACGTTTGTTTTTGTTTTGATTTTTGGTGACTTCCAATTTGGAGACATAGTCTTAACGCTTGTCTTTGCAGCAAATAATAATTTTAATAATTAAGAAAATCTTAATAAATAAAGCAACCATTCCTGAAAAATTAATTAATTATTTAAACTTTGCGCCATTAGTTAATTAATAATAATGATAACACTTAAAATATATTAATGGTTACTAAAACGGTTCAAAAGATAAGGTCTTATATCAAATTACAGGGGAACACCCTTCAATTTTAAATATTTTTACTTGTTATTATAAGGGAAATAGTAATAGATATTTTGTATAATTTTTAAGTGTTTATCTCGAATGGCTCAAAAGATAGGGCAACATATATCAAATTTCGTTATGGAAACCCTATGGAACACCCTTTAATTTTATTTTTTTTATTACTTTTTTATATATATATATAAATAGGCAAGTGAAAGAAGTTAAGAACCATTTTAACTGACTTAAACTCAACGTATTCGCTTGATTTTTTGTTTGTTTGATAGATCGTCAATAGGAGCAGTGCAGAATGTATTTTTTCTTCTACATTTGTGAGTCTAAGATAGTTAAAAACAGTTAAGAATATTAGCCAATCATAAAGCCATGATCTCTCTTTATCTCTTAATTTACTAAAAAATTACAACAAAAAACTCAAAATTAACTAAATTAAATTTGGCTTGGCAACTCCGTAAACACTCAGAAGGAAAAACTTATTCACCCCTATCGCGAATAATTATTCCCATGAAAAAACTCCAAAATTTGTCTATCGTGAATGATTCCAATAACAATTTACTTATATTTTACGAAAGAAATCATTCAAGATAGAAATTTTGGGAGTTTTTTCATGGGAATAAATATTTGCGATAGGGGTAATTAATTTATTAATATATGTATGTAATTTTGAAAAACAAAACACATATCAAAATCGAAAGAAAATACATATGTCTGTATTAATAACTAAATTTGAATAATATGAGTATGAAAAATATGCAACATGAATGTGCACTTATGTAAAATATATACCTAAAACGATTAAAAAATACATTTGGTCGAATTTCGACCACAGGGCTAACTCTAGTTATATTAAATCGGTGCCCCATAGGGTTTAGAAGACACATAAAAATCTATAAAGTTGTGTGGGGATACTCTTTAATTTTTAAAATTATGGACCAAAATGTAAGCATAACCTTTGTATCTTCAATATATTAAAAATAACGATAAGTACTCATATCTTTTTAATTAATTAATTAATGCACGTTCCGATCTTTGTGAATGTACGAGTTTTTTAAATGCCAGGGAGTGGATGTAATCATTATCAAAATTTTATTTTTCACGTTTAAAGCTGGGGTACCTTATATATTTTTACCGCTCATATGTGAGTCCTTTTTTTTCTTTTTATGAAATGGTATTTTTTGGATTTGCACACACATCATTGCTCATGACTGAAACTGTACGTTGTATGAATGAGAAATGTGCACATTCAACTTTGCTCATGAGCAAGAAATTTATACATTGCATTTGCACATGAGCTAGAAATGAAAAATTTTCATTTTGTACATGCGAGAGAAATAATGTCTTATGAGAGATAGCAACACTCATTACCTTTAAAATATCTTCACGTCTAACAGAAATGCATATGAAATATCTGATCATATGATAACGTCAGAAATTGTCTTGGCCATTTTATTTTATGATTTGTTTTGAAAAGAAAGTCATTAAAATCTATGTGTAAAAATAACAACTTGGTACTCGTAAGTGGATTGATAATAATGTGGGAATATCAACATTTGCATGTGAATCACCGCAATTACCTATTCACTTTTACTGCGTCTAACAATTTAATCAGCAATCTGTTACGCATGAATTGAAAAGTTTATTTTCTTTTTGTGTAAAAAACCGGCCAACCGAACAAAATTAACCGAAACTGAATATTTAATCCGAAAGCCGTTGGTGATTTTTAATTTTAGCAAAAAAAAAAACATCAAAGGGAATTTTTTATGGGATTCGAATATTTTTTTTTTATTTGTGCATATAAATCTGTATTTAAACTGGAGTTAGCCAGTTATTCAAAAAAAAACGCCCGACTTAATTTCGATAGTCTTCTAGCAGAGGCAAGATATAACAAAGAGCGTGTTACCACGAGTAGTTATAAGTCAAATTACTGAATCAAAAGTCATTCAACAGTTCAAGAAGCGGGAAAAGAACCGGCTTAAAAGGGTGATTCCCTTATTCCGAAATTCCTTAAAAATACGTCTTCCGTTTTAAAGGCGTGATCATCCTATTATGTGTGATTTTTTACTGGCACAGAAAAATGAATTGTGGGTAATTAAAGAATTAAATTGAACTTGGGACCTAAGAAACAATTAATACATTTATTTTTATTTTGAATTGATAAGCTTTCTGTTTAATTATTTCACATATTTTTTTTTCTTATAAATATCCCCAGAACTTTTAGGTTATCAAATACCAAAAAAACTACAATTGTTTTTTCCGGCAGATGATAATTCTTTTGTAGTCTTAGCTATAGAATTAATTACATCATATAGTTTGATTTTATTTACATCATTCTTTGTTACTATAGAAGAGTTTTTGTTCATTTGTTTGATTTTTTACTACAATTGATTAAAAATTGAAAAAATAAAACATTTATGACGCAAAAAATATATGGTGATATGATTTATAAAAAGCCCTAAGTTACACAAAATTACAAATCGACTTTAGATTGATTACTTTGCACTGTATCAATTTATGTACCTTATGCTTGAGCCTCACTTTTAATTTAATTATAAATTTTGAAAAATTATGGTAAGTTTTTCATATTAGAAAGCATTTTGATTCTCCTGTAAAATTTTTTCAATGTAATAAAGGCTTTTATGAATTGATATTACGATATGTGAATCAGGTTTAGATTGACTTTTAAAATTGCGAATTGGCATCTATCGCGACAAGATTACTATGGTTTTATTTAGGAATTTTGGTAGGCAGGATCATTGTTTATATTTATTGTTATTGTTGCAGCATTCATTATTAATCCATCGAACTTGCTAAAATATTGAGAACCGATACAATATCCATTATAATTATAAAGGATATAAATGACCGTAAGGTCGTTGCTGCATTACTGGTGGTTGTACTAATTTATAAGCAATTTTGGTTGGAAAAGTGTAAAACAAAAAATTTCATATTTTCTTCAGTATTTGTGTATTTTAATTCAAAATTAGGTTTTATTGAAATTTTTTCCCAATCATCAGATACTTATTTTAGAAGCTTTAAATCACAAGCTAAATCTGTCCATCTACCACCCTCAGTATTTTTATATTCAATAAAAATTGTATACAAGTTTGTGGGAATGCCCTTAGTACCTCGTTTCAAATATATGGTAAAAAATTGAAAGTAATTCTGTAGTTTCATTTTTATAAATTAATAATACTGAAATATTGGCAGCACATCTTATTTTAATTAACGGGAAATTTTGGGCAGAAATCTACAATAATAGAATTTTATATAAAACCTATAAGGTAAATACATAAAACATATCTGAAGCACTATAAAAGTAAAAGTTTTAAAATGGATCCCTTTCAGAGCAAAATAAGGACGCTGACGAAGTTGTAGTAGGCACAGCTAGTTATGAACAAATTAATTGTTTTAAAATGACTTTTATTAATGTTCTTGGGTTGTGGGGATTGCTCAGACACCAGCTCTTCGACATAAAAGCAAAAAAAAAAAATATTACAAATAAGCAACAAGTAGCTTTCATGGCTAACCGAAGGTTGGCTGAAGTAACAACAAATATAAGGTGTTAAATATTAAAGTAAAAATATTCAACAAAAGGAAAGCTTAAGGTAGTAGTTGACTTCGTTCTCACCAACTGACGATTGACGAGTGAATACAGTTTTCTCGTATTCCTTTATGTCAGTTTGGTTGGTTAAATGGATGATGCTTATAACTAAACCCTTATCTACCAAAGTAGATAAATACGAAGAGTGCTGATGACGGACGTAGCTGTCTAGAAAATGTCACCGCCCACAAAATGGGGCGGGCCGAAAAATAGCATTTTAGAATCTCCTTGGTCAAAGTTTAGGTTTTTAAACAATCGCTGACGATAAAAACATTTGCTAAACAAAAGGAAAACATAAAAAATTTTGGGAGGTCGGATTAGTTTTTCTAAGGGGAACTTTTTTCTCCTTGGTCCAATTTTTCTTACTTTGTAGATTTAAGATTTTAGATTTTCATTAATCTGCTAGCAAGACAGTTAGCAACTAGAGACTCTATGATGATGAAGTTTGAAATTACTACAGTCCAAAGCAAAGGCAAACTCAATAAATTTAAGGTAGTCATAAATTACTAATCAATCAATATTATTGAGGAACCAACGGGAGGGGGTTCGAAAAGGAACCTATAAAGTGATCTGATTCGTAAGCCCCATAAATACTGTACAGTCATAAATGACATAAGGATTTTTTTCTTAATCCATGTTTGCGAAAGGCAGCCTTTGCAATTGTATTATAAATGTAATGCAACACACATTTTTGAAGACTATGCAAAGAATTAAAAATTGCTTGTTGTTTTATACGAAATAGTTTTTATAAATATAAATAAATTAAATATAATGATAATGATAAAAATAAATATAAATAAATTAAAACCTTCATAAGATCTTATTTTTAGATATATTTTTGTAAATAATTTTTTATTTAACGATCCGTTACTTAAATTATTATTCACCCTGTCATTGCAACTTACGTACATACAGTCAGTGAATAAAGTTTTAATACACCTCAAAAATTGCGTAAGCGTTTCAGAAAACATAGTATGCAGTTTTATTTGTCCTGATAAATAACAAAAACTAATAACAAAGAATATAGACTTCACTACAAACATAACGGTAATTTATAAAAATAAGATAAAATTCACTGGAGAAAAGTTTAAATACAACTATATTTACATTTTTGAAATAATTTAAAAAAGATTTCAATACTTTGTTGGACCGCCATGGCTATCAATAACTGCCTGCAAGCGGCGTCGCATAGAAAGTACTAAGCTTTCTGTTTTAGAAGGCAATATTTCTGACCAGATTTTTTAAGAACTACTTTTAGCGACTCTTTGATCGTTCTTGAAGTTTTTACTAATTTCCGCTTTATTAAACCCAAACGTGCTTGGCTATGGATCTGTCTGAGAGCATAATAAAGCAACCATTCTTTAACTGAAATTGCGGTGTGCTTGGAACCGTTATCCTGTTTAAAGATCCAACGGGATCCAAGGCCCAAATCATCGACAGATGCTTGCACATTTCTTTCCAATATATTCTTGTAAAAATGTTGATTCATTATGTCATCAATAAACTCAAAACTTCTAACCCCCGCTGCTCCAATCGCTCACCAAACCATCACATTGCCATATCCATGTTTTACCGTAGAAACCAAGATTTGTGTTTGGAGGGCAGTGTTTGTTGTTTTTATACTTATTTGAAAACTCTAATCTCTAAGTCTTCTGTTTTTCACTTATCAGTGGCTTCTTTCGAGGAACTCTGCTTTTCTATCCATTTACTCGCATTGCTCTTTAGATGTATATACTTCTTGGTTGTAAATACTTCTTGGTTGTATATACTTCTTGGATGTATATACTGAACGTGAGCATAAAACGTCTTGTTAGACTAACTTCATAATGTTCAATAATGAATTGGTCTCTTTTTTCTTGCACTTGATTTCATGTGTATACAAATATTGTTGTGCTCTTAAATAAAAACATACAATAGCAGTTGCTCTTCTTCCAACCAATGCAATATTTGTGGTTGTTTGAAATAAAATTTCAGTAGTGAATATTTTGTTTCAATAGTGTCTCTTGATATGAAATACTGTTATAGCAGACAACATGTATGTAAATGTATGATGTTAAAAGCAAGGGTTTGTACTTTGTATTTTAGTTATTTTATATTAATTTGCGCGTTAAGTGGTTGAAAATAGAAAACTGTAGTAGATTGAATTTTTTTAACTTTTATTGATGAATAAAAAAATCTAATTTAATTTTTTCTCTCAAAAATCAGAGATTTTACTCTCAAGAATATTTAAGTAAAATGAACTAGTGAACAATATGAAATGCTCAGCATATTTATTGCACACTTGATAAAACTGTCCGGTCAAATCAGGTGCACTGATTTTTGCACTGTTTGCTCTCTTGTTCTCTGTATTTACTGTGTGGTAATATTCCACTACATATACAATCAATATTTGCGTTTCAAAAACATGCAATACTGTACACTTTTTAACATCTTGCGCTCACGTTTAGTATATATGTACTTCTTGTAGTTATAGCGATTTTTTGGTCTGCCGCTTATTAGCATATTTTCCACTGAATAAGTTTGTTTATATTTTCTAATTATATTTTGAACACTAGGAAGCAATTTGATCGAAACATAAAATGTAACTGTACTTTTTTTTTTGAGAGACGAAAGGGAGTTTTCTGTTCTGCAAGATGTATTTAAATTTTGCCCGCTGCATTTTGTTGTTATTGTGGGTTTACTAATCCGTTTGCAATGTACAAAGAATTTTTCGTTTTTGGTTTCTGTTATTTATGAAGACAAATAAAACTGTATACTTAAAGTTTTTCTGAAACGTTTACTTTTCTTTAAACAAACAATTTTTGAGGTGTATTTAAACTTTAGAGTCTGACTGTATGTATGTGCAAAAATTATAAGCGATACTAAATTATAAATAAAAATAAAAAAAACAAAAGTCAAGGCCAGAAATGCTTTCACAAACAAAAGATGATTGAGTTATTTATTTGATAGCAAATGAGAAGTAGAAAGGAAAAAACAAATTTGATTTACTCTATTCTGTAGATATTACTATTCTATGTGAATTATAACCACTTTTAATCACATTAAAAATGTGTACATTTTTATGGTGGTGCCTTAAAGTATGCTATTTATTTAGTACAAAATAATTTGCGTTATCGTTTAATATCTCTCTTAGAATAGAAATCGAAATTGATGTTTAGAAAATTGAATTTAAAGTTAAAAACCCATATCAGTTTGGAATTATTATATGTACGCAACTTAACACAAACATTTATTAAAAACTAGATGTGCCCATTCACGTTGTGTGCGTCCTGACAATATTAGGCTCGATTTTGCTTTGAAAGTAATCCGCATCAAAATTTTAAGACTTTTACTTTATACTAAGGTACCCATCCCAAAATACCACTGTAGTCTATTATTAGACTGCTTGCCCAAAATTAGACAGTTGTCAAGTATTGGAAACATTCAACGAGAAAAGAATTGCACTGGAAATTACTGCACAAGAATAGAAAAAGTCATGTGATTATCAAACTGCTCTCGTAATAGATGCAGCTTGCGCAGAACTCGACAGCATTAGTTAACACTTATCGGGATCAGTGTTGCATTGAAAATGACTGCGTTGGAAACACAAAAGGTCATGGAATTATCAAACTGTTATCGCAATTGATGCAGCTGTCCTCTTGATAGAGTTAAAATTCGACAGCGAGACACGCCAGTAATAAATATCAGATAGCTTATTATTATATCCACATGACTCCAGTTTTAAATTCTTATTTCCTATTTTACACCTTTTTCGTTTTTATTTTTCGATTTTCATGTTTTTTTTTTTTCATTTACTACCTATAGCAATTAAAAAAAAACTTAAAAAACATTTGTTAGTACTTTTAATAATGTCAAGTATATACTTTCAAATACATACGTATATGTATTTCAAAAACGATAGATAGGATTAGTTTTTATAATTAAAATTTTCTGATATTACTTTAGCTGTGTCAGTTTTGTTTATGTCTACGACAATATAAAAATATTTCTATAATACTTCCTATAGATGAAATTAATGCAAAGCCATCGTGTTGAAGTCAGGCGAGTTTGGTGCCGATGTGTTAAGGTTTTGTTATCAATATTTTGAATTTCATAAAATTATCCAAGAATTTCGGGCCTATTGCTAATTAGATGTACATATACGTATATCTCCAGCTTACGTTTTAACAGCTGAAGGAATTTTTATTTAACGAAATAAAGTTGACAAACAGGTAATACAGAAAAATATCGGCCTTCTCTTGAATTACAGAAATGGAGAAACAAACAAATATTCCTTAATATCTTACTGCCTATTTCACAGTGGCACAATTATTTCACACAATTACAGTACATAAACTTTTAAAACAACGATGTACAGTGGAGTTTCTGCAATGTAGTTACCATAGCCGATAAAATATTTAAAAGAGATTAGAAAATTAATATTATATTCCTACAAGAACTAACGCATAGATGGGCAACTGGTATTGCCTATGCACAACCGAGTATGGAAACTTAATATGAAATTCAGTAAACCCCAATGTTTATTTATTTATTTTTTGTTAAGAAACACTCTGGTAATTAATGCGTATATTAGTCGTGTTACTTCCTTTGGAAAGGGGCAGGAGTAACTAAGATGGTTAGAGTAAACGCTGCATTTGCACGTTATGCTTATATTTAGTACAGGGTTACAGGCCTCTGGTGTTATTTACTCATATTAATTCGAAGCTAGTATAGCCAATTTATAGTTATTTTACTTCACCGACGATTTAATGCAAATATTCGTTGCTCCAAACAAAGTCAACTTGATTGTATCTTAAATATATTTGAACTAACAAAAATTACTCATATCCTAAGTCACTTTTTAACTCCAGCCAGTGCTAGACAAAAATAATGTTTGCGCCAAAGGGTTTGGATCAGATTCATGCATGTTTATATCTTTTTGGATGATCGAGTTTTTTAAATACCAGGGAGCAAATGTAATCATACGTAGAATCTTATTTTGGCTCGTTTGAAATAGCTGATGCAGTGCCCCATAATAGAATCCCATAACACCAAATTAGTGTGAGGATCGCCTTGTACAGTAGAAGTTTACAATATAAGCTCAGGGTAAAGTTTCTGCCAGTAAGCCAATTTAGTTGGACTGCTTTTAATTTAATTTGTGTTAACTTGAAATCTATGTGGCTTTTTCAAGTAAGGTGCCGATCAAGATGTATACTTAGGTTTTTGACGTCTGAAAGCTGTGGTACCATTTAGTCATTTATGCGAATAGGACAACGTGAGTCCCTACGCAGTGTGAAAGTTATATGAATACATTTTTGTTTATTCACCTTTATTCTCGTCTTCAGACGTTAAATACCTGGGTATACATCTTGACCGTCGCCTTACTTGGAAAAGCCACATTGACTTCAAGTTAACACAAATGAAACTAAAAGCAGTACAACTAAATTGGCTTTTTGGCAGAAACTCCACCCTGAGCTTAGATTGTAAACTTCTACTGTACAAGTCGGTCCTCAAACCAATTTGGTGTTATGGGATTCAGTTATGGGGCACTGCCTCAGCTAGCAATGTAGAAAAAATTCAAAGGCGCCAAAATAAGATTTTACGTATTATTACATCTGCTCCCTGGTATATAAAAAATTCGAACATCCACAAAGACCTAAACATGCCATCAGTTAAATCAGAAATAGCGGAACATGCAGTCACATATCTAAAGAGGCTTGAATCTCATCCAAACCCTTTGGCGCGTAACATGCTGAATGAACCTGGTTACATTCGACTAAAAAGAAGAGATACTGCTTTTCTTGGCCGTACATTAGAGGGATGACCCGCAAAAGATTTCGAAATCCGTGAAACAAACATTATTTTTGTCTAGCACTGGCTGGACTTAAAAAGAATATTTTATTTTAGACTTAAGATGCGAGTAATTATTGTTAGTTCAAAAATTATTGAAGATACAATAACTAAATTATGAAAAAAAAACCTTTATTCTCCAACTCTTCAACCATTTTTCCAAATTGAATAGACCACATATTCAAGTAAATGTTGTGATGCTATTTGGGCGCTTTCTTGAATACTTAAAAAAGCTGTGCCATCAGCAAATGTTGATGTGAGGACTCGGGTGATGCGTCCCAAAATACTACCTTGGGGAACTCCAGCTTCAATGAGCTGAGGCGGGCTTAAAAAATCTACTTATAAGTAAGAACTTTCGACCCGTTAAATAAGTTTTAGGAGCTTATAGATGTTTTCCGTCAAGTTCAGCTTTAACTAATACTGCCTTTGTGCAAAACATTATTAAAATCCAATAAAATAAATTAATTAATTTTAAATTTATTATAAAACTTGATTTATTATATAATACATAATTAAATATTAAAGCCTGATTTAACTTCTGTTTATTGGCGTCATTTTAATATTTGTATGAAGGTAATTAAAGAGTTTAATGAGCAATAAAATGAAACATTTATTTATCACAGCAGCTGATATAATAAAATGGTTTCTTTATACTCGTAGAATTGTGTTAATTCACAATAAATATTTAATGAATGACATTTTAATTGACAGCTGGACAACAACTCTTAATTACTTTCCACAGTATACTAAGGAGTCATATAAAATAAGACCTTTGTTAATTGTATTCATTAGCAAAATAAGTATTATGGAAGCAAATTGATTTTATATAAAATAAAGTTGGTGTCATATATTGAAAATATATATTTTTCCTGTCTGTGTTCGCAGCACGTAAAAACTACTGGATGGATTTTATTAAAATTGTGTGAGGTGGTACCTTAGTATCCTGATTCCAATATAGGATACTTTTTCCCACAAAAATATTTTATTTCCAACAGAAAATGGAGAAAAGGCAGTGAAAGTACACAGTTATTTTTGTAGTATAGTAAGTACATAAACCGTAACTGAACTGAACTAACCGGATATGCCTACTTTATTTTTTATAAAGTAAATATATTAACTGATACGCAGCATATTTTAAGGCGGTATTAAAAAACGTAGGTGTTTTGGTGTCGAACAAAATATTGCAAGGTTGCTGACGGAGTAGCTGGCACAAGTTAGTTATATATAAAGCAACTAAGTTTAAAAAAAATTTTTACATATAACATTTTTTTTTGGTTGTCTTTTACAAAATCATTACTACACATATGTATGTGCTATATTCAGACAACGACAAATAAAAAAACTGTATTTTATTTGTAAATAAAATAAATTTTTATTTGTCGAACAAAGCTAACGCATTGAGCAGGAAAAGCTTTCAATCAACGAATTTAAACTTGCTTTCAATGATTTCATTATAAAGTCTGGTGCTCGTATACTTAAAATCAGGATTCTCTAGCAGGTTTAACAGCATGTCGTCGCGTTTATTCTTAAACCACGTAAGCTCCAAAACGTCGTTTTTTAGAAAACGAAAAAAACTTAATAACTTCTTTAATATGGGTTTCAAAACAATTTTTTTTACAAAACATGGCTGTGTGACTCTCTGAAGGGTAGAGAAACTTTTGTTTTTTTTAATTTTTTACTTACAATTAATTGTAGCCAAATCTGTCGCTTACGTGGTTTTGGCGCAACCAAAAAATTGCAAATTTCTGTGTGTAAATTAACATTTATTTTTGTATTTATAAAAAAAAAAACTTTTAACTTTACCAAAAATGCTCCAATTGGACTGAAACTTTCCTGATTTTATTATTCTTAAATACAAAAAACTTAGTGGTTGAGTCTTTAACATTTCCAACTTGAAATATAAAAACCATTATATTTTGCTTGCAAATGTCATTTGTATGGCACTTACGAGGTTTTGAAAATGGATTTTTTTATTTTTCATACAAACTTGTTAAGATGAGAATGTAGTCTGGTGGCAAATGTTATTTTCTACCATAAAAAACAAAAAAGTCAATTTCGAAAAAATGACGCTTACGTGGTTTAAAAAGAAACGCTACGATGTTGAATTTTTTCAAAAATTGTCAGGATACGAACTCGAGCCTTAGGGTTAAATTAGTTGAAATATACTTTAAAGGGATTTAACACATTAAAATAGTTCTTGTTTGACGCCCTTTGCTTTTTCTTTTTTTTCAATGTTTTTCGAGAGATACGTAAAAATTTAGAGAAACAGATTTGGCTTCTTTTTTACGGTTTGTTGGTAACCAAAGCAAACAGGAAGCTCAAACAACTACAATTTTCATGCGTTACGGTCCTTTAAAGTACGTTTTAACTAATTCAACTTTATAGAAATATATTTTATTTGATTGGAAATTTGTTATTGCATTTATTTAATATTATATTACAATTACAAATTATGTTCTTAATTAATTTACCGTGGGAAGAAAACCTACTACCCTACCAAGGCATATATTTAAAAGCGGAGCTCGGAAAGGGCGTTCCTGTAGACTTATTTTGGCATTAAATACTTTACTTTTGCTTTTATTTATTTTTCTCATTTAGGGCCTGTTTTTATAAAACAAAACCTTCTCACATGTATGTTTCGTTTTCAAACGATAAAGCTTATAATTTGGTATTTATAAAACATTTGAAATTTTTCGTTTTTTTTAATTCTGAAGTATAGAAAGCTTTTTATACACTCAAAAAATGATGTGCGTTAAATCAACTGAAAAAATAAAATAATTGAAAATACTGTTAAACTAGAATAATTAATTATTTAGTATTATGCTAATTACCCATTATGTTTTATAATAAAAATGCAATTTATTTGTTGGGGGAAAAGAGCTAGTTCCTATAAGTATTACACTGGTTCCTTAGGCCAGATCATCAGGAAACCTTTTTCCTAATTTTAGAGAAGCCAAAAATACTCTATAAGTAATAAAATTCTACAAAACACAATGAGAATTATGCATGTTAATAGAATAATATTACAGAATATTAAAGCTTCAACAAAACACCAATAAATAAACCACGTTTTTATTTTTCCTTACTGTCCTACTACAATTGGATGGTTTTTTGCCATCACTGAATGCACACGTAAAGTGTGATGAAAAGCATACACAAGTTAATTTTGTTCTCGCAAGTTTGCAAAAGTTTGCAGAATAATGTTTATTTTTTTAAATGTCAAAAAATCAACCAAATAAAATCCGAAATACAAATGTTTGTTCTTTATTAAAAAATAAACTTCACGTTCCGTTTTTTACTCTAAGAAAATAACTAAAAATTACGTTAATATGTGTAGTTTGTTTTAAAATAAACGTAGAAATCAGTTAAATAATTTTTTCTTTTCATTTTTAATGTTTATTCATTTAGAAATAATTTTACGGAATACTTTTTATTATTGTAAAAATATTTTGAGTGTAGTATTACATTGAATTTTATGTAGACTTGTGTTTTAATATTTCAAAAAAAAAGCAGCTTTAATAATATTTCTTTGGTGTCTGTTCATCTGTCCCAGACCTACAACAGTTTTAGGTAGACTCTTAAAATCACAGGCTCAATTGATCGATTACGTATATCCGTTCTTTGTAGAAGGTCTTTTCTTTGGGTATTTTTTCTATGGTAAAAAATTGTGTTGTTTCATCTCTCTAACATCTATTACATATATTGTAGAATAGTTACAACGTTCATCTGGTTCCTTGCTGCTGTGTTTGGCCTAAAATTCGGACCATAACATATATGCCTTCAATAGTATTGTGAATTGTTATAATTTCCAAGACATTTTCCGTTACCAACATTACGAATTTTGTTTTGTTTTTGAAAATAAGAGCACATTGTAACATTATTGCAAAAGGTAAATTTGGATGACCTACAAGATTTTTTCCATCATTCAAGGTATAGAGATATGCTACCGCTAAAAAAACATAAACAACTTTATCAGCCACAAATCCTTTAAAACACGAAAAGTAAAGTCACAACAGAATGTAACAGATGTTAAGAATGCGAGGCGGGGATAATTTCCGACTTTATCACTGTGAAATTACTTTGTGTTTATAAAACAAAGAAAACAGATTAAGTTAAAGAAAACGTTAAATTGAAATTACGACTTTATGTTACATGCATTAGTATGCGGATTAAGAGACCACAGCTGCCACTAACAAACGAGCAAAGCAACAATCTTCATACTTTGTTGCCTTGCTTTGAATGTGTTTTTTATTTCAAGTTAACTTCCGTTTCTTTTATTTAAAAACTAAAGTGTACACGGATGGTTAGCCAAAGGGGGATCAAGTAATTGAGTAAAACTTGTTAAAGAAAATACAAGACATTAAAAAGCAAATAATAGAATACGAAGTAAAAGGAAAATGCCAAAATCTTGTCATTAATTTTGGATTTAAATAAGAGAGGATAGTTATTAGCTTACTCTTTTATTTTTTTAATTTGATTCTTCAGAGTGGGAATTCACCTTATTAAAATAATACCTCTTATGAGCAACAATAGGATATGCTTCAAATCTTTGTAAACTCATAAGTAAGATTATAGTCCAATCTATATTTTAAATAAAGACAAATAAGAATATGAACATATGTGTCTACACCAGTATTGGGATCTATGCTACAATTTTACCAAACTTGGTACAATCGACACATCAGTGATACACAGGTACACTTTATGATTTTTTGGTTTTTATTTAATCAATTTTTTTTAACTTTTCTTACAATAATAAATATTTATAATATCACAGATCTCCAATTCTTTCTAGAACTAACTAAATTGCAACATTCTTGAATTATGTTATAGATTTTTTATTATTTACTTTGATAACGTCTATGGTGAGCAATAAGCCTTTTTGCTGAACTACAGCATTTGGAAGAAACTAATAGAGGCGATGCGAAGCCTCTATTTTTATAGCCTATTTTTATATTCTTTTTTGCAGAGTGCCGAAATGTTCACTCACTGTTCATTTATGTATGAATATTAGGGTTTTTTTAATAAATTATTTATTGTATCTTCAATATTTTTGAACTAACAATAATTACTCATATTTTAAGACTAAAATAAAAATATACTTTTTAAGTCCAGCCAGTGCTAGACAAAAATAATGTTGGTTTCACGGATTTTGCAATCATTTGCGGATCATCCCTCTAATGTAAGGCCAAGAAAAGCAGTATCTCTTCTTTTTAGTCTAATGTAACCAGGTTCATTCAGCATGTTACGTGTCAAAGGGTTTGGATGAGATTCAAGCCTCTTTAGATATGTGGCTGCATGTTTCGCTATTTCTGCTTTAACTGATGGCACGTTTAGATCTTTATGAATGTTCGAGTTTTATATACCAAGAAGCAGATGTAATTATACGAAGAATCTTATTTTGGCGCCTTTGAATTTTTTCTACGTTGCTAGCTGAGGCAGTGCCCCATAACTGAATCCCATAACAGCAAATTGGTTTGAGGATCGACTTGTACAGTAGAAGTTTACAATCTAAGCTCAGGGTGGAGTTTCTGCCAATAAGCCAATTTAGTTGTACTGCTTTTAGTTTCATTTGTGTTAAATTGCAGTCAATGTGGCTTTTCCAAGTAAGGCGACGGTCAAGATGTATACCCAGGTATTTAACGTCTGAAAGCTGTGGTATCATTTGGTTATTTATGCGAATAGGAGGGCATGAGTCCCTACGCAGTGTGAAAGTTATGTGAGTACATTTTTGTTCATTCACTTTTATTCTCCATTTTTCTAGCCATTTTTCCAAGTTGAGTATGTGGTCTTGTAAAAGTTGTGATGCTTCTTGGGCACTTTTATGAATACTTAAAAAAGCTGTGTCATCTGCAAAAGTTGATGTGTGGACTAGGGTGCTAATTGGCATATCTGATGTGTACAGTAAATATAAAATTGGTCCCAAAATACTACCTTGGGGAACTCCGGCTTCAATGAGCTGTGGCGAGCTTAAAAAGTCACCATCTTTTAGTAAAAACTTGCGATTCGTTAAATAATCTTTTAAGATACAAGTTTTCAGGCAAGTTCAGCTTAAGCTTAAATATAAGGCCTTCGTGCCAAACCTTATAGAATGCTTGAGAAACGTCGATAAAGAGCGCAGAACAGTATTTTTTTTCAAAGGTCGTTTTAATTACATTTACTAATCTGTGTGTTTGTTGGATCGTACTATGTTGTTTTCTGAAGCCGAATTATGGTTCGGAATACATCCTTTCGCGCTAAGAATTGGATTCAGCTTAGTTATTAATATTCTCTCAAACAACTTTGACATGTTTGATAAAAGGCTTATAGGTCTGTATGATTCTACTTTTGTGTGGTCTTTTCCTGGTTTAGGAATCATAGTAATCAAAGAAACCTTCCACTCTGTGGGAAAGTACTCAAGACGTAAGATGGCATTAAAAACAAACAGAATAATTCTACGACCTATACGGGGCAACTCAACTAACATCTTGTTACTTGTTTTATCAATGCCGGGGCTTTTTTGGTGTTTAAATCTGCTACTGCCCTTTCAATATCGCTAAATTCAAATCTTAGGGGAAGTATGGCACTAGTCTCTACTGGTGGCAACTCAACTATATCAGTACACATATTTTGAGTGAAAACCTTTTTCAAATGATCAACAAATAATTTACCTTTTTCGGTATCATTTCTTGCCCAGTCTCCACAAGAAGATCGTAATTTTTCAAAGACTCTACTCTTCGATATTCTAGAAGCTGTCTCAGCCGTTTCGTGCAATCTTTAAGTTTAGATTTGAGTTCAGGAGATCTGTGTGACTGCAACTCTCTTCGAATTTTTCTTTTTTCAGCCAAGAGCCGCTCGACATCTACAAAGTAAATTTGATTGTATCTAGCTGATTGTCGGGTTACTGTTGCATGTTGAGCAGCTGATTTAAGGATTTGATCAAAACTAATAAGACTTTGATCCACGTCTTCTGGTGTTCTTAGCGGTATATTTTCCGAACAGTGAGTACTGAGATACTTTCTATATTTCAACCAATTAATGCTTGTGCTAGTTGTTAGTAACACAATATTTTGACGGTTCCATATATAGATTATATGGAACCTGAGGATAATTCGATTGATGCTTCAACCTTAATCATTTCTCTCGAAATACCTTTAGTCACGCCAAAATCAATAACATGAGGTATTTTTTGTCGATCAGTAGGCCAATAGGTGGGTTGTCCGCTTGATATCACATTCAGACGCATTTTTGAAATAGTGTCAAATAAAACACGACCTTTTGGAGTAATAAGTCTTGATCCCCAAAACGTATGTTTAGCGTTGTAGTCGCCTGATGCTATGAAACAGGGACCTAGTGATTTGTAGAAGTCACTATATTGACTTTCTGATATTTGAAATCTAGGAGGTGAATAAATCGAAGAAATAACAAAGTTTTGATGATATTCTTCAATACAGATGTTTGTTGCTTGAATATAGTCCTCACAAAAATCACACAGTAAATGATGTTTAATTCGAGCCTTTATTAGTATTGCTGAACCACCACATGCTCTGCCACGGGGGTCTTTAGTGTCATATAATATACAGCCATTGATTTTAAAAAAGCTATTTGTTGTTAAATGAGTCTCTGAAACCATCATGACAGCAATTTGTTGGCTCTTCATGAAGTACTCGAGTTCATTTTTGTGTTGGCGTAAGCCGTTTGCGTTCCAGAATATATTTTTAAACAGTTCATGGTTTTTTTAGTACCGCCTGCAACATCATAGATTGCATGCGTACCATTTCTTGCATCATGCTGCTCATAGAGCTCATAAAACTGTTTAACGAATGAACTAATGTCTTGATACTTGCTTCGAGACGATTGTAGTTACCAGGTGGTGTTTGTTCTTTAGGTTCTGGGTGCAAATTTGGAGTAGAATTGGTTGTCAGGGTCGCTTTGTGTGCTGAAATATGATTAGATTTTAACATATCTGCGTCTGAAACATGTTGGGTTGTTGGTTGAGCTAACTGAGGGTAATGAGCATTTGTTTGATATTGTGGCTGCCTAGTGGGAGTATTAAACTTCTGAGTTGACTTCCTTACCATAGAAAAAACTGGACAGCCTCATTAGTTAGCAGTGTGATTTCCTCCACAATTGCTGCATTTTTTAATCTTCGAGTCATCCTTTGGTTTGTCGCATTGGGCGGAACAATGAAGCTCTCCACATACAACGCAAACCGGAGGCAACTTGCAGTAAGCCCTTGTATGGACGTATTCTTGGCAATTTAGACACTGTACGGGTCCTGATCGCTTACAGATATCTCAAATTATAAATAGGGTTCGTTTCGTTCTTTTTCAATCTCATATCTCCAGGTTCCAGTTCAAAGCGGAATAGAGGTTGAGGGACACGTTCTCGATTTCTGAGATTGTCTACACTTTTTTACCTTAAATCCCGCTTTTGGAGGCCATCTCTAATTTCGACTGGATCAACATATGAGTCTACACATTTTATAACTACCTGCAGACCTTTACTACTCTTCAGTTGATATGTATAAAAGTTCTTTTTGCAGCTTTCAAACTCGTTTACTACTTTACGATAACTGTTTTCATCAATAAATTGTATTTTTGTTTCATCAATGTTGCCACGCTTGATGGGAATTACATAAAATGTGTTCTCATTAATAACTGTAATTAACTTCTTTATTAAGTCGCTGGAGTTTTTCTCCCTTAAATAAATTGGAGGTGGTATGAACGACCTGGGTGCCGTTTTTTCACTTGTTTCGTTATCTAAAATAGCAAAACGTTTATGGGAATTTATTCGGTTAGAGTCCTTGTCTTTTTGTACTTTAGCCATTGGTGCAATCTGCGAAGATTTAGGGCTTCGACCTCTTTTCAATACAGTTATGTATCTGTCCACTCCTACTTGCGTCTTAGGTTTTTTTACACTATCCATATTAGTTCTGGTAACACTGTGTTCAGAAGGCGACTTGTTTGTAGTTATTTTATAGTCATCGCATAACAACAGCGAGGAACAAGATTTGCACGTAAAACTGGCGTGGCATTTATATACAAATTGTCACTAGTTTTTTTGTTTTTATTTATTTCAACATTGTCAACATTGTTGTTGCTTAAATTAAAGAGGCTCATTAGCCTTTATTGTTTTTGTTTTATTTTTAAAGTAGCAATTCAATAAGCCGTTGTTTAAAATAAGAAGAAAGAAAAAGAAAAGAAAAAAAATATTTTACAAACAACTTTGTTGTTGTATTAAAACATGTTTGTTTTTTGTTTTTGTTTAAATTATTCCACAATGTATGTTTTGTTCTTTGTTAATGCGAGCTTAAAAAAAATCGCGACCGCACTTATCAACGCACAAACTAAAAGTGCGAATATTAGGGTGATGCTTAAAAATGAAAGTTTAAAAACTCAACTGTTCACCCTTCCATTTTGATCTCTCATGTGTAAAACGAGGTTAACCAAATTTTTTTTAGGATTTAATTATGTTTTAGGGGTCGCTACCAGGCTTTTTATTTAATTAAAAAAGTGAAAAATCAGTAAAATTTGCATTAAGTTAAAAAAATTATAATAACATTTATTTTACTTTGACACATATATGTTATGTTGAGAACGCTCTTCTTTAACCACACAACTCAAGCTTAAACCACTACTCCACTCCCCCACCCCCTCCCAACAACTTGCTTATCTACACTCTTTGGCTTTTAACAAGCACCTACAGTAGGCATTAGCTGAGGAGCATGTTATTGCTTGTCAGTTTAGTGGCTGTCTATGATCAGTGCAGGTGTGTGCAGTTAGTCTAATCTTTGAGACAGTGTTTTTGCTTATATTATAGTGACATATAGTTTCTTATTTTATTTACGTGCTGTTTAATAGATTTCATTAGTAATAAGGTGGTTGTGTTATATGAACTCTTGTGGCAGTTATTAACAGACAGATTAATTTGTAATTTTATTAACGTTATTTATCGCAAGTTCTAAAGAGCCTGTAATTTCTACCAGAAAGCAAACGGCCCTCCAAACGTGAAACTCTTTCAGTATTTTTTTACTACAAAGATAGTGCAAAGCAAACAATTCGTGAAGCGGCTCGTTCTACTTCTAAAGATGTATTGGACATTTGGAATAAAGCTAGGATTCCGACACAATAACAAATACACATTGTCGATAAAATTGAAAAGCTATTTAAAGAATAAAAAAATAAATCTAAAAGGTCAGATGGATTAAAGCTCAAGGAAGATACGTGGAGTAATAACCTTAAGTAAGTAAGATGATTTATTTGATGTAGCACATGTGAATGCTCTTCAAATGATTCGCATTAAAGAAGATAAAGATTTTTTACTAGCGCAGCGTGAAAAAGGACGTCCTGGGAAAATGGGTAGTGTTGACAAAAAACTGTAAAAAAAGAAGAAGAGAAAGAACGAAAAAAAGCTAGGATGGAGTTGTTTAAGGCAAAAGAAAGTGAATTTGTCAGCTCAATCACTTCTATATCAGATACTGATAGCCTTTCATCTGACGAGGAATCTGTTCATGGCGAAGAAGATGATATTTACGGTCCGCCAACATCATCAGCAGGTAAAAAACCAAATGAAGATGTGAATAAAAGAGGGAGAAAAAAAACTACTTAATGAAAAGTTGACTACAAGCCTGGATGTTCCGAAATTAAGCGATCGCAAAGCAGCTCTTGTTCTCACATCCACTTTGATCGGGTTGGCTGTGATCCTACTGAATATAATTTAAACTTTTCTTCTATACGCCGACAGCGGCTTCAGTGTAGACAAAACATAGCGGAAACTATAAAAAAAGATTTCAACACTGATGTTCCGTTAACTGTGCACTGGGATGGAAAGATGTTAGAAG
Source organism: Phasia obesa (assembly GCA_949628195.1). NCBI lineage: Eukaryota > Metazoa > Arthropoda > Insecta > Diptera > Tachinidae > Phasia > Phasia obesa. The sequence goes on along the minus strand of OX451218.1, from coordinate 36,331,220 downwards.
ATATTACAGGACAAGAAGTTGTTGATCGTCTTCCAGTCTTAGTTTCAGGTAAAGGGTTGGATCAACTTCTCTGCATTCCAAAACATGAGTCTGGTGATGGTGAACAAATTGCGTCAGCAGTTTACGAATCCCTTGTTTCATGGGGATTACTCGATAAAGTGAAGAGTATGAGTTTTGACACAACCGCATTTAATACTGGGTCTCGAAAAGGGGCTTGTATTCTACTCGACAAGAAAATGGATAAGGAATTGCTCTGGCTAACATGTAGGCATCACATTATGGAAATCATGCTAGAATCAGTTGTTCAAAATGAAATTAGGCCTTCATCTGGACCAGATAATTTATTATTCACAAGATTTCAGAAAAACTTGCAATCAATAAACAAAGAAGAATATTCGACATTAATAACTGACAAAGAATCTATGGAAAAACTACAAGACAAGAAAGATGAAATAATCGAATTTGCTAAAAAGCAATTTACTGAATATCAGCCTAGAGATGACTATAAGGAATTATTGCAACTCAGCATCCTATTTTTGGGAGGAGAACTAGAAAACAGCGTGTCTTTCAAAAAGCCTGCAGGTCTTCACCGAGCTCGGTGGATTGCGAAGGCGATCTACTCTCTAAAAACATTCTTGTTCCGAGAACAATTCAGATTGACAAAACATGAAGAAAAAGGTTTACGAGAAATCTGCATTTATACAGTCTTAATCTACATAAAGTATTGGTTCCAAGCTCCAACTGCTTCTTCAGCACCAAGAAACGACTTAGAACTCCTCAATGACTTAAAGCAGTATGAGAAGGTAAACCCTGTCATAGCTAGAAAAGTAATGAATAAAGTATGTGTTCATTTACGACAAAGTTACAAACGAAACCAAGAACAAGATGGTGGAAGCCCTTAAGAAGGAAGGTGCTGAATTTTGCCCGAAAAGAATCACTGTAGACGTTGAAAATATTTGTGATAACAATTTGGAAGATTTTGTTATAAGTACCACCAAGCGGTTATTTTCTATTACTGGAATGAGCTCAGATTTTCTTAAGAAAAAAGTTGAAGACTGGATAAATGACAAGGAATATATTAAAAGTAAGGAGGTAGTTACAAAACTTAAGGTAGTCAATGACACAGCAGAGAGGGGGTTGTCTTTAATCCAAGAATACAACAAGATACTAACCCTAAATGAAGACCAGAAGCAGTATATTTTGCTCCTCGTGAAATCTTTCAGACAAAAGTTTCCGAACTACAAAAAAGCAACACTACTGACTGCATAATATATTTTTCACATATTAATAGTGAATAACAATATTCCTGAGGTCTGTAAATAACAAGTAAATGTTAGTATTCACTCAATAAGAATGTGTTGTAGTTAGTTGTGGCAATAAAAGAAATGTTGTAAAAACCCGATTTTTTCTATTTTCTTCTTATTTTATCACACGCCTAAAGTTTATTTAAACCCACAAATGATATAAATTCAGTTTTGGGTTAGATATCTGGACCTTAAAACACTCACTTGAGGTTTTTAAAATTAAAAATTTCTTATTTTATTTTGAATTAAAAATTTCAAAAAAATCACTTTGTAAAAAAATATCATATTTCAACCTTCGGTAGCGACCTTTAAAATTTAATCAAAAAATCTCAAAAAATTATTTTAAGTTCCTTTTATTAGGTAGAACAAAATGGAAGCGTGAACTAAAAGAAAATAAATTAAAAATATTTTTGGGTCTTTTAAGCATCACCCTAATGAATATGTACATTTTATTTTTTAGCTGCTTCTTCTCATATATATGTGCGAGACTATAACAATTTTTTTGTTTTTTCATTTATGAATTTTTTTCTTTCTGTTCAAAAGTGAATAAATGAGAACATATTTTCTTTTTCAAATTTGAGTGTTCATATTTGAGTATTTACAATTTTGATAATTTTTCATAAATGAAAAGATTGTAGAAAAATATGCGCTAAGCATTCACGCACATATGTATGTATGTATTTTTTAATGTGTAACTACCGACGTATGCAGTAGCAAAATGCTTTTTTATTTATTTTGGAATATATTGTAAAATTGTAATTCAGTAAATATTTATGTGTGTTGTATGTATGTGTTTTTACTATATTTTATGGTAATCTTTAGAATCTATCCAAAATTTCTCCGTTATTTATATTAAAAGCAAACATTTTTTCTTTCTTTCTTTCTTTCTTTTTTTTTCCCTTTTACATGTAAGTACCTAAATATGTTAAAAGAAAGTTTGTATGTATATTCATATCAATCGTAGGCAGATAATTCTTTAATGTTCATTTATGATAAATTTTTAACGTTCATAAATGAAACATATACATTTATGAAAAAGAATATTAATGAGAAGAAGCTAATTTATCACTTATCATTTATGTATGTATGTTACAAAAACAAACAGGTACACGCATACATGTATAAACATAGGAAGAACATTTTTTGTTGTTCGTTTATGAGCATGAAAAATAAATACAAATTTTCGATTACTCATTTGTGAAAAATATCATGATGTTGATTTTTGAATGTTCATAAATGAAAAATTTTGAACCCTGTTTTTTAGTGAGAAATCGTAACGTCTTTTTTGGTAATTAGATAACTCTCCCTCTTCCAAATAACTTACAGTGAGTGTAGTGGAGTTTGAAGCATTTGCTGGAAACTGGTAGAGTATCCAGCTCCTAACATTGTAAGATTTTGCTTATGAAATACATAGGTAAGTATTTTGGCAAAATAGATGTTAGTAAATTACCAACATAAAATCAGAAATTCAACGAAATGAGGTCAAATATCATTACTATAAAATTACAATTTTGGTACAATTGATGCTGATTTGGTACAATTTTATCATTGGGAGGTACAATTTAAACATTTAAGTTTGAACTTAAATATTAAGAATTGACTTCATAACTGTTTAAATTTCTATCCATTATAACCGAAGAAATTTTTCCGGGTAGTTATCTATAAAATTTTTGGAAATTTAAATATTTTCATTTAATTTTATGCTAATTAGTTAATTAATTAATATTATAGTAAAAATGCAATTTATTTGCTTTTGAGAAGCTAGTTCTTATAAGTATTTTACTGTTTCCTTGGACCAAATCATCAGGACACCTTTCTCCAGATTTTAGAAATGCTAAAAACATTCTAGAAATAAACTATTAAAAAAGCTGGTTTTTTGAAAGTGGTATAAGTCCATTTCTTCATATATTGATATATATAAGAGTGTCAGAGGATAGGTTCTAGAGTAACAATTTCATTAAGGTATTTTCCTTTTCAAACTACTGTGCACGGTTGCGTGGGTCCTTCAAAAGTTGCGAAAAGTGTAAAAAATGTAACCCAACAGCATCTCTTCTCACATTGTATTAATTCGCCTTGGTATGAACGAAAAAATTATGTTGGGGCAAAACTTATAAACAAAAGTTACTTTTATTGCTAACAAAAGGTTTACTGAATCAACAACAATATAAGGTGGTAAATATAAGGATGCGGTAGACTTCATTTTCACCAACACACAGAGGGGTATTTTGCCAATCTAGCCCGACATTAGGCCAAAAATTAAATTTAAGAACTGTAAAAATTTAAGTACGCAAATCGACAGACAACAAAATTCTGCATTGGTAGTGAATTTTTAAAGCTTTTGCTCGAAATTTGTCGTTTTAGGACATTTCTTAAAATCAGGAAAGTTGAGTAAATTGCATACGTTTTATGGTCTTTTTACGATTGTGAAAGGTTTGCAATATTTTTTTTGTAGCTAAACGGAGAAAGATTTTAAATTGTTTTTTTCTGTAAAAGGCTATATTAATAGCTATTCATATTAATTAAAAAAAAAATTGTATTTTAAATTTTTATGAAAAAAAATGTCGATCGAAATTAAAAACAAATATATTTTTGTCCATTTTTTGTTGTAAAAAAAGTGATAAGGTTTATGAGAGTGATCTCCATCGCAATTCTAAAAATGTTATATATCACTATAACATTTGGGATCTCTACTTTCATACTGGAGAAATAAAGTTGCACGTTTTTGAGCCATTTTTTACGATTTTTTTTTAAATTTCACCTATTTTCTGTTTTTGCTCATCTTGCATACGAGTAAGAAACCTTCTTGTAGGTCATAAAATGTTTTTGTTTTTTAAGTTGTTTTAAATTAATTTTTAATATTTTAAATAGAATTTATTGTTACTATTAAAAATAAATTATTATCTATACATATTATAAAACAGCAACTTTCTGCCTTTCTGTCTGTCTGTGTTCGCATCACGTAAAAACCACTGAATAAATTAAGATAAAATTTTATGGAGAGATACCTTAGTATCTAGGTTAAGATATAGGATCTTTGTTTTTCGTAAAAATATTTAATTTCCAAGAGAAAATAGAGAAAAAGTAGTGAAAGTACCGATTCAATGTTACTGCAGAATTGGCAGCAAATTTTATTTTTTAAACACTCTTTACAGAACTCTACAATATTTTTAGAATTTTAAATAAATTTAGAATAAAGCTTGTTTTTGAATAATTACCCTGGTATGGGTACTTTTCTATAAAGTAAATACATACACCATATCTGAAGCACTATAAAAGTAAGAGTCTTAAAATTTGGGGTGTATTAATTTCTCGCTTTTTACATTCTGCATGTTTAGTCGCTGCAATTCTTACATAGATGGAGAGAGGGTGGAGAAGAATTAAAAGGGGCGGGGCACACATATTCATATACTCTTAAAACTTGATTTGCTGCCTAATTCGTAGTTATAATTCTGATGTTTTTAATGTAAACAAATGCGTCCATCCACACAAATTGCTGCAGTAAAAATTGCACGATATAAATACAAATAAAGTTTTAAGAAAGAAAAGAGATAAATTTCAGCGACATACGTTGCATAATTTAATTGGCCTGCTTCAAAGCTAATTTGAAAAAGTGTTACGGATTTTTTTTATCGACCTAATTCATACCTATGGTCTGCTTAAAAATTCAAATTTAACAATTTTTGAAACAAATCGGTTTATCCATTTTTAGAATTGCCAGCCAAAAATAAAATTTTAATAAGCTTGATAACATCCCTGATGAAAGGAATGTATTTATCCATTCTTCTTTGCCGCGCTTCTTCTTTGAATATACATGGCAAGTGGCATGATATTCCCGTTACGCAATCAGCCAATGATATTACGACACTTGTAAGAAAAACAGAAGAAAAAGAAGAAATGCAAATAATTTCAGGAATGTATGCTTAGAAATAAAAAAAGTTATTCACTGAGTAAAAGACCTTATTAGAGTGCGGATATATAGATTGTAATCGGCTAAATAAAGTAATTTAAATTAAATTAAAATAAAAGACAAAATAACCACAAAACGTTTAAGTTAATGGTAAACCTTATAAAAGGATTTTAAATGGTGTTAAACTTATAGTAATTAGTGAAAATAAAATAAATTATATCAAGATTACTCTTAATTCGAAAAATAAAATGGAAGCCGCGTAACTTTTACAGTCCATCAAAAGACAATTAAACTTAAATTTAATAGTTATGATGAAAAGTGGACGCTGACAAATTCTACAATAAAATTTAAGTAATTTGTTTCTTTATTCGTGCGCAACACATAAATTTTGAAAAGTACAGTGGAAGTGTACTATAACTCCACATGTTCAAGTCATGAAAGAAACTTGTTTTAAACTTTCAGTTGAAATTTATTTATGCCAAACGTTAAAGAATTTATTTCAAAAGTGTCAGAGATTATTTTCCTTAAAATTAAAAATGCTGCAAATATTAAAGCCAAGCATTAATAAAAAAACAACCGTCCCATTTAAATCAGTAAGAGAACAAATACACAAATGATCCAATAGTAGCACCTTAACCGTAATAAATAGAAAAAATTTAAAGTGTAATGTGTAAAATAAAACCTTAATTTTATTGCTCAGAATTTGAAAAAAAAAATACATAGATGTACACAAACTAATAAATAAAGACTAAACTCAATAAATATACCAGAAACAAGCAAAATTCCACCAAAACCAACAACCTAACAACAAACACGGCTACAGTTTCATCAATATCACCATCCAGATCACCAGAATGAAGAAGAGGAATAATTTCAACAGTGCACACCAAAATTAACCTTAAGTATCATTTACATTTATTCATATTTGCTATAAGTATTTTATATTATATAGTTTATATAACCATAAGCATATACATATTGTATACGCACATTATTATTGTTAAGCTTTTCTATTTGTTAACCAAGATAACAAATCCTTTGAATTTTCAATAATTTGTAGATTTTAATTTGATTTAATAGTATACATAAGCTGCATACATATGTAATTTCAGTAGAATTTATAAATGGCATTTGGTCTATTTACTTTTACGGAATCATTGGAATAAAAATTAAATAGAATTTAAAATAATGTATTAATTGATTTGAGAGAAATGTTGGGTGAATTATTCGGAATGTGCTAGGGACAAATAAAAAGGGACAACCAAAATTACGGGTAAGCACTTGTCATAGGCATAAGGGAGGGTAAAATGTACCACTGTGTGACCACCACATCTTGGCACACCACCACTTGATTCAGAAATGGCATCATACATTATTTCGAAACCAAGCAGTTTTTTTGTTTCTTTCTAGACTCTGGGTATAGAGCATGGAGAGTCTAGTTTTATGCTTGCATGCAGAGACTAAGAGTCATAAAAATTACCTCTGGAAATGCTAGCCAGGCAAATTAATATAAAAAAACACCATGCTAATTGATTCGTTTTTTCTTAAGCGCATTGACTAAGATAATAAGATTTTCAGCATGCAACAAAAGTGGAAGGCGACTGCTGGGACTGCCAATAGAAGTGAAAACTAAGTAATTTTACTTTTTCCCACGATTTTTTTATGAAATACAAAGCAAAAAGATCATTTCATTTTTTACAGAAATAATAACATAAATATAAATATTAATAATAATCTTTTTATTATTACAGTTGACAGTTTTACTATAGTTTTCAATTATATATATATATATATATATATATATATATATATATATATATATATATATGATATATATATGACAATGATGCGAGTTCATATATGTATGTATATATATATCTATACATATATATATATATATATATATATATATATATATATATATATATATATATATATATATATATATATATATATATATATATATATATATATATATATATATATATATATATATATATGGTATATATATGTATATACATGAACTCGTTGTTGTTGGTGACGCAGTAAACGAGTATTAAAGTAAATACTAGAGATCTCCATTAGTCCATTTGTTTTTCAATTCACATTAAATCATTACACTAACACGCAAAAACTCTTTTGTAAAAATATGTGTTAGAGTGAATAGAGTGACCAATATAAACATGTTGTATGAATCAGCACAAAATCTGTATCGAAAAAATTCAAAAAATGTTTCGTTTCGTTATTTTTTTTTAAAACTAAAACATTGCAGTGTTGCAACGATTGTGTGTTAAAATTATCAATGTGCCAATAGAATGAATCAAATCACAGCTTTCATTTGTTTGCATAAAGGCAAACTGAATGGCAGGAACACCGATCGACAAAGCAGTCAGACAGACCATCTGATAGTCAGACAAGCCATCAGACAGTCCGTCATATCGTCACACAGTCCGTCAGACAGTCAGTCGTTCCGTCAGTCCGTCAAACATTCAGTCAGACCGTCAAATAGTCAGTCCATCAGACCGTCAAATATTATAGTATTAAGGCGTATGTAATTTATTACTTTTAGGGCCTGTTTTTATAAAATGAAATATTATGTTCTTTCGTAAATTAAACGAATCAAAACACATTTACGTTTTAGTATTTTTCATGTGAGTGATAAAAAAGAGCTTTAATAGCCACTTTCTACAATAAAAGTGACTCGCACGATGTGCTCAAATGAGTAGAAAAATTTGGTTTGCGGTTCTGTAACTCATTCGTCAAGTTTCGTTGAGTGAAATCGTAAGTGTAGTCATTTATGTACACTTTTTGAGGTTCTCTAATGCAATTTTAAACGTCACTTGTGTCAAAAACAGACGAGTAATAAATTTCAATCGTGCGCATCAACAAATAAAGATTAATTAAAAAAATTTTTTCTGAAATACATAATTATGGATTCAAACATCAAAAAATGGTAGGTTTAAATTTTTTTAAGGAATAGTAAAAATATTTATATAATAAAATTAACGCGTAGGCTTAAAAAAAACAACTTATGTTCAATTCCAAAAATTGGTAGATTTAATGGAAGAATTTCCACATCTTTCAACAGGCAGCCCAACTTTTGGAAGCAGCTGAGTGGCAGTGGAACAGACATGGGACACTGTGGCAGAAAAAGTCAATGCTTTCGGGCCCCCTACAAGAAATGGATACGAATGGAAAAAGGTATTTGTTAGTGTAATTGCAGTTTGTTATTGATAAATAATGTAGAAACATATGTGTGTATATTTTTATATATAAGAAAATCTCTGAAAATAATAAAAGTTTACATGGAACTGGTGGTGGGCCGTGCAATATGAATAATTTAACGGAAATGGAGCAACAGATAGATAGGATATGCCATCTGACATCAGCTGCAGCACCTGCTGGTAAAGGTTTTGGGTTGCGTTCTGCCCATAAACCGATTTTAATAACGCCACCCAGAATCCAGCAAAAGATAGCAGTTGTGACACCTACTACCTCCAACAAGCAGAATAGTAGTACTAACGAAACATACCTCGACTCATCAGACATTTTTACACCGAACATTTCATCACCCATACTAACAATAGCGCACCAATTATCCCAACCATCCCATATGAAAAAGTCTTTAACGCATAAACAAACAGTTCACCAAAATAGGAAAAGAAAACACGTTGAGGATAATACCGATAGATTAACGCTTTTACATAATCAAATGGATATTCAAAACAAAACACCCCAAATTATGAAGGCACAAGCAGAAGCTGCCAAAATCCAAACTGAAGCTGCACAGGTTCATGCAGAAGCAGCAAAAGTACAAGCTGAAGCAGCCAAAGTACAAGCTGAAGCAGCAAAAGATCAAGCAAATTCTTTAAAAGAAATTACTGATTCTTCAAAAATAATGACACAGTCTTTGGCAGATATACTTAAACACTTAAAGGACGAAGAATAAAATAGGATATCGATATCAAAAACCCATTATCCTTTTAATTTTCTTTTTTTGTAATGAATTTTTATTTTTTCTATTTTGTTTAATAAATGAATGAATATTATAACAAATTTGAAACCAATATACTTTTCTTTTTTTATTTCTCAGGTCAAATTTCTTACAATATTATTTTTTATAGTTGCAGCAACTGCTTCTTCGGAAATTTCTTCGGTATCATCATCGTCAGAATCGTCATCATTTAAATATTCTGGACAATCAGTATTAAAAAGCTCCAAATCATGTTCATAAAATATGCAAATATTGTGTAAAATGCAACATGCGTTGATAATTTTTGTAGTTTTCTCCGGATTGTAGTGCAAACCTCTCGAACCGATTATGCATCGAAAACGATTCTTCAATACGCCATCGTTCAATAATATTTCTGATTTTGCAACGCCTTTCATTATATTTTTTCTTTTGAGCTTCTGTTGGATTTCGAAATGGTGTCATCAAATACGGCTGCAACTTATAACCTGAATCTCCTGTTAAGAATATTATTAATTTTTTATTCAAATACAAATGTTTTTTTAATATACCCAAGAGCCATGTGTTTCTTTTTCCATTTGAATAATTTGTCTTCATCCACATACATAATAACCATATTATGATCGCAAATCTAAAAACAATTTAACGTTGAAGTTATTAAAAGCTGTGCCATTTTCTTAACACATGTTTGCATAGTATTCACCAACATTACGTTTATGCTGCAGTAACCCTTCCGGTTGTAATACAAATGGTTCATATCATTTCCAGGAGCCTTAATACGAACATGTGTTCCATCTACACAGCCCACAACACCAGGTATGCCAGCGAGTTGATAAAAGCTTTGTTTGGTTTTATTTTCTTCTTCTAAGCTTTTGTGTAACTTAATCCATTTTTGTCCCAAGTGTTCTTCAAAGATAACTAAAAGTTCACTTATTACTTTCGACACTTGGGATTTGGACATTGATGAGACACATTCGTTTCCTATTGATGCCTGGTAGCCACCTGTAGCTAGAAAAGCTAAAAATGTTGCCACTTTTGTGGGTGCTGGAATGTGGGTGTTTCTGTAAGCTACTTTTAGCTTCGACGTTATTTCTTCCAATAACGTCACAAACACCTCTTTACTCACTCGAAAAGTAGCAGTAAACCTAAGAAATACATTGCACAAAATTAAAAGCACTTGCACACACCACTTTTTTACTTACCGCTCCTCTGGCAAATCCAACACATTTGAGGCATCACGGACGCTTCTACGGCACAAGCGAGTATCACCACCATCACTTTCACTATCACTGCTAAAATATATTTCGACTGATGGAAACATCTTTAATTTTCAGTTTTTGTTTTTTTTTTATAAAAATTGTTTATTTGTTTTCTACACGCACTCAAATACTTATATTTATGAACAGCTGTTTTTTGTGTTTACTTAATTTTGAATTAGGGTTGCCATTCAATAGTAAAAAAGTGGTGCTTTACTATGGAAATAACTGAATGAAATACCAAAATATATATTATGGTAACAATGTAATTTGACGATACCAAAAGAACTACGTAACAAAACGTAAGTTAGACGAGGGTGTTATAAATACTCATTTGCTTACGTACTCGCTTGGGTACCACTCGTTTGTGTGAAATGTTACTTGTATTGTAGAAAGTGGCTATAATTTTTTTAAATTTATTTTTGGTTTGTACACTCAAAATATTATTGTAGTTTTGTAGTAAAATTAATTCTAAATGACATTAAAAATGAAGAGAAATTATTTAACTGATTTTAACGTTTATTTTGAAACAAACTACACATATTTACGTAATTTTTAGTTATATTCTAAAAATAGCAAAAAATACGGAAATAGCGTTGATTTTAATGGTATTTGTTGTTACTTTTATTGGATTGGCTTTTTAAAAAATAAATGCAAAATCAGTAATTCCAACCGAACGTGCATTTTATTTTTTGCAAGTTTGAATTAAAAAAAAAAAAAACATTTGTTCTACGGATTTTATTCGCTTGATTTTTCAACATTTAAAAAAATAAAAATTATTCGGGTTAACTGTATTTTCAATTATTTTATTTTTTCAGTTGATTTAACGAACACCATTTTTTGAGTGTATAAAAAGCTTTCTATACTACAGAATGAAAAAAAAAAACGAAAAATTTCAAATGTTTTATAAATACCAAATTTAAAGCTTCATCGTTTGAAAACGAAATATACTTGTGAGAAGGTTTTTTTTTATAAAAACAGGCCCTTAATAATTACATTATTTTTTTCCAAAAAGAAGGAAGTAGCTATCCAGAAAATGAATTCCATTCTGCTAGTGTCTAAATTTTATGCTTTAAAGTTGATGTCCTAATTTGTAAAAAAAAAAATATATAATTTTTAATTTTCACGTGTTTTTACAGCCATTTCACTACAAAGATAGCTGCAGCTTTACATATGGTGCATATTGATAAGCGCAATACCTGTACAAAAGACGATACAAATTGTTCTGTTTCAGTTTACCTATGTACTTTTTTTTTTGCTAATCTATGCACATTAATAAAGCTAAAAGGATTCAAGATTCTTTTTATTGTAGTCCCAACACCATGATAAAAATTTATTTTGTATGGGAAGTGTAATGCCCACTTGAAATATAAATAAATCAGTCAAGTGTGAGTTAGACTCACACGCGTAGGGTTCCGTACTATATTTAGTACAACTTTATAAAATCAATTCACCCATTAATTTTAAAATTAAAGTTATAATCGCGAAAATTGCATCACTGTTGGTACACCCCTTAAATTTTAGTAATTGTTGTTAAGGCGGCTATGGTAATACACTTTCTATAAAAATAAACATGCGCCTTCCTATTGCGGTTGAAAAAATAAGGTAATATACGAAAAAACATGTCACTGATGGAACACCATTTAGATATTAGTAATTGTTACAGCGGCCGAAGTACAACATCCACTGTAAACATTTCAATAGTCTACCAATTACGGTTCAAAAACTAAGGCTATTTACTTACAAATCATGTCTCTGTCGGAACACCCTTTAATTTTGTTATTTGTTATAGCGGTCATGGCAATTCTCTTTCTGTGAATATTACTATTAAAAAAATAAGTTACTATACGTGAAAAACATTTCACTGTGAGACCACCCTTTAATTTTTAGTAATTGTCATAACGGCCATGGCAACTCATATTTTATACAAATTGGACAAGTCTACCTATTACGGTTTAAAAATATGTCGTTATGCATGCAAAACACGTCACTGTGGGAAAACCCTTTAAATTTTTATCGTTTTTATAGGGGTCATAGTAATACAACATTTGAGAAAATTTCAAGAATCTATCTATTATGTTTAAAAAATAAGTCAATGTTTATGAAAATCACGTAACTGTCGGCACACCCTTAATTTTTACTATTTGTTATAGTGGCCATAGTAATACACCTCCTGTAAAAACTTCAAGAGTCTACCTATTATCGTTTAAAACTTATGCCATATACATGCAAATCATGTCACTATCGGAACACCCTTTAATTTTTAGGTTTAATATTGTATACTTGCTTACAACGTGAACATAGTTTAAATTACTGTCTGCAAATTTTAAGTGATTGCCTCCTAAAGCTCAAGAAATAAAGACATAAAGGGAAATAACACGTCACTTTGGCAACACCCTATAAGATTTAGTATTTGTTGCTATAGTTGCTATAGTTGGTTTCAAGAGTCTACCTATTATGGTTCAAAACTTAGGCCTTATACATGCAAATCACACCACTATCGGAACACCCTTTAAATTTTAGGTTTATTTTTTTAGACTTGTTTATAAAGCGAACTAAGTTTTAATTACTGCTTGCAATTTTTTAGTGTATTTCTCCTAGTTCAAGAAATAAGCACATATTCGTGAATAACACCTCTCTATCGGAACACCCTATAAGTTTTAGTATTTGTTGCTACAGTTATACAAGTTAAGTTATTTTTAGTTTAGTTTAAAAAAAAAATATAAACTTTATTGGTTCACTTTTAAAATACAACTAAACTTAACTCTAGTCTTAATTAAAACGAAACATAAAATAGAATATTAAAGATTGGATGGTAATTACAATGCCACGAGCGGATAATGTTTTGCAACTTTTGTAAGTTGTTGACCTGTTTTAACCGTCTGCAGCAGTGTCAGCATTTTTAATTTATTGGGAAATAATAATAATAGACAAATTTTAATTAAAAGAAGCAATGGAAGTGCAACAATTTTATTTTATAGATATACATATTATTTTAGTTACAAAATAAAAATTACATATATGTTAATAAGAGGTTGTGTTACTCTTATGCATCCTGACCAGTTTGACACCACGGAGCATTGACTCCACCAGTTTTTTCAGGACACACATCAATATTGACCCTTTTTTTTAGCTGTTTCCAGCTGTCATATAGCTTCAAGATGTATGAATTTTGGCAGAAGATATGCACAATAGATCCTCGATGGGATAGAGGTCTGGTTTAAAGCAGACCACTTGAGCAAATCAATTTGTCGAAAATTAAGAAACGACTTTATCTTCTTCACCATGTGGTTCGGTGCATTATCCTGCTGGAAAGTCCAGTTATCGCGTTGTAAATCACCAGCAAATTCAAGGTGTTAGCTTTGTACAAATCTATGTAGATTTCTGAATTCAATTTCCCATCACAAAGCCTATTTTGGGCTTCCCTCTTTTTAAAAAATACCGCCCATACCTTGTGTGATCCTGCACCATGAATTCGATTGTGTCATGCTTCCCGTGGGCGTCTTACGTCCATCTAATTTTTGTGGAGATCATCTGGTCCGTCAAAATTAAACTTTTCATATCACTGAATATCACAGATTAAAATTTATCTTCCCAAAATTATACTTTTCGTAAAATACCATATGTGCAATTTATGTCGTTGTTTTAGACATAGTTTAGGCACTCAATACTCATATTTATGGTTTAAATATTGTCTTATTATTTGATAAACATGTTGTTTAGTCACATTTATACCAAGTTCCACTTTTATTTATTTACAACTTGTGTGGATTTAAGTTGCTAACTGGTAAATGCGCCGTTTGCTCCTATTATCAATTGTGCATATCTGGCCGCTACGTTTAGCAATTTGGCCAACTTTAATGTCGGATTGACTCGTTCCCTTGATTAATCCACTTTCTTCATCTGTTAATTCAGTTTCACGTTGCATTTTCCTAAAAATTCCAAACATGTGATTTGTTTTTCATATTATGCATTTGCTTATACACTATACTAAGTTATGGAGCGATTTCTCCGTTTTATGTGATGATACGTTGATTTGGCACCAGTTGGAGGTCAAATAATTCATTTTGCACATATAAATATTTTACACGGGATTTTCGACATGCTTGATTAACAATAACGGTATTACGAATGCGGTGCAAACATAAACCTAACAAACAACAACAAAAGATAAAGTAAATATAAGAGAATGTATATGCCAAAAACAACAACTCTACTGTTAGTATAGCATAAGGTCCAAAGAAAAGCAATTTGGCACATATAATTATTATTTGACTGGAGTAATAATACCAGTAATAACTTTTTTTGTGCTAACACCTCCCCTCTTAACATCGAGCGTCCTCGTTCGCTCAAAAGTACGGTATATTTGAGATTCTCGTTATACCATTTTGATCCGGTTTCCTCTTTTCAGATAAATCAGGCATTGATGTGTGTACTGATGGAACTGTGTTGATTATTGTTGTAGTGATTATCGATTTGATTTCCCTCCTGCATGGTTTCATCTTTATCGATAGTATCATTACAGAAACTAGAGTGATTATACAGAATCCAAAACTTACTGCCATGCCTTTTGTGTGTTTAATATCTTGCAAGTCAATTGACTCTGTGTTGTTTATTCTTAATTCCTTTACCATTTCCAGGGACAGGGTTTCTTCTATGTTTTGGTTCGAGTGCCTAGGTTGTAAAATGGCAGGTAAGGGTTGAAGTTGCATTGTTTCAAAGAATTTATAAGTTTTATTAATCACAGATACTGATGCATTAGAGAATTGCACCACATAAGTTCTATTGAGATTCTGTGGTTCATTGTTAACAAGAATTGTACCATTAAATTGGTTTAAAAGGATCATTCCAGGTGCCATTTCTTCAATAGAGGTGGTACCACGATTATCTATTAAGCTGCAGTTTGCCGGTTTACTTTTCATTAGATTTGCTAACCAGGTATCGGTTTCTAGGACATCCAAATTATTTCTGTTGCATACAGTAATATCATTATAGATCTTGCAATTATTTTTTATACCATACATAACATTGTCACATAAAAGAATTTTCTTATACATTATTTTATTTATACATATGTATATTTTCAAAAATATTGTAGGCCTTATAATAGTTTTATAACATGCGTTTGCGTGTGTCATAGGTATACTTAAAATATATGTAAACAATTGAATTATGGTCAGATGCAATTTTATTTCAGAAAATTCAAATGCTTGCTCTAAATTTATAAATGGTATAGAATCTTCATTAACAACTTTTTTTACAATATTTATTTCATTAGAAGTAAGAATAAAAGAATTAACTATTCCTTCATATTTCTGCTTTTAAAGTATTTAATTTATATTTAAACAATGTTACAAATTGTTCTTTTATGGAATTATTATTACCGTTATTCTTTTTAAATATTTCTAATAGATTGTTTGTCACATGTGTTCTATTGTCAATTTGTTTCTATTGCCAATTTGTTAATCACTATTTGTTTATTGTTATTTCTCAGCAGTTTGTTGGATTTTTGTGTTAAGATCTCAAAATCATCATGGTCGGGATTTCCCGCAATCAATTTCCAAGCGGAACCAATAAAATTTAAGGGCCTTTTTGTTTTGGGTTTCAATCGGTCTAGGTAAGCTTGCAGTTCTGTCAGTTCATGATTCAGAAGAGGGTGGAGATGGGCCAACATCTTTATGTAGAGTTTCTTGGATACGATTTATGAGTTCTTGGTATCCATTTATTTCAATGACGTGAATCAGTTTAAATGTTCCCGTTTGTAATTTTGCCAGTCCGGAGTTCAGGGTCACTATTTGTGAATTAGAGTGGACCAAGATTTTAACGTCGGCCGAAACCAGTGTGAAGAGTAATCTAAAAATTGTGATTTCTTTAGTTTCTGATATTATTTTTATGTATTGTATTTCCTGATTCTGTAATAACTGTTGTGTTTTTGTTTTCTTCAATTTTTTATTTTTTATATGATTTACTGAGTTTTGAGCCTAATCTTTTGTTTTCCTTTACAAAAATTGTCTGTCCGGGTTCATAAGTCATTGGGTTAGGTTTTTTCTTGTTGTGGTAGCTATTATCTTCTAATTTTTTCTCAGTTAGTCTTTTAATCGTACCTAATCTAATTTTTTTCAATTCTTGACGATCAGTCGTGACTCTGCCTAAAAAAATGCGTCAAAGGGTTTTTTTAGTGGTAGA
Organism: Phasia obesa; assembly: GCA_949628195.1. Taxonomy (NCBI): domain Eukaryota; kingdom Metazoa; phylum Arthropoda; class Insecta; order Diptera; family Tachinidae; genus Phasia; species Phasia obesa. The sequence goes on along the minus strand of OX451218.1, from coordinate 36,314,597 downwards.
GTGTATGGAGTTATTATACTCAAGAACTGCCATGTTTAAAATTTCAGAAAATGTTCTGTGAGTATTTTCCGCTTTCATACAACACATCAACTCTGAGAGCGTGGAGTGAAATCTTTCGATTTGCCCATTTACGCTACTACTGTATGAAGGTATCTTGAACGTTTTTATCCTAAATTGATTTTCTAACATAAAAATTATGGATGATGAACTAAATGATTTCTCATTGTCCATAACGACTATTTGTGGCATACCGAAGGAAAGAAGTATTTCTCTAAGTGGTTCCTTTATATCTTCAGTGGCTCGAGATCTTAGTATTCTAACCTGAGCTAATTTAGAAAACTTGTCTAAAGCAGTGAGTATGGATTTTTTCCCTGATGAAAATGTCTATATGTATGATCTGTCTGGGATACTGTGGAATTGGTTTTTCCTGAATTGCTACCTTGTTAGGATGTCTATCATATTTATTTTCTTTACAAATTTTGCAAAGATTAGTCATTTTTTCAAATTTTCGCATGCATTTGTGGTAAATAGAATTTCATGAGGAGTTGGGTTTTGTTTTCTACGCTGTTTCTATGAGCTCTGTTATGCTCATTTATTATTTAATTTTCTTGCTCTTCTTCGGTTTCCAAATCCGTTACTGTGTTTCGAGAATACCTAACTCTATATTCTGTGAAGTTGTCCTTGTAAATTTCTTACAATTTTCCTAAGATGCAGTCGGTCGTTTTTATACAATTGGTAACAGAAGTGTTTAAAGACTTTCTTAAAATATGAGTGAGATTTTCTGTATTAATATTGGGTTCATTTATAATGTGCCTATGGTATATTGGGAATACTATTTCGAACTTATGGAATGCCTGACCCTCTTCGTTTGATATAAAAATTTGATTTTTAAATGCGTTTATCGGAGCGTCCGTAACCTGTATCAGAGTTTGTGATAAACTGACGTCCCCATGTTGAGTTGCAGTCAGGAAATTTATTTGGGGGTTATCATTAGATGGTCTAAATAAAGCATTGGCGACTACGTTAGTACAGCCAGGTTTATATTAAAGTTCATAATTAAAGTCTTCAAGGAATGCTTTCCATCGTTTTAGTTTTGGATTTGAATTTTTGTTGTGTAAGGCGTAGGTCAAAGGAAGGTGATCTGTATAAATTTTTAATTTTGTAGAACCGTAAAGATAGTTTCTAAGTGACTTCAACGCCCATACGATGGCAAGAAGCTTTTTTTCGGCTTAGAAATTTTAGCGTAGTCCCTGATAAAGCGTCTAAAGTAGTTCGAAAGACCTAGTAACGATCTAAGGTCTTTTAGCGTTCGGGGTGTTTGAAAGTTAAAAATTGCTTCAACTTTCTTGGGATTAGTTTTTATACCTCTGTCCGAGATAATGAATCCCAAAAATTCTACCTCGCTTTTCAAAAACTCACATTTATCTAACTGGACTTTCATGTTTGAGAGTTTCTAAAATTGTATCTAGGTTCTTGTAGTGTTCCTCCTCATCTTTGGAGAAAATAATGATATCGTCCATATAGACGAAACATATTTTCCCTATATACTCCCTCAATATATCGACTAATGTTCCCTGAAATATAGAAGGAGCATTTCTCAGTCCAAATGGTAGTCTGGTAAATTCATATTTACCATTGTTGACTGAGAAGGCTGTTTTCTTTCTGTCAGTTTCTCTGAGCGGTATTTGATGAAACCCGCTTTTGAGGTCTATTACGGAGATAAACTTATTTTGTCCAAGCTAGGGTAAGACATCCTTAATCTCCGGAATCGGATATTTGTCCGGTAAGGTCTGCTCATTTAACTTTCGGTAATCAATTACAATTCTGAATGTTTTTGGTGATTTGTAAGGTGACCTAGAAGGCAGAATGATGCCCTGTCTTAACAAGTCTCGAATTTGTTTTTCGACTTCTTCTTTTAAGTGCATTCGATAAGGGTAATATCTGGAATAGACAGGCTCCTGTGTTTCTGTCTGGATATCTGCAACGACGGCTGTTGTATAAGTCAAATTCTTCGAATCTTAAGTGTTTCATTTATGAGTATGTAATCTTTTACTGAATAGATAATAGCTGATAACTCCTTTAGGCTGTCATTTCCTAAAATACCATGAAAGGATTTCAGCGTTGGCAGTAAAAAGAATTTTATTTTATCAGCGTACTTTCCGAATAAATTTATGAAGGTGTGATGAGTGATTTTGTTGTTTCCACCCACCGAACTTGCAAAAAAGGAATTTTGGTTGAGCAAGGGATTTCGACTAATCAGGGTTGTATGTAGTTTTTGTTTGAGACGGTATCAATAAGAAAATTTAAAATTTGTCCATCATTCGTCCTACATTTAAAATAAGGTAAGGACGAGTTCGTTAGTCTAAAAAATGAATGTCCGCAAAGTCCTGGGATTCAATTTGGTTTCCGTCTTCAGGTGCTTCTGGTTGATTCTGTAGGTATTCGTCTAATGTTGGGAGTTTCTCCTTCTCTTCGTAATTTAGTACTTGGTCTGGGTAATATTCGTCGTTAGTATTTCTGTTATCCTCTGTTTCTAAGTGAAAACTCCTCTGAATTTTAGGAGGGTTTCGCAGTTGTTCAGATTGTATGGGTGGCCTTTTTCCAATCATTTGCTGGGATGGCCTGTTCATATAGTTGATGGCTCTAGAACTCATTGAAGAATCTACGTCCTGTTGGATTTACTGACCTGTACTGGTAGTGATTAGACGAAGGTTGAGGCATGAAAGCCAATTAAGGATAAAAAGTTTTAATATTTTTATCTTGATACTGCGGTCTGCTTGGTGGTGAATGCAAAGGCTTACTAGTATTGGTCTTGTTAGTCTGGTTATGTAGATTAGCAAAATGTGATCTTGCAAATTGATTCTCCATTTTCAAGCACAAATGGAGGTCTTGCGGAAAATCTTTTGGTTCTTTCATTCCTAAGTGCAGGTATAAATTGCCCCTTAAACCTCTGGTAAAAGCATCTAGTGATTTGTCTCTGTACGTTTGCGCCAGAAGGTCAAGTGCTTCTCTGCCTATGTCCATATATGACAATTTGTTTATAATGAGAGAAAGATGTGAGTTTACCCGTTGGTAGTACTCCTGTATAGTACTATTACCCTGAACTAGAGTGCTAATTTGGTACTCCAGCGATGTCAAATCTCTCTTATCAGCATAGTGTAAGGCTAAACACCTCGAGATACTATCCCAATTTGGGGGTGTGTTATATGACTCCAGTGCGGTTTTTTGGGTTAGACATTTTTATTTTATTATTATTATTATTTTAAATAGTAAAAGGGTTCTTATGGTCACTACCGTTAATAAATTTTCTTGAGTGGTTTCTATTGGAGGGTACCGTAGGAATCGCAATAGCAAACAATTGTAAATTTTATCAAATTGACACTTCAAAAAAAAAAAAGGTTTTTTATACATTTAGATTTTAGTTCTTTAATAGTTTGTTTTTCACTTTAAATATCAACGAATTTTCAATAATTTGTTAGTGAATATTGTTTTGTTTATTTATATTATTAATTACTTTAATTTATTTTAATTCTACTACCAGTGTGAATGTATTAAAAGATTATCTTGTTCACTTTTGGCTTACTTTTCTTGCCTTATTTATACTAGAGGGTCCCGTAGGAATCTAAAAAAAAATATTTTTTATATTTTTATAAAATTTCTTATCAATAAATTTTCATTTAAATTTTCTGTAATTCCCACAAATAACTTTACTTTGTATTTAATTTTCACTTTTATAAGCACTGTGTTAAATTCACTATTAATATCTTATTTCTTTTAATATAATTTTGATTTTTTTTAAATATCTTAAACTATTCTTACATTGTTACAGCAATCATTGTTGTGGAGCTGATAGGAGGTTGATTTTCCTCTTCTTTACAGCAATACTTGGGTAACCTCCGCTATACCAAGTTCTCCATGGAAAGTGACCTTATTTGCAGATGATTGTGTTGCTTTTAATCAATGTTTTTGGGGTGAGTTCTTCCAGGATTTTTCCTCTTTTAAAGCCTGTTGGGTTTGTTAGGATTGTCCTTTCATCTCTGCAGCCTATGGGGTGCGTGTGTTGGGAATATCCTTTTTAATGTAGCCTATGGGGTACGTTATCCTCGGATTATCCCAGTACGTTGCACGCCAGTTAAGTTATTTTTAATTTAGTTTTTTAAAAAAATATAAACTTTATTGGTTCACTTTTTAATTACAACTAAACTTAATTCTAGTCTTAATTAAAACGAAACATAAAATAGAATATTAAAGATTGGGTGGTAATCACAATGACACGATCGGATACTGTTTTGCAACTTTTGTAAGTTGTTGACCTGTTTTACCGTCTGCAGCAGTGTCAGCATTTTTAATTTATTGGGAAATAATAATACGAGTAATAACTTTTTTTGTGTCTACCTATTACGGTTCCAGAGATAAAAGGCGTTGACAGACGGCCAGACGGAGAGACATTGTAGCGAAAACAATAGGGTTACGTGTTTACCCTTTGGGTACGGAACCCTAAAAATGTATGCAATATTTTGCCTTGGTTAATAGCGATCGGTCCACTGGTATAGGGTGCTAAAGCTTTATGACAAACAAGCAAACACATTTAGTGCTTTATATACATATGAATTTATTCGAGTGGATATGGAAAAATCAAAATCGTCAAATTAAGATCTCACTAGTTCTTTATCGAGACTCTTTTTTTGTTAACGTTCAAGAAGGCTATAAAAAGGGAGTCAGCAAACTAAATTGTAGTGTGAAAAGCAATTAAAATTGATTTGGTTTTTTCTTTCAAGGAAATAAAACTGGCTCATAGAAGAGGGACTTATACTCGAGCTTGGAACACTTGTTATTCAACCGCCACCCTTTTTATCAGGTACTTTAATAATATAAAAATATTTCTAAAGATTTTAACTCTAGCAAGTTTATATATAATTTATATTAGTTTTCTCAATTTTCATAGAAATTAAAATATCGTTCGTACACTTTAATACGAGTATTTCAAACACAATAACAAATCCCCTCTGTCAAGCAGGTACATATATAATACTGGTGCTATCTGCTGGTGTTGTCGAGAATGCTAATACCTATCAAAAGCATTCACGTACAAAAGCTGAAAAGAATTAAACGAAAGCAACGCTTTTATTACAAACACTAATTGAATGTGAATGATCCAACCCAAAGAGAATTTGCAAGCCACAATTTACAAGGTATTATGCTTCAAAAATGTGTTCATGTGTAAGCATGCATGGTGGGTCTACATACAAACATAAATTTTGTAAATTATGGGATGCGTTTTAGTGTAAAAACAGTGATTCTCACGTTAACTAACCTGCTAGGAGGACAATTGCAACATTACGAATAGAAAGCCACTTTCGTTACTTGCTTTTTAAGTATAAGTATACAGAGTCTTAAAATATTATACATTTTGTAATACTTGTAGTGCAGTGTGATTGTGTTCATAAGTGCCTAATCTTATTTTATTGCTCACATGGATAATTGCCATGTTTAAGAAAAGAAATTCTAAAAAGCTAATCGCATGTTTTTTTGGATAGTGAAAAATATATTAAAAAAACATCAGTAAGATGTCTAAAAACACAAGTGTATATGGTTTTGGGCTGAATAGAGCGAGATATTTTTGTTTCTGGGGCGCTGAATTCAAATCTGCGATCCATTTTATATAGTCGATTCTAGTTTTCCAGATATAACGTTATACTTTAAATGAATTAAGATGCACAGAGGCATACCTCGATATCACTTTACCCCTTACCCCCGGGGGTTCCAATTGTCACTGCAATAATGGCAAATGCTTCGACGCGGTTCACTCAGGGAAAATAGGGGCACCAGACGCTAGGGTTCCTAGAGCCTAAATCTGGAAGAAAAGGTCTGTTGTTTTAACACGGGTCCTCTTCGAGGCCCGACCGGTGCCCGAAGGACTGGTACCACGGGAATCGGTGGCCCCACAGAGAGCCTATCCTCTCTGTGACCGGTTATTGGTGAGGTCCCCTTCTGGGGTACACGTGGTGGTTGTGGTTTAAGATCGATTCATGTAGATGTGGTACAAGGTCGATCAAGTGTGCTGTTGCACTCTCAACAGACGGAGTTTGGATAGTCTCCAAACCCCTAAGCAAGAGGTTATAATATGGATCTAGGCTTGCCTTGGAAAGGCTTGCCATATTGTATAAATTGCTACTCATTGTGACTGTATACACACAAATTGCGATTGGTGGCAATCGTAAAGTGTTGTTATACTACACAATGGGGGCGCTAGTCTACGTCTTTATTTCACTCGGTGTTTGGAGCACCGTGGGATAAAGCCACCGTGGCAGGAGCCCACGTTAATCTAGTAACACATCACTTTACTCCATTTGGTGAACTAAAAAATCCTAACTAAAACTGGCTAAGTTCGTTCGAAAATTGTCTTTGAGTTTGGTTAGTGGTTTCAGAGATAAATATTTGCTTGCAAAATTTGAATAGTTTTGTTTTCCAAACTTCACAACGAATAGAATACTAATGAAATAAAATTATATTAAATTTTTTAGAGCATATGTGAGCTATGTTCCAAACAAAACGTGTCATATATTAAAATCGAGGCACAACTTTTGATTTTATTTACAGTTAGTTTAGACATGTTTTCTTAATTGAGACAATTTAATGTTAGGTAGGCTTAATTGAACATGTGTGAAAACAACACCCAATTACTTGCAGTATTTCACAACTGAAATAACATTATTTTTATTATAATTGTTCAGTCATTTGATTATTTTTATTTGATTAATTTTTTTTTCATTTTTTTTTTACTTAATTTTGTTTGTATTCATTAAAATAACGTAACATAGAGTCACTTGTATTTCTTTTTTTTTCTTAATTTTAATTCCCATACCTGATTTAAATATTAAAAATTTTAAAATTTTAAAAACAAAATCATTTTGAATTTTACTGCCTTAAAAAATATTAAGGCAAAACAATAATCATAAAAATTTTTGTTTTGAAAAATGGATAAAAATTGCCGTTCTGAAAATTAAATTGTTATCATCAAAATAAATGTGTTTTTTGTTGTTTTGTTAGTCATTAACATGTCTTAACAAAAGTCTAACTTCATATAAAAAGAAACCAGTATTAAAAATAATGAAGTTTTTTATATGAAGTTTGACTTTTGTTAAGACATGTTAATGTCTAAAGGAGACGGGGGGTAATATTATTGTGACATACAGTGAACTAAACTTGTCTCACTGCACATACTTCGCAGTAGATATACAACAGGGTTGCATTTCGTATTTTATTCAATTAGTGACGCAATTTTGTACTACTTGCTCAATTTAGTAATTGCCTAAATATTATTTTCTTGTTGTAAAATTAAATTATAATTAGAAGTTTAACTCTGTAACAAAAGCCCTTTTTGTCAAACTTTTTTAATCTATCCCTAAGTATCAGCTTAAGTACATCATGGACTGTGTTGAAAAACATAAAATAGTCAATAAAAATCGTATTTTTTCTGTTTTTGTCAAGGCTTTAATCTATGTATGTATATGTCCATTTCTGATGTAGTAAGTCAGTTTTCGGTGATATTGAAAAGGCAATAACGGATTTAAACACTAAAAAACCCCTTGCGTCGATAAAACCAGTAACAAGATTTTATTTGAGTTGCCCCGTATAGCTCGAAAAATCATTTTTTTTATTTTTAATGACACTTTACATCTTGAGTATTCAATGTTGTTAAGAAGATATTTGAAGAGAGAAAATACTGCTCAGCGTTTTTTATCGACGTTTTGCAAGCATTCGATAAGGTATGGCATGAAGGCCTAATATATAAGCTAAAATTGAATTTGCCCGTAAACATTTATGTTTGCTAGATAGTTATTTAACCGAACGAAAATTTATTGTAAAAGAAGGAGATTTTTTGAGCTCATCCCAGCCAATCGAACCCGGAGTTCTCCAAGGTAGTATATTTGGGCCCTTTTTATACTTATTGTATACTTCAGACATGCCAACTAGTAACCGAGTTCACACATCGACATTTGCTGACGACACAGCTTTTTTGAGCATTCACGAAAGACCCGAAGTAGCACCACGATGTTTACAAGACCACATATTCAATTTAGAAAATTGGTTGAAGAAATGAGGAATAAAAGTTAATGAACAAAAATGTACTCACATAACTTTCACACTGCGTAGAGAATCTTGCCCCTATTCGGATAAATAACCAAACAATACCCCAGCTTTCCGACGTCAAATATCTCGGCATACATCTTGACCGGCGCCTTACTTGGAAACGCCATATAGAATCAGAGTTAACACAAATGAAGCTAAAAGCCGTCCAACTAAACTGGCTTATTGACAGAAACGCTACTCTCTCCTTAGATTGCAAACTTCTATTGTACAAGTCAATTCTAAAACCAAGATGGTGTTATGGCATTCAATTATGGGGCACTGCCTCAGCTAGCAACATAGAAAAAAAGGCGCCAAAATGAGATTCTTCGAATAGTTACATCTGCTCCTTGGTATATAAAAAACTAGAACATCCATAAAGATAAAAACGAGCCATCAGTTAAAGCAGAAATAGCGAAAATTGTCATAAGGTATTTAAAGAAGCTTGAAACTTATCCGAATCCACTCGCCTGAACCTGGTTACATTCGACGTAGAAGGAGGGACACTGCATCCCTCATCCGTACATCAGTGGGATGACCCGCAAATAACAGTAATCGTGAAGCATATTTTTTTTTGTCCAGCACTGGTTGGACTTAACAAGTATATTTATTTTTCAGGCTTAAGATATGAGTAATTATTAATAGCTCAATTATATTGAAGATATAATAAATAAAAATTGGGAAAAAACAGGAGTATCCAACTTAACTTTACCATACCCATTTGAAACAGATATTTGTATGGATATATTATATAAAGAATAAAAGTTCAAAGTATATTCGAAGCGAAAAATTAATTATTTTCGTTTTGGGGTGTTAAGTAAACTACCCCTTGCCCCTTCACGATTATGCCCAAAATTAATACAGCTCTTCATCTCCATACACCAAAGGCACATACTGAATTTCATTTTGATATGTCATTCGGTATGACCTGTAGAGAGTTTACAAAATATGGGAGTAAGTAAACTACCCCTTGCCCCTTCCCAATTATGCCCAATATTTACACATTCATCTCCATATACAAGAAGCACATACTAAATTTCGTTTTAATATGTCATTCGGTATGACTTGTAGAGAGTTCACAAAATTTGGGCGTTAGGAAACTACCGCTTGCTCCCTCCCGATTATCCCCAAAAACTATACAGCTCTTCATCTCCATATACATATAAGACACACTAAATTTCATTTTGATATGTCAAACGATATGACCTATACAAACTCCACAAAAATAGTGACATACACACCCACCCACAGACATCATCGCGAAAATATTCAAAATGGATTCAGGAGAGCTCAAAACGACGAAATATGAAAACGTTATATTTGCAGCAGTATATATATTTAGATCACCAAGTTATGGAGAATCCGAACTTTGTAATGTTATGGAAGAAATGCTTGGAGAAATAAATTAAATAATTGTGATATGATTATAACTGGTGACTTTAATGTGGATTCTTTAAATAATAATTTTTATAAAAATAAAATAGAAAGAATGTTTAATGATAACGGACTTAAACAAATTATGAATGAATATACCCGCGTTACGAAAATTCAAAAACGATTATAGACTATGTTATAACAAACACAAATAAAGTACCGGCAAAAATAAATATAAATAATAAAAGTTCTAATTATTAAATGATCAATATTGCAATAGAAAATCAAAAATATAAACGTAATTTACAGAATGAAAAAGTAAATGTTTTTAAATATAACAAAACGAGTTTTCAAAGGCATTTACATTTACTTATTGAATTTGATAATTAAGGAGATGGAAATAAAAGTGTTATAGCAGTAGATAATGGTATTTGAACAAACTATTCAAAATTTTACATATAAAATAGCGATAAATAATCAAAATTGTATTAAAACCTTGTTCAGTAATGAATTGGGTATATTGAAATGAGAGAAGATAAAGAAATACCAGATAGCGAAGATTGTTGATACAAATTAATCGTGGCTTAAATATATAACTATGAGAAACTTATATAAAGTAAAAATACAAAATGAGAATATTTATTTTAATATTATTTTATCTTTTAATGAAAGATCACCCATTTTTGATCGATTTTATGTTACGAAGAAATTTTTCAATAACAGTATTTATGTTGTCTTGTTTATGTCTTGAAAACTATGTATATATTTTTATACCCTTCACCCCATTCCGTGTGTAATTTCTACAATATTTATTTCCGACCTCATAAAGTATATATATTCTGAATCGTTATACATAAATAAGTTGATTGAGCGATGTCCGTCTGTCTACCTGTCCGTCTGTCCGTGTTGACGTTGAAATGACGCTTGCCAAGGCACCAGAATAGATACACCAATCTGCCAGGCATAGTTTCGAAAATTTTGGGATTTCAATTCAGCAAGTTCGGAATATTCCTTTAGAGGTGCGGGCCAAAAACCACGCCCACCTATATTTTTTCACGTTTTTTTTTCATTCTTTTTCGGATTTAATGATTCTCTTTTAGTTTTTTTTTTCAAATAAATATTAGATCGCGAGGAGTGTATAGAGATCTCGGGGGACCAATAAACCCCTGCGAGGGGCGATTTTTGTTGGTTTTTAAGTTGGTAGGGGTTATCTTCTTTGATTTGTATTATAGACCTTTATAAAAAGCAATACACATAGAGGTAGCCAATGAACCCACAGGGTGCCCACTGGTAAACAGGAACGGTTAAAAGGCACATGTGGGGGTCAATATGAGGATATTTTTAAAGGATTTTTTTTAATTTTAATTCTAAATTACAAAAAAATAAAAAGTTCATTCAAATTAAAAAAAAAAATAAAATTATATGAATTTTATTTGAACTATTTTTGAATTAATAAATTAATTAATTAGGCTTAAGTTCTTAATTATAAAGAGATAAAGAAAAATTTGATACCAGCAAAGCAGAATGCATTTTCTAGACAGCTACGTCCGTCATCAGTACTCTTCGTACCGGTAGTTTGAATTGTTATTAATTTTCTATTTAAACAAACTTATCAAAGAAATAGATTTTGAGAAATTTTTAATTTTACATTATATTTCATAGGAGATAGATCTTTTTAAAATTGTTGTACACTTGTAAACTCTATTTTCTTTTTATATTATACTACCAAGTAAACATTTTTCTTTAATTTTATTCTCTTTATATATTTTCTTTTATTTGAAAATGGTATATATCTGTCTTGCTATTAGCTATCCCTTGGTTAGCAATTAACAACAATTATATATTTTTTATTTTACAAATGTATATTTTTGATTATTAACACAATAGTGTTGAAGTTAACAATGTCAAAGCCGTGCCCGCTCTGTGAAATTATATGAATTTTATTTGAACTATTTTTGAATTAATAAATTAATTAATTAGGCTTAAGTTCTTAATTATAACGAGATAAAGAAAAATTAGATACCAGCAAAGCAGAATGCATTTTCTGGACAGCTACGTCCGTCATCAGTACTCTTCTTATCGATCTACCCGGTAGTTTCAGTTGTTATTAATTTTCTATTTAAACAAACTTATCAAAGAAATAGAATTTGAGAAAATTAATAACAATTGAAATGAATGTTACCATCATAGTATACCATAATATCACATTATTTCTCTAATTGAAGTTCAACATACTTTACTTAATTTAATCTTGTAACCAATGCATTTATTATACGAGTATAGTACCAAACTGTACATATGTATATATTTCAAAGATGCTCATAGGTAATATAATGTCTTTAAGTTGTTTGAAAGAGAAAAAAATTAATGTGTATAATTACATTACAAATTTCTGTTTTTATAATAAGTTTGTAGCGTTATTTTTCCTATATTTACCACTCTATTGCCAGTGTCTCTATAACAAAAAAACCAGACGTGGTAGATGTTTTTCAGTTTAATTTTCGGATTCAGCTGGTAAAAGTAAATAGGAATAAGTAAAAGTTATTCATGTTACATGAAAAAATATTTTTTTTGTAGACCTGTGAAATTAGCACTAATAATAGGTAGGTACGAAGTTTACCTTAAACTGAAAAAGAATTAACATTAAAAATTTATATAGGGGTGAAAATTGAAGTCAAGCTTATGTTCGTTTTCTGCTTTCTGAGAAAGAATAATATCAATTACAAATTCGATGATCAATACTATAGAAAAATTGGGAAAATTTTATTTTAGGCACATCGTCTATTTAACTAACCAAATCGTATTCAACGAAAATCTCAATATCTAGTCGCTTTAGAGATTTTCTTTTGTTAAGCTACAAATCATACTTGTGTATACCCCGCTAAGTACGTTTATGAAATTTAACCACCACAATTATGTTAATTAATTAAATATACACACGTTTTTTAACGTTTAAAGACATTTTTTAGTTCATTTAATTTTTATTGGGTAATTTTCGAATATAATATTTTACGAGGAAAACGTTTTGGTCCAAACGAACAATATAAATTAATCCACCCGTTCAGTAAAGAAAAGAAAGAAAACACTGTTCTGCGCAATTTATCGACGTTGCTCGAATTCGATAAGGTATGGTTCGAAGGCCTAATATATTGTTACGTTTTTACTTTACGTTGGGTTCTTTTAATTGCAAAATAAATATACACTGTTATTGCTTTTACTGTAAGTCACTTTATTTATTTAACACCACTGTTCAAAAATAAAGCAAACTGATAAACACTCTTAAAATTCGACAACTTAACTCTTTGACTTTTAAATTAATACTGCCATACTACTCTCCAGCACGATTCGCTTATATAGGTGATTTAAAAGCACCAGAATGTTCTATTCCAGACAGATCTAGCAGGTTCGATTGTTATTGCTCTTGTTTTCTGTTTGTGTGGTTGTTTATTTCTTTATACCTGCATGTGTGGCTGTTTATTTCTTTATACCTTTATGTGTGGCTATTTATTTCTTTATACCTGTATGTGTGGCTGTGTATTTGCCAATGTTTTTAAGGCGTTACTCTTTATTGTTTGTTTCTTTCTTTCATCATTGTAAGAAAACAAACCATTAATGTTGTTGTTGTTCGAGAGTATTGTGGTTCAGAGCCTATAATGAATAAATTCTTCTTTCGTAACAATATAAAATAATTTTTTGTGTCCTCTTTTTCTTTGTAGTAGTGAGATAGGGGTATTTAAGATATTGTAATAACTTTTCTTTCACTAAGACTTATTTATGGTAAATATTTGTATGGTAAATGTCTATAAATTCTAGCCTTAGTGAGACCTCAAAACGGTAACGTTCCTAATTATACGCTTTAATTATTGTCAAGCGATGATGACATAACGTATAAAGTACTTAATTAAGAAAAAACATCTTCTAAAATCAAGAGGCCTACTAAAGACGGAAATACAAAACGAAGTAAGCTTCTGAAGCTTAGCGCCCTTTAAAAAAATGAGGTAGCACATAGCAAAACTCTGTCGAAGAATCGAGCTATTAGGAAATAAAATCAAATGCCGGACTTTCAAATAACTCACATATAGTTACAGGAATCTGAAATAAAGGAAGACCAAAGTTCGTGGGTCTCAAATAAAAAGGCCCTAACTCAAATAATTGTAAATTTACAGATAAAGGTTGAAACATGATACAAAATGTAATATTCACAATGTAATTTATAGTGTGCAACTGCTTGTAAAAGCGTTCTTTTTTACATCATTGCAATAAATATTTGTGACGAGGTTTATTTGTGTGAAATATATTGCACAGAGACAAAAATGCCTAATAGAATCAAAAAGATTTTTTCTTTGAAATGATTTTAGGCTAAGGGGTATGCAAGCAGAACGAAGGGAAGTTTTTTTCGAAGAGATTCATTATTATTTTCATGTGGTAAATCTTTTTAATTTTATCAAGAATTGAATCCCATTAAATCAATAAGAAAACTTGTTATTCACAATATTTTTACTCATTTTTGACAAAAAAAAAAACAAAACCAATCCATAGAGAAAAACTTTTTGTTTCTATTAGGATTTCTATTGAATTGTATAAAAAGGGATTCCTTATTGATTTCATTAGGCTACGTAATTGACTTTTTCAAAAAGATTTTCCTGCTTGATTTTTTTAGCTCCCTATGATCATGTCTAAATCATCTTTTTAATTTTCTTAATAAGGATATTTTCTTGATTATATTAGCTTTCTTGTTATTTCGTTTATATAAATTAACATAGAATCTGTTTGTTACAACATAATATATAAAATATACATTTGGTGTAGTGGTTAATTGCGTGCCTACAAAACGAAGCACACCAGGTTCGATGCCTGGCAGAGGACAACAAAATTTTCACCATGGTTTTTCGGGTTTTAGAAATTAAGTGGCTTCAACCCCCTGTAGACAATCCATCAGAAGAAGCTCTCCTGACCTTCCACCCCCTGGAAAAATAGTGGATAATATGAAGGCAAAATAAAATGTCATTACTAAAAATTAAAGGGTGTTCTGACAGTGACATGTTTTTCACGTATAGAAATTACTTTTTTAATAGTAATAGGTAGACTCTTGATATATTCGTAGAAAGAAAATTGCAATGGCCCCTATATCAAATAACAAAATTAAAGGGTGTTCCGAGAGAGAAATGTTTTGTACGTAAGTAGTCTTATTTTTGGAACCATAAGAGGTAGACTCTTGAAATGTTTACAGTAGATGTTATACTATGACTTTAATTTTAAAATTAAAGGGTAACTCATAAGACATAAACAAATCAACAACTTGAATTGTTAAAGTTGTACTAAACATAGTACGGAAATCTACATGTGTGAGTCTAACTCGCACTTGACTGATTTATTAAAATCATTGACATAACAAATTTTGTTCATGGCTTTTGACCACCTGAAATAATGTGCCACAGTGCAAAGGCACACAGAAGTAGGTATTTTTGTTTTAATCCAAAATAAAATTTACAACTGGCAAAATTAATAATCATAAACCAAAGTATAACATTTTAATTTATTACCAATTTACCGAAAATGAGTTGAAAAGTGCATACAACGTGAATATGTATGAGCAAGTAATTACAATTAAATCTGGTGGAATAATATAATAAGCAAATGTAACCAAATATAATCAATAAATTACTAGGAACAAATTTATTAAATTAAGCATAAATTATATTCAATTACACATACAGTCATAGTAGTGTAACTCCAACATGAATACTAAATATTATCACATACGAGTATATGTAAATAGCACACATAGGGGAGGTACTTACTTTTTGAGTAATCGAAATATTCTTATAGAAACATTAATTGCTTCAGCAGTAAATAATTTAGTCTCAATAGGCGAGCACAACAAAAATAGTTTGTTTCTTATGTCAGTGTATAATGAATACTTGTTCGGTACAAGAAAATCCATCGACTGACTTGCCAGATTTCAAATAAATTTCAAATAAACTTTGCTGAAAAATTTGGTTTTGAAAGTTTTTTGTTTCACATTAAAAATATCCTTTATTTTCTTTATTGCTACATACGTCCATGTGAATAGTCAACAGACTTTTAAGAAATTAAACTTTACCTTTCCCACAACATATTTCTTTTTTATACAAACATAAAACTTAAATAACCTCAACAAAAAGATGCTGTAAGAAGTTTTATCGTTAACTTTTACATTCACCACATCCTTGTGACATAAATGTAGCCTGGTCATTGCGGTAATGAATTACATGAAGCAACATACGACAAAAAACGGGTTATAAAATACATAACGTGTAACAAATTTGATCTAAACTATAATTAAAGCCATTAGGTTTTTTTTTAATTAAATGCTTTCGTAATGTTTTGAGTAACAACTTTTTAATATTTATAATGGAAGTGTTTGATGGAACAGGAGCTTATGCTAACGTAATAAAACTTGTTGTTAAGATAAGTGTATTCAAAAAAATATAAATGTAATACGTATTGTTTTGAACAGCATATAGTTTTCAGAATCAAAAAAGAGAAATTAATACAAGTTTCACAGCCTCCTCTACGCAACATACATATTTGTACATCCTTGACAAATCTAAGAATTGAGTATTTCTTTCATAATTGAGTAGCAGTGCCTGTCATGTTGCAAGTGTCCTGAGAATATTTTGTTCGATTGTGCTTTAAAAGTAGTCTACACTAAATTTATGTTATATAGACACACCGATTCCTGGGTAATTACTCAGTATTTTGTAACATAGGCTTTATATATAATTCTAAAATTAATGTTTAGTTCTGCAAATAGTGTCAAAAACCGAGGTACAAAGTAACTTTTCATAAAATTTTATTAAAATTCGTCCAGTAGTTTTTAGGCAAAGCGAACACAGACAGATATACGGACAGACAAAAATTCCGAAAATGCATGATTTGTATTTCATACCAATTACTATCTGTACCAGCAACAACAGTTTTAAAAAATATTCCATGAACAGAAACGATCTATGTTTAGACTTTGCCTATATTCAGTACAAGTAATAGACGACATTATCATAAAATTTGTTTCCCCAGTCGTATGTACGATGGATATCTTATTTTTTGAAAGATAAATGGGGACTTTTTAAGAACTTTAGCCGAGTTTTTTTTTTAGTCAGCATGCGTGATCACGAATGATTATGATTAATTTTTTGTTTCACTCATGTGAGCGTGCTTGACCCTAAGTATAAAAGGTTGTCGTGAGTGAGTGTTCATGAGTATAATTTCAGTGATAGATTCAAGATCCTAACTTGAGGAAAATCTAAAGCAAGCAGCGGTTTTTTTTCTGAATGCATGTAATTAGCCGTGTTTTTGTTTGTGTTTTCTATGTTTGTACAGTCAAACCTTTTCTTGTGCGGTCTTTTTATATACGGACTTTTTATATGTGTTTTTTATGTGCTATTTTTTGTGTGATTCTTTTTTGGTGCGATTTATGAATATCAGCTCATTAAACTTTGCGCGCTAAAGTTAGGGAAATTGCAACTGTGTTGGGATCAGTTTTTTTGTGAATGTCCTTGCATCAACCATTTTCGCGCATTTCAAACTACATTATCAATAAGTTAACAGACAAGATGAACCAGAATCTATGACAGCTGATAAAAAATATGCAGGACTTATTTTCTTAGTATCTTTAAGTGACAAAAGCGACTACGAACTATTTCATCGGAAAAATATGGTCTTTTTGAACTACGACGAGTAGTATTGAATTGTGTACATTTTGAAAGTTTAAAATTAAAAATTCAAATATTTTAAATGTTTCAATGTTTCAATGTGTAATTTAATTATTTATTTTATTTGTAAAGCCCCTACTTGTTATTTCGAGAAGCTTTCGCATATTATATAAATGAGATTTTTTTTATGCGGTCCCTCTCTACCGTATAAAGACAATTTTTTTTTAATATATTGTGAACAATTATTTCTTATAGCTATTTATGAAGTTTCTTGATATATTTTTTTGCGTTTTTTCCTTTTATTATGCGTATTTTCTTATATACAATTAGCAAAGAGATAATGAGAAGTTTTAGAAAAATGGACAAGGCTTAAACACAGTCTTACCTACAAAAAATGCATTATTATAGAAGAGAATGCTTGCTAGTTTTCTCTAAAGTTGAAATCACCCGACATATACCTAGAATTATGCAATAAGTAAAAATGCAACATACCTCGAGTAGCTGGTAAAAGAAATTTATTTAAAACTATATGTAAAAATTACATGAAAAATATTTATAAAAAAAATATGATTTATTGCGTCCTTTGGATGAACTTCAAGCGTTTTTATATGATAAAAACTCTTTTATATATAGTCTAATATCAGACTTATTTATATTTTATTGCTTTGTATATTTTATTGCTACGACAATAAAACTCAACAAATGTTTGGTAATTATTTGGTTTCTTTAAATTAGGTTTTAAAAGTTTGAAATAAAAATTTATAGAATTCTAAGTTCAAACTAAATAAACAAAAACTATGCAGTTTTCGAAGACCTTTACCTAAGAGTATGTACGTATCCACATACTATGTGTCTAGACATTAATTTACACCTGTGTTGCTTGCACCACATAACAAAATGTTTACAAAATGTACAGAAACCTCAATGCAAGCATTATAACAACCGCATAAATGACCTTCATTTTGTGTTTTGCTATAACAGATTTTCATCAAAATTTATGGTTAAACATGCTAAGAGTAATAAAGGTGGAAGCAAAAATATAACAAATGGCATGTTTAAAATTGTATTTCTTTTTATTTCTGCAACAGATTTTTAGTGTGGCAAGATTTTTTTCCTATAAAAACTATTAAAGAAAATAAATAAACAATAACCTTATAGACATACATTGTGCAGAATATAAGTATGTATGTATGTAAGTATAATGATTTTAGTTTATGTTATTTAAAAAACTGTTGTCATAACTTTCGGTGAAGACCGTCGTCACTGGCTGTTGTTTTGGTACGTTTGGCGAGCGCTTTCGATGTAAAGACATCATTTTCAAGCCGAGTTTAAAATGGTACTGGAGAGTTAGTATTATCTGCTTTAGTATAAAGCAGATAATAGTTTAAAATGGTACTGGAGAGTTAGTATTATCTGCTTTAGTATAAAGCAGATAATACTAACCATTTAAACTCGGCTTGAAAATGATGTCTTTACATCGAAAGCGCTCGCCAAACGTACCAAAACAACAGCCAGTGACGACAGTCTTCACCGAAAGTTATGACAACAGTATTTTATTTACTGGCGGAACAAATCCAATTATTTAAAAAAGGTTAAAATTTAATGGGAGAAACGGATATTATTTAAATAAAAATTCTCTTGTAAATTTGCCTCTTTTTTACACAATTCAGGAAAAGCGCCAAGAAATCTGTACAAATAAAGCATCATGGAGGGATTTGGATGTTGCGATTTTAAACGATTTATATGTTTGTCAGTTCTTAGTTGAACATTAAACCTTAGTGGCCTAATTCGATTTGACTGTTCCAGTGAAGAATTAGCTAACGAGATGCACAATTTTGAAAATGCATCGGAATATGATATCTAGTGGACAACCCACCTATTGGTCTACTGAATGGCAAAAAATACCTGATATTATTGATTTTGGCGTGATTAAGGGTATTCCAAGCGAAATGATTAAAGTTAAAGTGTCACTTGAACAAGAGCCCCCACACAAACCCCTAAGGATCTGTGAGCACATACACAATCTTCATCAGTATCTCACAAAGAGAACAAAACATGTAAAAATTTTAAATCAGTAGCATACCAGCTTTCAACAAGGTAGGTTTGTGTCACTTTGCTAAATATTTAACAAACCAATGCATTTTCCTTTTAACCACTTTTTTTAGTTGGGGGCCTTTCCACTTGAATTATATTCAGGTTATTCACCCACTATTGCCTATATATGAAACAAACACAATATCGTATCACAAACGACTAAAACAATAATAAATGATAATGCTATAGCAACTATAGCATCTGGAAATAAATGTACACAATAAAATAATTTTTAATAAATAGCAAAGAAAATACAAAAAAAAAAAAAAAATATTATTTCATGTGTACAGATTTGATTCTTTTTCAAATTAATATCCAATCTCTTTAAAAAATGTGTCTAAACACACTAGTAAATGTAATGCAAGTTTATCATCATGTTCCAACCAAGACGATAAATCTAAAAAGAAAACTCCTCCTCCTCATGCTCCACCTTGAGCATGAAGTCTTTAATATACCAAGTTTCATACCAGCAGCTATTTTTCGACCATTTTTATCAAAAGTTAAAAAGCTAGAACCAACTGCTGATCAAATATGTGTCTATAAAAATACGGAATATTATTCGTATCATCGTTATTCTTTTGTTGGTTGATTACGTGAACAACGTAGAAAGAGGGTCAATATATATATGTACGTTGTCTGTAAGATTATGTGGAAAGGGGTGAAGAAAAATAAACTTACTTTTCAGTTTTAGTGCAGGTTTTACTTTATAATTTGTAAAAAGAATCAACAGCAACCCCATTTTGGCAACTAAAATTAACAAGTTTTAGTTGCCAGTTGCCATACATAATACTATTTCGGCAACTGACAACGTAACTCCGGTTTGGTTGCCATCCATAAGATGTCTGTAGATGTGGTAATACTGATCGTAGATGGTGGCAATCTCACAGATCTCCTCAACTCAGATGCGAAGAATGCTGTAGACGGTTGCGATCCAGAGAACGTATTACATTCTGCTATGTCTATTTTTTCTTTAAAATTAATCACCTAATTTGTAAATAGAATTTTTTCAACTTAAAAAGTATATAAAGAACTTAATTTCATATTGGCTAGTTTTCGTCTCACCTCTTTAGTGTAGTGGCTGGATGCCCACAGTGCTCTTGCTTGTCTCCTATTCTCTACAATCTGTATACATCCGATTTTCCCCACTTAGACTATTGCACTTTGTCGATTTTCGCTGACGACACAGCGGTTCTAAGTTCCGAATTATTAGCAACAGATGTAATCGACAATCTTCAAAGGGCCTTAAATGAGCTGCATTGTTATTTTAGGCAATTTACTTTACGAGAAAACGTAAAGAATGTTTTTTACCCCAAAGTAATATATTATTTAATAACTACTCTATCCAATGGGAACAAAAAGTTAAGCACCTTGGAGTTATTTTAGACCCAAAGGTGAAGTTCAAGGACCACATATCATATATTATAAATAAATTAAATGTAATAACCAGGATACTCTATCCCTTTATAAATAGGAAATCTTCACTAAGTATAGAGAATACAAAATAATTATTAAAGAATATCTTTCACGCAGTTATCTATTATGCAGCGCCTGTTTGGTCGACTAGTGCAAACTGCCACTTGGAAAAGTTGCAAATAGCTCAAAACAAATTGCTTAAACTAATTCCGTGGGTTTTTTCGACTCAGCGCCTCCATTCTCTTGCAGGTATAGGAAAAATTAAAGATAAGCGTGCCAGACTTAATGAGAATTTTAACATCAGATGCCTTAACTCTGGCTATGATCATATCATTGCGCTAGCTCATAATATTTAGTTAGGTTTTAGATTTTAGGTTAGTGTTTAAGTATATTATTAAATTTGTTCAAATAGGTTTTTGTTAAACTTTTTGCCTTCAAATAAATGTTGTTAAAGTACTTATAATTTGTTTAGGCCATCTATATAATTAAGCAGAAAAAGATACTAATCTTGAACTCTTTGTTAATAAGAAATACATATGTAAAATATTATATAACTGAATAAATTGAATTGAATTAAGCCTAGCTTCAAACATACATATTAGCAAATAATTATCAAATTTGGATCTATTCCTCTTAAAATTTTAAATTGGTCTTCAAAATCAAATCTAAATTTTGAAATTAAATTGTTATTATTGGTGTTTAAGAAATTAAAAATTTCAATAAATTTTGACTGTTGATATTTAGCAGTTTTGTTTTTAAACATTTAGTTAATTCTATTAATAATGCCAAGTATATGATTTAAAGCCGATGTATAGGTTGGGTTTTTATAATTTAAAATGTCTTAAATTATTTTAGCTCCATCAATTTTTTAATGTTGCATATTGAATCTTTATTAATTTGTATAGATATAAACAACAGTTTGAAGCGTATCCATTTAAGACTAACGAGACTGGTAGGGATACAATATGTCCAGATGTTAGTTTTATACATCTTTAAATAAAGTTTTAACATCTGAAGTATGTTTTATTTAACGAAATAAAGTTGATAAAAATCAATAAAAAATACAATGTCATTGGTACAGTCGTTTCATGAAACTTGCAATTTGAGGAAGAAAATCAGCAAATCTCACCTAACTACTCGTACGACGAAAAATAAGCAAAATACAGAAAATAATTCTAATAATAAATTCTTCTTTCGTAACAAGTTTTATTTCTGAGCGGCGCCACTCAAAATAGTCGCGGTCACTGCAATAGTATTTCGAATGTTTTAATTTTTTACCGCTAACCACTCTGTCAAAGCTTCCTGCTTTGTTACTAATTGCGAAGTTTCTATCTAACATTTTATTATGCAATTGCAATTAATTTCTTGTAGGATAGGGATTAAGATTTTTGTCAAAGGCTGTATTCTTTATATATAAACTTTACATATCGTCGCGTTTATTCTTAAACCACGTAAGCGCCAAGACGTCGTTTTTCAGAAAACGAAAAAAACTTAATAACTTCTTTAATATGGGTTTCAAAATAATTTTTGGCAAAACATGGCTATGCGACTCTCTGAAGGGTATACAAACTTTTTTGTTTTTAATTTGTTACCTACAATTAATTGTAGCCAAATCTGTCCCTTACATGGTTTTGGCGCAAACAGCAAATTGCAAATTTCTGTGTGGAAATAAACATTTATTTTTGTATTTATCAAAAAAAAAAAAAAATTTTAACTTTACAAAAAATCCTTCAATTGGCCTGCAAATTTCATGATTTTTTTAATCTTAAATACAAAAAACTTAGTGGTTGAGACTTTAACATTTCCAACTTGAAATATAAAAACCATTATATTTTGCATGTAAATGTCATTTGTATGGCGCTTACGAGGTTTTGAAAATGGATTTATTTATTTTTTATACAAACTTGTTAAGATGAGAATGTAGTCTGGTGGCAAATGTTATTTTCTACCATAAAAACCAAAAAAGTCAATTTCGAAAAAATGACGCTTACGTGGTTTAAGAAGAAACGCGACGATATATCTGTGGAAATAAGGTAAAAATACTTAAGTCTCATTTTAAGGTTTTGCAGAAGAGCAATTTTAAACTTTAAAATAATTAAAAAATAGCTTATCTTTAAACTTTACCTTATTATGGGAGTCAAACATATATTTTGGAAAAACATCTTATATCTACCAAAAGTACGCAGGTGTTGCAATTAATAAGTTGTGAAAGATGTTGTTATGACTTGGAAAAATAGCTTGTAGTTTCTTAGACATTGAAAAAGCAGAAGGTCATTTCGCTATAACTGCCTGAAAAAAGGTACAAAATAATTGAAACCTTGCACATGGGTACCTTGAAGTACGGAGAATACAAAGGTGCCAAAAACTTAAATTTTGCTTAAGTCGACTTAAGCACTTATTTCTTATTGCCACAGATATTTTAATATTTTGTAAATTAAAAAAGACATTCAAAATTAAAAAAAAAAACATTTTATTATTTTACATTAGATAAGTTTAATGCCACAAATCACTCTTGGCATCTGATAAATATTTATTTTGAAATACACCAAACAAATATTACTCATACGAACCAATATTTACGATAAAATAATATTAATAAATAATAAATTAAATAACAAACTAATTAACTAAATTGGTTAAATCCACGGATATTATGATTTGCCAGAATATTTTTAAGTTTTTAGAAAGTAAACTAAGTATGTGCATTCAGACCCTTGTCATTTGGTTCTTAGTCATCATTTTGTCAATTCTTTTGCAATTAAAAAATGCTGCTTTAGATAAGTGAAAAATTACTGTTAATAAATTTAAGAAACACCAGCAACTTTTTATATCTTTTCAAAATATTTGAAGTAAAATGAAATATAGTTGATTTGTATAATTGTTTGCACCCTACCAGTAACGTACAAAAATTAATAATTCTTATATTTCTGTAGTATTTGTGCAGGTGCTTAACGTTTTTACTTTTAATTCTGTTACGTGCTCAAGCATGCAATACAAGCATTATTATCCATAACAATTATATCTTAATGGCTGTGTATTTATATATTTCAATATTAAATATTAAAATAAAGGAATTATTGTATGTACAAAATAAGAATATGTAAGTTGTTAAAACTCTGACTGTATGTGCCGAGTTACATTGTGCAACTTTTGTCGCTGCAATTCTTCATTAGTAGGCGAGAGAGGAGAAAAGAATTAAAAACTGTACGCATATGCATATAATCTTGAAATTAGTTTTGTCTTCTTATTCGTAGTTTTAATTTTGAAGTTTAAAATGTAAACAAATCCATACAAATTGCTGCAATGAAAATTGCACGATATAAACACAAATGCAAAACTAAAGAAGAAACAAGAAAGAGTATAGCGACAAAAGTAGCTTAATGTAATTCGGCTCTATTTAAAAATATCGTCAAAAGAAATGCGAAATCAGTTTTAAGAAATAAAATATAAAAAGGTTTACGGAACCCAATAGGTGTTTATGAAGCACAGCGCTAACTTTTCCCTACGTAAGAGTATATTGATATCTGTTTAAGGGTGGTGTTCCTTAATTAATTAAAACACGGTTCACTTTTGTTTATTTTGTATTTTTATTTATTTAAATTAAATGTGTTTTTCGTTTTAATTAAAAATCACAAATTTCTTTTATATAACAATTTTATATTTAGTTTCAATAGTTTTGATTTTATTTTAATTCAAACTCACTTTTTACTTTTACTTATTTTAAATTATGTTATATTTTTACAAAGTTTAATTTATGTAGATTCACTCTTTGTTTTCTCGGTCAACGATACAATGAAAGGTATACAAAATTTAAACACAAAAGGAAATAAAAGTAGCGGCAAATGAATTGTTTGTGTAAAATATTACTATTGCAAAAAATAAAGGAATGTAAAGAATTTAATGTACAGTGACGGGTAAAAAAGGGGTTCATCTCTGAACAGTATCAATAATTTGGTAATGATATACACGAAAATAATAGACACCGTAACCATAATCTAATGGCGTTTTCTTTTCTGAAAAAAATTCTGCCTTATTAATAGGTAATACTTTTTATGGATCACTCAACCCTTGCAAAGTGTGACCTTTTTATGATTTCAAAAGAACACAAAAACAAACTAATTTTATATTTAACATTTATGTCTATGTGACGCATGAAATAATATAATCATTTACATAAAAATTTTAATTCAATATAAAATTCTTGCTTTCATTAAAAAAAAAAAATATTTATGAAAAAGGGCAATATCTCACCCTGAATAAAAGTTGAGTGTAAAAAATTTAGCATATTTACCTGGTTTTGGAGCGAGTGTTTGTTTATTCACACTCTGACATTTTTTTTGTAGACAAACACGAAAATTTAATAAGTGTAAAATATATGCAACATTTTTGTCAGAAAAGAAAACGCCATAAGAGCAACATATTGTATTTAAATTATGCGGTTGTAACGAGTGATTTTTTAAGAGCTTGAGAACTTTTTTTTTTAAAAAAACGCATAAAATTTGCAAAATCTCATCGGTTCTTTATTTGAAACGTTAGATTGGTCCATGACATTTACTTTTTGAAGATAATTTCATTTAAATGTTGACCGCGGCTGCGTCTTAGGTGGTCCATTCGGAAAGTCCAATTTTGGGCAACTTTTTCGAGCATTTCGGCCGGAATAGCCCGAATTTCTTCGGAAATGTTGTCTTCCAAAGCTGGAATAGTTGCTGGTTTATTTCTGTAGACTTTAGACTTGACGTAGCCCCACAAAAAATAGTCTAAAGGCGTCAAATCGCATGATCTTGGTGGCCAACTTACCGGTCCATTTCTTGAGATGAATTGTTCTCCGAAGTTTTCCCTCAAAATGGCCATAGAATCGCGAGCTGTGTGGCATGTAGCGCCATCTTGTTGAAACCACATGTCAACCAAGTTCAGTTGTTCCATTTTTGGCAACAAAAAGTTTGTTAGCATCGAACGATAGCGATCGCCATTCACCGTAACGTTGCGTCCAACAGCATCTTTGAAAAAATACGGTCCAATGATTCCACCAGCGTACAAACCACACCAAACAGTGCATTTTTCGGGATGCATGGGCAGTTCTTGAACGGCTTCTGGTTGCTCTTCACTCCAAATGCGGCAATTTTGCTTATTTACGTAGCCATTCAACCAGAAATGAGCCTCATCGCTGAACAAAATTTGTCGATAAAAAAGCGGATTTTCTGCCAACTTTCCTAGGGCCCATTCACTGAAAATTCGACGTTGTGGCAGATCGTTCGGCTTCAGTTCTTGCACGAGCTGTATTTTATACGGTTTTACACCAAGATCTTTGCGTAAAACCTTCCATGTGGTCGAATAACACAAACCCAATTGCTGCGAACGGCGACGAATCGACATTTCACGGTCTTCAGCAACACTCTCAGAAACAGACGCAATATTCTCTTCTGTACGCACTGTACGCATTCGTGTGGTTGGTTTAATGTCCAATAAAGTAAACTGAGTGCGAAACTTGGTCACAATCGCATTAATTGTTTGCTCACTTGGTCGATTATGTAGACCATAAATCGGACGTAAAGCGCGAAACACATTTAGAACCGAACACTGATTTTGGTAATAAGATTCAATGATTTGCAAGCGTTGCTCGTTAGTAAGTCTATTCATGATGAAATGTCAAAGCATACTGAGCATCTTTCTCTTTGGCACCATGTCTGAAATCTCACGTGATCTGTCAAATACTAATGCATGAAAATCCTAACCTCAAAAAAATCACCCATTAGTTAAACCATATCATGCTTAAACATTATAATATGAACATATTATAGTTAAATTAAAAGATTATAGTTTGATTAATAACTATAAAATGTCATATTTGAAAATTTTTTATAATGCAATTGTTTCATGTATTACTAGCTGTGCCTGCCATGTCTTGGGCGTCCTAACAATAGTTTGCTCGATTTGGCTTTGAAAGTGTTCCACTTCATTTGTAAGACAACAATGTAATTCCACAAAGTAAAAATACAAATAAAATTAAAATTTTATTCAAATTGCGCCTAATGTTGCGCTATAGTTTTTAAAATATCCTAGTTTTAAACCGAAAATTTCAGTACCTTTAAACTGGGAATTTCGTTTTTTCACTGCTTTTTTTCACTTTCTCTTGGAAATGAAATATTTTTGCGGACTATCCTATATTGGAATCAGGATACTAAGATACCTCCCCAAATAATTTTGTTAAAATCCATTTAATAGTTTTTACGTCATGCGAACACAAATGAAAAGCAGACATACAGACAGACAGACGGAAATGAGTTACTATTTTATTATATGTATAGATGTATAGATATGTATGCATAGATAAAGATTTTTGTCAGGATCTCAGTTGTGCTAATTTATGTATCAATGAAATCAACATGACGACTAAATTAGCAAAACATTATATGTACTCACTGTATATTTTAAATAATAATTAAATATATGTATCAGAGATCGTAGAAATGTATAAGACATTTTAATGTACACCTTGAAAACACTGTACACCTTCTATACATTGAAGACATTGCCTTTCTTTCGGCATGTACATCTGATATTAATGTGTGCCTATGACTGTACTTTTGCACATCTTGTGTATACGCTTTAGCAAGCAAACGCATGGGTGGGAGTTGCCATATTAGTGATTTTTGTAACATTTGAACTAGAGACATGAAAATGATATTGGGTATTTATAATATTTTAAGTATGTACTCTCAGTTTTATACCAGAATATCTATGTGAACAGATAAAACATGTCGGTGAAGTACCAGCATATAAACTGAGAAATGCCGATAAAGAAAGCAATTACGACATTATTAAATTATTTAATACACTTACAAATGATATTAAAACAGAACAAAATTATATTTTATTTCAAAGAAAATGTGTAAATTTTGTAAAGAATAATTCTTAAATTATATGAATTTTATTAATTCAAAAATAGTTCAAATAAAATTCATATAATTTCACAGAGCGGGCACGGCTTTGATATTGTTAACTTCAACACTATTGTGTTAATAATCAAAATATACATTTGTAAAATAAAAAATATCTAATTGTTGTTAATTGCTAACCAGAGGATAGCTAATAGCAAGACAGATATATACCATTTTCAAATAAAAAGAAAATATATAAAGAGAATTAAAATAAAGAAAAAAGTTTGCTTGGTAGTATAATATGAAAAATAAATAGAGTTTACAAGTGTAAAACAATTTCAAAAAGCTCTATCTTCTATGAAATATAATGTAAAATTAAAATTTCTCAGATTCTATTTCTTTGATAAGTTTGTTTAAATAAAAAATTAATAACAATTGAAACTACCGGGTAGATCGATACGAAGAGTACTGATGACGGACGTAGCTGTCTAGAAAATGCATTCTGCTTTGCTGGTATCTAATTTTTCTTTATCTCTTTATAATTAAGAACTTAAGCCTAAATAATTAATTTATTAATAATTCTTAAATTAAAAAAAAAAAAATATATATTATAAATCTCATCAAATTTTAAAGATACAAATGTAAATGTGTGCATTTTAGAGTATTATAAATACTGATAAATAAATAAATAAAATAAATAAAAAATAAATACTGTGCAATTTATATTTTCTCTTGTGGCATATGCACAATAGCACCTCTTTTACTTTTTTCTCTGTTTAGGAAAACAGAATTGAATCCACGGATATTTTATTTGTTTCAACTAGCACTATTTATAATATTACGTATTTTAAACGTACTTTATTTATAATATTATTTGTCGTGGCTATATATTTATGAAAATGTTTTCATACCCAGCGAATATTCATTCATATTACTGAGAAGAGATAACTTTACAGTATTCATCGATATTTCTAAATGTGTTAAGCGTTATAGTTTTAAAAGAAATCATTATTTTATGATGCGTTTTTCTAATAAGATATTATATATAAGTATTTTTTATATATTTATTTGCACTTGTTATTATTATTTTTTTTAATTTTGGTAATTTTTCAACTCAATATCAGTATTTATTATTTCAATATCGGCATTATTATTGATCATAATTAGTGGAGAATTTTCATTGATTATCTACCTGGAATGCTGGGCATCCTTGCATGCGATGACGAAAAATTTAATAGTTACCCTTACTTAAATGGATGAGGGGACATGGGACTTCCTTTGCGGATGAATTGGGATTTCCCTCTAGGCCTGCGGGTAACATAAACAATACTCTCTATGATCTGGCCCAGGTCAGATGGTCCAGTGAGCCGATTTACTTGACGGCAAGGACAATTTGCCCCTTAGTAGATCAGAAGAAAACAGCTGTTTATCTACTTGGTAGCTGCAGTCAGTAGGCACATCTCTGAAACTAGCCCACTCCCAGTTGCCGCGACTCTTTATGTATAGATGGAGAGAAGAGCTTTTTTCTTTCTTATCTTCAGTTTGCTCTGTAGGTAACATAAAAGAACCAAAATATTGGCCCCAGAGCCGCCCCAAGGACAGGGCGACCGTGACGATCGCCCCGGGCGCCACGGTGAAGGGGGCACAAACATTTCTAAGGGCGAAAGAAATATCGTCGTCGGCTTTATGGATAGGAGCACGAATATTGAATATTTGACGAAACAAACAACAATAAGTTGTAGAAGAGTAATAAAGAAGTAAAATACGAAAACAATAATATTATATTCAGTATGATTATTACGAACTGAATAATTTTTTAAAAAAACTGTCTGGAGCACAAAGATACAATTAGTAAGAGAAGAGGACACAATGACTTAAGTGCTTTTTAAGAAGGTCCTAAAGCTCACTTCCTATTTTGCTCCTTCTAGTTCTTCGGCTGTCATCAGAGAACGAGAGTACACTTAATGAAGTTAATAATAAATACTAGTAATACCAGATTCAGATTTTAATGAGAATGAAGCTGACAAAATGATATTAATTTCTTCTTCTAAAACTGTTGACTTGATAAATTCGGATCCATTCTCTTGGCCAGAATTCAAAAATAAAAGAAAAGAATTAGTTAATTTTTAAAGGGCCCTTGCCATTAAAGGCTGATAACTATTATCCAAAAATGACCAAAAAAAGATATTTTTGTAATCCACATCAGCTTCGTTGTGCAGAAAATGGGGAAAAAATAAAACTTTAATGTTTACCATTCCAGATTTCATTGACTTTCATTATTTACATACATTGACATCCTGATTCGAATTATAATAAAAAAAAAAATTTTTTCTCTTATATTTTTTTATTTTTACTACATAATACTTAACCCTTTTGTAAATATAAGTATAAAATCAAAAAAAAAAAAAAAAACAAGTAAAAGTGCTATCTTCGGCCATGCGGAATCTTCTATACCCTTCGCCACGGTGATTTTAATTATACAGACATGTACAGCATTATCCATATTTTTGACTCTTTACTTAAATAAATTCGTATGAGAAAAAATCATTATTCATGAGTTAAAAAAATAGAAGGCAATTGTCGCCGTGTTGTCAGCTACTTAATGATATTGAAGCCGACAGCTACATCGTAAACTCTGACATTGTTGTAGAAATACTTATTTTGCTTTTATAAAATTAAAAAACTTTTTCAAAAAATTATAAATATTTCCTCCAAAACTTTTTTTTGCATATCAATTTTTAATTTGCAATTTTGTGACATTTTCTTCTGTTGAATGAAATAGAAATTAGTCTAAGTTGACGACGGCCACAACGGTGGCCGTGTAGCCATGTAGTTTTGCTGACTTCAAAATAATCGTTTTATTTTTGACAGTTTGTATTCGGTATCCTGATGATGTCTATGTGTTTAATGCACCTAGGTTTTAAAACAGAGATATCATCTATTTAAAAATCAAACGCATTTAAAAAAATCAAACGCATTTAAAAAAATCAAACGCATTTAAAAAAATATGTTACTCTATATACACACATACATACATATGTATATTTTTATATACTATGTTACAGTCATAATTTTCATTTTCAAAGAAATATTGAAATTTTTGTTTTAATTTTTCGAAAATTGTGTGTAAAAATGTTTTTCGAATATTTTTCTGTAAAAAATTAAAAAAATTAAAATTTTTTTTTAAAATTTTTAAAAATTTTTTTTTTAATTTTTATTAAAAATTTGATTGAAATTTTTTTTGTTAAATTTTGGACCTTTCTCCAATCTATAGAATAGTCAGACTAAAGCAAAAAGAAATCCTTCCAAAAAAAAAAAAAAATTCATCATTGACACATGGGGGGTCCTTTTAACTGCTCCTATTTGTCACTGGGTACCCTGTGGGTCCGTTGGCTACCTCTATGCGTATAGCTTTCTATTAAGGTCTCTAATACAAACCAAAGCAGAAAAACCCTACCAATCTAAAAACAAACAAAAATCGCCCCTCGCAGAGGGTTATTGATCCCCCGAGATCTGTATGCACTCCTTGCGATCTACCAGTCGCAGTCTAATATTTATTTGACAAAAAAAGGCAAAACAGAATCATTAAAGCCGAAAAAAATTTAAAAAAACGTAAAAAATATAGGTAGGCGTGGTTTTTGGCCCGTAGCCTCCAAAGGAATGATCCGATGTTGCTGAATTGCAATACCAAAATTTTCGAAACTATGCCTGACAGATTGGTGTGCTTAAATTTTTTGTATCTCTTCTGGTGCCTTGGCAAATGACATTACCACACTAACACGGACAGACGGACGGACAGACGGACATCGCTTAATCAACTTCTCTATGTATAAGGATCCAGAATATATATACTTTATGGGGTCGGAAATGAATATTGTAGAAATTACACCTGTGGTGAAGGGTATAAAAAAGTAAATTATATGAGAAATATAAGTTTATTTAGACCAATTAAATGTGTAGGGGGCCAAATCACAATCTCTCCCGGGCGCCTACTAACCTCGGGGCGGCCCTGATTGGCCCACTTAATCTGTGGATATCAATAAGAAATATTTTTAATATTTAAAAGTAATTGGTATGTTTTTATATAATTGGCCGCTATAACAAAAATTGCTAAAACTTATAGGGAATTTCGCAAGTGACGTGTAATTAAAACTTTGTTTATTGTATGAACAAGTATAAAAAATAAACCTATAAACTTTACTTTTGGAACCAAAATAGATATACTATTGTAATTTTTATAAAAGTTATGTTGATGCAGCTATAACCATTAATAAAAAAATAAAAGACGTTACGACAGTGAAATATTTTCCCGTATATCTTATGAACCGTAATTAGTAGACATAGACACAGCCGCTATAACGACCATTAATAACATTTAAAAGGGTGTATCGATAGTGACGCTATTTTTGCTAATATGAATTTATTTTATTAAATTACAAATGAATTTTTGAAATCAGGCTTAAGTTCGTTTTTATAACAAATAAACAAAAAGTAGCTTTGGGTTGTTGTCACCAACTGACGATGATAATTGAATAAATCTTTTCTCGTACTTCCTTATCTGAAGATGCTTACAACTAAACACTACCCTAAGTAGATAGATGCAAAGAGAGCTAATTATGGACGTGGCTCTCTAGAATTTACATTCCATTCTGCTTGCGTCTAGAATTGAAATTTTCTAATTTTTTCTTTAAAAATGATTCACCTAATTTGTAATTAGTATTCTTTCCACTTAGAGAGACTATAAGGAACTAAAGCCTGATTTCAAAAATTCATTTATATGTTATTAAATATAGTTCGACTAATTAAAAATTTATTTTATTAAACGCAAATTTATACAGAGGGTACTGTCGCTCGACTTATACCTTCTCCTTTTATATGGATCTAATGTTTTCTTAACTACTACGATTTTTTTGAATTTAAAATTTGTTAAAATTACACAGAAACATGAACATTTGTCAGGGAAGCCTCACAAGAGGTAAGGAGGTAAGTATGTGAATAAGCTCTGGATTGTATCCAGCAGATAGTAAAGGCATGAGTTAGCATGAAAAAAAACAAAAGTACGGCATTCGTAAAAAGAACATAACGGGTAGAAATATAAATAACTAACATTAAACTTAGTGGTCTACTCAGAAAACTCTACAAATAATTATTTAATATTTAAACAAAACTTAAATGTATTTTGATCCAATCTTAATTTATCATAAATAATATATCATGTTATGCCATTGATAATAATTCAAGTAATCACTTATATGAAAAATTATTAAATATTTTTTTATAAATCCATTTTTTTGCTCTTTAAAAATATAATAGATGAATGCGTTTTCCAGTTTTAACAGATACTTAATACAGTGTAAATTTAAGTTTGCAAATTCCACGAGCCATTACCGTCAAAACATGATTTATTATTCTTAAGATTTATTTAACATTTTACAACAGTCGCAGCGAAACCGGAACAATGACTTTTTTTGAAAATGTATGCGGGACACACAAGCAAAACTACAGGATAAACACAATATAAAATCAAACAATATAAACACGACATACTTTTGGTCACACAAAAGAATTAAACAAAAACAACAAAATACACAATGCAAATAGTCATCTGTTTTTATATAACTATATACATATTTACGTTAATAAATTAAAGCAACAACAAATTATCTACACTGAAATATCAAACTGTTAGTGTTTTAAACATTAACAATACAATATCTTACACATAATAACTACATAAGAAATTTTTTCTGGTATACAAAGTGACAACAAGGCTTATTGATTGCAATCTTGGCTTTTTGGCAGTTTACTACAAAATAGTAAGCAATTTCGATCTTTTAATAGTCCTGCAGAAAACTGGTGTTCTGATGATTGATTCTAGTAGAGGAGAAAAAAAATATGTATGTATAAAAAAATACGTTTTGAAATATCACATCGAAATATTATTTTAGAGGCGGTTAAAGTTTCTCAGCTCTGGCCTGTTGTTGTGTTTAAACCTAACTATATCAGTATATAAAACTATGTTTTCTTTACATCTGAGGTTAGCGTATGTTCAGCAAATATTTTTGTAGAACATATTAATCCACTAACGCTAACTAAAAAGGGGAAGGGCGGATATAAAATGTTCTACAAAAATGTTGGCCACAAAATCTAACTGTGAGTATACTCCAGTAGATGCCAGAACACACAAAAACCCATTAGTCTTCAATTTATATAAAACTATGTTTTATATACAAATGAAGTGTATTTTGGACTATGTTTTATATATGTATATTCAATCTTGAATTTGATTGAGTTTTAATGTTTGTGTCAAGTTTTGGGGTTTGGTGTGTTCTGACATATATAGTAAAATTTGATGGCCAATATTTTTGAACAACATTTGTTCCCCGCCCTTACCCTTGTTTTTTACGATTTGTTAGAATAAAGTAACACAATGCAGTTATGCGGAAGAGTTAGAGGTTTAATATGTTTTCTCTCTCTTTTTATTATTTATTGTATCTTTAAAATATATCAAATAACATTAAGTGCTCAATTCTTAGGTCTAAAAGAACCATGGCACCATATTGATTTAAGAATTAAATTATGAAGTAGAACCTTAAAATCTAAGCTTAGGGTTGAGTTTCTACCAATATTTATTTTCATTTTTGTCAATTTTGTTTCAATATGACTTTTTCAGGTTAAACGCTTATCGAGATGTATGCCGAGGTATTTGAACTCTGTGTCTTGAGGTAGGGTTTTATTATTTAATTGAATAGGAGGGCATGAGTCTCTATGCAGAGTTTTTACGTTTATTTTTATTCTCCATTTTTTTAACCGCTATTCAAAATAAAATATATCTATAGTCTTGTGAGTATTCGTATGCTACTTAGGGACTTCATGAATACTTAGAAAAGCAGAGTCGTCCGCAAATATTGATGTATGGACTCGATTGCTAATTGGCAATGTGTACAACATGTGTACAGCAAATATAAAGTGGTTGGTCCCAATATACTACCTTAGGGAACTCTAGCCTTAAATGGTTGAGGCGAGCTTACAAAAATTTCTTCTTTGAGTATAAATTTACGACCAGTTAAGTAACTTTTTATCTGCTTATAAAAATTAATTGGCAAATTTTGCTTTAACTTGTAAACTAGGCCTTCATGCCATACTTAATCGAACGCTTAAAAACGTCAATGAAATGCGCATAACAATATTATCTTTCCTTGAAAGCCTTTTTTACAATAGTGCTATGCTGTCTTCTAAAACCAAATTGGTGGTTCGAAATACATCCTTTTTTGCTCAAAATTAGGGTCAGCTTAGTAATTAATATTTTCTCAAATAGTTTTGACATATTTAATAATAGACTTATTGGCCTATATAATTCTGCCTTTGTATAATCTTTTCCTGGCTTAGGTATCGTACTATTAATAGAAAGCTTCCAGTCTGAGGAAAAATAATCAAGGCGTAGAATGTCATTAAAAATAAATGGAATTATTTTAACTGAAAACTGGGGAAGTGAAATCTAGGGGTTATTACTGTTTCAACATCTACGGGTAGCAACTCAACTGAAGCAGAAATATTCGGCATAAATACGTTTTTTAAATGATTAACAAACAAGTTTCCATTATCGATATCACTTCTTGCCCAACCTCCGCATGAAGTATGCAAGGAAGGTTTACGTATGACATAAACAAAACATCTTTTATATGCCGATATGCTGCAAGAATCGTTTACTCTTGCTTTCAGGCCCTCCGATAGGAAAAGAAGTAGGAGATAACCTCTCACCATGACGCTAATGTTTTCGTGGTATATAAGGGCTCCCGTCCCATAACTTGCACTAGCTAAATGTAGGGTGAAAACAAGATACACAGAACTTCATCGTCACAACTTTTAAAGCGTCTGTGGATTAATCTTTAAGATCTAAAAACGTAGTGCAAAGGCCAGTGGTTACATTCCGAGCCCTTCAACTCACAAGGTCTTTAGGAAATCTATACTTTTTTGAACATAGGAAGGTAATTTGCATTTCATTTCATTGACCAACTGACTTCTAATCAAAAATGATATACAAATAAGTTTTCGTGTGTGTGAAAGTTTACTAAAAAAAGTATTTAATGAAAACTTAAATGTGAAAGTACTTAATCTGGCTGCTAATATTTAAATTTATGTTACATGTTGGTTATAATTTTCCTGTTCTAATTTTTATACTTTTCCTTGTTATTATTATTTATGGGTTTGAAATGAAAATGATATTTTTTGAAAATATTATTGCAACTTTACCTTATTTATTGATGCGATTATGTAAATGGTGTGAACACTAAAAGTATGCATGAGACTTGTTGTATAGAAATGTGCATGGGCTACAATTTAGGGTAATGTAATCGTGCATTATGAAAGAGTATAAATTTACAATTTATGTTTTGTTGGCACAAAAAAAAAAAACTCAAGTATACCAATGCTTGACCCCAGCAAACAGGAGCTGGCTACAATTGTGAATTGGAAAGTGAAGGGTTGTATATGGTTTGTGTGGTGAATTTATTTTGTGCAAAAAACACAACGCGTATTCATGGGAATTCAAGCAAATTCAATTCAGTGTCAGTAGGTTTGTGTATGAATAAATTCATTTTATTTCTGTTTCATTCAATTGTCTTAAATTGGTCGATTGGAACGATTTGTTTGGTCGGTGCTCAGGATAATATGTGAATTGTATATGTGTATACAACTGTTTCCTTTTTATTTTACACATTCTGTGATTTTTATTACAATTTTAGTATTATCGTGAAATGTGTGTAAGCCCTTGCGTTTTTATTTATTTAAGTTTTCTATTTTAAATTTGTAATTTATAACAGTATCAAATGATATCGAAATGGTAGAACTGCAATAATGGATGATTCATATTAATAAAAGGCAGTTTTTTACCTTAGTGCATATTTGATTTATGTGGATTTATTTTTTCTGTAAATTTAGGAAATTAATAAAATTTAAAATATATTTGTATATATATGTATATGTATGTAAGTGTCATTGCAGTGTGGTTCAGGTGACTACTTTCCTATAAAATTTCTTATGAAATTTTGCTGTTATATTCACTTCCTGTTAGAATACAATATTATGACTAGAAATGTGGGCAGAACCACGCCTTATCAAAGTTAATATTCTTTAGCTACTTGTACAAAACCGGAACTTAAGAAATTTTGCTCAGGGGAAAATGTAATATTATGAATAGAACAGTCGGCCATTAAAACTAAATATTATTTTTAGGCCCATTATTATAACTTGCCTTTAGCTAAAGTTAGGACTTTGTTGGACTTTTTTGTTACAATAATGAGGAAATTATCATTGCTATAACTTGTCCTTCTAGTACGTGATAGTTAAAAGTAGTTTTTAGGTTACTTTTAATAACGAAAAACTACATCTGAACCTGTGTCTACTAAACCTTCAACTTGAATTTCGTTTATAAAAACTGTTTTCAACCTTTTTTGATCTACTATAGCATTCACATTCGATGCTTTTTTTTCATATTTTTGTCTTTTACATTACAGTCTCTGGCTACATGTCCATTGTTGTTGCACTTGAAACATTTAGTAGGAGCTTTGCATTCGGGTTTTTTGTGTTCTACCGACCCGCAATTAAAACAATGTTCTTTTTCTTTTGATTATCTTTGGTTTCATTTCGCTGAAATATACGTGTAAAATTTTGTCTTTGTATTATTCTTTCTATTATTTCGTATTGATCTCTTAGATCTTTAAAGTTTTTTGCAGCATAAAGAGAGTATTTAAGCTCATTTTTGATTGGAAGTCCATCAACTATATAACGGATTACAGAAATTTCTTCTATTGAAACGAGAGCACCAATTTTTTTCATTTGAAGCACATATTCGTGAATATTTTCTGACTCCTTCTTTTTCCTTTCACTGAATTTTTTATGTAAATCGGCACTGCTATACTCCACATGAAACTCACTAATTAATAATCACTAACTTCGCAAACTTTGGTAATCACTCACTGTTACAGACTCCAGAAACAATTGAGCAGTTTTTGTCATTTTATTTCTTGCTTGTACATATTTTTGTTTTAAATTTAACTCGCATGCTTCGGCATTTTTATCAGTTTTCAAACTACTGCTTAATTGGTATAGAGGTACCATTACACTCCGGTATTATTCTGTTAAAAGCATCGATGGGTACATATGCATGATTGTCTCTACTATCGTCTTTATTGAGTTTAAGGGCCATTAATTTTAAAATTTCACTTAAATCACTTGATTCAATTTCAGTTTTTTTGTCTGGCATTTTTAAACATTTAATAGTTTTTTCACCGACCGATATACTTAAGTTTTTTACTTCTTTCCACACAACGTTTTGGTATATATTCACTTAAATCACAATTAGCCGATATACGTTTACAGTTTTTTGATTTCTTAAATTTACGTGCCACTGAACGAGTAAAATACTTTTTACCACCGTTTTCGATTTGATTTACTTGTCTTCTTGATTTATTTCTCATTAGCGCAAAAAGGTTCCGTTAATTCCTTAATTTTATTTTTTTTGTTCTTTGGGTTTTTTTTTCTCTAACTAGCATACATATTGTAGTATGTAGTTTTGTAGTGCAACTTATGTATTAATTTTCTTCTTTTTTTAATTTGTTAATTCTTTATTTTTAGGGAAATGGTGCGGTTGCCCCCAAATGTAATATGATTATTATTTAAAAGTTTAATTTAATTCAGTTTTATTTAATTCAAAATATATGTATAAGAAAAATACAATTAATAAGAGTAATGTTTTAAAAATAATAAAATGTAAATGACAACTATTGCTTTTTTCCGACTTGACAACTTCAACTTTAACGAACAACGACTGACTGGCTTCTTGACCTGATCATTAAACGACTGAGAGGGCAACTGGGAACTTCACAACTGGCAACTTGACTACTAACTACTGCAAATTTGACCACTGGAAATTTAATAACTGGACTACTGATTGGATGGCAATATAGACTACACACAACTCTACATATGTACGGAAAATAAATTGCATTTTAATTTTAGGTAAATTGTGCCACTAGTTCTGATAACTATTTCCCATAATGTTTTTGCGGGAGATCTAAGTCCTGAAATAGAAACCGAAAGCTTTACTTAACTGGCTCATTACACGCTATTCTTAAAATATGAAATCAAATACGCCTTCGTATCGTTTGTGAAAAAAATGCCAATGGATTGGTTCACGTTACATTCGTACCAACATTCGATCAACACGAAAGCTTGCTCCACCACGTAATCATTTATATTAAACGATGCTGCACTAAATTACATAAAAATACATTTTTTTAGTTTAATTGAATTAGAAAATTTATTTTCAGTTTTCATATTTAGTTCTGGATTTTAAGTGAACATTTTAAATAAAGTAATTTATGTATTTTTATTTTCTGATCTTATTAATGTTTTGTTTCTAATTTCAAGTAACGTTAACAGCATAAAATGGTGAACGTAATACATAATAGTTTGCAGTTGTTGGAGATATTTGTAGCATCTTTTTCAATTTATTAGTATAAGAACATAGTTAAGGAAGAAGATTACAATGAAAAGATACATCTCATCGTTTCCGGGATCAGTTTTTTTGAAGGGAATGTGACCAATAGGTAATTTGGTTAGATTTAAATACGACTGAAATTAAAAAAACAAGTTACATTCAAATATTAAAAAACTATAAGGAAACTTGTAACAAATTTATTTACCTTGAGATTTTAGTCACCATTAGTAAAACAGACCTGCCAACACAGGGTAATTATCTATTCAATGTAAGAACCTGCTTAAATAATAAATAAGACATATTTTAATCCAACAAGACGATATTTTTGTAACATATCATTTTACATAAATCAAAGTAAATAATTCCAATTGTCTTTAATTCACTTTAAAATTTAACAAATGTAATATGTACACTTGGTTGGATTTTTCGGGAACCGAAGAAATTTCTGCCCTTTTGGACAGCCCATTATGCATTGGCGACTCCTGAAATAGCAAAATAATTTATTTAAAAACAAATTAATTTGAATAGAAAACCTTTGTTATACTTGCATCTTTTTCCTGTTGGATTCCTGTTGTTTTATTTCCTTTTGTTTGTTTCCTTTTATTTATTTGGCTGATTACGGATGATAATTGTTCAAATTTTAGTTTTGCCACAAGTTATTTTAAAACAATTAATTTTACACACAAATCAAATTTTATTAAAATTTTCCACCAGTTTCACCAATTATTTTGTAAACAATAAAATGTCAAATTGCAGCTATAACCAGAAAGGGATAGTAATATAAGAAAAGCATTAACTCTTGCTATCCCTTTCCAACGAAAGCTGTGATCTGGTAACACTCCAATTTTCGTGTCTTATCTGGTCTGAGTTGATACTACAAAACAGGTTGTGTAATGGTTTGCAGCGCGTTGTAGCTCGTTATAGCATCCACTGTTATTTTTTTGTTTATTTTTTTTATTTTGATTTAATATTTTTTTTTGACATTATGAAATTAAAATTTTGTTTGTAAAAAAATAAACTTAAAAAAAATTTAAATCGCGCATTCTGACATCAGCCTAAATTTGAAAAATTTCGTGCTAAGAAAATATTTTTTATTTGTCGTTCTACAACCTCCAATTTTTGGGAATCTGCGAGAAGGTCATGTTCACGGCAGAAAGCTTTTCAATATTTTTTTTAATTGTCTATGTGAAATAAATACCAAATAGCTAATCTAACAGTGCAAAGGACTTATTCTATACTTTAAGTTGTTCTCAACAGACCGAACTTTTTTCCGATTTAAAATTTTTAATAATTATGAAAGTTGATTTGATTATCTTCCCGTCTACGATTTGACAGTAAACAAAACATCGTTAAAACGTCGAATGATATTTGAGCCCTTGATTATGAAAGTGCTATATGGTCATATATTTCTTGTTTCGAGATATTAAGAGGGTTGTATTTTAAGAGATTAGAAGATATTTTTGTATTATGTAATAAAATATTTTGACAATTAAATAGTGCCAACAAATAAGTATTAATTATGATTGTGAACTTTATAACCATTTTTAAAAGGCAATGTGGGTTTGAAAGGTTAATATGACTTATACCATTTCAAAATGATTTAAACCATTAAGGAAACATTTTTATTAGAAATTAATATTGTATTCAGGCCATTAAGGTTACGCTTAATAATTAATAATATTGTAAAGACAACTTATTATAAAATTACTATTGTTATATTTAAGCAGAAGAGGATTAAATCCTAAACTCTTTATGAAAGACTGACATATTAACTAATGTACACAATAATATTACATAAATATGGAAATTGAATTTAATTGAACATTTTATTCAAACTCAATACATTGTAACTATAAGTAATTTATTTACCCCCATATTTATAAAAAATAAAATATATTTGAAATCTATTTTGGAACAAATTTTTCACACAAGAGTTGTTCTAAAATGCATTTTAAATAAGTTTTATTTTTTATGAATATTATTTTATGAATATTAGTATTTAGGGAAATAAAGTGTTTGTTGGAAATTGGTGGGATATAGGGCAGTAAGTCCATCATATTCTTCTGTTATTGGTCTAATGGAAGCATAATAATGGAAGCAAATTAATATTTTCTTATATTCTTGGCCTTTCTCTTTTATATGAAAAAGCTAGTACTTTGAATTCGGAAAACATCCAAGTTTTATAAAACATCTTATATGGAGCATTTTTTAGAAATCTGATTCATTGTATTTTTAGGCAAGATATAGCTTCTCCATTGGTTTTAAAGTATGAAGTGATATATCGGAATACGATATTAGTCCTATTCGTTTTCATTTCTTGGTAGTATAACTTATACTTCATCGCCGTATAATGTCTACGATCTGCAGACATGACAAAATTACTAATAATTATTTTGCCAAACGTTGAAAACAGACAGATAGACTTATACCGCTATTACAATATACAGTAACAGTGTTTTGTTTACCAACCAAAAAATAAACTCAATTTATCAACTTAATTTTCATGGTATATTGCGAATTATGTACTTTAGATTATGTTATTTTACTAGGATTTGATATGAAATAGCTGATAAACTAGATTTTTAAAATTTTTACTTATACCACTTTCAAAATCAAGGGCTCACTTATTATCTGTAGCGGTAAAAATAAAATAAAAATAAAATTTTATTTTGTAATAATTTTAACAGGTAAATCGAATAAAATCATTAATTAAATTTTTGGAGGATACCTCCATATTTATAAAAAATAAAATATATTTGAAATCTATACATTTCAAATCAGTTTTAGTTTTTATAAATATGGGGGTAAAGTTTAAAATTTATTAAGTCAAAAAGGCACTGTTAAGAAAAAATAATTCGATTTAGAAATTTTGACGTTAATTTTTATTAGGTTTCTACCCAAAAACTTAAAATAACACAGCTCCTTTCTTTAGTCTAGGCAATTATATCGGCCTTAATAGGCCCGCGTAGATTCGGTGGCCCTTGGCACTGGGCCCTTGTGCCCTTATGGTAATGGCGCCACTGCCCATATATAATGAAACAAAAGACTGTATGAAAATATCTCAAGTATAAAGAAGGGTATTTTTGCTTTTGAAATGTGTTTTCATAATAATTTTAAGCCACATTATGAACAATAAAAAAGGAAATACCGCTGTATTTTGTATATCTGGGAGCTTTATATAGAAGAATATATTTAAAAACCGCCAAAGTTTTTAATTAAATATAGCTTAAAACAAAATATGGACAGTATGGTAATTTTACTTACATTATAGATACTCGTTTTTAGCATACACTTATGTTTTATTAGCAAACTTCAATTATACCCTTTGACAAAACTGCTGGCTCTTAACATTTTCCTTGATAGGCAGCTGACAGTTTCGTATTTCAGGACAGGAAAGCAACAGCTTTTAATTTTATTGGGTATTAAATATTACTTCGACTGACGTTGTTGCGCATACTAATTCATTTGAAATAAATGACATTTTGATAAGCACCTTACCACGTATGCATTTATAGCACACACACCACAGGTATTAACGAATTCATATACAGAGTGAAACTACAAAATGCAACAAAATCTTTCCGTGGAACGAGCATACAAACATCCATCATAAATGCCACAACCATAAGTGAATTTAAATGCTACAAATTACAAGGCATTACAGTTGAAAAATGCGACACTAATGGTAGCGAGTTTGTTCAAGTACGTCTGCATTAGGGTTTTTGTGAACAAGGATTTTTCAATTTATTTCCAAAGTTTGAATTTTGATGTTAAACAATAAACAATTGGATAGAAATTCAGAGGGAAATTTTTAAAGCTATGAATACCTTTTATCGACTAGTCCTAAATAAATAGTTGATGCTATTATTTATTTAATTTTAAAGTCGAATATTAGAAAAAATTGCTAAAATCATAGAATAAATAAGAAGGTTTCGAATGTCTTCAAAATGTCTCTCCAAAACCCGGTAGAGCAATTATTTTGTATTTATCAATACCAGCATCTTATGTTATGTTTACTAGGAGTAAAATGTCTTGGCAAACCCTAGTCAAAGTCCTTAAATATGCAACCATATGAATGCATTTCTGGTAGCCAAAATATCTGTATTCAACAATTTTCATAAGTACACTTTACCAGAAAAATTCGCAACTTTAATCACACGGAAGAACTTAAAGAAATTGGAATTCTTTAACAGCACATGTTAAAGTATATTGTTTTAAATTTTATGGAATAAAACATATGTGGAACTTTAATTGCGATTGTAGTATGCCGCAAGTGAACATGACATTGAAAGCAT
Source organism: Phasia obesa (assembly GCA_949628195.1). Classification (NCBI taxonomy): domain Eukaryota; kingdom Metazoa; phylum Arthropoda; class Insecta; order Diptera; family Tachinidae; genus Phasia; species Phasia obesa. The sequence goes on along the minus strand of OX451218.1, from coordinate 36,271,219 downwards.
TTCATCTGTTCCGGAGAAAACCTATGCAAACAATGAAATTTCAAGAAAATTTACGTTAAAAATGCAATTTAACAAGAAACGTAAAAGAAAATATTTTACCGTCTTCTGTTGTCTTAAAAGATGTCAGTTGTTGTCGTAGGGACTGACAATAAGTGAAATACAAGGAAAATCAAAGTTATATGTAAATGAAAACCCTAGCTTTATTGCGCTTAGCCCGAATATTCCATGAAGACGCTTATATTTTTATTTGTGTAAACTTAAGTGTCATCTTTGACAACTTCATGAGCTTCATCGATGCAACCTTATCGTTTGTTTTCATTAAAATATTCATTGGTATTGTTTTCATTAGAATAGCATCTTTAATTATCTTAAAAATAGTTGCATGAATTTAATTATTTATCAAAAGTTGATCATTGAATAACCATTTGGCTGAAGATCCCATAAAAATATAGCTTTTTACAGCATAAAAAGGATATCTTTTCAGAAAAACATTCACTTCAAGTTTAGGTATTAGACGGCGTACAACGAAAATATTATTTCCAAAATTTTTTTAAACAAATGGATGATTGATTGATATTTGTTTAGATCTAATAATATTTTTGTCTGATTTTAAATTTTCTGGTAGCAGTGTTGCCGTAATAAAAAAATAGATAAAAACTCAATTTATTAATATTGAAATATTGTTCCCCTTAAAAAAAGAAATTAATCAACTTTTATATTTTTAATAGCCTCTAATTATGTTTTGGTAGGTGGACAACGTCATTTTATTGTCCTATGTACATTATAAAAGAGTATTTTTTTATTTGTTTATATTTATGTAAGTTTATGTTTATTTATTTGTATTAATTCATTTTGTTAAAATCTATTCTTCTTATTTACTAATCCCGCGCGTTCGTCTTAATAATTCTATGGTTTGATGTCGACTGCCCCCTTCTCGTCTGCTAACCATTTCACGTTTATATTTGGTAGCATGGTTGTAAAAGGTAGTATGATTACACATGGTTGTGAAAAAAGTAATATGCCTACAATATATATCAATATAAAAAACAAAAAAGTATATAAACTTATTTTCTTACCAAAGTTAATGTTAATAATATGGTTTCTTGTTTTTACATGTAGACAGAAAAATATTACATTGCGCACTGTTACTTAATTCGGGTTTTTTTACAAAACGTAGCACTACTGCTGACGGAATAAGGATATTATTTTGCACAGCCAAATAAATAAACTTTTTAAGATTTACTGCATATACCACGATGTCGCTAGTATTCATTCTTTAATATTTTTAAAATTTTTGTTTTGGTTTAAAATGCAATTGTACGAACGAAAGATTTTTTGTGACATTGTGGGACAGGCAGTTAATCTAAAAAATATTTTGATGTTTTTTAATAAGCTTTTAATTTTTGTATTGGACTTCTTATAGAGTTCCATTTATTTTTAAAAACCATACGACCTTACCTATTTAAACAGTGGGCGTGGTACCTCCCATATAAAGTGGGAAATTATACTGTATCTAGAGAACTTCCATAGGTAGCGCCTTGGAATTTCGCACAAGTAACCATGGTATTAACGTACATAGTTTAGCTAAACACAGACTGGATTGCAATAGCAGGTGTGGTACCTCCCATACAAAGTGAAAAATTATTATGGCGTCCCTGGCGAACTAAAACAGATAGCGCCTTAACTTTGGTACCTCCCATATCAAGTTAAAAATTACTATCGTGCACATAGAGTACTATAATAGATATGATCTTAAATGTATGTACAAGTTACCCGCATAACCATATCTCTAGAAAAACATAGGCTGGATTGGGACGGTGATCACGGTACCCCCTATGCAAAGTAAAAAATTATTATCCTGTATCCAGAGAACTGCAATAGGTAGCGTCTGGGAATTTTGCATCAAGATAAATTGTTTAGAGAAACACAGACTGAATTGTAATGGTGGGTGTGGTACCTACTAAACATAGTGAGAAATTATTATCGTGTACCTAGAAAACTGCAATAAATCCTTGAGGATTTGCACGAGTTGCCCCTATGCTAATGACTGGATTGGAACAATGGACGTGGTACCTCCCATATTAAGTGAAAAATTATTATTGTGAACCTAGGGAACTACAATAGCTAGAGTCTTAAATACAGACAGGATTGGGATAGTGGTACCTCCCATAAAAAGTTAAAAATTATTATCGTGTTAATATGTATAGTCAAGCAAAAAACAGATTCATTGGGAACAGTAGGCGTCGTACCTTGCATATAAAGTAAAACAGTTTTGATGTGAGAATAGCGTGCGTTTTCGAGTTAGAGATTGGCCATATTTTTCTTCCAAGTGTTTATTGTATTTTTAGTGAATGGATGTAGCGAAGCGCACCGGGGATAGCTAGTTATATATAAAAAAAGGCTTACAAATTATATGTACGTTTGTCCACATACTGTGCACAAGCTCACATACATACAAATATGCATACAACCATTTTCTTTATTGTTCCACAGAATATTGATTTCCAAGAATGCTTGGCTTTCCAATATTTGATGGGCAGCCAATAATTAATTAATAATATTTAATAATGAAAAATCAATAAACTGCTTGATCAAATTTTATAACCAAATACTTCTTAAGAATTTTATAAGTTGAACAATAAACTTTTATAAATATTATTACAAACATTTTTTTAAAATTTTATTAAGTCCCGAATTACATTATGCAAGTTTTGTCGCTGCAATCTTTCTCGTTTCTTCTTTAATAATGCATATGTGTTTACATCCTGGAATTTCTATTGCAGCAATTTGTATGGATGTATACATTTGTTTACATTTGTTTAAATTTTAAACTTCAAAATTAATACTACGAATGAGAGTACAAAACGAATTTCAAGAATACATGCATATGTATACCCTTTTCAATTCCTCAACCAGACCTACTAATGAGGAACTGCAGCAACAAAAGTTGCATAATGTAACCGGCACTAAGCAAAACTTAAAATTATTATTCATTTAGGGGTTTTAACTCTAAACTCAATTTTTTAAACTTGAACTTCGATTTTTTAAACTTTAAATTTAATTTTATAAATTTTAAATTCAATTTTCTATTCCAAGGTTAAAAATTTTTTTATTGTTCTTTTAAAATTAACAAAACTAAAATTAAAATAATAAATTAGTCAGGTGAGAATCATAGACTCGCACACGTAGGGTTCCGAACTATCTTCAGTAAAACTTTAAAAGTACAAGTTAAAGGGAACACCCATTTATTTTAAGTTACTTAGTTATAAAAGATATTGTAAAATATAACTTTAAATGTCAGCCTACTATAGTTTAAATCAGATCAGAGCAAAAGCGTCTCACTATCGCAACACCCTTTAACTTTTAGTTAAATTTTCTTGTACTTGTTATAGAGGACAAATTATACAAACTTTGTGTAGAGAGAGCAAATATACATACTTTGTGTAGATTTAAAGTGTCTTCTCATTCCGGTTCAAAATTATGTATGTAACATACTTAAGTTTGTACCACTTACGCAAAACCCTTAAATTTTTTATTTTTTGCTATAGTGGAGATAAATTTACTCACTCTGTATAAATTTACGTTTAAAAAATTAAAGCAAAAATCACATCACTATCCGAAGATCCTTTAAATTATATTAATATTTTAGCGGTCATGGCAATATAACTTCTATGAAAATACAAAGAACAATATACGTGAAATTCATGTCACTGTCGGAACACCCTTTAATTTTTAGTAATTGTTATAGCGGCCGCGGCATCATATCTTCTGTAAAAATTTCAAGGATCTAGGACACTCGAGGAACACCCTTTAATTTTTATTATATGTCATAATGGGCAAAAAGCTACTTTCCCTAATAGCCAAAATTCTCCTATAATTTCCTTGGCGCAATGGACTGGATTCGTTAGAAAACGAATTAGACTGTTGTTCATTTATAAAGAATTAAAAAAAAAGAATTAAAAAAAAATCAAGATTTTTACGTGTGATCAATCTGACTGTATAGAACTTAAAGAATTGAATTGATATTCAAATAATTCAAATAATTGATTTTGATGTTTATAAAATTTAATTTAAAGTTTATAAAACTGAATTTAAAGTTTATAAAATTGAATTTAAAATTGAATTTAAAAGAAAAAATTGTTTAATATTATTGTTTAATATAAATTCTTCAGCTTTCAGTATTATTGAGTATTATTCTAACGCGTCTTCGATCACCATACCAATTTTTGTAGATTAGTTTGGCAATCGCCTTCAACTTTTAAAATATTTCCATTCATCATCAAATACTTTCCCGGAATTGGTAACTTTGGCCGTAGGAACACATATGAAATGGTGATTATATCAGATTTATCGTTTTTGCCAAATTTTTCATCCACGATGATATGTGTAGGCAGGGGCGTTTTTTGGTAAATCAATTACAATTCGTTAACTATTAAATTCACTCATTTCATTCTAATCTGAAGATTATATTAAAAAATCTTTCTACTAAAAACTTAAAGTAACAAAAACGTAGTTATCATGTTTTCTTTAACAACTTAAACAGCCACAAATTCTTAAAGGACATGAAAAAGAACTTTGGGATAAAACCAAAAGGATATTGTAAAAACCATAAAAAGATGAAAAAAAGAAAATAATTGACTTGATTAAATGCTCAGAAAAACTACGCTGTGGGGTGAGAATGTAAAAAAGTAGACCAGTGAAAGAGAAAAGCTTCTTAGAAATACCGATTATATATGATAAATGTGGCTTTTGATACTTATTTTCTCTCGCTTTAGCTGTAATCTTCATTGTGTATTTCAGAGTTTATATTATTGTAAAAAACTGTAAAATCAATAATAAGTATTTGCATAAAAATAGCGATATCGAGTGTCGGATATTGGACGGTGTTTCTTCTATTACTAAACTTATAAACCATTGTTCAACCATTGCTTTGTATATTTAAAAAAAAATGTTTAAACAAAAGCAACAGTAGCTAATGTAACATTGTTTTTACTCTTTAGTGGAAAACCATAAGTGTATTGTGACACTTTTTTAGAAAAATTTTTCTTTCGAATAATTTTTTAATAAAATTTTAGATATTCATAAGTAAACATATTTTTGAAATAAATTCATAAATAATGGTTTCTGTATAAAACATTTTCAAAAATAATACTTAATTATGATTTTGCTGAAACAAAAAAAAAAAACAGATTTTTAAGGCTACTCAAACCATTCAAAAAACCTCCGTATCTTCTTTCTAAATGCACACTGAGAAAAGTAAAATTGGTTGACATCAACTAAGTTCATAAAGTTAAAAGAAATCGATAAGAAAATCAGTTTTTAGCTATAACTTTAGATATTAGAGGTGTTTTGAAGATTGCAGAAATATATTCTTGTTGTACTCAACAACATCTTCCAGAAAAATGGCATCGCTAGACAATTATTTTTAATTTGTTTTATTTTGCAAAATTAAATTATTGTTTAATATTTATTTTATTGTACATTAATAGAATTACCACCAGGCCATATTGGAATTATTGGTAGCTTCCTAGCAGCTATATACTTTTGCTCTCCCTGTAATATGGAGATGGCCCTAACAAGGCCATCTCCGGTCCCTAGCTCTGAACTAGTCACATGAGAAGTGTTTGTTTCCCCTAGAGCACTTACGAGTTTCAACGGACTTTACCTTTTTTTGCCACAGAAATATAGATAGCAAAAATTTGCATATTAATTAATTTTTTATTTCTATGATTTTTATGGGATTGTCACTACTTATTTAGTACAAAATCAGATTCAGTTGAAGGTTTTTGGAATGTTTAATATAAAAAAGCTTGTTTGTATAATTTAATATTTAAAAATTAACTAAAGCGAAATTAAACAACCTATTACAGTTTCTCAGCTCATTGCAATGCGTATAAAAATTATTGCAGATAAAGAAAATCAAAAAGCATGATAAAAAGCAAACGTACTTATCATGTTGCCTTTAACAACTTAAACTGCCACAAATCCCTACAGGACAAGAAAATGAATTTTGTGCTTCATACCAAAACGATGTTGTAAAAACAATAGAAGATGAAGTGAAGAAACTGGTTTTATTTTGTTGGAACGTTAAGAAAAACTATAAATACTCCGTGGGGAAGAATGTGGTTGTAGAACGTTGACCAGGGAAGAGGAAATGCTTTCTACACACAAATACCGTTTGTGTTTGGTTAATGTGGCTTTTGAAACTTATTTTGTTTTGCTTCAAATGTATTTGTTATTGTATATACCAGAGTGTAAAATAAAAAAAATATAAAAAAGCTATAAAAATATTTAGATCCGACTTGTTAGGAATAAATTGATATTGGTGTCGTGTTCGCTGAAGCACAAAAAATATATTGTGATTATACTCATGATGTTTTTATATCAACTCAATCTAAAATGTGTTTTTTGTTCAGTTTTAAATTACTTGGTTATACATAGTTTTCTTACCAGCACAGTATACTAGTAACGCATGTAGAAACATCATTTAGTTGATTGTCTAATATCTATAAAATAGTAACCTTTTCCTTTCTGTCTGTCTGTGTTACCTTAGTATATTGATTCCAATATAGCATACTTTTTTCCACAAACATATCTTATTTCCAAGAGAAAATAGAGAAAAAGCATTGAAAGTACGCCGATTTGTTTTACCAATTTAAAGGTACTGCATACTTTAAGGCATCTTTCAATTTTTAAAAGATTAATATTTTAAACACGGTTGCGCATCAGATGGCGCTATTTTAAAATGACGAAATATGAATTGAAAGCGGGACATTTTAAACACGGTTTCGCAACAGATGGCGCTGTTTTAAAATAATCACAAAATATGAATGGATTTCTGCCAAATAGCCAATTGAATAATTTGTATTTGATTTGTATTTTTACATTGTGGAATTACATTGTTATTAAAATATCTGTGGCAATAAGGAATAAGTGCTTAAGTCGACTTAAGCAAAGATTAAGTTACTGGCACCTTCAAAATCTCCGTACTTCAAAGTACCCATGTGCAAAGTTTCAATTATTTTGTACTATTTTTCTGGAAGTTACAGCAAAAAAACTTTCTGCTTATCTTTTTTCAATGCCGAATCGTATTTGGAAAAAAGCTTAAGAAACTACAAGCTATTTTTCAAAATCACAGAAACTCCTTTTACAACTTATTAATTGCAACGCCTGCGTACTTTTGGTAGATATAAGATATTTTTCAAAATCATACGTTTGACTCCCATAGGTAAACTTTAAAGATAAGTTATTTAAAAAAAATTTTTTTTAAGTTTAAAATTGCTCTCCTACAAAACTTAAAAATCAGACTTAAGCACTTTTTCCTTATTGCCACAGATATTTTAAACACCTTAGCTTTACAATAAATTTCAGAATTTTATCCAGGTATGGGTATCTTTATATAAAGAAAATATGTATACGTGAGGCACTCTAAAATTGAAAATTTGGTGTGGATTACTTTCAAAGCAAAATCAAACAAAATATTGTCAGGACGCACACATCGTGCGCAGGCTCAGATAGTATAGAATAAAGGAGACAGATGCTATAATCAGATGTTTTTATTATGACATATCTTAATAATTTTTTATGTGTACATATTAGTGACTACAAAAGTTATATGCATATGGGGCTTTCCAGGACATATCGTATGAAAAATCTAATTCTACTTTATAAAATTTGTATGGTCGCCAATCATTTATTTTAAACTGAACACTTATACAAATTTTAAAAAAATATATTTTTTTACTAATCGCAATTTAGCTTAAAAAAATTAAACTGTGATGGTAAAAATAATTTCGTTGCAACTTTTATTGTCTATTTTACAATAGAAACAAATTTAGTTAGCAAAAACTTTTCGAAAGTTTTCTAATTTCAACTTAACAATTAATTCTTTTCAACATACATAATCAAACAATCGATAACTTGTTCAACTTAAACAAGTCAACTCCTTACACCAGCCAATCTATAAAAAGCTTTTTAAAAACAGGTAAGTTTGAAAGTTTGCATACGAACATCGCAACTTCTCCTTTAAGACTGTGCCAACAAATACAACAATTTGAATAAAAATAAATACTCGTACATGCACTTTAGCCAAAAAATAAACTCTCGCTTATAATAAGTTTTTTCCTATTCTAAATATTGCTAAGCTTTATAGTTGGAAAATCAATATTTGGCAAAATTCCAAAAAAGGAAAAACGCTAATATAGAGAAAGTTACATATTTTGGCAGGTGTAACAATGTTTAAGCAACTATAATTTGCTGTTTTATAGAGAGAACATAAATATTTTAAGTACACAGCCGTCAATTCGTAATAATAATGCAGATTTACCATTTTAATAAAATTTAGACTTGAATAAATTTGTCTCAAAATGTGATGTATTTTTGTGTACAAATTTATTTAATATTTTAAAATACAATTTATATTTATATACGAGTATAGTTTTAATTTAAAATTTTTACTGAGTTTGCACTTTGTAATTAAACAATTTATTTCGCTATCACTTATATATGTAAAAGCAAACATTTCATAAACATGAATTCATTATGAAAAGGATATCAAGCTTAGCCACTTTATGGCCAATTAAAATTTATCAAAGAAAACTACATATACTGAAAATTGTTTTCTGTTTGCTCATGTTCTTAAAGAAGTCGGCTACATCCTTTGAATTTGCGTTCGTTAATTTTATTAAAATTGATGTTTTGAAGAAGCCTTGGTTTGCTGCTACGGATTATATTGAGTTTAACACAACATTGCTGATATGGAATTTTGTATGATTTTTACTCAGCGAGAAACATATGGTGAGCAAAATGGCTATGCTTAATGCTAAACTAACAGCAGTAAAGTTTGTTACCAAGCCAATAACTATTTTAAACAATTTACCGATTGATGTATTTCATAAGCTCAACTAGCAAAATTTAAAACAAACTTTGCAATAATTGTAATTTTTATAAAACGATACAAAACGACCCAAAGTGTATACCACTTCAATTAAATTTAAACATTGTGAATCAAATAGAAACCATAAACTTGCCCCTTGAACTTGTAAATGCACTTGAAAAGCGAAACATTTGCTTGCTTTTTGGTTTGTTCTTTGCAAAAAAGGATTATTAATGATAACGATAAATTATGGCATACAGGACTAATTTATAAGCCAAAACTGAATTTGCCCATAAACCTATATAAGTTTGTTATTTAACCGAACGAATTTTCATTGTGAAAGCAGGAGAATTTTTGAGCTCACCCCAGCCAATCCAAGCCGGAGCTCCCCAAGGTAGTATATTGGGGCTCTTATTATATTTATTGTATACTTCAGACATGCCAACTAGTAACCGAGTCCACACATCGACATTTGCCTACGACACAGCTTTTTTAAACATTCACGAAAGACCCGAAGTAGCATCATGATATCGACAAGACCACATATTCAATTTAGAAAATTGGTTGATCAACTGGCGAAAAAAGGTGAGTGAACAAAAAATGTACTCATAATTTTCACATTACGAAAGGAATCATGCCCCCTATTCGCATAAATAACCAAACGATACCATAGATTTCAGACGTGAAATTTCTTGACATACATTTTGACCGGCTCCTTACTTGGAAAAGCCACATAGATTTCAAGTTAACACAAATGAAATTAAAAGCAGTACAACTAAATTGGCTTATTGGTAGAAACTTCACCCTGAACTTCGATTGTAAACTTCTATTGTACAAGTCAATTGTAAAACCAATTTGGTTTTATGGCATTCAATTATTATGGGGCACTGCTTTAGCTAGCAAATAAGATTCTTCGTATGATTACATCTGCTCCTTGGTATATAAAAAACTCGAACATCCATAAGGATCTAAACGTACCATCACTTAAAGCAGAAATAGCGAAACTTGCCATACGGTATTTAAAGAAGCTTGAAATTCATCCAAATTCGCTGGCCCGTATCATACTAAATTAACCTGGTTACATTCGACTAAGAAAGAGGGACTTTTATAAATAACATTTTCTCATCCGTACATCAGAGGGATGACCCGGAAATAACAGTAACCGTGAAACATAAAATTTTTTGTCTAGCTTTGGTTGGACTTAACAAGTATATTTATTATTTTAGACTTAAGATATGAGTAATTACACAGAAAATATTATTTTTCAGATTCAAACAATTAATTTGAATAATCAGACAATTTTTTGTTTGAATATGGTCCTATAAACAAATTTGTAAATTCAAAAAATTAAATTTAAAATTAGTTTATTGAAAATAAACCACGATTTCTTCAAACAAATAATTATGATATTTGGTAAACAAAAATTATTGACAAAAAATTTTCAAGCAAGAATTTTTCTGAATCAGACAAAAAATTTTACTGAAAATTTAAAAAAAAATTCAAACAATAAAATTGTCTGAATCAGATAAAAAAGTTTACTAAAATTATAGAAAAAATCAAACAAATAATTTATCTGAAAGAAATAAAAAATTGTACTGAAATACTAAACAATTTTCATACAAATAATTTAGCTAAAAAACAACTTTTCGCTAATCGCTTTTATTAGTAACAGTTTTGTGATTTACAAGTTGGTGGCAATGGCAAAATCATTCAATTTCGGTGATTTTTTAAATATCAAATTTTATATACATTTGTATGTACATATATGTATATTAAAAAATGTTTTTTATAAAAGTGAAAATAATGAATCCGCCTTTGACACCAAGTGGTTAATTGATTCCTTTTTTTTCTTTAACTTTTGGTCAAATTTTAGCAACTAGTTACTTACATACATGTATTTTTGCCACAAAATCTTTTCTAGCAATTGGGGCAAAACGTTGTATTTGTCTAAATTATTTTCTTGAAAAATTGCGAATAAAAATGAAAAATAAAAATAAATATGAATAGGTACATACATATGTAGCAATACTTTCCTTGGAAAATTTTTACCTATTTCTCTGTAGCCAATGGTTTTCAAATGTTTAAATAATTGAACACTAAATATTTTTTTTTTTAAGTTTTGAAAAACTAATAATTTTTTGTTATTTTTCAATGCATGAAATAAAAGTGTTGCCACTTTTTATACATGCATAATTATTAATAAATGGGCTAATATAAAATGTCTTGGATAATATTTGGAAATTATCGTGTAATTAACCGACTTTATAATTAACCGTCTTTATAAATGGAGAAAGTTAAAAAAGTTCATAACTTTAAAAATTAAAGGGTGTTCATGGGGAACATGGACAACATACATGATTTTTACTTGTCCAATTTCATACTTTAACAAAGTAGTAAAAAATTTAATTAAAAATTAAAGGGTGTTTTTATAGGTAATGTTATTTTTTTTTGTATATCCTTATAATATATCCCTATACTAATATAGAAAATAATTTAAAAATTAGATTAGAAATTACCTTACATATCCGTTATAACCATGAGTATAAATATTTCAAATTAAACATTATAGAATGTCACCATAGATGATGTTGTTTTATGTATGTAGCCTTATCTTTTAAACTGCTAATTAACAAACATTTTGTATTTACACAGACTCCGTAATACTATATACACAAAATAAACAATAACAAATAAAACTTAAAGGTAAATGGTGTCCCATTGATGACTTAATTTGACCTTATATTTTGGTATATAGATAGGCACTTGGAAACTAAGTGACAGCAAGTATAGAAATTAAATTTCGTCCCTAGAAAGGACGTGGTTTTGGCGTATATTTTTTATCATCTTTTTGCATTAGTGCTTACAGAATACATATGTATTCTCTTTTATGTTTTAAATTTAGATTTGATAAGCTTCTGTCTGTTTTAAAGTCGATTTTTTAAAGTTTCCTCATAATAATTTCATACATTATTTGTTAGCCAGAAGTGAGAACAATTTAAATCTTTTGTTATCAATATTTTTATTTATTTTAAATTATAAAACTATATATACTTATAAAAGATTTTTGGGAGTTTAACTTTTATTTTTTTAGTGCTAATAGCCTATAGTATTTTATAATAAACCAGTTTATTTGTTGGGGGAACTTATTTTCTAAACATTTTTCATTTGCAGGGCATAGAATTTTAACCACATTTTAAGAATAAGCAAAATTATTTCTAAAAATAAACTTTGTAAAAAGTCCAACGCAAAAAAAGAAAAGCTCTATCAAAAACACCAACATAGATTTTATTTTGTGGGTTACTGAAAACATCTAAATAATTTTTAATTTTAATGTTAATAAGTTTGTTTGTGCGCAACGCTTAAAGTAACTGTGCGCAGTATTGCATTGCGCAAAACTTATTATTAACAAACTTAAATTTTGGTAAGAAATAATTTTATATATATTTTTTCGTTTTAAAGTTCATAAAGATCCTACCTACCAAAATATAACTAGAATCTATTCAAAATTTAAAACTCCGTAAAATTTTTTAAGGAGAACAACATTTCAATATTAATAAATTGCATTTTTTTATTATTTTTACTACTGTTAGCAGCAAATTAAAAATCAGACAAAATTATTGTTCGATACAAACAAAACCACTTGTTTGGAAAAATTTTGGTAAAAATTTTTTCTGTGTATTGATAGTTCAAATATATATACAATAAATACAAAATTGCAAAAAAAAAATGACAAGGATTGTGTCATTTATTTATTTTTTTTTGTATTGTTTTTGGTAGTATACACAAACTTCACATTCACTTAAATATAGTCATGTAAAAATAATGAGCAATGAGAAAACAAAAAAACATTTTGAGTAAAAACCTGTTTGCTCTTACAACTCTATCTGTTAATATATAAATATAACTTGCGAAAATCACCTAACAATTCCGAAATTAGCCCTCTTGTATTGATATATTAATATACCTGATTGTCAACTTAAAAGCCAAATTAGACAAAAATAAAAAACAAACAAATGATAAAACACCAAAAAGCAAATTATAATTTTGGCTCCAAATTGAGCAACGTAAAACTTTCACTAAAAGTTATTTTAAGAAATCAAAATGTAAGTTAAGCTAACTGAATTTTGTACAGGAAAACACGTTTTCTTTAGTATTCTTACAAAAAAAAAACATGAAGGGAGCAATCTGTAAGCAAAAATTAAAAACAAAAAAATAGAAGTTGATCGTTACAGCACTATAACCGCTACAAGTTTTGTATAAATTTCAAGTGTTCATCTATAATGATTTAGAAGATTAAAGCATATACACACTTTGTTTAAATTTAAAATTCATTTCTGGAACGGTTGAAAAGATAAGAAGTATCATTAAATTGCATCACCTGCCTTTAATTTCTAATTTAAAATATTTAAACTTGTTGTTATAGCGGACATAGTTATATCCATTGTTTATCATTTTCAGGAATATGTCTATCATGATTAAAAAATTATGGCTATATCCATCAAATCACGTTTGCTTTGGGGACAACCTTTAATTCTTTTATTTTTAAACTTTAGGTCATAAATTGTATTCATTTTCGATATTTCGCTATTTCCCTATTCCATTGTGTAGCATCATCAAATAAACTACATCAAAATTTAATTCTTAAGTTTAGTTTTTTATTATTTTTTGTAAATTTGTGCTATAGTAATATTTTCTATAAAATTTAAAATGCCTGCCACTTAAGGCGCCGAAAATACTTTAATATCACATGGTTTTTATCGGAACGAAATTCTGAAGGCACAAATATAAAAAAATACAGACGAGTTGTTATCACCTTGTCTGTATTTTCTTCTCCTTTTTTGAAGTCGGTTAAAAATAGGAAAAATTATATTAATATTCTGTCATTCTATGATATGTATGTTATAAAATCCTAAAGTTCTCCTATTAATTTATTTGTATTTATTTATTTATTTCCATTTCCTGTACAACAAGATCACTCATATATTTATAGTACAGCAATATATTGTGCATTGTTACATATAACACAAAACATTTTATAAAATGAAATAAAAAAGAAATTCGAAATATAATTGCACAAAAATTTAAATATGTTCTAGGCAAACATATTTCTTCTCATTCAATTTGATAGAATCAATTAAAAGGGTTAGAAGTTTTAGTTCGATTCAAACACCATATTGCAAGCACTTTTCGATGTTATAAGAATGTTCGAAGTTATAAGAATATTTATGAGAGTAAGAGAATCTACTTCATACCTTAAGTGTATAAAAGATTGAGCAAGAAAATGAACTACAAATGTTTAGTTAACATTTGCATTGAAAAACAAATGTTAAATATTTTCTTTAAACTATACAGTAAGCAAAATTTAAAATTAAAAACTGTTCTTGGCACAATACAATTTAAAATATTATGAATTATATTTAAATACAGATTTAAAAACACTTGGTTGAATTTATTAAAAATCCATAAATGAAATGGAAATAAAATTAACTTAAGTAGACTTAAAAAATTTTATATGGCAAACAATAATCTATACATTTAATAAAATAGTCACTCGTTTCCGTCTGTCTGTCTGCTACTACTGCATGGATTTTAAGATGGTATCTTAGCATCCTGATTCCAATATAGAATACTTTTTTCAGCAAAAATATCTCATTTACCGATTTAAAAGTGCATACTTTACTTTACTTTAAGAAATCCTTTATTTTTGAAAGCGGGATATTTTAAACATAGTTGCGCAACTTGTGCCGGTGTTTTAGAATAATGACAAAATATTAACTACTTACTGCCAAATAGCAAATTTAATAAAATTTGTAAAGTAAATACATAAACCATAACTGAAGCACTATAAAAGTAAGAGTCTTACAATTGGTGTGGAATACTTTCAAAGCAAAATCGAGTAAAATATTATCAGGACGCTCACGACGTGGCGGGCATATCTAGTTTAAAATTGTCAGCAAAATTAGGGATTAGTAAAAATTAGTCTAATGTAGAACAACAACAAGAACTTTAAAGATACATATTTTTAAAACAATGTGACATTAAATAATAGTCTTTATAGTAATATGTTTTATAAATGGATACAAGCAATCTTAACTTTAATTCATTATCAAACTTAAATCTAAATCGTTTTCAAAATCGATTGCCATCACATTCCTGATAATCAGATAGAGATAGGTATTTTGAGTATATCACCGCTATATTGTTATATATGCTGCTGCTCTGTCTTTTTCTGATTATGAAATATGATATGCAGCACAAGCTGTAGGTCAAAGCCGAATTTATTTTTTTAATAAAGGATTCATGTTAGAGTGTAAAACTATTTTTATTTTTAATTATTTAATATTATGCTAATTACCCATAACATTTTATAATAAAAATGCAATTTATTTGTTGGGGGAAAGAGCTAGTCCCTATACGTATTTCACTGGTTGTGCAGGCCAGATCATCAGGAAACCTTTTTCCTAATTTTAGAGAAGCCAAAAATACTCTATAAGTAATAAAATTCTACAAAACACAATGAGAATTATGCATGTTAATAGAATAATAATACAGAATATTAAAGCTTCAACAAAACACCAACAAACAAACCACGTTTTCATTTTTCCTTACAATTGGATGGTTTTTTGCCATCATTGAATGCAGACGTAAGGTGTGATGAAAAGCATACACAAGTTAATTTTGTTCTCGCAAGAGAATCGAAAAAAGAAAAGAATCGATTTTAGATTGTTTGTGGTACCATCAGCATCAGCTGTAGTTGAAGATACAAAACTGTGTGGCGGCAAAATTATATATTGTAGGTTATGTCACATGTAATTACACATTTACGTTTGAAAGCAAAAATTATAAATCTTATGCAAAATGGCTATTTTGACAAACACATGCAATTACATATGGGTTGTCAAACTGACAAGTCATATGACAAATCGATTGGTTTCTGACTCAACCACTTAACTTCATTTTTTCAAAATTTAGTTTTGTTGTTGCAAGCAGGGCAACACTTTGTGCTCCGTTACGTGAGAAAAAATTAAATTTTAATAAGTTACATTACGGAAATAATTTGCTTGTGATTTAAACTCGTAAATAAAACACTAAATTTTTAAAATCCGCAACCCTGTAAATATTTATTTTAAATTCATTTCTGCAATTAGTCATAAAGTTACACTGATTTAAGTACCGTTATGTACGCGATTCATTTCTTTTTTTGTTAATTTATGTGAAAGACACATACATATGACAAATTTTGTATAAAATCACACATCAGAAAAAAATATTTGTCAGTGAGATTATTTATTTGTAATTAAAAAAATATATTTGTTATCCTTTACATGATGATTACAATCAAAATGGAATCTGTATCTAATATTAAATTTTATTACACCAAAAAAAAGGACATTGAACGGACGACAATTTTTCCATCGAATCCTGAAGTAGCTTTGAAAATGCAAGTTCTTATAAAAAGAAAAATTAGGTAAAACATCAGGCTTATTATCACGAACGAAAGCAAAAAAATCAAACACAGGGGAAAAGAGAAATAACGACAATTAAAACAGTTTGGAAAGTGTAAATGTAGGTGAAGTAGAGAAAAAGTGCGAGAAGGAGCTGAGAGAAAATTGAAGCTGCGAAAATTGAAGATGCTCAGTTGAAAGAGGTCGTAATAATTGTGGAATCATATCTGGGTATCAAAGAGCTGAACTAACTCTTCAAATATTTTTGGACTGAAATGTCATGAGCCCAAAGAAAATCATATATTAGTTCATGTTTTTTCAATTGCTAGTAACTAGAAGTAGAAAAAATCTAAGATGGATTACTATACGACCTTCTTATGTTTTTGTAAAAATATAAATGTATTATGCGGTTTGTAAAAATATGTTTCCATCTACATTTCATGTTAACGAATGGTGTGTTTCACATAATTTAAAGAAATCTAATGGTTATGGCATAGAAACAAATGTGAGTGCTACATTTGCTTCTTGTCTGCTACATTTTTTACAAAATGAAGTAAGTAATAAAAACTTTCCTATTAGCTTGTGCAGTGATGAAAATGGAAACGTTACCCTATAAAATGCACTGATATATTTTTCAAAGGTATATTCGTGGGTCATACCCACGTGGGACTGTACAAAGTTAATTATATTGGGCATGAGTTTTTTAATAAATAATAAAAAAAAAAAAATCCATAAGGTCCGAATTAAAAACAGGTGACACAGGGGGTAACTGATATTAAATGTTTCTCCTGAAATTTTTAAAAATTAGACTATGATGATGATTGGATATCATTACCCCACCAAATAAAAAAATGACGTTTTCAATAGAAATAAACCCTCTTTACAACCAGCCCCAGAAATTGCTATTAAAAAAATTTCCTGATTTGCAAAGTCTAAAAACTTTCATTCCAGCTGATTATCTCTATTTTTGCTACCGAAAGATATATACAGGAAAATGTATAAATATTATTTTTCTTAAAAATAATTTTTTATATATACATATATTTAAATTTTATTACATACAAGTTACGAAAACGTTCTCTTTGTTAAGTGTTTAACTCATTTGTTTCGAAAAATGAAAAATTTAAATAAATTTTTAATTGAAAACTAGACATTTCTTGTTCTTATAAGTAACTTAGCACTAAAATGGAGAACGCACTTGCAACAGTTTTCTTTTCTTTCAACCACGTAATTCCATGCGTTGTACGATATATACATTTTTTTAAGAACATTAACCTCCTTATTACATTTCATCAATTTAGATTACTAAATTTTAAAAATAATTAAACATATCTTGTTTCATAACATGTGTATTATAATCTTTTATAATATTTAATATTGGGAGGTAGCCACGGAGGGCATATTGGTCGAGCCAGGTTGTTGACGAGAGTGTCTATACATCGCCAAGTGGAAGTGGGTTAGAAAACCATCCGCTGCTCATCAGAAAGGAGTTAATCCTGCTCGGTTCCAATAAAGAGACATATGAGATGCTTGCAAAGCACCTATGACCAAGTTGCTGGAGGCGTTGGTATTCTAACGCAAGGCAATGGCAACGGAGGTGTTCGACAGTTTCCTTCTCTTCCTCATCCTGACAACTTTTGCAGAAATCGTTGTAATGGAGACCCATTCTTCTTGCATGAGTTCCGAATAGGCAATGCCCAGTAATCGTTCATATTAAATCACGTAGCTGCATTTTTGGCAGCCGAAATAGCAAAGCCGTTTTTTTCTGATCCAGTAGAGACCAGATCGTCCTCGCCGTTTGACAAGTCTACTCATTGGACCATCTTACCTGGGCAGATCATATACGGCTCGATTTATTCGATTCCCGCAAGCAGAGAGGGGAATGGCACAATAGACGTCAATGGCGCTATCGTTGAGCAAAGTTCCCTTCTTTGCCAGTTCATCAGCAACGCAGTTGCCTCCAATAGTCCCATGCCCCGCACCCATTTAAGGCTGACTGTTAAATTTTTCGCCATCACATTTAAGGATGTCCGGCATTACAAGACTAAGTTTTATGTGGTAAACACACCTGTTAAGGACATAATTGCAGCTTTACTGTCGGTACAAAAGCAGATATCCCTGTTGAATATTCTGTGGTACCTTAACCAGTTTGCCGCTCTTTAGATAGCAGATATTTCTGCTTGTAAGACGTTACAGTCATTTGGAAGTCTGAAACACATTTTGATTCCAAACTCTTCCATATAAACTCCACCTCCAACCCTATCACCCCTTTTAGAGCCATCCGTGTACACACAGACTACTCCAGGTGGAGGTGCAGGACCCTCCGACAAGTCAAAGACAAAGCTTCTTGTGAAGAAGGGTGTTGGGGTACAGTAGTCAATAGGACCGGGAATGACGTTCGTGATCCACAGAATACCGGCATGACCCCATGGCCTATGGTTCCATGTATTTGTGACATTCAGTCTAATAGCTGTTTTCAAAGCAAGCCACCTGACCAGTTGGTCTACTGGAAGCCACTTAAGTATGGCAAAGAGTGCCTTCGTCGGTGTTGACCTAATGGCACCTGTTATAAGGATAGCCATATTTCGTAACACACCTTCTATAATAGATATGTGAGTTCTAATGTCTAGTGCTTTCCACCAGACAATAACTCCGTAGAGTAAGATTGGTTTGATTACCGCTTCAAGTAGCCATTTTACAATCCTTGTATTCATCCCCCAAGTTTTTCCAATGGCTTTCCTACAAAAGTATATTGCCGTAATGGCCTTAGAGGTTCTCGCCTGGATGTTCATTTCAAAGTCGGTAACCTGAAAGATGGAATCTTGTATTACCTAGAGAGTAATACAAGCTCGGTTTTGGTTGGATTAAGACTCAGCCCACTCTGTACTCCCCAGGAGAAGATCATTCTGAGTGCCGTCTCCAAGCTTTGTGTGATAATATTTATATGGATACCAGACACTGCCACCGCCACATCGTCTGCTTAGGCGATAGTCTTGAAGTTCAAGGAGTCTAGATCCCTGAAGAGCCTATTTATTGCTACATTCCATAGCAGTGGGGACAATACACCACCTTGCGTTGTGCCCCTAACCACAGTTTTGCAAATACTCGCCGCGCCAAAAGTGGACGTTATTGTCCTGACGCTCAGCAAGTTCGTTACAAATCTAATGATTGATTGGTGAATCTTCAATTCACTAAACGATTGAGTTATTGCCATCGAATCGATATTATTAAAGGCACTTTCAATATCCATGAAGGCCACCATAGTATAGTTTTTATGCTCTAGTGACTTTTCTATATGT
Source organism: Phasia obesa (assembly GCA_949628195.1). Taxonomy (NCBI): domain Eukaryota; kingdom Metazoa; phylum Arthropoda; class Insecta; order Diptera; family Tachinidae; genus Phasia; species Phasia obesa. Next base: position 36,251,600 of record OX451218.1, on the reverse strand, counting down.
CCCACAAGCGAATGAAGCGCAGTCTTAACGGATTTGCCTTTTGTACATGCATGTTGAGATGGCGAGATTCTTATCGATAGTCATCCTAATATGAATGTCAATAAGTCTCTCTAGCGTTTTGAGCAAGAAAGATGTCAGACTGATGGGTCCAAAGTCTTTTGCTTTCGCATGAGATGATGTACCTCCTTTGGGGATAAATATCACATTGCCTTGGTCCATTGATATGGAATATATGACCATGTGAGGCAGGCTTGATATATGTCTAGCAACCAGGGAGTTACCAGATCTAGATTGTTTTGTAGATCGGCGGTAATGATACCATCCGGTCCTGGAGATTTATAAGGACGGAAGCTTTTGATCGCCCAGTGTAGCTTTTCCACATCAATGTTTGCGGAGGTCGTTATACTGCACATCTGAATAGGATTCTGTTGCGAATCCATAGGTGATCGACACCCTGGAAAATTAGTGTCCATCAAGACTTCCAGCGATTCATGTGCACTAGTTGTCCAAGTTCCGTCTAATTTCTGAATATACCCAGGAATTGGCGGTTGTTTGGCAAGTACTTTACGCAGTCTGCTAGTCTCGAAAAAACTCTCAATACTGCCGCAGAAGTCTTTCCAAGATTTGCGTTTTGCGTTTTCCTAACCTGATTCTTAAATTTGTTCACAGATGATTTGTAGAGTGACCAGTTACCTGTCCTCTTTGCTTCATTGAATAATTGCTGACATATCTTACGCGCTTCGTCTATTTCAGAGGACCACCATGGTGGCCTACGAGTTGAACGATGAATCAACGGCTTACAGGACTTCCCCGTTGCCTCTTTAAAAGCATTGGTGAGTCTATTCACCGCCTCATTAATGTCTGTATTGTCCCTAATATTCATGGGATGAGCGAGTGCGACTGTGAGGAGCATTTTCTGCTTTTCCCAGTCCGTACGTCGCCTATTTATACGTTTTGTAATATTATCTTTCTTTTTAGCAATTGAAAAGATAAGATAACGATGGTCAGAGCAGAAGGAGCAGTCATTGGAGACTCTCCAGTTCTCTATCAGAAAAGCATATTGCATACTAACAAGCGTAATATCTAACACCTCTTGTCTATTTGATACAACAAAAGTAGGTTCCGAGCCCCTATTTGGAACTACTAGATTATTGTTTAATATAAAGTCAAGGATACACTCACCTCTTTTGTTGGTATCAGAGCTACCGCAGATGTGATGATGCGCATTTGCGTCGGCACCCACTATTATGGGGATACTTTTTGCCTTCGCCGCTCTGGGCATCTTTTGGACCAAACTACTGGGTAGAGGGTCGTGGTCATGTGGCATGTAGGTAGAGGATAACCACACCACAGATTCAGCCTCTTCTCAAAATGCAGTCATCGAATTTTCATCACTGTCATCAGATAGAATGAAGATGTTCAGGTGATCTTTTGCTATCAGCCACGCCTTTACCTTGCGGCCCTTCCAATTGGTCGCTGGAAGTTTCGGGGTTGGGTTTTTCATCACCTCGGTAGATACTCAGCTTGGCACTATCATAACCATAGTAAATCTTGCCTTGTCTCTTCCGAAGTGGTGACAACGATTCCTTGTTTAAGACCACAACCGCCTTCCTTGTGAGACCTTCCGGTTCTTCACTACCTTCCAGTCACTGGTTGGTAGATCAGCATTACCTCGCCGAATGATAGACAGGATTGTCGCAGGGTTCGGGTGGTTCCCTTGGAATGATCGCAATGAATCTCGGACTGCGTGGTATATCAGCGACCGGGACCACATCCAATCTAGCGCCGGGCCACACTTTCCATAGGGATGTCACTGATAGCTTTAGCTGATTTGCTGAACTTTCACTTGTACATGAAAGCAGCTTAATGTGACCTTGAAACCAGTCAGCATTCACATTTTGGGGTGCTGGAATGGATTCATTATTCAAGAAATCTTCCAGCAACTTGAGACGGATCATCTCCCATTTCTCACGAGAGATAGCCCTGTCACTAGCACTTCTGTCAATGATAGCCCTTATCAGTGAGTCTTTGGAAACCTCACTGTAAGGTCTATTTATGACTCTGGTTGATGGCTGAGTAAGCATTTTCGGACCTTTTGTGTCCGGTTGAGAATTTTGCTGTTGTATCGGCTCCTCCCTCGATCGTTGTCTTTTGGACGAAGCTGACGTAGATGGTCGGAGCTTTCAGCATTAGCTAAATGACCTTTGGCCCAGGTTAGGGAGGATTTTTCCTCCGTTGATAAATTGGTAATTAGTGTTTTACCAAATTTATCAATAATACGTTGGGCGGCACGCCCTTCGATGAAGGCCTTCTGGAGTTAATTTTGCGGTCTTTTGGGGCTGTTTTTACTGCCGTTTAGGCGGGGGGACACATTGCAACTGAACTTGTGGGCTCAGTTGGTGCAATAACCGCGGGGTTGGTCACAGCAGTCACCGGAGCACCCGAGGCAGGAATTTTTGCTGAACTGGAGTCAGCACGGACCGTAGAGATACCAGCTGAAAAGTCGAGCGGTACCTCATTTGAATTGACCTCAGCAGCCGCAATAGCTTGTGCTGCTGGGGCAACAATGCATTCGGCAGGCGAGGGTTGCCCCTGGCCCTCCTCCTGCGATATTTTGTTGTTTTGTGTATTATATTTTCTTCAGTTGTTTTGTGTTAATTGTTTTATTTTGATTTTTGTTTTTTTTTGTTTCCACGAGTATGCACGTAAGGCATATCCATGCAGCGACGGCGTACATGGATTAGGAAACTATTTTTTACACCCGACCCGTGCCTTGGCGTCCGGGGGAGCTGTTAAAGACTAGTCTTCCTTTACCATTGACTAGTCATTCAGATTCTAAGCACTGCTACCTTCACCTTAATCTTACAAGTGGGTCAATTTTGGTCCGCGTGTTAGACTGAATCGGCTACCTTGTTTAAAATTTTACAAGGCACTCCCCTGAACCATTTGTTCAATGTATCCAGAGGGATGGCTAGCTATTCTGACATCTCTCGGGCATGGAACCCTTTTGGGTGAATGGCTGCCATGGTCGAGAGGTTTCAGAAACAAGGGCTGGTTCACACCACCTAGCAGAGTCCAGCCTCTGCGCAACTGCATAGCAGAATCCACAGAGACCGGGCTCTGCCCGAGCCATGCCATACCCCCCGTGACCAGTATGGTGGTGAATCACGGAAAATATGAACATTGAGCTCGTCCCCTATCCGCCACCAGGGGACGCGTCTGATGGGAGTCCGACAACTCCACACGGAGTTGTAACATTAGTTCGAAATTATAATTATGTAAGATTTTTCAATCTGATTCTAAAGTCTCCAGCTAGGGGGTCGAAAAGGGACCCTTTAAGGAAGTGGTCTGCTTGGATATTCCACCTACATTAAAATAAAAGTCTCTGGTCCGATGTTTGTATACATTTAATATTTAATATATACAATTTGTAAGCAAGAACTAAATTAGGCACTCATATATTTTTACATTGGTGAAGGACTTGCGATTCAAAATAGTTGTATTCAGATCGCCAGACGTTTAAATGAAAATTTCATGTTTTGCCAGTGTCAACTAAAAAGTGAACTAACTATTTATAAATTTAAAACTACGGTAAGTAAGAAGGTTAATAAAGTTAATATGCTTATATGCTACAAAATGTAAGCCAGAGATTTCTATCTGTGAAAAAAAAAATTTACTGAAATATAAGTTGGTAACATTTTGAGACAATTTTTTCTTTTGCAGTACTTTAATAATAATTCAAAACAAATATGAAATTTGTAACTACGAAATTTATAGTGTTGTTTCTTTTTAATTTAGTGTCCTGTTAATGTTTTTTCTTTATTATTTATTTCTATGTGATATAGAATGAATTCATTAATCACAATCCTTTTCAAATCATCTAGTATCATATCAGTTGCAAAATAGCATTGTTTATTTTTACTATACACTAAAAATATTCAAATGTGCACCCTCCCCTTTTATGAAATTGAAATTAAAGTGCACAAAAATTTTCAAATTTAAAAAGTAACAAGAGGATAGGTATTAAAAAATTATCCCAGGGGGACCTGCATATTTTTATCTTTTATTTATTATTGGACCAATATGAGAGGTCTGTTTGATTATGTCGTGATTCTAACGCAGTATCTCTCGAATTTTTCCCCTTAACTGTTATTCATTATTGTACTGCTGTCGTGTTATCGGCAGGTTTTCTTAAACATAACTTTTACTGAAGCCAAAATTTCCATAGAAAATAATTATCTTCTTTACCAGACAGCTGCGAATTGCGTCTTTGGAACAATTCAAAGTTCATGGGTATTATTTAAATTTGTATAAATTGTAAACTCAAATGCACAAGATTATGAATTTAGCTGTTATGTTCAAAGATGTGTAAGATATCTTTCATTATTAGGCTTCAAGTGCAAAGTGACGCTTCAAGGCTTTTTTATATAAAACATATATTTATCTGAAACAAATAGTATTTTACCAGAAACATTTAACAGCTATTAAACTTATTTAACAAAAACACATAATATTAAACATATTGCAAATGGATATAAAATACTAAAAATAATCCATCCCCAACATCGAACTTTAAAACTTTAACTTCAGCCATACAATATGGGTATACCCTTCAAGCAATCCGGTAGTCGGCTACACAAATTACAGAATCTCATATATATATATACATAGTTTTCACTTATTTTTTAATTATAAAATGATAATTTGCAGTCTTTTGTGTTAATGTTATTTGGAAGGAAATATTTTACTGACTATCGAGCATTTTATGTATTAATATTTTAAATGAGGAAGAAAAGGCTGCAATTAAAAACAAATATCTAGAATATTATAAACGGAAAAATGTTATTGCATATTTTTACAACGTCACTTTATAGCTAACTGATATATATTCAAATTATAGCTAACTACAAATTGAACTTTAAGCTAACTTCTAAGTAGTCAGTAAGCCAACTGACTTCACCCTAGGACATCAGAATGTTAAAAAAGCCAGTTTATTCAACTCTATAGAAGAAAATTTCAAAGAAATAAATTTGAAAATAGTTCAAATCAAATGGCTTAATAGCGCCAATTCTATTCTTAGATTGTCAACTTTTGCTTTATAGTTCGATCCTTAAACAATTGTATTTGTGTTCTTTTGTCTTTGAGTAAAATTGAAGAACCAAATACAAAATTCTAACAAAGCCTCTTGGTGTATTAAATTTTTTTATATTTACAAATATCAATAATAAAAAATACGGCAACGTATTTAAGTATAAAAGAAATCCAAACGCGCAAGCCCCTAAAATCGTAAATTATTGTGGTTATATTTGACTAATATTTCTTATCTTGACAAAACATCATCGAGCTGTAGCGCAAGTTGTTTGTTTGTACATGAAAATGAAAACGACAAAGCAGCCCTGCTATTTAAAGCAGTACTTCTGCAAGAATTTACTTTGAGTTTTTTTTAACAAATGTTTTAATTACCAGCACTAGAAGGTAGTACAAATTCATGCATTATTGAAAAATTTTGAATTGGAAAAATATGATGAAAATAATAATAAAAATGAGATAAATTAAACGACTGCAGCAGAAATTGTGCTCTTTAGAGATGGCAAAACGATTTTTTTTTGCAAAATGAATTTAGCAATTTAATAGAATCGTCAACTTTTCAGTTGCTGATGATGGCTTTTACTTTTAAGTTGTCATAAAGGCTGTAATAGAAATTTCATTACACAGTACTAACGCAGCACTACCATGAAATAATATACAGTGGCCATATAGTCATCATTAATGAATTTCTAAAAACAGTCATTAAAACAGTAAATTAGCCTTAAACTTTGAGTTAATTTTAAGAAGGTTTAATAATTAAAATTTCAGCTACCAACAAAATAGGAATAATTACATACTAGCTTATCCTAGCTTATTGGATAATTATGAAAACTTACTTTAAAAGTAGTAGTAAATAATGTTAAGTAAAAAATAAATAAGAAATATGGAATATGGATTATGTGAGCACAAATGTGTAGTATGTATGTTGGTGTTTTTAAGATTTAACTGCATTTTACTACTTCCTGTTGCCACGTATGCTCATAGAACTGATAATAATCATCTGTCACACCAGTTTTAACACATTCAAAGAAGCTAATTATTTTATAAATACCGGATAATTCATTTTATCATATGAAATGCTTTTGATTTTTTACAATGCAATATTTTAAACGAATTGTTAAGAGCATTAAGGATTGCAAACATATGTATGTACATACGTATACTTGTCAACCTGTTTGCAATATGAGTGCTAAGCATTGTTTACTGTTGAAACATACGAAGTGAAATCAATGCAAATTTTATCACTATTTGTTATTTATGTTGCTGGTGCCGTGTTAAATTTACCATCTTGCTAAACCTTCTCTAACAACAGCATCATTTCTAAACATTTAGAGACTAAATTATTAGCAACAGTCTCATACAAATTCTTTGGGTATTCGAAGAAGTAGCGGTGACGCACAAGCCATCTCTGGCAATATGAGAAGCTATTCAAAGTAAATATCAGACCAAAAAAAAAAAAAAATGAACTCAACCTTTGAATGTTTGTTGCTTGTAGATCAGGTTAACACAAAGTCTTTATAAACTCGTATTTCTTATAAATTCCAAACAGTATTAAAGGGCCTCACATGTTGTCTTTTGTTTTTTTAATGGAAATGCCGTAACTTCCATTTTCTTTATACTTATATTTATTTTTAAATATTTCCTAAATCATTATTAGGTGAAGTTTTCTAAATTTTTGCTTGAAGAAATATCTTTTGCAGGTTTCTGAGGTTTTTCTTCCAAAAATGCTTTATTAGATGACACATAATACACCACTTTGCAATCATTTGATATGAAAGTGTTATTATCATTAACAATACTGTTTCTCAAGATGCCATATTTTACTTGTCTAGCTTATGACTGCAGATTTTGTTCGTTTCAAGTTTGAAAATGTAAAATTATTCATAGCATATACAAAGCCGTTTTTTTCGGATATACTTATTCTTAAATACGCACTTGTTTAATAATTTTCACTTTATTGTGTTCTATTTACCCAAATATAAGTACGACTAGATGAAGTTCAAGACACAAAAATGCTTAGATTACTGTTATAACTTAACACAAATTAATTCACACGTAAAATATAAAATATATTTTTAATTTATTTGCTCCATTATTTTTTTTTATAATTAAATTGGAAACCAAATTACTTGCTTAGAAGTTTTTCTGAAAAAAATTATACAAATTTAGCAAAAGGAAAAAGCCAAAATTTAGGGCTAAAATATTTATTTGAAAATTTAATAAAGTTTTTAGTCGAAATGTTGGGTTTAAAACTTTGCTATATCTATGTGACATCCATTGATTTCGAACGTAGATTTAACTGATAAATTACAACAATACAAACTAAAATAAAAATAATAATTATTTAATATTATGCTAATTACCCATAACGTTTAATAATAAAAATGCAATTTATTTGTTGGGGGAAAAGAGCTAGTTCCTATACTGGAGCTAGTTCCTATACACTGGTTGCTCAGGCCAGATCATCAGGAACAGAGTTGTCAACTTTGAAATTTCAAAACGCACCAAAGTGGAGAAAAAAACGCACCATTTAAGAGAAAACGCACCAAGTTTTACAATTTTTTTATATTTAAAATCTTGAATGAATTAATTTTCCAAAAAAAGTATAATATTTTTGTTTTAAAAATATAACAATAAAACAGCCTTAAAGCTAAAGATTAAAAAAAAAAACAAAATTAAGTCATAAAACTTAACAAAAATAAAAAAATTTGTATTTAATTATTTTTATTTTCAAGCTTTAGGTCGTTAATTATTTTTATTTTTATTGAGATTATTTTTATTTTTATTGAGAATAAAAATAAAAATAATTAACGACCTAAAGCTTGAAAATAAAAAAAAATTAAATACAAATTATTAAAAAGGTCAAATAAACTATATTAAAATAAAAATAAAAAAACTAAACAAATATGTTTGTATTCAGTTGTACTAGATAATACATTTTTTTATTTCATATATTGCATTCACAACTTTTTAAATATAAATCAGCGATCATTCACAATATACATAGTTTAACATAAAACTTAACAAAAACATTTAACTTCAGTCCAAAATTCTAATGTTGAATCAATATTTTTCCATTGCATAAGGTAAACCATTTTTAATACTAGACAATATTTCGATATCGGATGCAAATTGTACTGCTAATGGCATGATATCATTTTTGCAATGAGATAAAACATTTTTACGTTTAAAACGTTAATTTTTTGAAATATTTCAACATTAGAAGGCAGTCTCGCCCGAATCTCTTCAATTAATTTTTTGGTGAATTTACAACAAGTTTTTGATATATCTTTCTTTGCTTCAGTGCTTATTTTCTTTAATGCACAAGCTTCTTCAAACTTAAAACCCAAATAACAAATATCAAGCGATGTATTGATATCACCTGTTAAAACATTCGAATTCAATGTCAGGCTCAGTGAGTTTGGATATCAAAATTTTTAAGAGATTGTGCAAATCATCAAATAATTTAGTCTGGTCGGCATTTTTTGATTCAAATGCGAGATTAACAGGTTGCACCTCTTTTAAAATATCAGATAAATATACTAAGTAAACATAATTAATATCATCATTGTATATATTTTTTAGTTGGTTAGAAAAAAATATTGTTGAGATGTTGGAAATTTATTAAATAGCGTTTTGAATTCAAGCCATATTTTTAAAATTGTTTTGACTTTTCTATTAAAAGCCAACGAGTGTCTGCAATCAATGGAACTCTTTATCAGTATACTCATTATCAGTATTTATTAATTGATATATTTGTTCGCAGGTCTTTTGCCTAACAGCTGAATGGGAAAACCAATGTGTTTTGTAGGGATAGCAAATTCCTTACAGTGAAATTTTTCTTTTTTTAACATAACAAAATTAATACAACAACAATACCGTTTTACTTTGTGCATATGATTTGGTATGTCTTAAACATCATTACTAGTTGTTCTTATTATGGTCTGTAAAAATGACTATAAATATTTTGTACTGTAGGTGCCACCAAAAATTAAAAAAGCACCAATATTTAAAAAAAAGCGCACCACGCACCAACTCGTGAAATTTTCGCACAAAAAAATTGAAAAAAATTGAAAAAATTGGTGCGAAACGCACCAAGTTGACAACGCTGATCAGGAAACCTTTTTCCTAATTTTAGAGAAGCAAAAAATAGTCTATAAGTAATAAAATTCTACGAAACACAATAAGAAGTATGCATGTTAATAGAATAATATTACAGAATATTAAAGCTTCAACAAATAAACCACGTTTTTATTTTTCCTTACTGTCCTTCTACAATTGGATGGTTTTTTTGCCATCACTGAATGCAGGTATTTAGAAACATCAAATGCAAGCAAATTTTATTGATTCCTTCTCTGGACCTTTCATCGGATCATTCTCCAACTTTCTTAACGCTATCCGATCACCAACAAAATATGGACCGAAATCAATTACACTGCCCAAATAGAAAGACGAATTGGCTTAAATATAAAATGTATGTAAGCGCACACCTGCCGCAAAACACTTTACTAAAAACCGAAGGTGAAATACAGTCGGCTGTAAGCCAACTAACAAATATACTGATTGACGCTGCTAAGTTATCAACGCCCACCACCTCTTTATGTACAAAAAAATCTACCAATGCTCCAAGTCACATTCAATCTCTAGTAAGAGAAAAGAGACGACTAAGGCGACAATGGCAAGAATATCGCTCGCCGTTTTTAAAAACACAACTAAACCAATGTCAGAAAATGTTGCGTGAGGCCCTTCAGAAGGAAAAAGAATTAAATCTGGGCAAATTTTTCCGGAACTTAGATGCCACCGAGAAGACGACTACAGCCTTTGGAAGGCAGTCCGAAAGATGAAATGTCCTATTGTTTATGAGGCACCAATTCGCCTACAAAATGGTAAATGGGCAAGAAACTCCAACGAGAAGGTTGAAGAGTTTGCCAACCACCTGGAGACGGTTTTTGTCCCTAATGAAACTGACTCTTGTTTACCACCAACAGCGGTTCAACAACGTGTTCTTCACCCGCTAAAAATTCGTCTACCCGCGCTGAAAGCAGTTGTCAGTGATCTAAATCCAAAAAAGTCTCCCGGTAGTGACAAAATCACTAATACTATGATTATCAACCTGCCAAATTCTGCTTTGAGAACCGTTATGTTTATTTTTAATTCAATATTAAGAACTGGTTACTTTCCATCGTCTTGGAAACAATCGGAAATAGTTATGATCCCCAAGCCTGGTAGATGTTACGCAGGTGTCATCATATCGTCCAATCAGCTTATTGCCCGTTCTCTCAAAAATATTTGAAAGGCTAGTTTTAAAATCTTTAGTGTCGTATATTGATTCGATGAACTTAATCCCGAACCACCAATTTGGGTTTAGGAAGAAGCACAGCACCATCGAACAAGTGCATAGAATTACGAACTTAATTCGTGAAACTTTTGAAAATAAGCAGTACTGTTCGGCACTATTTATTGACATATCGCAAGCGTTCGACAAAGTCTGGCACGAAGGCCTTATATTTAAAATTTCAACACTGCTTCCCGAAAACATACACAAACTACTTACGAGCTATTTGGTGAACAGGTCTTTCGTAGTAAGATCCAAAAGTACTTATTCGTCAATCAAACGAATTTCAGCTGGTGTCCCTCAGGGAAGTATACTTGGGCCATTCCTATACCTACTGTATACCGCAGATTTGCCTACAAGTCCACTCACACACACATCCACATTTGCTGATGACACAGCGTTTTTAAGTATCCACAAACAGCCGGACGTGGCATCACAACAACTTCAAACCCACATTGTTGACTTGGAGAAATGGCTGCACAAGTGGAAAATAAAGGTCAATGCCTCGAAAAGCGTTCACATGACTTTTACGTTAAGACAGTAGAACTGTCTACCCATTTCCATAAATGGTGTTACAATTCCAGAGCAGAGCCAAGTTAGATACTTGGGAATACATCTCGACCGGCGTCTCACGTGGGTCCATCATATTGCAGCCAAAATTACACAGCTGAAAATTAAAACTACTCAACTTTTCTGGCTAATTGGGCCACACTCTTCATTAAATTTAGATCTCAAAGTATTACTATACAAAGCAGCTTTAAAACCAATATGGTCTTATGGTATCCAGTTATGGGGCTCCGCCTCCGCATCAAATGTTGAGAAGTTACAAAGAATACAGTCAAAGATTTTAAGAATTATTACGTGCGCTCCTTGGTATATACGCAACAACAACATCTACAAGGACCTCAATATTCCTACCATCCGAGAAGAGATAAAAAAATCGTGCACGAGCTACGTCGCAAAAGTTACTGTCCATCCAAATCCACTTGCTAGGGATTTGCTTTTATTCGAGTGCCATAGACGTCTCAAGAGGGTGCAAACTCTTGATTTAGCAAGATAAAATTTCTCTCGAACTAATCGTTGAGTGCTGCAGTGGCAGTACCAACTTAAATATTATTTAGGTTAAGATTTCAATACTTATTGTGAATGTCAACAGACAGATTCAATAATAAAATTAATAGTTACAAAAAAAAAAAAAACTGAATGCAGACGTAAGGTGTGATGAAGCATACACAAGTTAATTTTGTTCTCGCAAGAGAATCGAAAAATAACAAGTGTTGCCAAAGGTTTGTACAAGCAGTTGCATATTTAGTTATTAATAAAATTTTTGGGAATTTAAATATTAATTATTTAATATTATGCTAATTACCCATTACGTTTTATAATAAAAATGCAATTTATTTGTAGCATTTTTATATGGGTAATTAGCATAATATTAAATAATTAATATTTAAATTCCCAAAAATTTAATTAATAAAATAAAAATATTCATTCCATTTCTCAACGTTGGATAGTTTTATTGTGTGTTAATTTGTAGCCCACTCTTTTTTCAGCTTTTGTGAGCTTGATGCCAAATAGCGTTGTATATAATTTTCTGAATTCGACGCAATGTAATCCGAGAGTTGGCCACGCTCATATCATACAGATATTAGATAACTTCATCATAAAAATCGAGGTTTTCATATACGGCTATACATGGCATCTTTGTTTTTATTAATGTATATATGCATGTATGTATGTATATGCATTTTTGGATCCCTGTCAATTCGTCTTTAACTCTTTAAGCGTGTTCTATATCCTCTCAAAACAATCCTTTGAAGGATATCTTTGCTTTTTACGTTACATTGCGATTTAGAAAATAATTATTTTTAAAACTTTTATATATTTATTACCATCCAAAATTTATAGTTTTGGTTATAAATTCAGTTAAATCAGTAAGTATTTCAGTAAGGTATAGACAGGAAACTAAATAAGAGAAAATTTAATTTTATATAATCTCATTTAAAACAGAACATAGTTGCCAAATTTTAATTTATTACTTTAACTCTGCTTTGGCATATATTTTTTGTATAATGTGCGAGTAGGTAAAGTAGACTGTCACAATAGATTTATTGGTTTTTCATTTTTTATTTTGTTTCAAATTCAAAGCATTAGAGTAAAAATGGTAGAGTAATAGTATTTTATAACTAAACAAAATCTATTTAACAAATAAATCATAGAATTCATTACTTAAAGTTGCGGAAATAAAACAGAATTTATATGGTAAAATTGTTCGGTCTTGCTTTTATATATAACTAGCTGACCCGGTCCGCGTTGCTGGGCCTAAGAAAACATTAGTGTTGTATTACCACACGATCTAAATTGAGCTTTTAACGAAATTTACGGCCTTTAAATAAATATCCATGGAATGAATACCTATCATAAAGTTATTTTAAAGAATAACTTACACATGGTGTATTTAAAGCAAATTGGAAATTATATTTATTTATTACTTCATCGTAAGTCCAACAGATAGACAATGTTTTTTGTTTTTTTAATGGTGTAAAAACGTATCCATTTTTTGGCGTGCCAACTCGGGTGCAAGCCACATACAACTGGCCCTGGTAAAAATATGAATTTTCCAAAATTAAGCCAGCAATAGTCAATGATTGGCCTTTGAATCTGCCACCGATGATTGTTGCCTCAATTATATTTGGTGAACAATTTTTGATGGTCACTCTGGTTCTGTTGCATAACTTTGGTGCGTTTAAGTTGCGAATAAGAATTACAGGTGACCCAACATTTAATGTTAGTACATGCGTTGGCATTCCGGGTGGTTCCAATGAATTCAAAAATTCAGTGGGATAATTGACGGCTTGTTCCTCATCCGTTACTGTGTTGATCGATTTGTATTTGATTAATTTGCCGGACAGTTTCAATTAAATTTGCTCATTGAGCTTGTTGACATCATAATTTTTTGGTGCCAAAATTGCACGTTCGCACAGCCAATCCGGATTTTTGTAGGAGGTTGTTAGACTTGGGAATACCTTGTCGACAACGGCTTGAATATTCATTTGCATTTGACATAGGCGGGAACGAAATCTCGCTCGTTGCGCGATTAATTGGAATGTTTCCATTTCCGATGTCCAAAAGTTGTACAACAATTAACGCAAAAAAAATCAAATGCAGTAAGTGAGCAATTGAAAGAAAAGTTTGTTTGAATGTACCGTTAATTCTTATCAGCGTTTGAAAAAAACTCAAAAATGTGCACAAAATGTAGGTACCTTAAATGCAAGAGTACACAAAGTTGTTTATCATCGATTGATAATATAATATTATTTTTAACTTATTGTACAATGTTGCACCTTAGTAAGCGCGGAATATCTTATGTTATCGAATGACGTACATAAACCGAAAACTCGGACTTTTGAATGCAACATTTCGAAAGTTTTAAAATTTTGATATTGGATTATTATTAACATAGGTTTTTTGTAAATATCTTCAAAACTACATAACCGATTTAAGAGTTTGATATCTCGTTTTGAAAAAAAAAATAAATAAATATATGTATATGTATATGTCATTGGTGGCTCAATATTAAAATTGGATTTTGCACGCTCTTCCACCCGCAGAACGAAAATCAAAAATCAGACTTCACAGTAAATATTCTGAAGTTTCCCTGAAAATTTCATCAAAATCGGCCTAGCCGTTTTGGAGTCTATACGCTATATACATACATACATCCTCTTTTATATATATATAGATAGAAGATAGATAGATAGTATGTGCTCGTATATAGCCGAAGAATAATATAATTTCAGATTTCCATGCAGTATTTTATATATTACATATACCACGTTTATACGTAGCCTAATCGCAAATAAAAATTATTCGCAAATAATTAACTCACTGTTTACACGTCAATTTGGATTCGGGAGTTTCTTATTTTAAATAATACCGGATGGGAAAATTAGAATTATTTGGTAGCACTGTTAAAGGAAAACATATGACAGAACGTGTGACGTAAAAATAAGAATTCAGACATAAAAAAATCAAAAAATATTATTTTTCTTGCTATTCAATTAATGCAAAGAAGAATCGAAATGTTACAAAAACGTTTGAATAAAAGACATTTAATTTTTTTAATCGCGTGTAAACGAAGACAACAAATAATTCTTGAAAATTTGAAAAGTGAATATTTGATACCTATAACAAAAGCTGTTTTAAAGGAACGCAGGAAAGGCGATTTAAAGCACGGCCTAGAAATGACCACTACTGGACATTGATTCAAGGGCCACAAAACGAGGAGTTATACTTTGAATCGATGCGCATGAATAAATCGTCATTTCTCATATTGTGTAATTTAATTAAACCTCATCTGGTTAAGAAGAAGGTTTATTTAACCGTACCTGTTCCGCCCGAAAAACAAATTGCTATTTGTTTATACAAGTTGGCCTCATGTACCGAGTATAGAGTGATGGGAGATGTTTTCAGAGTGCATATGTCTACTAAGGACTTCCTAAAATTCATAAAATTAGAATAATGCCTAAAGATTTGAAAAAATGTCCAACATACCAAATCTAATTGGAAAAGGTTTTTAAGGGCCTGTTTTTATAAACCATAACCTTCTCACATGTGTGTTTCGTTTTCAAACGATAAAGCTTTAAATTTGGTATTTATAAAACATTTTTTTTTCGTTCTTTTTTCATTCTGAAGTATAGAAAGCTTTTTATACACTCAAAAAATGGTGTTCGTTAAATCAACTGAAAAAATAAAATAGTTGAAAATACAGTTAACCCGAATAATTTTTATTTTTTTTTAAATGTTGAAAAATCAAACCAAAAAAATCCGTAAAACAAATGTTTTTTCTTTAATTCAAACTTGCAAGAAATAAAATGCACGTTCCGTTGGAATTACTGCATTTATTTTTTAAAATTCCAATCCAATAAAAGTAACAACAAATATCATTAAAATCAACGCTATTTCCGTATTTTTTGCTATTTTTACTTCAAGAATATAACTAAAAATTACGTAAATATGTGTAATTTATTTCAAAATAAACGTTTAAGTCAGTTAAATAATTTTTTTCTCTTCATTTTTAATGTTTATCCATTTAGAAATAATTTTACGGAATACTTTTTTAATAAACCAAAATCAGTTACTGTAATATTATTTTGAGTGTAGAAACAAAAAATAAATTAAAAAATTTAAAGCTCTTTTATCACTCACATGAAAAATACTAAAACGTAAATGTGTTTTGTTTCGTTTAATTTACGAAAGGACATAATATTTCATTTAATAAAAACAGGCCCTAAATCTATAATTGTATTATTTTTTTCTGTTTTGCCGCCTGCAAATGGATATTTGGATTTTATATATTGAAAGGCATGGCCATCGATGGTAATGCAAGCTATTGTCGATGACAAATATACGTATGTATTTAGAGAAATTATCTGCTTAAAAATAAAAAGCATCTGCTCTTGTTTCTTTGAGTTTCAGAAATGTAAGCATTAAATTTCCCGGGAGCATTTACGATGCAGCGGTATTTAAGGATTCACGTGTTTTTCTTCATGCATCTGAACAAATTCAACCATACACTTTTTCGATAAATGAAGGAAGCATTCCCCTTATGCTAGTAGATGATCCAGCATACCCCTTATTGGAAAGGCTATTAAAGCCATATACAGGTACTCTAACATGTTCTGAGGAGTCTTTTAACTGCAGTTTGAGTTCAGCACGTGTGTGTGCGTTTAAAGGAAGGTGGCGCTGTTTTTCAAAACGTACGGATATATCTATCTCCATAGTTGCTAAAGTAGTGGTAGCTTGTACAATACTACACAACTTTTGTGAAAAACAAAAGGAGAATTATTACAGAGTTCGGAATGAAAATGATGAAATCAAGAATCCTTTCCAGCAGCCGAATTAATTGACGTCAACAAGAGCTAATCCAGGCGAATATTTCGATACAAAATATTCCTGAATTTAAAAATAATATCAACCTTAACGAATAAAATTTATTTCCTTTATTATAAAAGTGTTAAGTAAATACCGTATGCAAAATCCGTATTCCTACACCTCCAGTTTTCGCAAAAACGTTTACCGTTTAATAAAATAAACAAATAAAAATACCTTTTTTGAATAATTTTAAGCAAAATATTTTATTTAACAAAACAAACGAAAAAAATTTTAATTCAATATTTTGTCTGAATTCTGTAAGTAAATAACTGCTTAAAAGTAAAAAATTTATGTACCTTTACATTTGTAGAAGTGTTTGAAAAACGGATTCAGTTATTATAACTGTAATTTTGAATACAGATGAAGTTTGAAGTCAAGCTTAAGTTCGTTTTATGCTCTCTAAGAAAGAATAATTTAAATTACAAATTAGTAATTTAAAATTTTCTTTCTTAGAGAGAATGAAACGAACTTAAACTTGACTACAAATTTAATCTGCATGCAAAATAAATATTTCAATATAAGTAATATTAAGAAGCTACATTGGTTGGTAGTACCATAAAGCGATATATAAAATTTACCTGAAATTAAAAAAAGTTAAGCGCTGGTTAAGTATTTAACTTTTTCTTAGTATTTTATTATAACTTACATTTTAACCTTTCTGACTATTTTCATTTTTGTGCGACACATTCGCATTTCTCGGTCTCTCAGACCGATTTCAAGTATTTCTCGGTATCTCAAAACTATTCTTAAATTTTCAAAACCTGTGCAGTGGACATATTTTATCTGAAATAACTGAAGTAAAAAAAAAAACAATATTTGGCATTTTTGATCCTAGACCTAATATAAAAATAAAAAAAAATTCATTCACAAAAAACAACATTTATAAAATGTTGTTTTTCTATTAACATATATTTTAGAAGTAAACAAAAAAATAAAATGAATTCAAGAAAAAACAGGAACACTAAAAATTTAATTTCAAAATGCCTAAAATATATGCCTCATTATGAGGTTAGTCTTTGTAAATTTCAATCAGTCGTTAGAGTTTGTGGCTCGATTCAGCGTCCCGTAAATCTTCAACATCACTTTTCTCGGAGTCTTCTTGTTCAGTATCAGTATTTGCTTCATACACATCAATATTATATTCGTATTCAGTACCACTTTCCACATCAGAATCTAGATCTGAATCGATTTCATTCAGAATAGCTCTTATGCGCTCAATATCTGCCATATCTAAAGAAAATCTCACGATAATTAACTTTAAACATAATTCTTTTTTTAATTCATATAAACTGATCGCTAATTGTCCATTTTCATCTAAAAATTTCCAATTTAGCAAAATCAACGAAAATGTGACACTTAACTATAAGTCGGTCTCACAGACCGTCTGATTAGCAATCACCGGCACAACACTTCAACTCTAACGCACTTGTTACACTAAACGTTGTATAATGAGAAATAATGAAGATACTGAGAGAATTATGGAACTGCCATTTTTTGTTTTTGCGAAATTAACACAAAAGTGATTCATCGGTCTCACAGACCGACGAAATGGTCAGGAAGGTTAAGTATTTCTAGCAATATTTCTCTGGTTACTTTACGTTCTTCTGCCATCATTTGATTTGTTTCTAGTAACTGCTTTTCGTATTTGGCGACGTTCTTCTTCCATAAATGATTAATTTTCCTTTTTTATTAGCTTTAAAACAGACTGTTATATCTGCAGCAATTTCAAATAAAGTCGTCTGAATAGCATAGTTGGGGGTAGTGCACTAATTCTGCAATCTTCACTCACACTGAGTGATATTGCAAAATTATTGCATTCGTTTTTTTGATGTCTAATGGTGATTGCAAAATTTGCAGCCTCAATCAACATTAGTGATGGTGAGTTAAAAAGTCTTTGCACTAAAATTTAATTATTTTGATTTCAAAAAATGCAATCAGCAATATATTGCAACTTTTTTTTCTTCACTCAAGTTGATTGCAAGAAGAAATTTTGCATTCAATTTGAGGGTCAATTTGATTTATCGTTATTTTTGTTCACTAATTCAAAAGTGAAGACTAATACTTCATTAAAAATATAATTCAATTTATTTTATATTTATTAATGATTATATAAAACAGTAAATTAATTTATATATGTAACATAAATATACGAGTATGACCATCTAGACCTTCAAAAATTAATTTAATTAATTTTTAGTTTAACAAACTTTTTTATTTCCATAAACAAAATGGATACATAAAAAAAGTAAAATTCAAAAAATTATTTGCAACAAACTTTTCAAAACTGTTACCACCAAATTTTGTATCTTCTGAGTGTCTACCAGTCCACTAAAGAAAAATAAAGGCCTCACAGGTGCAAAAGAAGGCAAATGCGTGTTAAATTTTAAATACTTTTGCCTAATTACTGGATATTTGTTAAGACAACCCAATTCAGTCTCAAAATCCAGTAGAGAAGTATTTAATTCTCTTCATATGCTATCATTTTGTTCTACTGTTGAATTATCTAATATCAAAGATATGAGAAGACTCGTGATTTAAACAATTGTTTTATTTACTTCGTCAATTGCACTAAAATCTAGGAATCTAACTTGCCTAGTAATGTTCGAACTGACTTTGAAAATTTATATGTAACTGTTATATAGTATTAATAATTAATTTGCTACCATTATGTACCTTGTTTCAATACTGAATAAAAAATTCATTACGTTACATCACTTTTTTTATTTTGGTGTAAAATATTCAAAAACAAAAAAAAAACGAATTTATTTCAAAATTCTCATGACCAATAATTTTTGAAAGTTGATTGAGAGTATGAATAAATGCAGCTTTTTATTGATTGCAAGTAAAAATTTTGCAATCAATTGATTTTTTTTTTGATTGCAAGTAAAAATTTTGCAATCAATTGAGTGAGTGAAGAATTCTTGCACTAAATCTGTGCAAACATTTGCACTACCACTAAATTCTTTTGATTGCTAGTGCAGCTTTGCAGTTTATCACTAAGCTGCAAAAAAAAATAGTGCAATAATTTCTTTTGCAATATAATTTAGTTGTAGTGCAATGCTGATTTCAATCAAAATTTAGTGCACTACCCCCATCTATGCTGAATACCGCTCCCTTAAATACAACAAAACACTTGAAAAAAAACTATAAGTCATGATATAATGTGACTTACTTTTTTTCTTTGGGACTTTTTTACTATTTTGTTGACTAGGACGAATTAAAACAGATGTACTTAAAACATTAGATTCACAGAAAGATTCATCCAAAAACTCTACTATTATCTCTACATCTAGCAAGTCTTCTTCTTCGAACATGGTTTCCACTATAGTTGTGTCTAAGCCCACTGCAGCCGAAACTGGTCGATTTTCTAGCAGATCATTTAAATCGTTGTAGTGTTCCATAGTTTGGCGCCCAGACCACCTTTGTTGCCGCGCTATATTTTAAAATAATCTTTTTTTGAGTGTGCGGAATTTCGACTTTATTTGTTCACTGTTTTTAAAACCTGTAGTTTTTAATTGGTTAATTTAAATAACAATTGTAAATATCTAAATTATAATTTGCCAGATTACCTTTGGTAGAGAATTCCTTCGCAAGGTGAATATATACATTTTTATTGCGGCGTGTTTGGTAGATAGATAAGTTTGATAAGTTTGCTTAAATAGAAAAGTAATAACAATTGAAAGTACCAAGTAGATAGATACGAAGAGTACTGATGACGGACTTAGCTGTCTATAAAATGCATTCTGCTCTGCTGGTGTCTAATTTTTCTTTATCTTTTTATAATTAAGAACTTAAGCTCAAATAAATAATTTATTCATTTAAAAATAGTTCAAATAAAATTCATATCATAAATAAAATATAAATAAAAAATTACTTCACTTTTTATGCAGCAAATTTTTCTATTTGCAATATTTTTATTTGTGAATAAGTGCTGCGTATAAAGTAATAGATAGCCAACTCTCCCAATATCAGAAAAGTGGCTATAAACGTCTTTACACAACACAACGGGAACGGTGTAAATTCAACACACATAGGGGAGTGGAATTATTACTCAGATTTGTACTTTATCGCGTAGATATATCGCTGCACTTTTCAAATATGTAAATAATTTAAATTTTTAAACTCAAAATTTATTAATAACTAGTGTATTTTACCCGGCGTTGCCTGGGTTCACCCTTAAAGCCCTTCTAAGTGCTTGTGAAATGATTAACCTTTTTCGGTTTTGTCCACCCTGTATGTTGACTCTCAACAGAGGAGAAACAATTTATAGTTAAGAGACAAAGCATTTGCATACATCTCAACAACAGCATCAAATATCGGGTTCAACCAATCGAGGAGGTGATTAAGGAAACGAAAAGAAAAAAAAGTAACACATACCTATGATACAATGCAGGTGTATAGCAAGTAAATATTCAAATGGTCAGCGCACAAATAAAATGACGATCGAAGCCACGACCGAAAAGATTCAGCTCAACATTCCAATTAGAAAGACCCAATGTTATTATACACATAAGACATTACGATACATGGTTTGGTAACTATTCAACTGATATCAAAATATCATAATATGGAAAATTGAGGGCATTTTGTTGGTACTTGTATGGGAATATATAGGAAAATGTAAATGCAATATACCGGAACCACTGGGCCGATTTCGTGCAAACTTCACACAAACCATCTACAGACCATCCCCAACATACATTGAAATTTTGGCTAAAAGCGGTTGACCCGTTTCCGCAGTTAGTGGTGATATCAAAGTGTACACTTTTTTTTTATATATATTCAACAATTTAATGTATTTCCAAGTTTTTAACAAATTAATATATCAGCACATGAATATATCAGAAAAAATACAAAATTCTTCTTCTTATTTAAAAACAAAATAAATATTTAATTTTAACATCTTAATTTGATTGTATAAAAATATACATACATATTTTTTTATAAAACATTTTATCCAACTACATGTGTGCACTTTAGTTGCTGTGGGAAATATTTTTAAAAACTAACACGTATACAAATGTTTCTACCAATACATTCTTAGATTTAGGTTTTTTGACAAAAGACTTAGGTTTTTAAAATTTCAGTTGGCTATCTATGTGTAATCTATGGATATAACTATATTAAGCAAAGATATAATGATTAAAAATTAATTCTTAAATAAAGTATTTATATTGCAAAGTACAATTTAAAAACAATTCAACAAAACCTTGGACCAAATCGTATTTGTGTGAATTAATTATGCAATTTTTTTTTACAGATTTGCGTTACGATTGGGTGAAAATTCATTGGATTACGACGTAGATTTTCTTAAAAAAATAATTTTTTTATAAAGACAACAGTACCTATTAAGCTGCTAGCTTGCCTGCATAAATCACCCATAGCCTTTGGCGTAAATCGAACCCTCAACCCTCAGGCTAGCGCACTACCGTCAGTCTTACTGTCACTTAGCGGAGATGTCAATAAATATTTAATTAAAAATTATTAATTACCTTCTAATAATAAAAGCTTAAAAAATAATCACAGTCCAGTTTACATAAATAAATAGATAAATAATAAATAAATAAATAAAAACAAAAACACAGTGAAACTGATAATATGACAAAAGTGAGAAAAAATATTTAATTTCAGTAAATTATGAATAACATGTCGTTAGATATAAAAAATAGATTTCTGTACACAATACATTATCTGGTTCGACTTAATTTATCCTAAATGATTCTCAAGTACATATATTTTTAAAATATTCAGTTGAAATTTTTTTATTATTTTTTTAATTGCAAGTAATGATTATTGCTGAATTACATTTTCAATTATGTAATGTGCAATTTAAAGTGCTCAAATACAAATTATATGAAATTGTAATTGAGATTTTTCAGGTACAATTATAGCTATAAGTAATTGGCTTTCAGTAATAAATACTAATTTAAAATTCTTATACATTTAATGATTTAAATTACAATTATTAATGTGTAATTGATTGGATGTTCCAATCTAATCAATTACAAACACAATAGTGTAATTGTTGTTGTAATTCAGATGTAATTGAAACCCCCAGGTCTGTTATGCTTACATATACATATATTATAAAAAATTACTTTCAATGACACATGTGGAAATAAAAAAAATTTTCTCACTGGTTTTATAAACTAAAATAATTTATTTTATTTTAATAAAAAAATTTCCCCCTCCAGCACACATAAAAGTAAAATAAAACCTTTCAATCATTTTTAGCAAATGGCAATAAAAACTTAATCCCAGTCCCTTTATTTTTCTTTTTTTAAATTCTACGCTTACTATGAAGCATATGGCAGTGAAAAAGATATAAAAGATTATGTTGACCATAAAAGAATTTTGTGCGCTTTGCTTTTTACAAAAACCTTTTAGCATCCATTAAGTTTTTTTATATAATTTTAACAATTAATAAAAAAAACCTACAATGTTTGTTGTCACATCGGCCTTTTTTCATTGACTGTCAGGTAAATATTTTAATATCAATAGTATTTAAAAACATTTAATCCGTTAAATTACTGCGTCTAAATGTGGATGTGACATCATGCTATAAAAACAGATAAATATATGTATAAATATGCATACAGAACGTGGGAGCAAATTTAATACTCTGAGAATAAATTGTATTTTTTCAATACAGAGAAAAAAATTTAAACATAAATAGTAGAAACTGATTTTATAGCTTTTGGTAATACAAACTATAAATTATTTCATAAATAGTGTAATTTTGACTTTAACTTTATTTGAAAATAAATGACTCAACCAAGGTATATTTATCTTACTAGGTAGTGTCGTCCGCCCAGCTGATTTAGTAGTTCGACATGTCAAAAGTTTTATGTGTTCAGAAATTTTATAGTGTAGAAGTGAGAAAGCAATAAAACACATACACGCTTTCTCAATTTTCCTATATGTTTTTTGACATTTCGAACTACAAAGCAACAACAAAATGCCATGTTGTTCTTGTATTGTTGTATTTGTTGTAGGTAGTAAAATAAATATACCTTGGACTCAACATTTAATTTTAAAAATTTTTTATTTGTTATGTGGAAAAAGTAAATAACATATTTTAACATTCAAATCTTTATGAAGTGTTAATATTAATTATTTAGTTTTAGATATGAATAATAATCAGCAGAAGAAAGTTATAATTAAAATAAGTTTTAAATGTAACGTAAATTTTAAAATCGCTTAAAGTTGTAACTAAAAATCTAAATGTAAGTAACAAGTCACTTAGATCATTTTTAGTAAATATCGCTTTATTTCCCAAATTTTTATGACTGAAATGCGGAAGGATTTTAGTGGTAGAATTTTTTAACGTGTAATTAAGTTATTTGCCTTTTTTATTTTTACTAATTTATTTATTTTTACTATGCACAATAAATATTTAAAATAAACATAAAACACTAGAAAAGAAGTAAGTTTAAATTGTTTTTAGCACCATGTTATTTGTGCTTACTAACGAAAAACTGAAACAGTCTACTTTATATTATTCCCACTTGGCTATTGTTACTCCAATTATAATAAATTCTTGCGACTTAAGTAGCACTACTAACACCAGTAACATAATAACATCAAACCATTGCTTTAAAATACTTAAATAAACAACATTTGTATAGGCTGCTTGCATCCCCGTTAAGCCAAGAACTAACTGTCTAACAACAAACATTAACAAAAGCAATGAGGAGAAATAAAAGGAAAGCAAAATGAAATATTAGAATATACTACGAGTAGTTGCTTTAATAATTACAAAAACCACGAAAGCGATAGAGACAAAAACATTAAGCAGTTAAAAACTTTAATTGCTGGTTTTGCTGATGCAAAGCAGTTTATGCGAAAACAAAAGTGAAGTAATTTTAAAAAGGCTGTAGGTTTCTTACATTGCTTCTTTTTTAGCTGCATGTTTGTTTATTATGTATATATGTATGAGTGTGTTAAAATGAACTAGGCATTTTTGTATAATTTAAATATATATACGAGTAAAATGTTGCTTCTAAAATTGGGGTTATTAAAAAGATAATAGCATTATTGCTTAAAATAAATTGTGAATTTGCAGTTAGTTCAATTTGACATTATCTCTCAGCAGTTTTTCTGGGTATATTTCGGTAGCTACAGGTCAACATTTTTTTCCAGTTGTTAAATTTTTGTGGTTATAATGCGAATAATACCATTATATCCTCAAAGAAATAATCTAATTACTTTCTACTGCTACGAGGTGAAGCTGGGATCGACAGCTTGGTTTGATGTCAAGTATGCAACCAATATTTTCTCCAAGTTCCAAAAATGGAGCGCTTTCTTATTAAGTTACATATTTACCTATATTATTCGAACTTCTACATCAAATTTAAAATTATGCGATCAAAAAATCGATTACATATGTACATGAAAAAAATTTTTTTCTTTCATAATACGCTTAAAATAGTTACATTACCAATAATGTAATAGTAGCTAGAATTTAAATTTTATATCGTTAGTGATGCCCACTTATTTGAAAAATGCTCAGCGTGAATCACCTTTAAATACAATAAAATTTAAATAACAACTAAAACTGAATTTGCCCGTAAACCTATATAAGCTGCTAGATAGTTATTTAACCGAACGAAAATTTATTGTGAAAGAAGGAGATTTTTTGAGCTCACCCCAGCCAATCGAAGCCAGAGTTCCCCAAGGTAGTATATTGGGGCCCTTTTTATACTTATTGTATACTTCAGACATGCCAACTAGTAACCGAGTTCACACATCGACATTTGCTGACGACACAGCTTTTTTGAGTATTCACGAAAGACCCGAAGTAGCATCACGATATTTACAAGACCACATATCCAATTTAGAAAAATGGTTGAAGAAATGGAGAATAAAAGTGAATGAACAAAAATGTACTCACATAACTTTCACACTGCGTAGAGAATCTTGCCCCCCTACTCGGATAAATAACCAAACGATACCCCAGCTTTCAGACGTCAAATATCTCAGCATACATCTTGACCGGCGCCTTACATGGAAACGGCACATAGAAACAAAGTTAACACAAATGAAGTTAAAAGCAGTCCAAATAAACTGGCTTATTGGCAGAAATTCTACTCTAGCTTTAGATTGCAAACTTTTATTATACAAGTCAATTCTAAAACCAATATGGTGTTATGGCATTCAATTATGGGGCACTGCCTCAGCTACCAACGTAGAAATAATTCAAAGGCGCCAAAACAAGATTCTTCGTATAATTACATCTTCTCCTTGGTATATAAAAAACTCGAACATCCATAAAGATCTAAACGTGCCAACAGTTAAAGCGGAAATAGCGAATCTTGCCATAAGTTATTTAAAGAAGCTTGAAACTCATCCTAATCCACTGGCCCGTAACATACTAAATGAACCTGGTTACATTCGACTAAGAAGGAGGGACACTGCTTCTCTCATCCACACATCAGAGGGATAACCCGCAAATTACAGTAACCGTGAAACATACATTTTTTTGTCCAGCACTGGTTGGACTTAACAAGTATATTTTTAGACTTAAGATATGAGTAATTATTGATAGTTCAATTATATTGAAGATACAATAAATAAAAAATTGCGAAAAAAAGACACTCAGAAGGACTACTTTAGATTTTATTAGATTTTTTACATACAATGAAATTTATAATCAAGTTTTTATTCTCTCTAAGAAAGAATTAATTGAATTACATATTAGGTGATAATATTAAAAAAATTAGGAAAATTTAATTTTTAGACACCAGCAGGAGCGGAGTGCACATTTTCTAGACAGCCACGTCCGTCATCAGCACTCTTGTATCTATCTACTTGGGGTAGTGTTTAGTTGTAAACATCATCTAGTTAACCAACCATACCCAGACAAAGGAATACGAGAAAACTTGTATTCAATTATCAATCGTCCGTTGGTGAGAATGACACTAGATTAGTGTTAACTAAAAACGAATGTTGGAGGTAACACAAATAAACAAAAAGTAACTTTCATTGCTAAGCGAAGGTTAGCTGAAGAAACAACAAAATATAAGGTGGTAAATATTAAAAGTAAAAATATTCAACAAGAGGGAAGCTTAAGGTAGTGGTAGCTAGACTTCGTTCTCACCAACTGACAATTGATAATTGAATACAAGATTTCTCGTATTCCTTTATCTGGAGTGCTGATGACGGAGTAGACTGTCTAGAAAATGTGCATTCCGCTCCTGTTGGTGTCTAAAAATTAACTTTTCCCAATTTTTCTTTAATATTATCACCTAATTTGTAATTTAATTAATTATTTCTTATAGAGAATAAAAACGAACTTAAGCTTGTTTATAAATTTCATTGTATGCAATACATAAATAGTTCGACTAATAAAATTTAAAAATTTTTAAAATTATAATTTTTTTTATTTATGTATATTTCTTGACTCCTTAAATCCAAATATAATTTAAAAATTTTATCGCTTACATTTTTTTGCTATAACCTTTTAAAAATAGAATTATAAATATTTTTTTCATATGCGTTCGATTAATAAATATTAGAATATCAGAAGTTATATCAAAGAAACTTAATTTTGATTCATTAAAAACTAAAAAATATATATGTACATATTTTTTTAACTGGGTAATAAAGGTAAGAAATATCCGTTAAAACTGAAAAATAAGAAGTTTTTTAACATAACTTCTGATCCCACCATGGTCCCACTCAAAAATTTGTATAGTGTACTCACTAAAGGTGTGTTTAGATTGAGTGTACAAGTCATATGGAATGTCAAATTTTCCATATGTAAAACTATACATATAGTGTAAACCTCTTGAAACATAACATATGTTATTTACCTATGTGCAATAACATGTGTTAGTTTTTTATTTAAAGCACGCTCTATTTGATGTCTAAAACTATATGACAACAGCTGTTTTCAGTGATGTTCACTTTTATTTTCAAAAATTCCGCTCATACATTTTTATCATGAATTTAAGGAGTTTAAAATTAACCAATATCTTTATTTTAACTTTTGTTAGTAATTTCATGTTCGCAGATTTATATCGATACCTCATAGCTGATATTAATAATAAAGTTATGTAATCTAATATACATATATTATATATCTATTTGCAAGTTTGATTATTTGTACGTCAATCACGGCCAAATCGAATTTAATGATATTTAAAACATAGACAGATCTTTATTTTTTGTGGGTCCATTGGGATATGTCTGTTTTCAAAACTAGGGCCAGGACGGTATAAGGGACATTTATACGAATGACTCAATTTTAATAAAAGTTGAGAACACAATTTCATAAATGTATAGGCAAGGTGTGCTTATCTATATTACCGGTACTAAGAAAGACTGAATTAAAATTTTACTTTACTATAGTGCATTATTTTTTAAATCTTTTTTAAGGCGGTAACTGTGTAAACTGTAATATTACCTAATTAACAACTTTGGACTGTAGGACAAAAAAATGCTATTGAGGTATTGTGGGTATCGAAACTGCTGCAAATCACTTAATTGAGCCGTTGCTTTTGAAAATGAGAGAACTCCATTTTGCGAAAAAATAAAATAAAATGAATAAAACCTAAATCTTATTACAAATTAACAAAATTTTATGTTTTTAATCCATATTGAATGGTTCTATTTTGTATATTGCAATATATACATATATTAAGAAGCAATCATCATTTTTCGATTTTGATAGTTTCATTATCAGAATTTAGCAATCATACTGCAACTATGGGGAAAAATATACGCTATGTAACCTAGGAAATAGAAGTATTGTAATTTCTTTCTTTCTTTTTCCACTTTTTACTTTAAAATTTAATTATTTAATTTTAGTTTTTTTTGGTTTTTTGTTTTGCTGTACCAAAGAAGAATGAAATGATATTGAAATAAAATATGTATATATGTAAGTAAATAAACTATTAAATTTGTTGGTATTATAATTACATTCCAGTAAAAGAATATCAACGTTTTCATCAAACATTGCCTTTGAAAATGAGACAACTACATTGGCGCATACCAAAACCTTATTAAACTTACATGCAATAAGACTACAAAATAATAAGTCTATTACGGCTTGTGATTTTTTAACGCCATTTAAATGCAAATCATTAAATAAAATAAAATGGAGTTCTTTCTTTCATTTTCAAAAGCAACGGCTTCTTAAAGAAATTTATTTCTTTTCTATTGTGATAACAATTAGGATAAAAAATATTTTATTCCTAATAAAAAAGAGCAAAAATAAACTGACATTAACATCAACAAAATTATTCATTTAATTGTTGCTGATATAGTTCAAATGATATTAATTAATACTTATTGTATTATTTATTATAATTATTTTTTATTTTTATATAATTTCTTTCTTAAAAATTGATTTCTGTACTGTTGTAGAAGCTCCCAAATGATAACACAAAATGGTAGTTCTTTGCATAGTTGACATCACTAGCGGGTTTCTAATAAAATGAAATGACGGCAAAAATATGCAAAATTGGCTAATAACTTATTACAACAACTCCCAATAAAGCTATTATTAGTTTTATTATATAGCCTAATAATTTAAAAAAATAATTCATCTATACCACACTTTGAAGACCAGGTGTTTTAAAGATTTGATTTTTGTTTTCAACAACAGGAGGTTATGTCATATGTACGTAACATGTGTACGTTTGAACACAAAAATTATAAACCATATGTAAAACACTGATTTTGACATACACATGAAATTCCATATGGATAGCAATTTTGACAGTACATATGACTTGTACGCTCAATGTAAACACACCTTAAGCGACACTTAAATACATATGAAAATTAAAAAAAAAAATAAAAAACACTATCTCAAAGATTTAAAAAAACTTATTTTTTTAAATATAAAAAAAAATAAAAATTTATTTTTCCTTGATTGATATCAAATTAAAGCGTATAAAATTCCCTTTAAAATGAGCTATTACTAAACTTTCTAGGGCTTACAGAACTGGAATTGGAATATATTTAATCTTTGAGAGCGTATGCAAAAAAGAGATACTTTTCTGTTTAAATAATTGTGTAGCTAAAAACTATAAGAGGTAGAATTTTAAATTATATTTGGATTCAGGGAATCAACGGATATAAAAAAAATTTAACAAAATCGGGAGTGGTAAACTTAAAAACAATTTTTTTTGTTTGATTTGACATAGAATTACCCTTTAACAAGTAAAAATAAACAAATAAATAAATAAAAGATATTAATTAATGATTTTAAACTTTGCACAGTGGGCTTCAGTATCCAATTTATTTTCATGTTATATACATTTACGTTAGTATTTTTTAACACTTTACACCTTTTTCAACTGACAATGTATTCAACAATGTTTTTTTAATAACTCCTAAAAAATTTCCTTTTTTTCTGATATAAAAATTGTATTGGTACATATTCAATAGTTTTCCATAGAGATTTATAAAATTTAAATTGTTTGTAAATATTTTCATATTTAGTTTCTTAATTTGTTTATATATTTTTCGATTAAATTTATATGATTGAGTATCACAGTTTGTGTTTTTTTTTTGGTAAATATTTAATGGCAAATAAAAAATATTTGTAATCCAACCAACGTCATCACATTGATCATCATCATCATTATCAGTTTGAGTTTTCCCCCACATACAAGTGGTTAAAACTGAAAATAAAATTATATTTAAAAAAAAAAAAAAAAAAAAACAAATTGCGCACTATGCAAAAGAATGTAGCTGATTGTTTAAAAACTTTTCTGTCTTATAAGAGCCGTTGTCGTTGAAAGTGGTGTAAGTGTATTTTATTTAATATTAAATTTAAACTTATAGTATAACAAATTTCTTTCCATGAAATTTTTATTAAATACTTTAACTATGAAAAAATACAAAATAAAAAGGCTTTGTATTCACATTTACCATTAAACCAACATTATTTATACTCTTACTATTAATATATTTTAATTTTTAATGAATTTGAAATTATGTTAATAAATTAATTCCCTTTAAAGAGTCTATGGTATCACATTATTTAATAAGCAACAATAGTTTTTGTTGCAGAATACTCTTGGATATCCAAGTCATACCTAAACCTGTAGGTGTATACAGAACCATAGTAAGAGAAACAAATCAAATCTTTTCAGGGCTGAACATTTTAGGAGTTTTAAAAGGTTTTTGTTAATAGCAGAACTAAAACCCTTTCGACTTCTCCCAAATTTATTTTTCATAGATTGAAAATAAATTTCTTAGTATTAGGATAAAAATTGGTGAAAAAATAAAAGTAGAAAAAATAATTATTATAAAATTTTTGGTGAACAGTTAATTTTAAAGCGTCTACATTTTCATAATTCAAAATTCGTGTTGCCGGCAGAGCCAGAGCCTTCCGAATGAGACTTGAACTTCTATTGTTTCAACAATAAAATTGACCACACTGCTCTTACATACAGAGTTTATTTAATAACACAGTGCAACAAAAAAAACTTGTCGCAAAACACGCGGACTTGTAATTTGATTTTACTACCGAAGTACAAATTGCACCTTTTTCATCAAATTTGATTGTTTAGTACACAGAAAAAATTATTTTTCAGATTCAAACAATTAATTCGCATAAATAGAACATTTTTTGTTTGAATATGGTCCTATAAACAAAATTGTAAATTCAAACAATTAATTTTAAAATTAGTTTATTGAAAATATTTCCCGATTTTTTCAAACAAAGAATTGTGGTATTTGGTAAAAAAATTATTGACTTTAGAAAAAATTTTTAACAAAACATTTGTCTGAATCAGACAAAAAAGTTTACTGAAAATTATAAAAAAAAATTTAAAAAAATATTATCCGAATCAGACAAAAAAAAAAAATTCACATAACTAATTTATCTGAAACTAATGAAAAACTTTACTGAAAGAACAAACAATTTTCAAACAATTAATTTAGCTAAATCAAACAATTTTCGCTAGTTGTGTTTAATAATAACAGTTTTGTGGCTAATTTAAATAACTACTGGGTAAAATTTGACCATATTAAAAAAAAGGACGAATCACTTTACAGGATGGCAATGGAAAATTCATTCAACTTCGCTGTTTCTTAAAATATCAAATTCTCTATGTTAAAAAATGTCATATATATATGGAATTTGACATCTTACATATTTACATAAAGTTGGACGTTGCCGCCACCTGAAAAACTGTGAATAAAAATCAAAAATTAAAATATATACATACAGTGGATCAATAAAGTTTAGGCACATCATGATTTTCAAGAGTGTTCTGTTAATAACTTTGCATCTGTTTCACTTAATAAAATAATTTTGATATCGTTTTATAGATTGAGAGTTATATTGACCATTTAGAACAAAAAATAGTTTATATCTTATTGTTTCTAATATACAACGCTTTAAAAACTAAAACACAAGCTATGTCTATCTAAAAAAAGTTTAGGCACTTACTGCATTAATGCCTTTAAATCCCTTGTATAACGGTAAATTTTCACTTTTTTATTTCAACTCATGTTTATGCACATGTTAAATCCTCAGTAGGCGAGAGTTTTAAATGTAAAGAATATTCTTGGTATTTAATTCGTGACGAAAACTGCAAAATGAGCAATCGTTCAGAAATTTCCGTAGATGTCCGTAAAATTATAATATATCTTCATGCACAGGGAAAATCCTATCGCGAAATTGGTGTGATTGTACAGAGGCCTTATACCTGTATAAGAAACATCATAAAACATTATGAAAAAACCAACAAATTAGAACGTGAGAGAAGTGGACGTCCAAAAAAATTTACATCTCGTCAGGAGCGTATGATTGTTGCTGCAGTGGCTCAAAATCCAAAGATTTCAGCTGTAGAATTGTTTCGGGAAATGAAGAAAAGTTTTGGTGAAGACCTTAATCCACAAACAATAAGAAATACGCTACACAGAGCTGGATATCATGGAAGAGTTCCCCGTCGCAAACCTTGTCTTTCAGACATAAACAAGAAAAAGCGGTTAGAGTTCGCAAAACTCCACATTAATCAGCCTGAAGCCTTCTGGAACAGTGTGATATTTAGTGATGAATCGAAGTTTAACATTTTTGGTTCAGATGGTCCACAAAAATTTGGCGAAAAGCAAACAAAGAGCTTCATGAAAATAATATTATTAAGACTGTGAAGCACGGTGGTGGCAATGCTATGGTTTGGGGATGTATGGCGGCATCTGGAGTGGGAAATCTTGTCTTTATAGACGACAAAATGGACAAGCACTCTTATTTAAATATTTTAAAAGAAAACTTATCTCCAAGTGTTGCGAAGCTGGGCTTAAATGGGAAATTCTTGTTCCAACAAGATAATGACCCAAAACATTCTTGATATCTTGTGCAGGAATGGCTTATATACCACTGCAGACAGTTAAAAACCCCTCCGCAATCGACAGACACGAATCCTATAGAGCATATTTGGCACTTACTGGAGAAAAAAATACGGAAACATCACATTACATCCAAAGAATCACTTAAAGCGGGACTTCGCTTAGAATGGGAAAAAATTACTCCTGATGAAACATCTAACCTAGGAAGAAGTATGAGTAGACGTTTAGAAACAATTATCCAAGCTAAAAGAGGTTTAACCAAATACTAGACATGCAAAAACCCCGAATATACCGAAAATTTTCACATGTGTGCCTAAACTTTTTTTACATAGACTTACCTTATTTTTTAGTTTAAAAGCCATTGTATATTAGAAATAATAAGATATAAATTATTTTTCGTGTTAAATGGTCAATAAACCTATCAATCTTGAAAATAGCATGAAAATAATTTTATCAAGTTATGCAGATGCAAAGTTACTGGCGAAACACTTTTAAAAATCATGTTGTGCTTAAACTTTATTGATCCACTGTATGTATGTACATACATATGAATATGTAGCAATATCTTCAATAAAAGATTTGTACATTTTTATCTTTTCCTCTGCAGCTAATAACTTTTAAAGGTTTCAATATTTGCGTTTAAATATTTTTTTATTGAAATAAATTTCCTTTTTGAAGTCTTGAAAAAATCAATATAAAATTTTTTGTTATTTTTTCAATGCATGACATGAAAGTGTTGCCGTGTTTTGCGAATGATTATTAATAAATGAGCCAAAATAAAATTTCTTGGATAATATCTGCAAAATTGTCGTGTAGTTAACCGACTTCATATAAGGTGAATGTTAGCAAATCGTCTGAGTTAACTCCTAGAAATCATTTAAGTCTGAACCGATTTATATTTATTTGAAAGGTAATGCTTATAGATTAGCTCCATTCAAAAAAGTTAATAATTTTAAAAATTAAAGGTTGTGCATCGGGAAAACCATGTATGATTTTTACGTGTTTTTTGAACCCTAATTTCATATTTTAACAAAATTACCTTTCAGATTAGTGTCCTTATAGTTGATGTAACTTGGAAATTAGGTATAATTACAAATTAGAAATTAAACAGTATCCGGATAGGTGATGTTATTTTATGTGTATGGCCTTATCGTTTGAATGGTTATAGTCAGACACTTGATATTTACACAGCCTTCATATTGCTATATCCGCAATATTAAATAAAATTTAAAATCAAATAGTGTTCTCATGGATGACTTAATTTGACGTATACCTCCTTATCTTTTAATATAGAGATAGGAATTTAAAAATTATATAGTATTTGTTTTGCTGTTTATGCTATAATAGCAATCATTGAAATTAAATGTAATTAAATTAAATTAAATTAGTTCCCCTACTAAAATATAATTAGAGGCTATTCAAAATTTAAAAGTTTTTTAAATTTAATTTTTACAGAAGAACAACATTTCCATATTAATAAATTTTGTTTCATCAATTATTCTTCTTACGGCAACACTTTTAGCAGCAAATTAAAAATCAAACAAAATTATTATTAGATTCAAACAAAAGAGTTTTTGAAAATCAAAAAACATTTTAAAAAACCATTTGTTGGAAATATTTAGAATAATAATATTTAGGAACAATTCAAAGGCGCTAAAATTAGATTCCATGAATTATTTTAGTAGCACGTAAGATAATTCGAAAAATTTATTTACTCTAGGGTTGGTTAAACTGAATAAAACTTTAAATAAAAAGTTAAGGTCGTTAAATTTTTTCCAAAACCGGTAAAACCATAAAATATTGTTTAAGCATAAGTAGTAAAGCTTACAGATATGTTTGCCATTTTCGTCTTCTTAGAATAACACAAACTTTTTTCTTATGTGTTAGATAGAAAAACATATAAACTCCATTTACCATAAAAATCCTGAAGATATTTTCGGCAATATTTCGGTGTCAACTGCACATAAATAATCAACACTACTACATAGTTATATACCAAAGTGATCCCGTTTTAACTGTTTGAAAACAAACATGATTGTGTTCTTTAAAACAAATTTATGTTAGTTTTTGCATAAATTTGATTCACTGCTTTAATCTTTTAATGTTTGTTTCTCTATCTTCATCGGCCTCTATGTCAACATTTTTATGCATGTTTATAATCTTTATCTATGCTTTCTTTTAAGTTTATGATTGCCATAAAATATTAAAACAAATCTTTTTGCAACAAGATAGTTAACAAAACTTATATTTACTCTTATTGCGTTTAGATTATTAAGAAAGTTGTTTAACAAACTAAACAAAATGGATAATTCCGAATAAATTATTTTTAAACCAGATTAGTAAAAATTTATAACTTTTTGTATAATTATAACTGTAACTCAGTATTTTTATTTTATGGCTACTAAAAAATAAACAGAAGTTTTTCATTTTTCATCTTAAATTAAGCATTTGCTAGAAGTTACTTTGGTAACCAAATACCATGAGAAAACCAATGACACTCAATGCAACGACATTGTGTACTTTGGGACAAAAATAGAAAACGTGGTCTGATATAAACCAAATTTTGCTCACAGATGTTAACATCACCATTAAGAAAAAATACAAAATTGGGTATTTACGCCCACTACCAAGCCTCTTGTCCATACAAAGGAATTTGGGATTTCTTAAACTTGTCCAACTGATTTCGGAAGATGATAGTTCTTGTTATAAAGATAAAAATCTCCACAACAAGGGCGTCTAAAAGTAACTGTTCGGCCCTAATAGATTAAAAAGTCTTTTTTCTTCATTTATAAATATTACATATAAATGAATTAATACTGGCTTAACTTGTGTATTATAAAGAGATAAAGAAAAATTAGACAATAGCAAAATGCAATAATTTTTCTATTTTCACAAACTATACAAAGAAATAGGATATAAGAATAAGACGATGTATAGCTGTTGACGCTATATAAAAAATTAAATTTGTAAAATATTACATACAAATATAGTAACTGTTTTGGAAAAATTTCTTGTATATAACAACATCATAATGCTTCTTTTCGCACCACAAATTCAGTAAAAAAGTATATTAATTAGCCAATTGTTGCATGAGTCAATATGATTCCAAACAACCCAAACCTGAATATAATATAAACCGTTTGGGATGGTTAACCCAAAAAGTGTGTGAGTATAGGAAACAATATGAAGCAAAACCTAAGTTAATTGAAGCCACTCAGAAATCTTGGGACGCAATAAATAAGTAAATCTTATATTACCCACTAACGGTGCAACATTTTTATGTAGCGACAAAGTTTAATTTAATTCTAGGGTGGGCATTGTTTTATTTACATTATTTACAATTAGAAGAATTTATTTGCAATCAGATGCAGAGTGTTATGCATCCAAACAAATAATTTCAATTCAAATATATAAAATCAGATTAAAGTTTACTATATCATCTTTAAAACGAGCTTTTATTCAACTCCCTAGGTCTTATAGGACTGGTATTAGAATATATTTTAGCCTCGAGAGCATATGGAAAAAGCGATATTTTTATAAATTTATAGCTAAAAAACTGTGTAGTAGAAAAATACATTTGGATTCAGGGAGTCAAGGAATATAAATAAAAGTAGTTTCAATAAAATCTGAATGGTAAATTAAAAAACAATTTTTTTTTTCTTGATTTGATATGGAATCAAACCATTAGAAACCACAATTTTTAAAAAAGGAGCAAGTATGCGCAGATATTTTTTGTTATATTAATAGACCCTGTGTTTTGACTTTTTGCAATCGTACAGGCCTGTCTTCTCCGGCCGTTTTTATTAAACCACTTTTAAAATTTCTAAAACCACACATAAACTTCTTTGAGAAAGGCACTTTTTTTAAGTCAATGAAATATCGAAAATAGGAATCAAAATAAACTAAAA
The DNA here is from genome assembly GCA_949628195.1 of Phasia obesa. Classification (NCBI taxonomy): domain Eukaryota; kingdom Metazoa; phylum Arthropoda; class Insecta; order Diptera; family Tachinidae; genus Phasia; species Phasia obesa. The sequence goes on along the minus strand of OX451218.1, from coordinate 36,215,024 downwards.
TTTACTTTAGTTTCCTTACAATATTGCATTCTTTTAAAGTACACCAAATTTGTGCGAAGTTGCATTTGGAATTATTAGACTAACAGCTTGTCGAATTTCACTTGAAAGTACGAGTTTTTGTACGGAAACTTTAATTATCAAAGTTAGAAGAAAGTAAAAAAATATTTTGTATATTTCTTGTTCAGCTTATTTACTACCAAAATACAAACAAATTATTTAAATCACGTGTCAATTATTTTTTTTATTTTTGTCCATTTGTTTACATTGTGCGACACTTATTCCTCTATGTAAAGAAAGGCAATATACGCACACTTAGTCCCATTGTCGTTTGTTTTAAAACAACAATATACTTGTCAAGCTTTTGACAGGATAAGCACTTTATTAAGTTATGTACCAGTATTGAAATAATTTCAAATTAAGGGGTAATTATTGTTAGACTACATAAATATGCTTTTAGGTAGCACCTACACTTTTCATCATAATACACACAAGGGTAACGGTAAGTGTTGCACAAACAAACCTATAGACAAATATTAGAATTTGCATAAAGACTTCGCTAGAACGTTATAATAATTTCCAATAAATACCAATAATATTTCAATGGGCGAACAAAAATAAATAGTGTTAAATACACAGCCCAGGGATTAATAATGTTTTTTTTTCGGCAAGCAAACCATAACAAAAGTGATGGTTTCTTACAATAGACGTAAAAACAAAAAAAAAAAAAAAAAACATAATTTTAAACAACAAAAAATTTAATTGAAATGACAATGTATTTTTACAGACATCGGTACTCTTATAACAAATTAGCGGCTAGACATTTTGTTTTAATAGCAATGTTAGTTCAGCTTGAAGCTTTTTTTTAAAACAGCACCGTATACATAGTAAGGCAAAGGTAATATAATAATATGATATGAAAATATGTAAGGAAGAGCTACTTTAACGTAGACAAGAAAATGTTTTTAAGGAATATAAGCACATGAAGAAGCGGATGAAGAAATTTAAATTTATACGTTTTCAAATTAGGCTTATTGCTTAATTTCGGCAAAATAACCTTTAAATTACATCTGCATCATCTGCAAACAATTTTTACAGCTTTGATGTACTTAAAATGTGTTTTATTGACAACAACAATATAAAATTTTTAAACATTAAGATATTTGTAGGTGACATAAAAATAGTATAAATACTCCTGATTAGCCGTTTTATTTTTATTCCAAAAAAAGAGTAAACAATTATAAATTATGGCACAAGTTCTATAAATGCGTATGAGCAATAAAGTTAAAGTATGAGCAATATTAGTATACTAAGCGAAGTAAATATTACGTATACGCAAAAAAAATACAAACAAACCATACATCGCAACAAACCAGTCATCAATATTTTCCGACGTTGTCTGAATCAAACAGCTCTTCCAATTTCTGATTTTATTTTCGGATAATTCGTGTTGATTTCTCTGACATGTCTGGGAAATTTATTATACTGCATGTCTGATCGATTTCGTATAGATATTGGAAAAATGTTTTTATTTATTTTTATATACAGAGTTGTCTGATAGTAGTCTGATTTTGTTGAGACGTTTAAATTCCCTTTCATTTTGTTTTGCCTTGGTTCCATTTTTTTGTTTCAATTTTATAAAAATACCAGTGTATTTTACCCGGCGTTGCCTGGGTCCACCCTTATTAGAGCCCTTATAAGTGCTTGCGTAATGGTTAACCTTTTTCGATTTTGTCCACCCTGCAGGTTCACTCTCAACAGAGGAGAAACAATTATAGTTTTTATAAAAAAATTTAGCTCAACATTCCAATTAGGAAGACCGAATGCCATTATATATATAAGACATCACTTGAAAAGTTACCACATGATTAGGTAACTTTTCAAGTGACAACAAAAAATCATAATATGGAAAATTGAGGGCATTTTGATGATATACATATGTATGGCAATATATAGGAAAATGTCAATGCCATACCTTCGGAACCACTGGGCCGATTTCGTGCAAACTTCACACAAACCATCTACAGACCATCCCCAACCCTGAAATTTTGGCTAAATTTGTTCGACCCGTTTTCGCAGTTAGTGGTGACATCAAAGTGTACACTTATTTTTATATATATGGATTTTGACAAATAAAATATTTTGGAATATTAAGCTTGAAAATTTTTTTAAATCCTCAAATTGTATTATTTTAATTGGCAGGAAATGAAACCTCTAGAAAAATAGCAAGTGAAAGAATAAAATCTCAAATATTTTTTCTTATTTAATATTTTTCCTTTTAGGTAACGAGATTTAAAAAAATTGGCAATGTGAACAAAATTGTGGGGGTTGACGACATAAATTTTTCGGGAGCAAGAAAAATTCCAAATAGTTGTAGGAAATTTCCTTTTTAAAATTTATATTAATGAAATTTATACGAATAGTCGATTAGAAACTTACCCAAAATTCTTTCAGAAATCTATCAGGAAACAATTCACTGATATGGTTGATAAGGCTTATCTTCTGACTGACGTTTTCGCAAATAATTCTTATTTGCCGAAATCGTAACTTTCGAGAGCGTGAAGTTTAAAAGGTTTTACCAGATTGCAACATCAAAAATTCATGGGCCGGATGGACTTTAGAACTGGCCGTGAAACAGTGCTTTTTGCTAGTAGCGTCGAACCCATTTCTCAATTATGAAAATCTAGCTATCTGTGTGCCTATATGAGAAGGGTACTTCTATAAAAAATTATTATGTACGTGTAAGAATTTTGAAGTTTGGTGTGGATTACTTTCAAAACAAAAGAATATTTCGCACAAGATCTTCTACAGACACTACAGACATCATGGGCACTACTTGGTAAGCATTAATATAGAAAAAATTATTCATATCTATTTTCGGGTATTTTCATATGCCGCACATGTAAGACCATATACAGCGGTAGAAAAAAAACTACCGCATTTTGTGCAAAACTTTTCCATCTTTATCAACAAGAAATTATCAAAACATTTCGTGTACTCATTTTTGTAAAAAAATAAAATAATACATACACAAAAAAGTGTACACACTGGACAGCGTTTGTTTTTGTTTTATATTTAATCCCTTTTGCATTAAATATAACAGTTTACCGGTGGTTTCCGGCTTGTGCTACTCCTTGATAAGAGCATGTTTTAGATCCTGTTTGTTTCTTATACTAATACTGATGTGCAGTTCTTCCCAAAATTTTTCGATGGTGTTTAACTACTGAGGAGCACAATACAGGTAGTATTAAATACTATTCAGCAACGAATCCTTTAGAATGGTTATTGTATACTGTAGGTCGCTATATTTTACCAGGAACTACCAGCTCCCTGGTAGTTCCATTTTGATTACTATTACATTTTTTCCTATTGAATCCCAAAATTAGTTGAATGTACTTTTGTTGCTAAAATCTACATACTTCCAAAAGTTTTGTTATTTGTTTATATACTTTTTAGATAATCAATAAGCGGATTTTTCATAGGCCTTCATCGTTGATATTCCTATTAAAATACTGCACACTGTTTCTGGATGAACAGTAATATCGACATTTTTCCCAATCTTTTGCTATATCAGCTGATGTTGTCGTGGTATTGTTTATATAAATTTTGTTTAATATGTGTCTTTTAGACCTTCTCAAATTAACTGCTAAATCTTATAGTGTTGGTCTATGTTCTCATAATAATAGAGAACTTTAAACAAATGTGCTTTTCTCTTTGGTAGCCTTAACATCTAAACATTTTCAATTTATCTGTAAATATATCGTTTTAATAGAAAACTGGTATTACGCCAATTGTTAAAGGTGGCAGTAGAAAGGAAATAATTCATTACGGGTTCATTCTTAAGTCAATGCGTACCGCTAAAATCTTTTCATTTATAACACATAGAGATTTTATGATTATAAAACTACTCTTTTACGCGTAGATATTTATAATAAAAATTGTGAATTAAATACAAACGCTATATTTTTACAATTAAAGCTACACACAACTATTGAAATTATAAACAACAAGCTAAAAATATTAAAAACACAGGCTATATCGTCTTGGCGTAAACAATTGTTTTGCGTTGCTAAATTTGCAACATTTACCAACTCTACAAATAAGAAATGATCACATATTTTAGATATCGCATTCTTCGTATCTGTCTACAAGGTAGTTTCAATTAATTTTCTATTTAAACAACTTCTTAAAGAAATAGAACATTAGAAATTTAATTTTTTATATTGCATTTCATAGGTGAAACTACCTGGTAAATAGATACGAAGAATGCTGGCATCGGCTGTAGCGATCCGGAAAATGCACTACATTCTACTGGTGTCTAATTTTTCTTCATCTCTTTTAATTAAATTGTATCTTTAACAACTAAATTTTGATTAAAACGTACTGTATACTAGATTTCTTAGAAGATATGTAGAAAGCTTGCTGCTTTCTCTAATTCCAATGTTATTGATACACTCTATTATGAGTAAAAATTGTTTTATAATTTTCCCTTTAATCATTCTAGTAAATCTTTATAAATACTGAAGTTTTAGTTTTTTAAAACCATATCGATCCTTTTATGGAATATAATCATAATTCAAAAAAACAGAGAAAAATATTTATTTATGCTTTCTTTATGTGTAAAATAAATTTTGAATTATATCTAAAGCTAAGCCGTCATGCCATTAAGCAAATAATTTAAAAACTTGAACAGCATTTTGCCAAGTTTTGACTTTTTTGTCGTATTAATATGTTGCATAAAAAAGCAAGATGTGTTTAGAAATGTTTTCTGTATTTTTTTTTTATTATTCTTGTTTAGTGTGGTAAAAGTCAAACAATGAAACAATGACAAAAAGATTGCCAACATCTGCTGATAACTATTTAAATGTTGTTGGACTATCGTTTTAATGCCAAATTGTATTTAAAAATTTGCAACTATGCATACAAAAGTAAAAAACAAAATGTAAGATTGTGTTAAAAATATATGTATGTATATGAAAAAAAATCTAAAAATGTTGCAAAATATATAGTGGAGAATAAAAAAAAATGTTTCATGATTTAATACAGTATAGCAATATTAAACAACAGCAATGATTAGAAAGAGCTACTAAGTATATAAAAAAAAGTAAATCACAGATCAATATAGTGAGTAAAAACTTGCCTTCTAGCATGCTTTGTTACACAACTTATTTGGCAACTAAATATGTTAAGAAAAAATGAAGAAACCAAACCAAAATAAAATTTTGGACAATATTTTTTTAGTTGCGTAACTAAAGATATAAATTTAGAAAGCCAATTTATAATAGCCTGCGAATTTTTATTTTAAATAAAATACCAAAAATTAATCACTTAAAAATTTTTACTTCTTTTACTTACTATTTTTACTCTGTTTGAAGGGAAATTCCATAACAGTTATGTTTCATGCGTCAGTCAAATATTTTAACACTTTTTAAGTTGTTGTTGTGTTATTGTATTAATGACATGACTTATGTGGACCTCAATGGCTCAGGCATAACATATTGGACTTAACTTACTCATAATATAGTTAAAAGGCGTCAAATCTAGAAGTTCGATGGTTAGAGCGATCATTTTCAAAATAATTTTTTAGCAGCGTTGTTGTAATATAAAAAAGAACTTAAAAGAAACGCAACAAAAAAGTGTTTAAAGTTTGAATGATCGGTCAATTACAAAAAAACCTTTACAACAAAGCTTTTGCTGCTTATTATATTTAAAACTATAACAATATTGTTGCTGCGAATGTCCTTTAAATAAAATTTTTTTTTTATTAATTTTCTTTTTTGCTCTTAACAATGGCGGCAATTAATTAAAAAAAGGGAAAAAGGAAATACACAAAAGGTACTCATAAATATTAACACCGGCAAAAGCTACATTTAATTTTCCACTTCGTTAAAATAAATGCCTATAAAAGTTGTTTAGATAGAAACTGCTTACAATTGAAAATATCGAGTATGTTCTGTAATCAGAAACTGAGTGAAATTGAAATCGAATAAATTTTTAAAGAAAAATATAACTTAGTAGTAGTAAGTATTACTTGTAAATTTAGCTCAAAAATGAGGTTATTAAAATCCATTTTTAACACGTTTCATTGCTTCAATTTAATTGTAAAAATGGACGATTTGAACGTTTTATAGCTAAAATTAGAAACCGAAGTACCACCTAGTAAATAAAAAAAAACTGGGTATAAAAATTTTAATGCAAAACAAAAGTTATGAATTTTTTACCGCCATCTTTTGAGATGGTCCACAGTATGGCGGGAAATACAACTTTGTTTTAGATTACGATGCCTTCATTAAGTATTTACAAATTGATCTAAATCTGAGACAAATGTTGTTTCTGAAGTTTCAATTATTTTTTTTTTGTACTTGTAGTTCATTAAAGAAATGCTTAGATATATCGGAAGAGATGTTAGTTTTACTATAAATAGAGAGATTTTTGATAAATACATCTGGCTATAATTGCCATGTTGGGCGGTTTTCTTTAAGTAAATACAGTTATTATCATTTTTAGATTTCGGGATATTTTGGAAAATTGCAAAGAGCACGTATTATATGGTGACACCTTTAACTTTTTCTATACTTGTTACTACAGCCAGCAGTGCTATTCACACCCTTTTTTGTAGCAAGAACAAACAACTTTACTTTTCAATTTTCGGTACAAGTCTTCCTTGTTTATTAAAATTATAAAAACCTACATATTTGTCAAAAGCAAAACAAATAAAATGCGATCAAAGTGATGTGTAGGCGTCATCTGTTGCGCAATTTTGTATAAAATATCTCACTTTCAAAAATAAAAGGTGCCCAACGTTGTTTAAAATATTCCACATTCGGAAATTTCAGTACCTTTAAACTTTCCCTGTTTTTTCTCCACTTTCTCTTGGATTCTCAGGTACCTCCTCACTAAATTTTGTTAACATTTATCCAGTAGTTACGTGATGCGAACACAAATGAAAAACAGACAGACAGACGAAAATGAGTTACTATTTTATTATATGTATAGTTAGCACGTCATTCGATTGCTTATTCATAGCACAAGCTACAGAATTCTTGAAAATTCATTCGTTTTGAGTTTATAAAAAAAATTACAAACAAAATTTAAATTTTATTTTTTTCAGAATTTCCTAATTTTTCCTGCATGCTTTCATATATTTATTCCGTGTGGTAATTCCCAAATCATTTTATAAGCTTAAGTTCGTTAGTAAACCTTTGAATATATCTAAGATATACAGGTATGTTCTGTAATCCGAAACCGAGTGAAATTGAAATATTTTTATTCCGTGTGGTGATTCCCAAATCATTTTATAAGCTTAAGCTCGTTAGTAAACCTTTAAATCTATCTAAGAAAACGACCAAAATTAATTTTATTATGGTTAGCGAAAGTTATGTTACTCATTCGAAAGTAAGTACCAGTGAAACTAGGGAGCCACAAAATTTCAACTTTTTTCAACCATATCATAGCGAACATGGTGAACTAAATTGGACTTTGTTTTCTAATGGAAGGTAATATTTATTAATCTGCCATCAAATGTAATGTAAAATTGCAAAGCAGATACATATTTATATTTGTTGCACAATTTCTTAAAAGTTATTTAATAATTTAAACTGGCTCTACTTGAATAAGTTCTAAAATTAATTATTTTAGAAAAAGGTATAAAATATTATGGGTAATTAGTATATTAAATTTTAATTAATTTTAATAATTTAATTGCAATTTTGTTTTACAATTTTGTAGTACTATAACAATAAACAAAAGGATATAAAACTTTAAATTAAATATTTTTATTTCATTTGAAAACATTTGAAAAAATGCAAATACATAAAACAAATATATTTTCGCACATGTTTCACTTAATCCTCTTAGAATCCTCTTTATGGCGAGAAAGAATATACAATACATTAAATTTTAAATCCATTTATTGATATACAAATAAAAACTATAATGAACGTATTTTTTTCTCATGTCTTTGTTTTCACCGCATAAACCCTAAAAGTTCTTGTGGGAAATTGGCAAAGAGTTGAAAAAGTATAAAATAGAAAAAAAACATAAATATGTGAATCTACAAATGCCAGAGGTACATTTGTGCACTAATGTATCATATCACACCACATAAACATATTTGCATTCACATGGCAAAAATAGGTAAAACCACACAGGAAACAACAGAAACAATCCTGCTTTCGCCAAGAGATCTCTAACGGATATAAAATAGATAAAAGAAATATACTCTAGTGGATTGAAAACAAATAAAGAACTTTAAAAACATAAAAATACTGAAACAGAGAAGTAACATGAAATATGTAATCTTGTGGATTGCGAATTAAAGACATCAAGCAAATTTAAAGCAAACATATTCAAAGGAGGTTGCAAAACCAATTAACAATGTTTTCTTTTTCTACTCAGATTATAAGAGAGTATGACGTTTTTTCAAGAATTGTCCGTGCTTATGAATAAATTTATAGAAATAATTTTCTTAAATATCAGTTAAAAAACTATTAAGAACGTTTGTTCAAATAATTATTCTCTGGCTCAGTTTGCTTTCAAAATTCTTCACTGAATTGAAAGAATATTTTTCAAATAAGGTGATTAATTTTTAAAGAATACAAGAAAATTTGTTAGTCTCTACACAGAAAAAATAATACTTACATTCCATGAATTTTTTCATAAATAAAAATTTATATAATACTAGCAGTGCCCGCACACGTTGTGTGTCTCCTGACAATGGTTTGTTCGAATGTAATCCACACCAAATTATAAGACTCTTACTTTTATAGTGCTTTACGTATACGTATTTACTTTATATAAAAGTACCCATCCATGGGTAAAATTATATAAAACTCTAAAATTCTAAAAATTATTGTAAAGCTCTGTAAAAGGTGTTTAAAATATCCCGCTTTCAAAAATAAATGGTGGTTTAAAGTATGCATATCATTAAAATTGCGTACTTTGCCATATTGGAATCAAGATACTTCGGTACCTCCTCACAAAATTTTATTAAGATCCATCTAGTCGTTTTTACGTGATGCGAACACAGACAGATAGGAAAAAAGTTACTGTTTTATTATATGTAATAGTGTATAGGTAAACTTAAAAAACGTAGGTAAACATGTAAAACATGTGTCCAGTTATTAATAATTAATAATAGTCGTCTGCCTTAATGTATCTGTCGTTCTCGATAACTTGCCGTTCTAAATATTTGTATAATGTTTACAAAAACGACTAAAAAAGCGAAGTTTCCAGATAACATTGCTGTTGTCGTCATTAACTTTACGTGATAAAAACACAATTTATTTTTGAAACAACAATTCTTTCACAATGAGAACTAGATTTACTTTAATGCCAATAAAACAAATAAGTATATAATGATGTATGCCTATTGGGGAGCCAGCCAAGTAAAACAACTGGCAACGCGCCATGTGTAGTACCTATATGGTGGTGCGGAAATCTACATAATTAGAGATTTTCTCTTAATTTATAGTAAATTATAATTGATTTCAGGCACCGCTTAATTTACGGATTTTATTTTTTTCATAACTTATTTATTGTTTCTTCAATATTTTTGAACTAACAATAATTACTCGCATCTTAAGTCTAAAATAAAATATTCTTTTTAAGTCCAGTTTCACGGATTTTGCAATCATTTGCGGGTCATTCCTCTAATGTACGGCCAAGAAAAGCAGTATCTCTTCTTTTTAGTCGAATATAACCAGGTTCATTCAGCATGTTACTCGCCAAAGGGTTTGAATGAGATTCAAGCCTCTTTAGATATGTGACTGCATGTTTCGCTATTTCTGCTTTAACTGATGGCATGTTTAGGTCTTTGTGGATGTTCGAATTTTTTATATACCAGGGAGCAGATGTAATAATACGTAAAATCTTATTTTGGCGCCTTTGAATTTTTTCTACATTGCTAGCTGAGGCAGTGCCCCATAACTGAATCCCATAACACCAAATTGGTTTCAGGATCGACTTGTACAGTAGAAGTTTATAATCTAAGCTCAGGGTGGAGTTTCTGCCAATAAGCAAATTTAGTTGTACTGCTTTTAGTTTCATTTGTGTTAACTTGAAGTCAATGTGGCTTTTCCAAGTAAGGCGATGGTCAAGATGTATACCCAGGTATTTAACGTCTGAAAGCTGTGGTATCATTTGGTTATTTATGCGAATAGGAGGGCATGAGTCCCTAAGCAGTGTGAAAATTATGTGAGTACATTTTTGTTCTTTCACTTTTATTCTCCATTTTTCTAGCCATTTTTCCAAATTGAGTATGTGGTCTTGTAAAAGTTTTGATGCTTCTTGGGCACTTTCATGAATACTTAAAAAAGCTGTGTCATCTGCAAAAGTTGATGTGTGGATTAGGGTGCTAATTGGCATATCCGATGTGTACAGTAAATATAAAATTGGTCCCAAAATACTACCTTGGGGAACTCCGGCTTCAATGAGCTGTGGCGAGCTTAAAAAGTCACCTTCTTTTAGTAAAAACTTGCGATTCGTTAAATAATCTTTTAAGAGCTTATACAAATTTTCGGGCAAGTTCAGCTTTAGCTTAAATATTAGGCCTTCGTGCCAAACCTCGAATGCTTGAGAAACGTCGATAAAGAGCGCAGAACAGTATTTTTTTTCTTCAAAGGTCGTTTTAATTACATTTACTAATCTGTGTATTTGTTGGATCGTACTATGTTGTTTTCTGAAGCCGAATTGATGGTTCGGAATATATCCTTTCGCGCTAAGAATTGGATTCAGCTTAGTTATTAATATTCTCTCAAATAACTTTGACACGTTTGAAAAAAGGCTTATATGTAGGTCTGTATGATTCTACTTTTGTGTGGTCTTTTCCTGGTTTAGGAATCATAGTTATCAAAGAGACCTTCCACTGTGTGGGAAAGTACTCAAGACGTAAGATGGCATTAAAAACAAACAGGATAATTCTGCGGCCTATACGGGGCAACTCAACTAACATCTTGTTACTTGTTTTATCAACGCCAGGGGCTTTTTTGCTGTTTAAATCTGCTATTGCCCTTTCAATATCGCTAAATTCAAATCTTAGGGGTACTACGGCACTAGTCTCTACTGGTGGTAACTCAGCTATATCAGTACATACATTTGGGGTGAAAACCTTCTTCAAATGTAGTTACAACAAACAAATTGCCTTTTTCGGTATCATTCCTTGCCCAGTCTCCACAAGAAGTCCGAAAGGGAGGCTTACGTACGACCGGTCTTTTAAGGTTCCTACATGCGCGCCATAATGAATAATCTGATTGTGCAGTTGCGTCGACGTCTTCCAAGTAATTTTTCAGAGATGCTGTCTTAGCCGTTTCGTGCAATCTTTAAGTCTAGATTTGAGTTGAGGAGATCTGTGTGCTTGCCACTCTCTTCTAATTTTTCTTTTTTCAGCCAAGAGCCGCTCGACATCTACAAAATAAATTTGATTGTATCTAGCTGGTTGTCTGGTTTCTGTCGCATGTTGGGCAGCTGATTTAAGGTTTTGATCAAAATAAATTAGACTCTGGTCCACATTTTCTGGTGTTCTTAGCGGTATGTTTTCCGAACAATGAGTACTGAGATACTTTCTATATTTCAACCAATTAATGGTTGTGCAAGTTGTTGGCGACACGATATTTTGCTGATTCCATATATAGACAATAATGGGTGAATGATCTGAGGATAATTCGAGTTACGCTTCAACCTTAATCATTTCTCTCGAAATACCTTTAGTCACGCCAAAATCAATAACATCAGGTATTTTTTGTCGATCAGTAGGCCAATAGGTGGGTTGTCCACTTGATATCACATTCAGACGCATTTTTGAAATAGTGTCAAATAAAACACGACCTTTTGGAGTTGTTAGGCGTGATCCCCAAAACATGTGTTTAGCGTTGTAGTCGCCTGATGCTATGAAACAGGGACCTAGTGATTTGTAAAATTCGATATAATGACTCTCTGATATTTGAAATCTAGGAGGTGAATAAATCGAAGAAATAAGAAAGTTTTGATGATATTCTTCAATACAGATGTTTGTTGCTTGAAGGTAGTTCTCACAACAATCACACAGTAAATGATGTTTAATTCGAGCCCTTATTAGTATTGCTGAACCACCACATGCTCTGCCACGGGGGTCTTTAGTGTCATATAATATATAGCCATTGATTTTAAAAAAGCTATTTGTTGTTAAATGAGTCTCTGAAACCATCATGACAGCAATTTGTTGGTTCTTCAAGAAGTAAACCGTTTGCGTTCCAGAAACATATTTTTAAACAGTTCATGGTTTGTTAAGTACCGCCTGCAACATCATAGATTGCACGCGAACCATTTCTTGCATCATGCTGCTCATAGAGCTCATAAAACTGTTTAACGAATGCACTAACTCGATACTTGCTTCGAGACGATTGTAGTTACCAGATGGAGTTTGTTCTTTAGCTTCTGGATGCATATTTGGAGTAGAATTGTTTGTGATGTCGCTTTGTGTGCTAAAACATGATTGGATTTTAATATATCCGCGTATGAAACATGTTTGGTTGTGGGTTGAGCTAACTGAGGGTAATGAGCATTTGCTTGGTATTGTGGCTGCCTAGCAGGAGTATTTAATTTCTGATTTGACTTCCTTACCTCAGAAAAAACTGGACAGCCTCTGTAGTTAGCAGTGTGATTTCCACCGCAATTGCTACATTTTTTAACCTTGGAGTCATCCTTTGGTTTGTCGCATTGGGCGGAACAATGAAGCTCTCCACACACAACGCAAACCGGAGGCAACTTGCAGTAAGCCCTTGTATGACCGTATTCTTGGCAATTTAAACACTGAACGGGTCCTGACCGCTTATGTAGTTCCTCTACACTTATCCTGCGGTGTAACAGATATTTTAGATTATAAATGGGATGCGTTTCGTTCACTTTTAATCTAATATCCCCAGGTTCCAGTTCAACGCGAAATAGAGGTTGAGGGACACGCTCTCGATTTCTGAGATTGTCACCGCTTTTAGCCTTAAATCCTGCTTTTTGGAGTCCAGCTTTTATTTTCACTGGATTAACATATGAGTCTACACCTTTGATGACTACCTGTAGGCCTTTGCTACTCTTCAGCTGATAGGTATTAAAGTTCTTTTTGCAGCATTCAAACTCCTTTACTGCTTTACGATAAATACTTTCGTCTATAAATTGAATTTTAGTTTCATCAATGTTACCACGCTTGATAGGAATTACATAGAATGAATTTTCCCCGATAACTGAGATTAACTTATTTATTAATTCATTTGAATTTTTTTCCCTTGGTGGTGGTTTAAACGACTTGGGTGCCGTTTTTGTTTCGCTTGTTTCGCTATCTAAAATAGCAAAACGATTATGGGAATTTATTCCGTTAGAGTCCTTGTCTTTTTGTACTTTAGCCATTGGTGCAATCTGCGAAGATTTAGGGCTTCGACCTCTTTTCAATACAGTTATGTATCGGTCCATTCCCACTTGCGTCTTGGGTTTTTCTACACTATCCATATTATCTTTGGCAACACTGTGTTCAGAAGGCGATTTGTTTGTAGTTATTTTATTGTCATCGCTTAGTTAAAGTGAAGAACAAGATTGGGCACGTATAACTGCCGTAGCATTAATACACGAATTATTTTCAGTTATTTTGTTTTTATTTAATTCAGCATTGTCAACATTTTTGTTGCTTAAATTAAACGGGCTCATTAGCCTGTATTGTTTTTATTTTATTTTAAAAGTAGCAATTCAATATGCCGTTGTAAAAAATAAAGAAAAGGAAAAAGAAAAAGAAAAAAAATATTTTACAAACAACTTTGTTATTGTATTAAAACAGGTTTGTTTCTTGTTTTTGTTTTAAATTGTCCACACAATGTTTGTTTTGTTTTTTGTTAATGCGAGCTTAAAAAAAATCGCGTCCGCAGTCATCAACGCCAAAACAGAACTGACGGATTTTATGAAAAGAATACTATTTAGCGCAGTTTAGGCTTTATTAAAGGTTGTTGACTGGTAGTGCCTAAATGATTAATTTCTTGCAAATTTGTGGAACAAGATTAACGTGAGTAGCTGCCATACTCGGCCTAACCTCACGGTGGTCTTACCACCGAGTGAAACTTAGGCGTAGACTAGCACCCCCATTGTGTAGTATAACAACACTTTACGATTGCCACCAATCGCTTTTTGTGTGTGATACAGTCACAATGAGTAGCAATTTATATAATATAGCAAGCTTTCCAAGGCAAGCCTAGATCCATATTATAACCTCTTGCTTAGGGGTTTGGAGACTATCCAAACTCCGTCTGTTGAGAGTGCAACAGCACACTTGATCGACCTTGCACCTTACCTACTTAATCGATCTTAAACCACAGCCACCACGTGTACCCCGAAGGGGACCTCACCAATAACCGGTCACATAGAGGATAGGCTCTCTGTGGGGCCACCGATTCCCGTGATACCAGTCCTTTGGGCACTGGTCGGACCTCGAAGAGAACCCGTGATTTTACTCACAGACCTTTTCTTTCAGATTTAGGCTCTAGGAACCCTAGCGTCTGGTGCCCCTATTTTCCCCGAGTGGACCGCGTCAAAGCATTTGCCATATTCCTGCAGTGACATTTGAAACCCCCGGGGGTGAATTTCTTGCAAATAACGGATAGTACGAAACGGATAGTCGATAGTAGCTTATTCCTACTACTAAAGGCTTTAAGGTATGCAGTACTCTTAAATTATCCCGCTTTCAAAAATAAAAGTTGCCTTAAAGTATGCTTAAAAATAAAGTTGCTTACTTTGACTGCTTTTTCTCACTTTCTCTTAAAAATAAGATATATTTGCGGAAAGAATGAGGCTATATTTGATTTCGGATACTAAGGTACCTCCTCACAACATTTTATTAAAATCTATCCATTAGATTTTACAGAACACAGACAGACAAACATGCAGGAAAAAATTACTATTTTTAATCCACTTCAAAAAAAGAAGGAGGTTATCAGTTCGTCTGAATGTTGAGTTTTTATGTTTGTGCCCGCAGAATTCAGCCATTTCTGAACCGATTATAAAATTTTTTCTTCATTTGAAAGGTAATGCTTACAGATTGGTCCCGTAAAAACATTACTTTAAAAATTAAAGGGAGTTCCCATACAATATACATGTTTTTTCGTGTATTATTAAGAACCGTAAAGGCTACCCATTTTAAATTTTAAAAAATTGCGTATCACTATAGCTACCAACAACGAAAAGTAATAAAAAAACAAGTAAAAGTACTATATTCGGCTGTGCTGAATCTTCTACACCCTTCACCACGGTGATTTTATTTATACAGACATGTACAGCGTTATCCATATTGTTGACTCTTTACTTAAATAAAGTCGTATGAGAAAAAATCATTATTCATGAGTTAAAGAAATAGAAGACAAATGAAAAGAAATTCCGTTTGCTAAAATTGTCGCCGTGTTGTCAGCTACTCAATGAAGACGACAGCTACATCGTAAACTCTGACATTGTTGTAGAAATACTTATTTTGCTTTTATAAAATTAAATAACTTTTTCAAAAACTTATAAATATTTCCTCCAAAACTTTTTGTTTGTATATGAATTTGTAATTTAATATGTAATTTAATATGTATATTCTTAACATTAATTATATTTTATGAAACAGTCATGATTTTCATTTTCAAAGAAATATTGACATTTTTGTTTTAATTTTTTGAAAATTGTTTGTAAAAATATTTTTTTAAAAATTTTTTGTAAAATTTTTTTCGAAAATTTGTTGGAAAATTCTTTAAAACTTTTTTTCGAATATTTTTCTGTAAAATATCTTTTTGAAAATGTTTTGTAAATTTTTTTGTAAATATTTAAAAAAAAATTTGTTTAATTTTTTTTTAAGTTTTGTTAAATTTAGGACCTTTTTGCAATCTATATTGAGTTAGAATGGTCAGACTAAAGCAAAAAGATATCCTTACAAAAAAAATTCCTCATATTGACCCTCATGTGCCTTTTAACTGCTCCTATTTACCAGTGGGTACCCTGTGGGTCCATTGGCTACCTCTATGTGTATTGCTTTCTATAAAGGTCTCTAATACAAATCAAATCAGAAAAACCCTACCTAAGAACAAAAAAAAAAATCGAACATCGCAGGGGTTATCGATCACCCGAGATCTGTATGCGCACCTTGCGATCTACCTTTCGCAGTCTAATATTTATTTTTCAAAAAAGGCAAAAGAGAATCATTAAAGCCGAAAAAAATTAAAAAAAAAAACGCCAAAAAAATATAGGTGGGCGCGGTTTTTGGCCCGCAGCCTCCAAAGGAATGATCCGATGTTGCTGACAGATTGGTGTGCTAAATTGTTTGTATCTCTTCTGGTGCCTTGGCAAATGACATTACAACACCGACGGACGGACGGACAGACGGACATCGCTTAATAAACTTCTCTATATATAAGGATCCAGAATATATATACTTTATGGTGTCGGAAATGATTATTGTAGAAATTACACACGGACTGACAAACTTAGATATACCCTTTCCACCTGTGGTGAAGGGTATAATAAATTTAAAATTTAAAAGGTGTCCCCATAATTCATGTAATGTGACCTATATGGCCCTATCTTTTGAATCTTTACAGACAAACACTTGAAAATTAGGATGAATGTTGTTTTGTCTGGATAATAACAAGTATAAATATTTAGAATTTATAATTAAAGGGTGTCCCAATAGTTCATGTAATATGCTTTATATGGCCAAACTTTCGAACCGTTATAGACAGCATAGTTGGGGGTAGTGCACTAATTTTGCAATCTTCACTCACCCTGAGTGATATTGCAATTATTGCATTCATTTTTTTGATTTCTAATGGTGATTGCAAAATTTGCAGCCTCCATCAACATTAGTGATAGTGAGTTAAAAAATCTTTGCACTAAAATTTAATTATTTTGATTTCAAAAAATGCAATCAGCAATATATTGCAACTTTTTTTTCTTCACTCAAGTTGATTGCAACGTACAAATTTTGCATTCAATTTGAGGGTTAATTTGAATTATTATTATATTTTTGAGCGCTAATTCAAAAGTGAAGACCAATGCCTCATTAAAAATATAATCGAATTTATGTTATATTTATTAATGATTATATAAAACAGTAAATTAATTTATAATGGGTGATTTTTTTGAGGTTAGGATTTTCATGCATTAGTATTTGACAGATAACGTGAGATTTCAGACATGGTGCCAAAGAGAAAGATGCTCAGTATGCTTTGACATTTCATCATGAATAGACTTACTAACGAGCAACGCTTGCAAATCATTGAATTTTATTACCAAAATCAGTGTTCGGTTCGAAATGTTCAAATGTGACAAATTTTGTTCAGCGACGAGGCTCATTTCTGGTTGAATGGCTACGTAAATAAGCAAAATTGCCGCATTTGGAGTGAAGAGCAACCAGAAGCCGTTCAAGAACTGCCCATGCATCCCGAAAAATGCACTGTTTGGTGTGGTTTGTACGCTGGTGGAATCATTGGACCGTATTTTTTCAAAGATGCTGTTGGACGCAACGTTACGGTGAATGGCGATCGCTATCGTTCGATGCTAACAAACTTTTTGTTGCCAAAAATGGAACAACTGAACTTGGTTGACATGTGGTTTCAACAAGATGGCGCTACATGCCACACAGCTCGCGATTCTATGGCCATTTTGAGAGAAAACTTCGGAGAACAATTCATCTCAAGAAATGGACCGGTAAGTTGGCCACCAAGATCATGCAATTTGACGCCTTTAGACTATTTTTTGTGGGGCTACGTCAAGTCTAAAGTCTGCAGAAATAAGCCAGCAACTATTCCAGCTTTGGAAGACAACATTTCCGAAGAAATTCGGGCTATTCCGGCCGAAATGCTCGAAAAAGTTGCCCAAAATTGGACTTTCCGAATAGACCACCTAAGACGCAGCCGCGGTCAACATTTAAATGAAATTATCTTCAAAAAGTAAATGTCATGGACCAATCTAACGTTTCAAATAAAGAACCGATGAGATTTTGCAAATTTTATGCTTTTTTTTTAAAAAAAAAGTTCTCAAGCTCTTAAAAAATCACTCGTTATAACATAAGTATACGAGTATGAGCAACTAGGCCTTCAAAAATTTATTTAATTAATTTTAAGTCTAAGAAAATTTTTATATTTCAATAAATAAAATGGATACATAAAAAAAGTAAAATTCAAAAAATTATTTTCAACAAGGATTTCATAACTGCTATCACCAAATTTTTTATTTTCTATGAGTGTCTACCATTTCACTAAGGGAAAACAAACGCTCAACTGGTGCAGAAGAAGGAAAAGGCGTGTTGAATTTTTGCCTTATTACTGGATATTTGTTAAGACAACCCAATTCACCTCAAAATCCAGTAGAGAAGTATTTAATTATATTCGCATGCTATCATTTTGTTCTACTAACGAGTAATTTTTTATGAGCTTGAGAACTTTTTTTTAAAAAAAAAACGCATAAAATTTGCAAAATCTCATCGGTTCTTTATTTGAAACGTTAGATTGGTCCATGACATTTACTTTTTGAAGATAATTTCATTTAAATGTTGACCGCGGCTGCGTCTTAGGTGGTCCATTCGGAAAGTCCAATTTTGGGCAACTTTTTCGAGTATTTCGGCCGGAATAGCCCGAATTTCTTCGGAAATGTTGTCTTCCAAAGCTGGAATAGTTGCTGGCTTATTTCTGTAGACTTTAGACTTGACGTAGCCCCACAAAAAATAGTCTAAAGGCGTCAAATCGCATGATCTTGGTGGCCAACTTACCGGTCCATTTCTTGAGATGAATTGTTCTCCGAAGTTTTCCCTCAAAATGGCCATTGAATCGCGAGCTGTGTGGCATGTAGCGCCATCTTGTTGAAACCACATGTCAACCAAGTTCAGTTGTTCCATTTTTGGCAACAAAAAGTTTGTTAGCATCGAACGATAGCGATCGCCATTCACCCTAACGTTGCGTCCAACAGCATCTTTGAAAAAATACGGTCCAATGATTCCACCAGCGTACAAACCACACCCAACAGTGCATTTTTCGGGATGCATGGGCAGTTCTTGAACGGCTTCTGGTTGCTCTTCACTCCAAATGCGGCAATTTTGCTTATTTACGTAGCCATTCAACCAGAAATGAGCCTCATCGCTGAACAAAATTTGTCACATTTGAACATTTCGAACCGAACACTGATTTTGGTAATAAAATTCAATGATTTGCAAGCGTTGCTCGTTAGTAAGTCTATTCATGATGAAATGTCAAAGCATACTGAGCATCTTTCTCTTTGGCACCATGTCTGAAATCTCACGTGATCTGTCAAATACTAATGCATGAAAATCATAACCTCAAAAAAATCACCCTTTATTAAAGGATCTAATATCAAAGATATTAGAAGACTCGTTATTTAAACAATCATTTTATACTTTGTTAATTGCACTAAAATCTAGGAATCTAACTTACCTAGTAATGTTCGAACTGACTTTGAAAATTTTTATGTAACCGTTATTTAGTATTAATAATTAATTTGTTACCATTATGTACCTTGTTTAATACTGAATAAAAAATTCATTTCGTTACATTACTTTTTTATATTTTGGAGTAAAATATAAAAAAAACGAATTTATTTCAAAATTCTCATGACCAATCATATTTGAAAGTTGATTGAGAGTATGAATAAATTCAGCTTTTTATTGATTGGAAGTAAACATTTTTCAATCAATTGAATGAGTGAAGAATTCTTGCACTAAATCTGCGTTGAGTGGTAGTGCAAATGTTTGCACTAAATTCTTTTGATTGCTAGTAAAGCTTTGCAGTTAATCACTAAGCTGCAAAAAAATAGTGCAATAATTTCTTTTGCAATATGATTTAGTGGTAGTGCAATGCTGATTTCAATCAAAATTTAGTGCGCTACCCCCATCTATGATAGACCATCAGTTAAAATTTACAAAGAATCTTTGTGGCCAAGTCCTTTATAATAATATTTTTTTAATTTAAAATTGTAAATTAAATACACAGGTACATACATAAATACAAGCATAAACAAATAAACAGCCACACAAACAGGTTTAAAGAAATAAACAACCACACAAACAGAAAACAAGAGCAATAGCAATCGAACCTGCCAGATATGTCTGGAATAGAAAATGCTGGTGCTTTTAAATCACTTATAAAGGTTGTTTTTTTATAGAGGTATAGAACTTTGGCATTACTTTTCAAGATGGCGACCGATTTAACAGCTGTCAAGTGATTTATTCTCAGTTTGGTTTGGCAATTCATCATGAATAGACTCACGCCTGAACAACGCTTGCAAATAGTGCAATTTTATTTCGAAAATAATGGTTCTGTGCGGAAAACGTATCGCGCACTACGTCCATTTTATCGTCGACAAAATCGTCCATCAGAGCAGTTAATTCGATTAGCCATGGAACGTTTTCGCACCACGTTTACTCTTATTGATATCTCGCATCCCCAAAGACGCCGTACGGTGCGTGCGGAAGAAGCTATTGCTGCTGTAGAGCGTAGCATTGAGGAAGGCCCGAATTAGTCCATCCGCCATCGAGCACAGGAATTGGATCTGTGTCCATCCACTTTCTGGAAGATTTTGCGGAAGGATCTTGGTTTGCGTGCTTACAAAATCAAACTCGTGCAAGAATTGAAGTCAAACGATCATTAAGTAAGGCGTAGATTTGTCGAATGGGCCCAAATCGAGATTACCGTTGTTCCCGATTTTCATAAGCGAATTTTGTTTAGCGATGAAGCGCACTTCTGGTTGAATGGCTACGTCAACAAACAAAATTGCCGCATTTGGAGTGGAGGTAATCCTCAAGTGTATGTCGAAACACCGTTACATCCAGAAAAACTGACTGTATTGTGCGCTTTATGGGCTGGTGGAATCATTGGTCCGTACTTTTTCAAAAACGATGGTGGCCAGAACGTTACAGCCAATAGTGATCGATATAGAGCCATGATTACTAACTTTTTCATTCCTGAATTGAATAACCATGATGTCCAGGAGATGTGGTTTCAACAAGACGGCGCAACATGTCACACAGCTCGTGCCACATTACATTTATTGAAAGACACGTTTGGTAACCGCCTAATTTCACGTTTTGGACCTGTGAATTGGCCTCCAAGATCTTGTGATTTAACACCGCTAGACTACTTTCTGTGGGGCTATGTAAAGTCATTGGTCCATGCGGATAAGCAACAAACGCTTGACCATTTGGAAGACAACATTCGCCGTGTTATTGCCGATATACGGCCACAAATGTTGGAAAAAGTTATCGAAAATTGGACGTCCAGATTGGACTACATCCGCGCCAGCCGTGGCGGTCATATGCCAAAAATCATATTTAAAATGTAATGCCACAAGATTGTCTTTCGGATAAATTTATGTCAATCGAATAATACATCGTTGTTTTATTGCAACTTAAAGTTCTATACCTCTATAAAAAAAATTCCTTTATAAGCAAATCGTGCTGGCGAGTAGTATGGCAGTATTAATTAAAATGTCAAAGAGTTCAGTTGTCGTATTGTAAGAGAGTTTTTAACAGTTTGTGTATTGTCGAACAGTGTAGTTAGCAAATAAAGTGACCTACAGTAAAAGTAATAACAGTGTGTATTTATTTTGCAATTAAAAGAACCCAACGTAAAGTAAAAACGTAACAATTTACTTCCTTTCCTGTTCCAATAGGAGATGTTATTTGTTATAACTGTTATGGACAGAAGCTAGATATTTTAAGAAATTGTGTTTTGTTGTCAGTGTAAGTGTAAAAAAATAAAGGGTGTCTTCATGCCTGACGTATTTGCAGTATATAGCCTTTATTCGTGAACCGTTATAGACAGACATTTGATATTTACTCAGAACGTATATTACTATATATGTCCGCTATATTAACAAGTATAAAGTTGGAAATTAAAGGGTGTACCAAAATATAATGATATTTGATCTATATGACCCTATCTTTGAACGCTTGCGCTATGTCCACAATAAAAAGGTCAAACAAACTTAAAGGGTGTCCTCATAACTAACGTTATTTGACTTATATGGTTTAGTCTTTTGAAACGTTATAGATAGAGAATTAATATATACACAGAGCGTGTATTATTACGTCCGCTATAAGAATTATAAAATTGGAAATGAAAGGGTGTTCCCTTAGTTAATGAAATTTGATGTAGGCCTTATCTCTTGAGCCGTTAGATAGACAACTGAAATTTACACCTAATGTGTATTACTATGGTCGCTATTACAGCTATAAAAATTTTAAATTAAATGGTGTCCCCATATTAGATGAATGTTGGTGAAAATAGCTTAAGTTTTTAACAGTAATAGAGAGATGCTTGAATTTTACAGAGTCTTTACTTCCTTTCCTGTTAATTTTTTCGCATTTTTTGTATCTTTTATTTGGTTTATATATATAGTTCTTACAGATTACTTTTTACATTTTTAGTTTAGAACTGGTACCCAACTATCTGTTTTGAAGTCGGTTTTTTTGCAAGAATTATATTATCTGTATAGATATGAAAATATAAATAAAAATTATCTTAATAGAAAAACTGCAAACTGCCTTGTGTTTAAGTAGGAATTGAAGCGTATTTCAGAATTACTCTTATAAGGAAGATTCCATGCATACTTACATACATACATACATACATACATACATACATACATACATACATACATACATACATACATACATACATACATACATACATACATACATACATACATACATACATACATACATACATACATTCATATCTACCTGTATGTACATTACGGCAGGTCGATTTAAAAATCGCTCAACATATAAGGAAAATCGTATTCTAGGGATCTAAATAAGAAACTTTGCCCAAGGCACCATACCTCTAACATGTATTTTGATGTCCCTGAATTTGACCCAAAGAGCCAAATTTTGAATCCCACTTTGAGCCATTTAGAGTGCCCCAATCGAGTCCAAATGTAGGACGGACTTTTGCACCTGTGGTTAAGCTACTTTCTTATATGTTTTTATTTAAATTTATATACATTGTCGAAGTCTGCAGTAGAGTCAAAGTCATTTAGATTCAATACAAATAAAAACTACATAAATATAAATCTCAACCAAACCACAAACAATATATTTTACCATGAGCAGTATCACAACAAGCGTCAAGAATATAATACATAGAATTAATACAACTTAAAATAACATTAGTACCAACATAAATATAAATTTGAACAACAAACACCAACAACATAAACATTAATACTGTCGATAACATTAATATTTTCACAAATCCCAAGGCCCACATTAACTACATCAGCTGCTTGTCAAAGTTACTTTTTTATATACTCCATATCGTAAACACGTACAAGTATAAATTTGTCAGTAGTTTTTTTGTTTTTTTTTTTTTTGTGGTGATGTAGTAATAAATATCTACGTCTTTTCTGAATAAGAGTTATATGTTATGGATACTAATTCATTTTCCAAATCCCTATTCAATTTTATAAACCCTATCAAAAGATCTTGGTATCTTTTCTACTAACTGTTATCATATGAATTTCATTTTTAACCGACTTCAAAAAAGAAGGAGGTTATCTATTCGTCTGAATGTTGCTTTTTTTATGTATGTAACCGCAGAACTCAGCCATTTTTGAACCGATTTTAAAATTTTTTTCTTTATTTTAAAAATTATGCTTTCAGGTTGGTATTTTTTAAAAAGAGTTCATTATAATTAAAATTAAAGGGTGTACCCATACAACAACATGATTTTTACGTGTATTAAGAACCGTAAAGGGCACCAAATTAAAATTTTAAAAAATTGCGTGTCACTATAGCTCCCAACAGCAGAAACTAATAACAAAATAAATTTAAAATTTATAGGGTGTCCCCATAGGTGACATAATTTGACCTATTTAGGTCTATCTTTTGAACCGTTATAGACAAAACCTTGCACATTTTACAGAATGTCGATTACTATGATCGTTATAATAAAATGTATAAATATTCAAAATTTTAAATTAAATGGTGCTCCAATAGTTCATTTAATTTGATGTGTATGGCCATACTTTTGAACAGTTGTACACAGACCGCTGAAATTTACAAAGAACCTGTAGTGCTAAGTCAGCTATAACAAAAAGTATAAAATTTGAATTTGTAACTAAAAGGGTGTCCCAATAGTTAATGTAATTCTATGTATTTTACCAAACTTTTGAACTGTTAGAGATAGACAGCTGAAATTTACAAGGAACTTGTATTGCAAAGTCCACTATGGCAAGTATACAATTTGAATTTAGAAATTAAAGGGTGTCCCCATAAATTATGTAATTTGATCTATATTGCCCTATCTTTTGAACCGTTAAACACAAACACTTGAAAATTAGGCAGAATGTCCACTACTTTCTCTTGTATAATAACAAGTATAAATATTTGGAATTATAATGTAAAGCGTGTCCCAATAGTTCATGTAATTTGATATATATGGTTAAACTTTTTAACAGTTATAGACAAATAGCTGAAATTTACAAAGAATCTTTGTGGCCAAGTCCTCTATAACAACAAGTCTTTAATTCCTATCTTTGAAACCGTTATAGACAGAGGCTGGAATGGTGTCCCCATAAAAGACGGATGCTGGTGAAAATAGCTTAACTTTTGAACAGTAATAGAGAGAGGCTTGACATTCAAATAGTCTTTATTTTTTTCCCTCTAATTTTGGCGCATCTTTTATTTGGTTTAAATCTAATTCTTACAGATTATTTTTTACATTTTTAGTTTAGAATTGGTGCCCTTCTATCTGTTTTGAAGTCGGTTTTTTTGCAAGAATTATATTTGATCTATTTTTAATGAATAAATTAAGTTTTTAATTTTAAAGAGATAAAGAAATATTAGACACCAGCAGAGTGGAATGCATTTTCTAGACAGCTACGTCCGTCATCAGCACTCTTCGTAATTATCTACTAGCTATGTTATATTTATTAGCCGAGCTAATAAGGTTCAAGTTCTCTAAGTACACCATAGAGTTCAAAGAAAGATTTGTACAAATTAAATGATTCATTTCGTTAAAAATGGAAATATTTATCCTAGACCCCTCTAGACTGTAATTTATTTTCTGTGTCGCTACATCCTTTTTCAGAATTCTTCGTATATACCTTTCATTTTTTATTTTTTTATATCATTTTATTACTTTTGTATCTATATACATATATGTACACAGAAAAAGGTAATACCTAGATCATATGAATTTTGCCATAAATGTTATGAATCGAACATGACTTTTTTTCACAAACTTTTTTCATTCAGTTTATGAACATCGTAATAAAAAACATGAAATTTCATAAGGTGTGTTTTTAAAATATTTTCCTAAAATATACATATGAACAAATTAATAAAAAATTGGATTTTATTTATAAGCAAGATGATACATAATTATTGTTAATCTTCTTAATATTTTACAGATTATCTTAATAGATAATCTGTAAACTATAGACTGTAAACTGCCTTGTGTCTAAGTGTGAGTTGAAGTGTATTCCAGAATTCCTCTTACAAAGAGGATTCCTTACAGGTATGTATGTATATATGTATGTATGTATGTATGTATGTATGTATGTATGTATGTATGTATGTATGTATGTATGTATGTGTGTATGTATGTATGTATGTATGTATGTATGTATGTATGTATGTATGTATGTATGTATGTATGTATGTGTGTATGTATGTGTGTATGTATGTATGTATGTATGTATGTATGTATGTATGTATGTATGTATGTATGTATGTATGTATGTATGTACCCTGCAGGAAATGTCAATAGTGAATCTGTACTGACTTACTATTGACACAGTCACCAATACTAGTGACTTATAATACCCCACACTCTAAAATATTGCTTAAAATTTAGGATCACATAGTGCCTAAATTTTTGTTGAAATAAAATTTTTGTTTAATATTATATCGATTTTGTGGTTATTTGCAACAAAAAAATATAATTCCCCCAACAAATAAATTGCATTTTTATTATAAAACGTTATGGGTAATTAGCATAATATTAAATAATTAATATTTAAATTCCCAAAAATTTTATTAATAACTAAATATGCAACTGCCTGTCAAACCTTTGGCAACTTTAATATTCTGTAATATTATTCTATTGACATGCATAATTCTCATTGTGTTTTGTAGAATTTTATAACTTATAGAGTATTTTTGGCTTCTCTCAAATTAGGAAAAAGGTTTCCTGATGATCTGGCCTGAGCAACCAGTGAAATACGTATAGGGACCAGTGTTGGTATCTGACAATGTATAAATTGTACCGCCACAATAATAAAATTGTACCAAATCAGCATCAATTGTACCAAAATTTTACATTAAGTAAAAAAAGGAAACAGCTCTACATTAAAATGGGACAACTCAAAACGTTTATACTACGAAATTTTAAAGTAACGATAATTCCCCTTGATCCCTTGAGTTTCTGTGTTTGTGTTGCTAATTTACTAACATTTGGCTAGATATGCCAACCATCACCAGAGTCCACACATCAAAATTTTTTGAAGACACAGTTTTTTCAAGTATTCATGAAAGCGCCCAAGTAGCATTACGATATTTGGAAGACCACATACTCAATTTGAAAAATTGGTTGAAGAAATGGAGAATAAGAGTGAAAGAACTTTTGTGCATATACTCATATAACTTTCGTAGGGACTCATACTCTCCTATTCGCATAAATAACCGCAGCTCTCAGACGTTAAATACCTCGGTATACATCTTGATCGTCGCCTTACTTGAAAAAGCCACATAGATTTCAAGTTAACACAAATGAAATTAAATTAGCTTACTGGCAGTAATTGCACCCTGAGCTTAGATTGTGTTATGGGATTCAATTATGGGGCACTGCATCAGCTAGCAATGTAGAAAAAATTTAAAGGCGCCAAAATAAGATTCTACGTATGATTACAGTTGCTCCCTGGTATATGAAAAATTCGATAATCCACAAAGACCTAAATATTTATTTTAGACTTAAGATATGAGTAATTATTGTTAGTTCAAATATTTTGAAGATACAATAAATAACAAATGAACAAAAAAAAAAAAAAAATAAGGAGCTGGATAGTCCCGTGTTACATTATGCAACTTTAGTCGCTACAATTGTTCATTAGTAGGCGAGAGAGGAGATAGGAACTAAAAATGGTACACATATTAGTGTTGGGATTTGTGGTACAATTGTACCAAATTTGGTACAATCGACACATCAGTGGAGAAAAAGCCGTGAAAGTATACAGATTTTGTTTACCGAATTAAAGGTACTGCATACTTTAAGGCATCTTTTATTTTTGAAACCAGTATATTTTAAGCAATGTTGTGCACAAGTGGCACTGTTTTAAAAAATTTATTCATTTCCTGTCTGTTTTACAGAGTTTTACAATAATTTTTAGAATTTTAGATAAATTATAGAATTTTAACCAACTCGCTATTTTCAAAATATTACAGAATTGTATTAATAAGTGTTATCAACCAATCTGTCTTATAGGAATATGAATAATTTTATATTCAGTTTTATTCCATATATCATCGTTAGTTTGTTATTTCAGGAAATAAACAGTTCATAAAAAAATAAATTCAACAAGAATTGTTTAAATAACATTTGGATTTAACATCTAATTGCACTAGGATGGTGTCTAAATTTCTTAAAACATAAACATACAATCTCTA
Source organism: Phasia obesa (assembly GCA_949628195.1). NCBI lineage: Eukaryota > Metazoa > Arthropoda > Insecta > Diptera > Tachinidae > Phasia > Phasia obesa. The sequence goes on along the minus strand of OX451218.1, from coordinate 36,187,372 downwards.
TGACTAACATACAATCTTTCGATTCTATATTCGCTTCGTCAGCAAATTATGTTTAATTATTTTTCTGCCTTGGGCTAAATAATGTTGAAAATTTGAAATTTTAAAGTCGAACTAGTTAATGAAATGAGTTCGAACACAAGCTTCACTACAAATTTAATAATTATTTTTAACATAAAATATTTAATTTAATTAAATTAGTCGAACTTTTTATTGACATATAAATAAATTGTTAAAGTTAGGCTTAAGTTTTTATTGTTAAATTCTTAATATTTTTAATAATTTAAAAAAATGCATAAAATATAAATATATTTAATACATTTATTAAAACCTTAAAGTAAATGTTTTATTTAAAACAAAAGAAGTGAAATACAAACAAACATTTTTGTGCAGAACACTTACACTGCATAATACTAAAACTTAATAATTATCAAAGTTCCATCACCATATTCCATCGGATTCTTGAACCAGACTACTACCATTAAGAAAATATTTAGGTGCTATAATTGTAGTGCCCTTTTTATACCCTTCACCACAGGTGGAAAGGGTATATATAAGTTTGTCATTCCGTGTGTAATTTCTACAATATTCATTTCCGACCCCATAAAGTATATATATTCTGGATCCTTATACATAGAGAAGTTGATTAAACGATGTCCGTTTGTCCGTCTGTCCGTCTGTCCGTGTTAGTGTGTTAATGTCATTTGCCAAGGCACCAGAAGAGATACAACAAATTTAAGCACACCAATCTGTCAGGCATAGTTTCGAAAATTTTGGTATTGCAATTCAGCAACATCGGATCATTCCTTTGGAGGCTACGGGCCAAAAACCAAGCCCACCTATATTTTTTTTACGTTTTTTTTTAATTTTTTTCGGCTTTAATGATGCTGTTTTGCCTTTTTTTGTCAAATAAATATTAGACTGCGACAGGTAGATCGCAAGGAGTGCATACAGATCTCGGGGGATCAATAACCCCCTGCGAGGGGCGATTTTTGTTTGTTTTTAGATCGGTAGGGTTTTTCTGCTTTGATTTGTATTAGAGACCTTAATAGAAAGCAATACGCATAGAGGTAGCCAATGGACCCACAGAGTACCCACTGATAAATAGGAGCGGTTAAAAGGACCCCCCATGTGGAGAATATGAGTGAAATATGTCAATATGAAGAAATTTTTTTTTTGGAAGGATTTTTTTTTTGCTTTAGTCTGACCATTCTAACTCAATATAGACTGCAGATAGGTCCTAAATTTAACAAAAAAATTTCAATCAAATTTTTGAAAAAAAATTTTTAAACAAATTTTTTTAAAAAAAATTTTAAAATTTTTTTTCAAAAATATTTACAAAAAAATTTACAAAGCATTTTCAAAACAAAAAGATATTTTACAGAAAAATATTCGAAAAAAATTTTTTTTTAAAAATTTTCAAAAAAAATTTTCGAATAAAATTTTACAAAAAATTTTTAAAAAAATATTTTTACAAAAAATTTTTAGACTCAATTTTCGAAAAATTAAAACAAAAATTTCAATATTTCTCTGAAAATTAATATTATGAGTGTAACATAACATATTTTTAATATTAAGAATATACATATGTATGTATGATATTGAGTAACATATTTTTATACCCTTCACCACAGGTGGAAAGGGTATATATAAGTTTGTCATTCCGTGTGTAATTTCTACAATATTCATTTCCGACCCCATAAAGTATATATATTCTGGATCCTTATACATAGAGAAGTTGATTAAGCGATGTCCGTCTGTCCGTCTCTCCGTCTCTCCGTGTTAGTGTTGTAATGTCATTTGCCAAGGCACCAGAAGAGATACAAAAAATTTAAGCACGCCAATCTGTCAGGCATAGTTTCGAAAATTTTGGTATTGCAATTCAGCAACATCGGATCATTCCTTTGGAGGCTGCGGGCCAAAAACCACGCCCAGCTATATTTTTTCACGTTTTTTTTTTAATTTTTTTCGGCTTTAATGATTCTGTTTTGCCTTTTTTTGTCAAACAAATATTATACTGCGACAGGTAGATCGCAAGGAGTGCATACAGAGGGGCGATTTTTGTTTGTTTTTAGATTGGTAGGGTTTTTCTACTTTGATTTGTATTAGAGACCTTAATAGAAAGCAATACACATAGAGGTAGCCAATGGACCCACAGGGTACCCACTGATAAATAGGAGCAGTTAAAAGGATTTCTTTTTGCTTTAGTCTGACCATTCTAACTCAATATAGATTGCAGAAAAGTCCAAAATTTAACAAAAAAATTTCAATAAAAATTAAAAAAAAAAATTTTTAAATATATTTACAAAAAAATTTACAAAGCATTTTCAAAAAGATATTTTACAGAAAAATATTCGAAAAAAATTTTTTTTTTTAAATTTTCCAAAAAATTTTCGAATAAAATTTTACAAAAAATTTTTAAAAAAATATTATTACAAAAAATTTTTACACACAATTTTCGAAAAATGAAAACAAAAATTTCAATATTTCTTTGAAAATGAAAATCATGACTGTAACATAACATATATTAAATATTAAGAATATACATATGTATGTATGTGTGTATATAGAGTAACATATTTTTTTAAATGCGTTTGATCTTTAAATAGATGATATCTCTGTTTTAAAACCTAGGTGCATTAAATACATAGACATCATCAGGATACCGACTACAAACTGTCAAAAATAAAACGATTATTTTGAAGTCAGCAAAGCTACATGGCTACACGGCCACCGTTGTGTCTGTCGTCAACTTAGGCTAATTTCTATTTTATTCAACAAAAGAAAATGTCATTAAATTACAAATTCATATACAAACAAAAAGTTTTGGAGGAAATATTTATAATTTTTTGAAAAAGTTATTTAATTTTATAAAAGCAAAATAAGTATTTCTACAACAATGTCAGAGTTTACGATGTAGCTGTCGGCCTCAATATCATTAAGTAGCTGACAACATGGCGAAAATTGTAGCAAACGAATTTGTTTTCATTTGTCTTCTATTTTTTAACTCATGAATAATGATTTTTTCTCATTCGAATTTATTTAAGTAAAGAGTCAACAATATGGATAATGCTGTACATGTCTGTGGTGAAGGGTATAGAAGATTCGGCACGGCCGAATCTAGCACTTTTACTTGTTTACTTTGTATTTGTGTGTGATGGCTTCTTAATTGAAAAAATTAAATATTAAAAATATCAAATACGAAACTTTTGAATTTTACGCAGATTATTCTACAGTCTCTGATCGTTATAACATGACGGATATTATACAGTCATTTTATAATGTTTGTATAGATTGCAAAGAATTTCATCTTTCATAACTACTTTTTGGTTGCTTATAATCATTGCGGGTGAAAGGAAATCGAAAAGGAAGCGGTCTGCTTCGATACTTCGCCTAGAAAAATAATAATCATGAGTTGCTTCTCCGTTCGGGCTAATTTTACTGCCAAGATAACAAAAAATATTATTAGTTCCGTTTAGTGTTCTTTGCTTAAAAATTTATCATTTTATTGAAAAAGAAGATATTTAAGGAAATAAAAACAAACAGGTATACGGAATATTATGTTGAAAATAATAATACAGAATTTATAGTTTACGCCTGATGCCTCTACCCACTAATAACGAATATACTGATGTCTTTGAAATACCTTACTTATAAATTCATGTAGTATGTCTTAAAATTTTTTGTGCATTCAAAATGGATACAAAATTTCAAAAATATTATTTTCAAACAAGAATCCTTTTATTGATTCGGTAAAGTGAGGGTTGTTAATAGTACAACTATGCATGAGAATTGTTAGGCTGTAATTAGTATAGGTTTTAATTTAGGCATATGCAATCGTGCATTTTTAACAAGGGAAACACACATTTTCTTCACAAAAATATTGCATTTGTAAAAGAGGTGGCTGCGGTTGGTTTCAAAATTCAGCAAAAATGACACGTATTAATGTGAATAATATTGAGTTTTGGTAGGTTTGTAAGGATATGTCAAAATTCCATTCCATAACAGCTACATTCATATTACCACTTCAGCTGTTCTATTGGAAGAATTTTGGTGTATGATGGCGTATTTATAAGTGCTGAAATATAACTTCGTCATTTTTATAAAAGTTCAATAATTTTTTATATTCTTAAATTGTTATAACACAAGCGGTACCTTTTTTAGTTGTTTTTATACATTTATATTTTTTGTTCGATACAATTTTACTGTCGCACAGTGAACGGTTCCCATAGTAAAACTGGAAAAAAATCAAAGGAGTTATGGTATTTTAATGAAATTTTTGGCACATATCTCTCTTGGCCTACTATTTTGAAAAATTAATTAACATCTTTAGAAATCCTTTCATTTTTCCGGTGCGGGGATAATTAAATACCCAAAATTCCCCCTTATTAGTAATTATTATATTTTGGAATTTTAATCTATCATTTCACATACAAAATGATAGAGCGTGATAATTTTTTTTACAAAATCTCTAATTATTTAGGGTTGCCGTATACCTTTTTTGAATATAATATCATTTTAAACTTTTTAGTATTTTTATTTTTAAAGTTTTGAAAATACTCACAACCATTGGTATTCAAATAACATTATATATGGTTGTTAACTTAAGGAACTTTAAAAGGTATGCATATATGTATGTGTGTAGATAGTTAAAATTTTGTACGCTAAGAATATCATGTGATTTCGCTTGGCCACATTTGACACATTTTTGTTTTATTTTTTAACGATAAGGGAAACGAGACTTGTCGGGTTCACTAGTAATTTATAAAACATAAATACCATGGAATTTTCTTGTGTTATGTACACATACCTTGGGATTATTATTATTATGAATTATTAATCGTTATGGTCGATTTACATTAATTTTGCTACCCTAAATTTTATATTTGTACATATTTTGTTGATGGAGTATTCACACCCCTAACTTTCACTGAGTACGGATGGTTATAAAGTAGCACGTTCTCCGAATATGTATGAGTATGTACTACCGATACATAATTAATAAATAAATTGCGTTTTTATTATAAACGATGGACTGACGAGGTTCCCTTCCAGTCAGCTAAGTATCCGAACTAATAAAGAATAACATAAAACAAAATGAATGCAGAAAATTGAGGGGTGTGGATGGTTTAACTATGCATGAAGATTGCTATGCCAAACGTAATAGTTTATTGTTGTCAGTGTATCGCGTCATATATTTGATCAAAATCATGGCATTTGTAAAAGAGATGGATGCGGTTGTTTTCAAAATTCAGCAAAAAGTACACTTATTTATGCGAATGCTATTGAGTTTTGGTGTATTTATATGGATATGCATCAATGCCATTACATAACAGCAAAATTTAACTTACCACTTAAACTGTTTGATTGAAGGAACTTTAGTATTTGTTGGCGGATTTATACCTAAATTTGTATGGATACATGTTCTTTTGCGTGCTCAAATTTAACTTCCTGCCTGTTTAACAAATGTAATGATATTTCATATTTTTAAGTCTATCATACATATGTAACACAAATGGTATCATTTTTAGTTCTTCTACTATAAACATATTTTCTGTTAGATAATGCGAAAAACTATTATATTTTTATACTGCATACATCAATATTATAGGGCTTAAATTAAAAAAATACTACGTTCAACGTCCGTACTATAATAGCAACTAGAGCTAGAGAAGTGCAGTCGAAGACATTTTTTCCATAACTTATTTATTGTATCTTTAAGTAAAAGAAAATATAAGTGTAAAGTCGAGAGTCCTTCCACGCTTGAGGGAAGGACTCTATATTTCAACCAATTTATGATTATACTTGTCTTCGCAGGAACTCCGGATAGTGATAATATTTCTTGAGGGGTTCCATATAGAAACAATAGTGAGAGAGTGATCGGAAAATAACCCTTGCTTACGCCATAATCAATAACACAGCTATTTTCTGTTGATCAGTAGGACAATATGTTGGATGCCCACTAGAAATCACAAAACCCATTTTTAAGATTGCGTCAAACAAAATCTAACCTTTTGGACGAATAAGTCGCGACCCCCAGGTGTGTTTTGCGTTGGAGTCATCAGCTGCTATGAACCAGGATGGTAGTAATTTGTAGAATTCTCGGTATATAAATTGAAGATATAACCACATTCTGATGTGAATCTTCCACACATATGTTTGATACTTGCATGCTCTACTACGAGGGTCCTTAATATCATTAAATATATAACCATGTATTTTAAAAAAATGTTTGGCTCCAATTGAACTCGACATTATGGTTTCGGTCGGCGTTCTTGATTTCTCGGATTGTCTACACTTTGGACCTTAAATCCATTTATTTGTAGGATAGCTTTTCTTTCATCGCTTATTTAAATTTTTGTTTTCAAGCTTAAGTGGTATCACGTAAAATTAATTTTCCCCAAATTATTTATATCAAGCTTTTTATTATTTAATTCGTTTAAATTTCCCTCGGAGGTGGCACAAGTGAGCCCTCACTATCTAAAATTCCAAAGCTGAACTAAGTATATTAGAGTCCCTATCTTAAGGTACTTTAGAGCTTGGGATTTCTTTAATTTTTGTTTTTAAAAATGTGTTAAAGGTCTACTTAATCCCTACACAATTGTGCTTTAATCTATAACTCATGTTATAGGACATCTAAGATTAAAGTTATAAGATTAAATTATTATTAGGAACAATTTTCAGAAATTTTTTCTCGTAGTTTGCGAGCAAAATTCAAACTATTGTGGAAAACTTTCGAGGTTTTATCTTTCTGAGTTAAAAACTAAACGATTTAAATTAATTTAATTAATTAGCTAATTTTTTAAGAAAATCCTTTAAATCGACATTATTTATTGGCCAACTAAAAACATCACATATCTAATATCGGAAAGCTTGCCGAAACACTCTTGTCTATTTAACATCGTAAAGGAATATAAAAACATTTAATAATTTTTTTAACTACAACAACAAATATATGAAGGGATATTTCAAACATATCGCATTAAACGATTTTAAACTTTAAAATGTCAAAATTATTGCATTTTTGTGTATTTTAGCCTTTATTTTCTTAAGTAATATATAAAAATTTTTGTGTAAGCTAACTATATGTGCGTCCAAATTTTGTGTAAAATTAATAATCCTTGTAGAAGATGGAATTCCTTCAATTTGACCTATTTTACATAGAAATTTTGACTTTAGCCTATATGCTTTAAAATCGCAAAGGAAAAAGTAGACTGTTTCCAAAAAGAATTATTATAAAATCAGAATCACACAATTCAAGATATCGCTAAATACAAAAGGGTCACAAAATTTTCAGGAGAGACAAAAAACTGTTTATGTAAAAATGATTGTAATATTCAAAGAAAATATTGTTCCATTATGAAAAAATTCAATATTGAAGAAGGTTCTGCTATACTTTTTTCAATTTAATATTATGTTTGCGAAAATAAAATAAAATTTTGATTTATGACTAAAAATAATTCTCTTTAGTTCATCATGCAGAAGCAACACATTTAACATAAAAGTAGAAATAATTGTATTTTTCCAGTTAAAGAAGATAGTGAATGAAAGAAAGTGATGTGAAAGAAATTTTTGCAGTAGTTAGAGATATGTACTCTGAATTAATTTATGGAAAAAAGTCAGTTTTGGAAAATTTTGAGCTGTGACCCTTTTGTATTTAAAGTGCGATATGGTAAATAATATTCAATGATACTAATTTTGACTCCTTAGGGTTTACTAAAAACGGCACATAATAAGCGCATTGACCGATTGCATTTTCTAAATCTTATCTATATCTACGTATCTTATATAACCCAGGAAAGTAAAATAATGGTTGGTTAAAAAATTGAAAATAAGTATCTTTATAAAATAAACTTAATTATTCATTACTTACATATCGTTGCGTTTCTTCTTACACCACGTAAGCGACATTTTTTCGAAATTAACTTTTTTGGTTTTTATGGTAGAAAATAACATTTGCCACCAGACTACATTCTCATCTTAACAAGTTTGTATGAAAAATAAATAAATTCAATTTCAAAACCTCGTAAGCGCCATACAAATGACATTTGCATATTAAATTTAAGGTTTTTTTTATTTCAAGTTGGAAATGATAAAGTCTCAACCAATAAGTTTTTTGTATTTATGATTAAAAAAATATTGAAAGTTTCAGGCCAATTGGAGCATTTTTAGTAAAGTTAAAAGTTTTTTTTTTGATAAATGCAAAAATATTTATTTACACACAGAAATTTGCAATTTGCTGTTTGCGCCAAAACCACGTAAGCTACAGATTTGGCTACAATTAATTGTAAGTAACAAATTAAAAAAAAAAAGTTTCTATACCCTTCAGACAGTCGCACAGCCATGATTTCCAAAAAAAAAAAAAAAAAATATTTTGAAACCCATATTAAAGAAGTTTTTAAGTTTTTTTCGTTTTCTGAAAAAAGTCTTCTTGGCACTTACGTGGTTTAAGAATAAATGCGACGATATGCCATCACCTTTGCTTTTAATAGATACTTATGCGATGGAAGTTGTTTAGGTTGAACCCTTTAGTTATGAATTTTACTAATTAAATGTGACTCTGTTAGGATCTAAATTCTACTCCTTTTGTAAATTTGTATTTTTTGGGAGTATTTTGGATTCTAACGAGTAAAACCGCTAACGGTTCAACAAAACTTGCTTTTCGCCATATTCATTGTTTTTTTTTTGTAAATATTTTACTTCTCGTTTTTTAACTTAAAGAAGACACACGCAGCTCTTTATTATAAAAGGTAAAAATATATATATAATAAATAAAAATATATGAACATAAAATCAAAACAATTGTTTTTTCATTTCACGACTCTTCTGCTGTTTTCACACACAAACATTTGGTCCTTCGAGCCGGATCCTGAGAATCATAATTAAAGGAATAATTACTTTCTTTTTTCTTCAAGGATCACGTATATACTCCATTTTTAAAATTACTACGCCACTTCACTACGCCACTTCATCAATTTAATTATTTTTAAATAAGGTGCGTAATTTGTTTTATTTTAATTTTAATAAACAAAAAAAAGTGTGTAAAAGAAGAAAAAGTGTATGAATGTATGTGTTTTTGTATTAGTATATGCACTTACAATTGTTTTACATAGATTTTTACCTATTGTGATTGATCGTTTTGCAACCCTTTTTGTTCTTTTTAAAGTGAATCAACCGCAGTAACTTAATAATAAATAATAAAATTAAAATTGTTTTGTTCTTTTTTTAAATAAAATCAACTATTTAGTCATTGTTCGTGAATTTAATTGAATATTTGCATAATAATTACTAAGTAATTAAAGTGTAGAGCTATATATGTATGTACTTTTAGTCACATATATACTCATTTAATCAACGAAATTTTCCCTTTGATTTAATCACCCGCAACCCAACGAACAATTTTAATAGGGTCGGTACGTTGATATACTTAGTGATTTTTTTCGGTTTAAAGGTTTTTAATTTTTTAAACTTATTGTTATTAATTTTGATTGATTCGGTGTTTTAATCAATTAATTTATTAATTTTTAATATACAGATTTGCTGTTTTTAAATAAATCTTAATTAATAAAAATTATTTCTGAGTGGTAAATTAAAACACTTTTAACTGAAATTGTCTGCCATATTCATTTAAATAATTCAATAAAATAATGTCGAAATTACAACTAAATAGATTTATAAGAGCATCGGATGCTCTTATTAGATTTGAATCGAATTTTAATAATTTTCGTGACGAAATGCATACCGTACCTTGGATATTCAAAGTGTAGAATTAAAAAGTTTATGGGAAAACGTAAAGTTGACATATGATGGTTGCTTAGATTATTTTGAAGGCAATGCTAAGGCGGAGCCTACTGATGTTGAAGTAGCTTCGTCTAAGTATCAAACCACATATTTAGCTTATTTAAAATGTTCTGCGAATATTAATGAAAAACTTCATAATTTCCAAGAGGTCCCAAAAACTAGTTGTTCTACGGCAATGAATTCTAATGCAGGTAATTCTGACCACAATTTGACCTTGCCTCCTTGTGATGTCAAAACATTTGAAGGGGATTATATTGCATGGCCTGCATTTAGGGATTTATTTACGGCAATATATATTAATAGTTCACGCCTTAGTAATGTTGAACGGCTTTGTCATTTGATACGCAAAACCGCCGATGAAGCGAATGAATTAGTGTCAAAGTGTCCGTTAAGTAATGAAGGGTTTGACGTAGCTTGGCAAAATCTTAAAGATGCATATGAGAATCCTCGTATGTTGGTTAATAACCAATTAAAATTATTATTTAACCTTCCTTCGGTTGATAAGGAATCTAGTGCCGGGCTTAAGACTCTTCAGCGTGGTATTAATAATTGTCTTACTTCTCTTTCGGTATATAAGGTGTGCACTGAAAATTGGGATCCAATTCTAATTTTTATGTGCATTCAACTTTTGCCTACGTCTACGGTCAGTTTATGGGAACAAGGGGTTAGAAACAAATCACTATTATCTACATGGAAAGAGTTTGATACATTTCTGACGGAAAGAATTCAGACTTTAGAATGCGTTCGTGATCTTAAAGATTCACAACAATCTAGCAAACTTTCTGGACAGAAGGTCAAAGCTCATGTTGTGAATTCATCTTCATCTTCTTGCGTTTTGTGTCGTGCTTCGGGACATTTTTTGAGAAACTGTAAACGTTTCAAAAATCTTTCGATTTCCGAAAGATTTTCAACGGTGAAGAAATTTCACTGTTGTGTTAATTGTCTGTCACGAGAACATGAAGTGAAGAATTGCAAAAGTGCCTTTAATTGCACGACGTGTAATAAAAGGCATCATACGTTACTACATCGTAATGAAAATAGTTCGGAATTTTCAGCTAGGGAGAATACGGTTCCAGTTTCGGGTAATATAGCCCAAAATGCGAATGTAAATTCATCCCTACCTTCTACTTCGACTGGCATATATAATAATGAAAATGCTACTCGACAGGTTTTTCATGTCTCTCAGAATAGAAAAGTGCTTCTGGGAACAGCTATGGTAAATATAATTTATCAGGGTATGACATACCCCGCACGCGCCCTTATTGACCCAGCTTCAGAGACTTCTTTTATATCTGAACATTTAAGAAACCGTTTGAAACTGCATGCACTTTCGACAAATGTCAAAGTTTCGGGTATTAATCAAACTATTTCTGCTACTACTAAAAAGGTTTGCGCTTTGAAAATTGGCTCTCCAGTAGACAAGTCTATTCTATTGGAAACCATGGCCCTGATATTACCCAATATATCAGGCAATTTGCCCTCTTTCTTACTTGGATCGAGTTTGCGCAATAATTTTTCGAACTTAAAATTAGCTGACCCTTGTTTTTACCAATCAAGACCGGTTGATATACTTCTAGGGGCGGATTTATATCCTCAGCTAATTTTGAGCGAAATACGTCGCGATGTTGTAGCGACACTGGTGGCTCAGAATACTGTTTTCGGATGGATTATCACGGGATCTATTCCTGAGTCACGTGTTCAAGTGTATTCGACCACTATCGAGGTTTCTGCAGAGGATAATTTAAATAGGAATCTGCTTCGCTTTTGGGAGCTTGAAGAAACTCCTAAAAGAAAAGTATTGACTCCAGTTGACAAATTTTGCGAAGAAAATTATAGGAAAACAACCCAACGTGACTCTGATGGCCGCTATGTAGTGACACTACCCTTTAAGCCAGAGTTTCCTCATTCCCTTAACTTGGGTCTTCCTCGACAGAATGTTATGGCCTAGTTCTTGAGAAATGAGTCCTCACTTCTGCGGAAACCAGCTATCAAAGCATTATATGATAACGTGGTTAAAGAATATTTGACTCTGGGTCATATGAAACCTGTGGTAGCTGATTCAGCTAATTATTTTTTCTCGTGCTACCTACCTCATCACCCGGTAATTAAACCGGAAAGTAAGACTACGAAATTGCGTGTCGTATTTAATGCATCAAATAGAACCTCTAATGGAAGTAGTCTAAATGATTGCCTTTATGTGGGACCCACTTTGCAAACAGATTTAGTGCTACTTATTCTTCGTTGGAGGCTATTTAGATATGTTTTTAATTGCGATATTACTCAAATGTATAGACAAATTCGTCTTGATCCCGCTCATATGCGATATCAACGTATACTTTTTCGATCCTCGACAACTGAAGAGGTAAAGACGTATGAGTTACAGACTGTAACTTTCGGTGTCAACTGTGCTCCTTATCTAGCAATAAGGACACTTTTACAGCTAGCAGAAGATTCAGAGGCTGAGTACCCTCTTGCTGCCAACATTTTGCGCAAGGATATGTACGTTGACGACGTATTAACCGGGGCTCACGATGTTTTATCTGCTCTGAAGACTCGGGATCAATTACGAACTGTTTTGTCTTCAGCGAAATTTGAATTAAGGAAATGGACTTCGAACGAAATTAAAATCCTAGGGGATCTCCCCTCAAGTCATCTTGTTGATTCTAAACTGTTGATATTTGTTGAATCCAGCAGTTCTAAGACACTGGGTATTCAATGGAATTCTCAATTAGATTCGTTTTATTTTAAAGTAGATCCTATTGCTAAGAAGTCAAATTACACAAAAAGGGAAGTTTTGTCTGTTATAGCGAAATTATTTGATCCTGTAGGTTGGCTAGGCCCAGTTATCATTATAGCAAAAATTATTATGCAAAAAATTTGGCTGGATAACATTGGTTGGGATGATTTTTTGCTCCCCTTGACAGCACAAGAGTGGAAAAATTTGTCGCCTCCTATACGGAAGTAAATAGTATTCAGATTCCAAGGTGGGTACATTATGCTCCAAATCTGTCAGCAGAATTACATGTTTTTTCAGACGCCTCGGAAAAAGCATACGCGGGGGCAGTGTATATCCGTATTGAGGCTTTGACCAGATTTTCACAAACTTACTCACCTGCAAAACTAAAGTCGCTCCTATTAAATCTATTTCATTACCTCGTTTAGAACTTTGTTGAGCAGTTTTAGCTTCTGAACTTTTAAAAACTGTTAGTAATGAAATTGACATACCAAATAAATAGGTGTATTGTTGGACCGACTCTACTATTGTTCTTTGTTGGTTGAGAAAAACACCTAATAGCTGGACAACCTTTGTGGCTAATAGAGTTTGTAGGATTCAGGAGAATGTAGGGAACCATAATTGGTATCATGTTAGGTCGGAAGAAAATCCAGCGGACCTAGGCAGTAGAGGTCTTTCGCCCTCAGAATTGGCAAGAAGTGAACTATGGTGGCATGGACCCACTTGGCTTCGTGAGCCTAAAGCTCACTGGAGCATAAGGGATCTTTCCCCGTTAGACACAGATGTTGAAGCCAAAGCGGTCAAGGTACACGCATCTTTCTTCTCGGACTATGAAGATGTTCTTGACCGATTTTCTAAATTTGATCACGCTCTTAGAGTATTAGCCTACATGTTTCGATTCTATTTTATGACACATTCGTCGCATAAAGGCAAGCAAACATTTGATACCACTTCAATTTCAAGCAATGAGATTATAAAAGTCAAGCTACGCTTAGCAATATTGGCTCAAAAGGTTCATTTTGCAGAGGAATATAAAGCTCTCTTATCAAAAGAGCCTATTTCATCAAAAAGCTCACTACAATCGCTTAATCCTTTCTTAGATGCTAATGGAGTAATGAGACTAAATGGTCGGTTAGCAAAATCGCTATCCTTGTGTTATACAGAAAAATATCCGATTATTTTGCCCTATTCATGTCGTTTTACAGTTCTTTTAGCAGAATTCGTACATTTAATTTCGATTCATGGTGGTAATCAGTTGATGTTGAGAATTATTCGTATTGAATATTGGGTACCCCGTCTTAAGGTCCTAGTTCGAACTATAATAAATCGTTGCAAACGCTGCATATTAGATAAAAAACGCTCGTGTAGTCAGATAATGGCAGCATTACCTCCAGAACGCACTACTTTAGACCGGCCTTTTACCACTATTGGAGTGGATTTTGCCGGTCCTTTTGATTTGAAAAGTTTTACTGGCAGGTCCTGTCGAATAACGAAAGCGTATGTATGCATCTTCGTTTGTTTTTCCACCAAAGCAGTCCATTTAGAAGCTACGACTGACTTAACGTCAGATGCGTTCTTGGCTGCCTTACATCGGTTTATTGCTCGACGAGGTTGTCCATTGACAATATTTTCCGATAATGGCACTAATTTCGTGGGAGCTTCTCGTGAGATTGAGAGAGATTTCCGAACGTTTTTGGCGGAGAGCCAGGCTCGAATGTGTTCTACCTTTGGCGTTCAGGGTCTTTCATGGCGGTTTATCCCTGCTGGTGCGCCTCATATGGGAGGCCTATGGGAAGCTGCTGTTAAAAGTTTTAAACACCATTTTCGAAAGGAAGCTCAATCAGTAAAATATACATTCGAAGAGCTTTCTACTATACTTGCGCGAATAGAGGCTTGCTTGAATTCCCGACCCTTATGCCCCATGTCAGAAAATCCTAATGAGCCCGTAGCTCTAACCCCGGGCCATTTCTTAATAGGTGGTCCAATATTGGCCCCACCAGAACCTGTATACGAATCGCCCATAGGTTTAGTGAATCGTTATCGCAAGATGAAGGCATTTTCTCATGATTTCTGTCGACGATGGAAAGAGGAGTATCTTCATAACTTGCATAAACGCTATAAATGGAAATTTCCCGAAAGGGACATAGCCGTGGACGACTTGGTTGCTATTCGTCATAAACAACTATCTCCAACTTCCTGGAAATTAGGTCGCGTAATTAAAACATATCCAGGAAGTGACGATCATGATCGCGTCGCGGACGTTCGCACAGAGAACGGGGTTGTGAAACGACCAATCACGAAGCTGGTCATTTTGACCAATTAACTTATATATATTTACCATTTATTAATCCTCATTGTTTCCTAGTACTATGGCTACCTTACCAACCATTTTTGAAGATGCCTTACTAGAGGATTACGAGGAAGCTATGGAGGTAGCAGATCCAGCTACAGTGGCACTCAGCGCTCCAGGGTCACCAACAAATTTAATGGCAGTGGAACCTCAAGCTCCACCAACTCTTTGTAATACAAATGAGTCTCCTGTTGCGGTACTAAAAGCTGTAGATCCTGCGCCAACTACATCCCCCAGCTTGGTGGACAGCTCTGGTCCGGAAAATGATTTGCGGGCGAAGAAAAGGGCAGGTTCCAGTGCACCCAGCTGCAGCCTCTGCAAAAAACCGCATCCTCTCAGGGCATGCTTTCGTTTTCGCCAGCTAGCCCACGAGAAGAAATTGCGTCACGTGTTGATTTGGGGCCATTGTTCACGTTGCTTGGCCAGCAATCACACGTTGAAGTCCTGCCAAAGCGTGCGAAAATGTAACAAGTGTCAGGGGGACCATAACAGTCTGCTGCATTCCCCGAAACAGGTTGAAGAGAAGGGCACGAAAATATTAAAGAAAGGTCGAAAAAATAGAATTGTAAATACTGTGCCTTCACCCATTGCCAGTGTAACATCGTTACCACTGCGCCATGTGGTGAACTTTTCGCCAACACTGCAGGTGAAGCTTCATCTGGGGAATCGGCAGATTCAGGTTCGTGCGGCACTAGACCTCTGCTGTAGCAATAGTTATATAAGCGAACCACTAATTCGAAATCTTAAAATTGCTGTCACGGGGTCCTATTGCCGCATAACCATTCAATCCATATATGATCCTCTGAAAAGAGTGTCCCTGACGGCAAAAGTTGCAAAAATGAAAGGTATAAAAACCCCAATAGAGGACGTTGCAGAGACTGTTCTGGAATATTTTCCTGGCATGCAGTTGGCAGATCCAACGTTCTACCACTCAGGCCAGGTTGCACTGGTGCTCGGTCCGGAACTGAGCTCACAAATTTTAACTGGAAAAATTTATTCGTGTCCGGGCTGTCCACTGGCCCAATATACAATTTTTGGGTGGGTTATATCTGGCCAATCGCCTATATAATCATATCAAATTGTATTTAATCAGTTCATGGGTCTGCTCAAAACCATCCCTTAATTGGATTCAGTTGGTGGATCTGTAGTAAAAACCATACTTTTGAATTTGAAAATAAAAAAAAAAAAAAATACGAATTAAAATTTATCTTTTTATGTTGCATTTAACTGTGTTATTGCAAGGTGGCCGGCAATGTTTAGGTTGAACCCTTTAGTTATGAATTTTACTAATTAAATGTGACTCTGTTAGGATCTAAATTCTACTCCTTTTGTAAATTTGTATTTTTTGGGAGTATTTTGGATTCTAACGAGTAAAACCGCTAACGGTTCAACAAAACTTGCTTTTCGCCATATTCATTGTTTTTTTTGTAAATATTTTACTTCTCGTTTTTTAACTTAAAGAAGACACACGCAGCTCTTTATTATAAAAGGTAAATATATATATATATATAATAAATAAAAATATATGAACATAAAATCAAAACAATTGTTTTTTCATTTCACGACTCTTCTGCTGTTTTCACACACAAACAGAAGTAATAAAAAATATTAAAAAAAGTGCAGGGCAGTCGTTGGGACGGCCAATAGAAGTGAAAACTAAGTAACTTGTGATTACTTTTTCCCACAATTTTTTTATAAAACACAGAGCAAAAAGATCATTGAGGTTTTCACAAAATAATTAAATGCAAATATTAATAAACTTTTTTTATTAAAGTTGCCAGTTTTACTACAGTTTTCAACTCGACAAGTTTTGTTTCTATTTTAAATGTCCGCTTTAAATCATATTAAATCATTACATCATATTTAATCATTACACTAACACGCATAAACTCCTTTGCAAAAATATGCGTTAGAGTGAGCAATGTAAACATGTTGAGTGAATCAGCACAAAATCTGTATCAGAGAGAATCAAAACAGGTTTCGTTTTTTTTTTTCAAACTGAAACATTGCAATGTTGCTAACGGTTGTGTATTATCATTGTGCCAATAGAATGAATGAAATCGCAGTTTTCATTTGTTTGCATAAAGACAAACTGAATAACAGGAACACCGATAAAGAGAACAGTCAGACAAACTATCAGATAGTCAGTGAGACCATCAGACAGTCCGTCAGACCGTTAGATCGTGACATAGTCCGTCGGATCGTTACATAGTCCGTCAGACAGGCAGTCAGTCCGTCAAACAATCAGTCAGGCAGTCAGAACGTCAAAGAGTCAGACCGTCAGACTCACTGTCAGAAAATCAAACCGTCCCACTGTGGTCAATATTTTGAGATAGCGGGAACCAAAAAATTAGAACTCTATTTCAACTATTTCAGTGAGAACAGGGTGGTCCAAATGGGCTTTTTCAGAATTTAGTAAATTTATGATATTTTTAGTTAATTTTTAAAGTTTAAATGATCATAACTTTTTTGTTTTTCAAGATTTTTGGACGAAATAAATTTTGTGTTGTAACTTAACTTATTTCCTATTACTAGTAAAAATTGAAGCTCTACTGTTTTCAGAACCATTTAAATATTTTTTTTAAAAAAGGTCAAATTTCTCGGAAATTTCCTACTTCATAGAGCACAACTCCTGTGAGTCAAGCTGAGTCAAAACACAAATTTACTATTTTGTAGTCCTAACTCTCCCCTACATTCCTATATATACATATCCATGCATCGGGACTGCAGTTTTTGAGCTACAGCAATTTTTCTGACCCAAGGTAAGATATTCGGTACAAATGCACGTCATATTTTTTGAGAAGTTATTTGTATGTGAAAGTGGCTATTATGCATATATTTTAATGAAATTTTGTACAAGAGTTCTTATTGACCCAAAAAATAATTCTGTTGAAATTAGGAGAAGTTGGCCCATATTTGGACCTAGTCCACATAGAAGGGTGTATCAAAATTTTGACTAAAATGCCAATAGAACTCTCAAATTATGTGGTATCTGGCAATTCATTTGGAAAAGGTAAAAAATGATTTTATTGCCATCTAATATTACATAACTTAAATACCTGAAAATTGCAAATAAATTTAAAACCAATGGAAATAACTGGTAAAACCAAGTACCTGTTATATTATGTTTCAAAGAGGTAAAAAAGATCATGTTGAAACTTCGAGGAATAGTATATTAATCCATGCATTCATTTTTTTCTTCATTATTGTTTAAACAATGGCTAAATTCAGTTATAGTGTTCTATCTGATATATATTTTGAACGGAAAGATGAAAACGACATTATTTTACATATAATGAATAATCCATTCTTCAAAATAAGCGACAAACAAGAAATTAAAATTCATAACTTAAAAATAAAAAACTTTTTAAATACTTTAAGAAAACGGTACAATCAATGTTCCAGAGACAAGAAATTGTTTTACTCACGCAACCAAGAATGGTTAAGAAATAAACTTATTTTTAAAAAGCCATCAGTAACTACCACGGAAACTGGAAAAGGTGGTCGACCAGCAAAGCCAATTGATAATTGTAGTGAAAGATCACGAAGACGCAAGCTTAAACATATCAATGAAGAAGTTTCTTGTAGCATCATAAAGGATTCATTTCTTCATCAAATTCAACCATCGAAAACTAAAAAGAGTAAAATTGCTATCATTGAAAAAATAGTGGAAGCAAGCCCCAGACGCACAAAAAGGATTTTAGAAAGTATGCCGACACCAACTGAAGAAAATAAATTTACCCCAGAAGAAGCATTTGCACTATTTTTGGATTTTAAAATGACTAAAAACCAATATACAGAATTGCGGAAGCGAACCAATGAAAAAAATTGTGGAATTTTTCGATCATATCGAGATATAGTTTCTGCCAAAACTGCCATTAGTGTAACTTCATTGCAGCATGACTTTAATTTCTAAATGGGGATGTGATGGCTCCTCTGGCCAGAAACAATACAAACAATGTAATGCGGAAAATTCATCAGATGCCAATTTATTCATGATTTCTTTCGTTCCATTACGTTTAACAAAAAATTATATTGGTTCAGAGCCGTCAACTAGTAGAGCTGCAGAGATAGATGTATGGAAGAATGAAATTCCCTCGTCAACAAAATTTTGTAGACCAATAAAGTTTGCTTACAAAAAAGAAACTAAAGATGTCATAACTGAAAAAGTTGGCAAAATAAGAGATGAAATTAAAGAACTTCAACCAGTGATATTTGAATTTAATGACCAATGCATCGAAGTTAACTTTAAAATGTCACTTACAATGATCAATGGAAAAGTTGCACAAGCTTTAACCGAAACAAAGTCTTCGTCAAGCTGCACCATATGCCAAAAAACATCAAGTCACCAACACAAGACGATAGTTTTAATGAAGCATATGAAAATGGAAATCAACCTCATTAGAGTTAGATGAAGAAGCTAAACAACTAGTGCAAAATGAAAATCAAAGCTATTTGGAAGAAATTTTTACTAATATTGTTTAATTAATACTAGTTTAAAGATTATAATTTGTTTCTAATTTTAGTATAAATTTTACATTTAAATAAAATATATGTGCACTTTAAATCAATAGTAAAAGTTTACTTAAAATTTTATCGATGTTGTGTTCTGTATATAATATATCCAAATGGTATTGATATTGTTGGGAATTTCAGTGTTATTTTTCGGTTTAATCCTCACAAGAATTAGCTTTCTTCCAAAAAAACCAACCTTCACCAACTGCTATTAGTGTAACTTCAAGTTCAGCAGAAATAAAATTGCAGGATATTTTTGAACACACTGCAGAACGATTATTAAAGACATTTGATGCTGACTATTTAAAGAAGTTTAAAAATTGCAGCATGACTTTAATTTCTAAATGGGGATGTGATGGCTCCTCTGGCCAGAAACAATACAAACAATGTAATGCGGAAAATTCATCAGATGCCAATTTATTCATGATTTCTTTCGTTCCATTACGTTGACGCGTCGTCTGTTGTGTTTCTACACTTAATTATATTTAAGAATACACGGGTGACATATTAAATATAAATATATATTATGTGTAATTAAATAAATAAATATTTTAACGTCTAAATGTAAAAAAGCATGAATTGATGTTTAAAAATTAAAATTATTTTTTACTCTAATTTTAACAAACTTTCTTTTTTTAGTGTATGAACTGGTTTTTTTGAAAGTGGTATAAGTCCATTTTTTCATAAATTGAGATATTTAAGGGTTTGTGTTTGAATAAATTTAAAAATATTGACCAACTTTAATCCATTCGGGTGATGTTTTACACTATACACCTTTTAAAGTTTATTATGAAATAATAATTACTAAAAGTATTTGAAAAAATTAAAGTTTTTTTACTTCCACATGGACTTATACAATTTTCAAAAATAACATATTACAAGAAATAAAAAGAGAAGCATATTTAAGTCCATATTTTTATAGACATAAACTTTACTAAAATGGACTTTTATGTAAAAAGTAACAATTAAAATGAAGACATTTAAATACACGAATAACCAAACATTTAGATACACGAATAACTAAGTTTATTTTATTTATGATCTTTAAATAAAGAAAAATAACTTTTAAAGTTTTTTTTTACAGTTAGTATATTGCGGTATTTATTTATTTATGAGGTGAATGGGTTGTATTTAAGGTAACAAACTAATCATATCATTATACTTCTCTCTTGTGATGCTCCTGGAAGTTTTATAAAGTGGTAACATATTAATTTTGCCAAAGTTTTTGGGCCTTCCCCTTTTTATGAATAAAAAATAAATAAATAATTACATCGGCTTGTTTGTTTTGCTTGATTTTTCATTTTATTTGAATTTTGATAGTGTGAAAACGAAATGTTATGTTACGTTAGATTTTTTTAGCAATCACAACAATTGTCATTTGATTTCTTTAGTACAAAATCCAATGCAAATCTAAATACTCACTATTATAGTGTGAAATGGGCGTTAAGACCATGATTCACTATCATACTCAGTCGTACGATCTGTCAAAAAATGTATGTGTGCTCAAAAAGTATGATAGTGTGGCTCAGAAATGTAAGTGTGTGACACACTTTTTGACAAGTCGTACGATTAGATAATCTTTTGAAAAAATTCATAAAATATTGTTTTTCCATGCGATCAGAGTTGCAAAGACATGTTTTGTATGATAGTGTGGCATCTATAACGCCATTTTTAAACGATTTTCAAAGTAGGACAGAATTCTGTCAGATTTTTGGTTGCTTAAATCGTACGATTGTGTAGGATAGTGAAGCCTGGCCTTTAGTAATATCTGCTAACGAGCAGCGTGCACTGAAGTAGCAATAATCAATAGTATTTGTGGCAATGAGTAGCAATAATCATTAAAAATTTAAAGTTGTTTTAATTATAGTTATTAGGAATGGACTTATTCCACTTTCAAAAGAAACATTTGTGCGATAGCATTATACAATAGAACTGTTTTTGTTTTATTATTTTATTATTATTTATTTTATTCGACCTTTTTGTATATAAATTTATTTAATTTTTATTTAGGCTCGAGATCAAACCTTTTATTTAAATAAAACTATATTTTTTTTATTAAATATTGTTTAATATTTCAATATTTCTCACACCTTTGGTGTTTTTCCTCAGGACTGTTTTTGTTTATTTTATGTCAAAATAGAACTCTATTGAAATTGTAATTCTACCAATGGAGAGAAGTCTATAGCTCATTAAAATTACCGTTAACTTAGTTTTTTTTTGAAAAAGAGGACTTATACCACTTTAAAAAAACAGGGTCATATGATAAAGAGAAAAAAAATTAGTTGCCTATATAAACTTTCAATTTGTTGTTAAATATTTATACCCATATTCATAAAAAAATAAAATATATTTGAAATTTACCTACATATATTAAAACAAATTTTTCATACAAACGTTGTTCTAAAATAAATTTCAGTTAGAGTGTAACATTTTCATAAAACAATGCGTACCAACCTTCTTTCTTGAAAGCTGGCATGCTACTGATCAGGGTTTTCAGATTTATTTTCACATATTTTGCCAATCGATGTGAAAAATTGCCAAAACAGTTTTTTGTTAATATTTGCCTTTAATATATGTAATATTTTTTAATCTTAAGTTCGTTTTTATTCTCTCTAAAAAAGAATTAATTAAATTACAAATTAGGTGATAATATTAAAGAAAAATTGGGAAAATTTAGTTTTAAGACACCAGCAGGAGCGGAATGCACATTTTCTAGACAACTACGTCCGTCATCAGCACTCTTCGTATCTATCTACTTAGGTAGTGTTTAGTTGTAAGCATCATCTATTTAAAAGGATTTTAGAAAGTATGCCGACACCAACTGAAGAAAATAAATTTACTCTAGAAGAAGCATTTGCACTATTTTTGGATTTGAAAATGACTAAAAATCAATATACAGAATTGCGGAAGCGAACCAATGAAACAAATTGTGGAATTTTTACATCATATCGAGATATAGTTTCTGCCAAAACTGCCATTAGTGTAACTTCAAGTTCAGCAGAAATAAAATTGCAGGATCTTTTTGAACACACTGCAGAACGATTATTAAAGACATTTGATGCTGACTATTTAAAGAAGTTTAAAAATTGCAGCATGACTTTAATTTCTAAATGGGGATGTGATGGCTCCTCTGGCCAGAAACAATACAAACAATGTAATGCGGAAAATTCATCAGATGCCAATTTATTCATAATTTCTTTCGTTCCATTACGTTTACCAAAAACTTATATTGGTTCAGAGCCGTCAACTAGTAGAGCTGCAGAGATAGATGTATCGAAGAATGAAATTCCCTCGTCAACAAAATTTTGTAGACCAATAAAGTTTGCTTACAAAAAAGAAACTAAAGATGTCATAACTGAAGAAGTTGGCAAAATAAGAGATGAAATTAAAAAACTTCAACCAGTGATATTTGAATTTAATGACCAATGCATCGAAGTTACCTTTAAAATGTAACTTACAATGATCGATGGGAAAGTTGCACAAGCTTTAACCGAAACAAAGTCTTCGTCAAGCTGCACCATATGACAAAAAACATCAAGTCAATTGAGCCAACCACCAACACAAGACGATAGTTTTAATGAAGCATATGAATTTGAAATGTCACCTCTTCATGCTAGAATTCGTTTTATGGAGCATATTCTTAAATTGGGATAGGATTTGGAATTTGGCCCGTTAGGCGAAACATTGAGAAACAACAAAGAAAATTTGGAAAAAAGAAAGCAAAAAAAAAAAAATAAGATATTCAAGAAAAATACCGTGAGATAGGCCTTATAATTGACCAGCCAAAGCAAGGAGAAGGAAATTCTAATGATGGAAACACAGCAAGGAGATTTTTTTCCGATCCAGAAACTGCAGCTTCTATAACTGGAGTAGATTATGATTTAATACGACGATTCCAAATCATATTAGAAGTTATAGCATGTAGCAAAAAGATAGATGCAAACAAATTTGGTCAGTATGCTAATGAGACAGCAACCTTTTATAACCAAAAATATTCTTGGAGACATATGCCAACCACAGTTCACAAAATGTTGTCCATGGGGAACAAATAATTCAGCACAATATGCTTCCAATTGGAGATCTCTCAGAAGAAGCGCAAGAAAAAAGGAACAAAGACTACAGATTCTTTCGCGAGCACAATACAAAAAAATTTCCAGATATTGTACTACTGAAGATCTTATTAATATTTTGTTGTGCACATCAGACCCATATATGTCCAGTATTCGACAAAAATGGAAATCAACCTCATTAGACTTAGATGAAGAAGCTAAACAACTACTGCAAAATGAAAATCAAAGAAATTTTTACTAATATTGTTTAATTAATACTAGTTTAAAGATTATAATTTGTTTCTAATTTTAGTATAAATTTTTATTAATACATTTAAATAAAATATATCTGCACTTTAAATCAATAGTAAAAGTTTACTTAAAATTTTATCGATGTTGTGTTCTGTATATAATATATCCAAATGGTATTGATATTGTTGGGAATTTCAGTGTTATTTTTCAGTTTAATCCTCACAAGAATTAGCTTTCTTCCAAAAAAAAACCAACCTTTGGCCCCTGTGAATATTGAGACTAAATAAATGTCAGGGGCCAAATGTTGGCATTTTCTGACCAAAATTAAGTTTAGGAATAATAAATACGTATTGGTTGTAAAATACGATTGAAGAAAATAAGAAATTATAAAAAAATACCTATTTAAAATGTCAAAACACTAAACTTTTACATGGAAACTCAACAAAAAATTAAAATGCATTTTTAACTCCACATTACTTACGTTCCTATCAGTCGATTTTTATATTATAAATTGAAGCTTAAAGTCCCTCCTATTGAACAAAACAAATTGCGTAAAAAAATACCAATCCGGTCAAAAGTTATAGAGTTTTGACCGCTATCTCGCGAAATTGACCACTGTGCGTCCCACAGTGAGTCAGACCGTCAAACAATCAGACCGTCAAGCAGTCAAACCGTTAGTCAGTCAGTCAGACAATCAATCAGTCACTCAGTCTATCTTTCTATATAAACCAGCAGACCTATCTGTAAAAACCAACGTTAGGTTGACGATGGTGACGATGATACGAGTTCAATAATTTTTCTTCAACCAAAACGTGTATGATGGTGACGAAGGTTCTTCAGTTCAATATTTTTTCTTCAAACAAAAGACAATAAACAACTAAAAAGAGGACGAAACGTGTAATCTGATGAGCATATTTCAGTAGCCAATGTTGTCGCTTTCACAAGGACAGCAACTAACGGGACTATCTCAAAGGTCAACTTGAGAATCTGAGGTGTTATCTTTGTATGGTTGTATTGACTCAAGAACTAAGGTCAGGATGCATCAATAACTTTTTGTAACATGAGCCTGATTTTGGCATGACAAAAATCGTCTTCTAAGATGAGTCACATTTTGGGTTAAGGTTTTTGTTAATAAACCAAATTACCGTTATTAGTGCAAAGACAACCCAGAAGTGTTGCACAAAATTCCGTTGCATCCATAAAAACTTATTTGTTGTTGCGGTTTATAGTATGGCGACGTCATCGGACCTTATTTCTTTTGAAATGTGAATGGATCAGACGCAACCGTGAATTTGATCGCTAGGACCACGTTGGTGGCATTTCTGTGCTAGAACTTGGGAACATAAATATTGGATAGACGTGGTTCCAACACGATGACGCTACGTGTCATTCAGGTGATGCTACTCTCGATTTGCTGAGAGAAAAGTTTAGTGTTTGGATAATTTCCAAAGTTAACTGGATAGTCCGTTTTATAATAAAATCAGAATAATTTTTATATGCCACCCCCTAGTTTTTTTATTTTATCAGTCTTAAGGAAAAAAACCTTAATTTTTTAGGTCAAGGAAATTTACTTCTTAAGTCTAACATTATAAGTTAATTTTTATGAGAAAACAAATTTATTAACAAAACGGTTATTATAATTTCCGGCAATAGACATTTAGTAGTTTAATATTTAAAAAAACAAATACCCTGCTTCTTAATATAATAATAAAAAATTTCGCTAAAACTTATGCTGTTGTATTTATAAATTCCTCTCAAATAAATGACACTTTGTTTAAAGTCTGGCTTCAACTACACACGCCGACAAATGAGTACAAAAGCATTAATTGCATATTAACAAACACAAATTAAATATAAATGTTAAAATATATATCAAAAGAATTTGTTTGCTACAAATTTATAGGTATTATGATAGTAAAAGGTCTACATTATCATTTGTGGAAATTATTTCTGTGAAGGAACATTCTTTATACTTTTAGGTTATGTACCCATGCGAATACACATTTTGAAAGTAACACAGATTTAAAACGTACGTACCGCTGAAAAGACACTCGAAAATGTCACAACACCACACATTTCGAATTTGAATAACAATTTGGTTACTTGCCTTTATTTCAGGCAAGTAACCTCAGTGCATTTTTAAATGCCTGGTACTTCGTCAATCGACGAATATCCGGACAATTAAGTATTCCTGTAAATATATTATGGTTATTTACAGGAATACTATGAAATATATGAAATATCAATTGGTCAACATTAAAAATAAAATGGATTGGAATTTATACCTTCTTTTATTTCCATGCCACTTAACCGTGGAAAAATACGACACAATTCGTAGAATGCATTTCCATCTGGGTTCAATGCTTTTATAAAATTTCTAACAATTCCTAGTTTGATGTGGAGAGGTGGAAGAAAAACCTTTCCGATTGGCATTAGTGGACTCTCCATAATATTGTTTCGTCGTAATCTGATTTGCTCACGTAATGGCCAGTTCCGTGTTTGTATTGGTCACCAATAAAACGGGTATCCCATAGACACATAAAACACATATTTTTGGTGTAGCCCAATTGCATTCCTCGTAAAAGAGCCACCGCTTTTAAGTCAGCGCATATTTTCCACATATGGTCTTCATATTTTACTAAGTCGAGAATTTTTTTTAGTGATGCATATGTTTCTTTTGTATTGGTGCTCAGCGCAATCGCAATGGAATTTTTTGAATTGGTGACGTGTAACTTAACCGCTTTCAAACTGCTTTTGGACGAATCGAAAAAATTCGTAAATCGTCGATGACGGTTGATTGCTCCGTATGTCCGAACATCTGGTGCCAAAATATTCGCTTGTTTTAGATCCTTTGCCAAAAGAATAGATTGCCGCGTCGTACCATAATATCCAAACGATTTTGCGTGATTTCAATGTGATTACACGGCACCGACACACTTGTTTCTATGGTTTCAACAGATTGAAATATTGATTGCATATGTTGTTCGGTTGGGATTAATCTTGGCGGAACAGAAATTTCATCTGAATGCGGCAGCGGCAATTGAGAATATGTCGTTTCAGTGTATGCTAAGGATCCACTTTTTCTTCTGTTCATACCGACGACATGATTCACACACGCTTAACATTTAGCTGCATCAGGATCTATCCAAATCATTGGAACGGCAAATGGCATGGCGTCGCCAGAACTTTTCCATTTATTCAGATGAATGATGAATGTCGTACAAACGATAGATGGTGTCCAAACCACACCACTAAGAACATTTTGTGAAAAATATTGTTCATACAAATCAGCGATTTCAAAACTAATTTTGCAGCGACTGGGCATAATTGTAAATCTTCCACAAACATAACAGAAGTGATTTAACTTTGAACACTTTTCCATTTTTGATATTTTGAAAAAAAAAAAGATATTTAAAAAGCCGATTGAAATAATTTAATTTATAATTGCACTAAATAATCGTTATCTTTTTACAAAGATTTTGTTTACAAAAACTACTACGTTTATTACTTACATCTCCAAACAAGTAGACGGATTATTTTTTTTTTTTTTTTGAGTTAACCCCCTTCAAATGCAGTGCATTGTGTTGATCATTAAAATTAGAGAGGACACTTGGGGTACAAGTTTTCCCTCATTAAAAAAGTCCAAAATCCCTATATTATTAACATATAAATTCATAAATTATGTTTTTATCATTATTTTTACAGTTTTTAATGACCACGCGCACTAAAAAAGGGGCGGAAAAATATTTTCATATGTGTGATGTTTTTTTGATCGACTTAAGA
Source organism: Phasia obesa (assembly GCA_949628195.1). NCBI lineage: Eukaryota > Metazoa > Arthropoda > Insecta > Diptera > Tachinidae > Phasia > Phasia obesa. The sequence continues at coordinate 36,159,891 of OX451218.1, read as the reverse complement.
TGTTTTTTCGGTGGATATATATGGATTTAAAATCAATAAATGGTAAAAACATTTTGTTTTTTAGGTACTTGAAACCATAATTTTCAATCTTAATTATCTTTTAAACAAGAGCTAACCTAAAAAACGGTTAGCACCACAGGATTCAGCGTACTCGAATTAGGTTTACCCACCAGGTGGCCCGTTTGTTACCAAAAAAAAGTGTTCGATTCGAGCACAGTGTAATTAATAAAATATTTCAAGAGAAACAGCACTATTTTAGTGACCTTCCTTCAAAATAATGCTGAAGTGTACATTTGTGCAGGTTTGGAGAAGTTGCCAAATTCCAGTTTTTAAAATAAAAATATCTCACCTTTTGAGGACTTAAAAACTAAAAAAACTAACTTAAAAAATGGATTTGTCTCTACTTTTTTAAAGTTAAACGATTTTGAAAAACAAATAAGAAAAGTATAAAAACTCATTAGCATTAATCATGTTTATATATAGCATCTTCGGTAATAAAACGGTTTTGGCAAATAAAAGTTTATGGAGATTTTTATAAATTAAAATTTTTAAATGTGGTTGTGGTGAGAGTATAATAAATAATGTAGAAAGTAAAAAGTTAAAATCTAAGTATGTACAATAAATCTGTATATATAAAGCACAAAAGGTGTTTGTCGGAAAGCCATAGCTGCCTACACCAGCGAAACGATCTTTCTGAAATTTTCTTGTACTTATATTTTGGATATTCGACGTGGGCGTGGAACATACCATACAAAGTAAATATTTATCATCGTGTAGCTTGGTAATAGTAATAGCTAGTTTTTTTTTTTGTTGAAACTATCAAATGTTGAAACTAAAAGCTAGTGCCTTCAAATCTTGCGCCCGAACCTATATATTAACATACATGGTTTACACAAACATAGACTGGAATGGAATAGTGGGCGTGGTACCTCATATAGAAAGTGAAAAAAATTACACAGTATCTAGAGAACTTAATTAGGTATCATCTTGGAAATTCGTACAGGTAACCCTCATATTAAGGTCCATAGTAAAGCTAAACATAGGCTGAATTGGAATAGTGGGCGTAGTACCTCTCATACAAAGTGAAAAATTATTATGATTCCTGACGAACTACAATAGATAGAGCCTTGAAGCTCTTCACGAGTAACCCCTATGCTAATATGCGCAAAATAGAAAATGGATAGGGGACTGGGCGTGGTACCTCCTATACAAAGTGAAAAAATATTATCATGTACCTAGAGAACTACAATAGATAGAGTCTTCAAACTTTGCACAAATAACCCGCAGAGTAATGAATGCATTGTGACAGTAGGAGTGGTATCTTCCATATAAGGTCAAAAATTATTATCATGTACCTGGAGAACTACAATAGGTAGAGTCTTGAAACATTTCACAAGTAATCCTTAGAGTAATATGCATTGTCTAGCAAAATACAGGCCGGATTAGGATAGTGGGTGTGGTACCTGCCATAAAAAGTAAAAAATTAGTATCATGTTAATACGTATAGTATAGCAAAAAAACATAATGGATGGGGAGAGTAGGCTTCGTGCCTTGCATATAAACTAAAACATTTTTCATACAGATGAAATTTAAGGTCAAGCTTTAGTTTGTTTTATTCTCTCGAAGAAAATCAGGTGATTAATATTAAAAAAAAATTGGTAAAATTTAATTTTAGACACTACCGGAATGGAATGCATTTTCACTCTTCATATCTGTCTACTTAGGGTAGTGTTTAGTTGTAAGTGCAAACTCAGATAAAGGAATTCGAAAACGAAGTCTACCACTACCTTAAGCTCCCCTCTTGTTTAATATTTTTACTTTAATATTTACCACCTTATATTTGTTGTTGCTTCAGCCAACCTTCGGTTAGCAATGAAAGCTACTTTTTTTATTTGTATTTCTTGTAACATTCGTTTTTAGTTAATACTCAGTATAAAACCTTTGTTGAGTAAACATGGTTGCGCGGTGCTCTGCGATTTGTAATATTGTATTTGTGAAATGTTATTAGTCGAACCATGTATTTTACATACAGATTAAATATGAAGTCAAGCTTAAGTTCGTTTTATTCTTTCTAAGAAAGACAAATAAAATGTCTTTTCCTTAATCTCATCCTTATGACAAATTCTGTTATAAAGTCCCAATGCAATAACTAATAATCAGAGCACCAATGACCTCAATTAATTTTATTAGAATCTCAGACGACTTTAGCACTATCGTGGTTAATTTAGTTTAACATCTGCATGCTTAGATTGGGTTTTCTTAAATCTTTTCTATTTCAATTCGTTGAGCAAGTTACCGGTACTGATGCCGTATCTATGCACACAGATAAATAAAATTTTTCAATATTTCGATTAAAGAAGCATGATTTAAATTCATAAACAAAATTTATATAGTACAATTTTTGTTTACAAAGTACAATTTAAATTTAATTTACCATCCCTGATGTGAAATATAAAACCCAATTCAGAAATTTTTAAATACAAGTCCAAAACTATTAATGGCTATTTTGCTTGTATTGTATATATTTAATTTTAAACACGCGTAGTTCCTTTAAAATTGATTAAATAAATATTTTATGAAAGAATAATTATTATTTTCACAAAATCTACTACAGGGAAGCATATCCATATAGCTATTTTACTGGTGCTTAACCAGAGATTCAGTGGATTTTTCAAACATTCTGAATAAAAACCCAGATTCTTATGTCCAAAATTTAATAAACCAAATGAGAATTTTATTTAGTCTATAAAGCAAGAAAAATCAAAATTTCTCAGCAAAAAACCATAGTAATCATTTTAAATTAAAAACTACTTTTCTTTTTAGACTTAATAAACTTCTCATTTGGTTTATTAAATTTTGCACATGGATCATGTAAAACATGCTATCGAAGTTTAGAACACTTTATGTGTGAACTAGTTATTCAACAAGCAAATAATTATATGCGATTTTTGTGCCTATAATATTTCTTTTTTCTTCTTTCAAATATTATTTGTGTTAACATTGTATAATTTTTGAACATAATCGGGAGTTGCAAGGGGTAGTTTACTTACCACCAAATTTTGTGAACGCTCTACAGGTCATACCGTATGACATATTAAAACGAAATTTAGTATGTGCCTTTGGTATATGGAGATAAAGTGTTGTGTAAACTTTGGGCATAATCGTGAAGGGGAAAGGGGTAGTTTGCTTACTCCCAAATTTTGTAAACCCTATACGGGTCATACCGTATGACATATCAAAATGAAATTCAGTATATGCCTTTGGTTTAGGTAGATGAAGAGCTGTAAAAAAATCGGGAAGGGGCAAGGGGTAGTTTACTTAAGACCATAAACCGAAAATAATTAATTTTTCGATTCGAATATACTTTGAACTTATATTGTTTATGTAATATATCTGTTGAAGCGAGTTCAACCTGTATATTTATATATATATATATATATATATATATATATATATATATATATATATATATATATATATATATATATATATATATATATATATATATATATATATTTTGTGTAATTGAATTCATTTTTTTGTCTGTTATTATTTCAGAACTCTCTTAAATTCCAATGAACTGTTTTTTTTAGTACATTTTATTGCTCTAATACTCAACTATATAATATTCTTTTTGTTGATCTCGCAAGTTAGACCCTTCTGTAGTTTAGTTTTTAAGTTTTACTTTTTAGTTGTAATACATCATTGAAATAAATAGCAAGAAGCTGGTTCTCTTTTCGTTATTATAAATGAAACAGGTATTGTCTTTTTATTACCCTGGGGACCCTAGCGTAGGTAGAAGAACTCCCAGTTCAACATATGGTCCTTCGAGCTGTCCTAGAGTAGCTAGGGTTAGATAGAACTAGTGGAATTTGCCCACTTATTGGCTGCATCGATTGTTCTCCCGTAACAACAATTGCAACAACGCCTAAAGATAAGAGGTCTTTCAGAGATAAAACTTCAGTCAGCAACCCTTTCTACTGAAGAAGACGTATCCCGTCTACTGCAGGTGCATGCTAGCACAAGTAGGAAGAATCAACAAGGCAGTGAATCCACCAGGAAATTCTCTCCTTGATGAAATTGTGGATAATATTTGGTCATCATAAAAAAGGAAATAATTGAGTATGTACAGTATTTTAATTACATTTAGTGCAATTGTGTAAAAATTCTGTGCAAAATAAGGTAAAAGGAGTCGAAATCCTCGAAAGAAAACTCCCAAAATCATATTCTGTTATCAAAATTAACATAACCTCAACTTCAAAAATGATCCCCCTTTGTACCATCACTATTCATAAGTGCCATCACTGATATATAAAGAGCACACACACACACACACACACACACACACACACACACACACACACACATCTATATATGTAACAAATAAGTCACACTCTTCCCGATACAAATGATCTATTTAAGCGCCAATTGATTTGTTTCGATTCCAACCATTCCCTTTACTTCATTTGCGTAGAAATGAAAGTGAAAACCAATACTCACTAAATAACCAGAATCAAATTAACAAAAAGAAGCAGTAATAACACTGTGCTCGAATCGGACACTTTTTTTTAGGTAACAAACGGGGCACCCGGTGGGTAAACCTAATTCGAGTACGCTGAATCCTGTGGTGCTAACCGTTTTTTTAGGTTAGCTCTTGTTTAAAATATAATTAAGATTGAAAATTATGGTTTCAAGTACCTACAAAACCAAATTTTTTTACCATTTATTGATTTTAAATCCATATATATCGAAAAAAACATCTTAAATCATTAAAAACTAAAAATAATGATAAAAACATAATTTATGAATTTATATGTTAATAATATAGGGATTTTGGACTTTTTTAATGAGCGAAAACTTGTACCCCAACTGTTTGCATTTGAAGGGGGTTTAACTCAAAAAAAAAAAAAAATAATCCGTCTACTTGTTTGGAGATGTAAGTAATAAACGTAGTAGTTTTTGTAAACAAAATCTTTGTAAAAAGATAACGATTATTTAGTGCAATTATAAATTAAATTATTTCAATCGGCTTTTTAAATATTTTTTTTTTCAAAATATCAAAAATGGAAATATGTTTGTGGAAGATTTACAATTATGCCCAGTCGCCGCAAAATTAGTTTTGAAATCGATGATTTGTATGAACAATATTTTTCACAAAGTGTTCTTAGTGGTGTGGTTTGGACACCATCTATCGTTTGTACGACATGCATCATTCATCTGAATAAATGGAAAATTTCTGGCGACGCTAAATGTTAAGCGTGTGTGAATCATGTCGTCGGTATCAACAGAAGAAAAAGTGGATCCATAGCATACACTGAAACGACATATTCTCAATTGCCGCTGCCGCATTCAGATGAAATTCCTGTTCCGCAAAGATTAATCCCAACCGAACAACATATGCCATCAATATTTCAATCTGTTGAAACCATAGAAACAAGTGTGTCGGTGTATCAACCATCAAATGTCACTGTGCAGTGTAATCACATTGAAATCACGCAAAATCGTTTGGATATTATGGTACTACGCCTGAAACTTTCGCAGCGGCAATCTATTCTTTTGGCAAAGGATCTAAAACAAGCGAATATTTTGGCACCAGATGTTCGGATATAAGGAGCAATCAACCGTCATCGACGATTTACGAATTTTTTCAGATCCATTGAGAATAATTCACTAGCTTGTTGCATTGATATCCGCGAATTGATTTTAACGATACAAAATGAATATAATTCCGAAGATTGGCGATTTTTTATCGATTCGTCCAAAAGCAGTTTGAGAGCGGTTTTATTACACGTCACCAATTCAAAAAATTCCATTTCGATTGTGCTGAGCTGCTCAGCACAATCGAAATGGTGCTCAGCCTGAGCACCAATACAAAAGAAACATATGCATCACTAAAAAAAATTCTCGACTTAGTAAAATATGTAGACCATATGTGAAAAATATGCGCTGACTTAAAAGTGGTGGCTCTTTTACGAGGAATTGGGCTACACAACAAATATGTGTTTTATGTTTCTATGGGATACCCGTTTTATTGGTGACCAATACAAACACGGAACTGGCCATTACGTGAGCAAATCAGATTACGACGAAACAATATTATTGAGATTCCACTAGTGCCAATCCACCTCTCCACATCAAACTAGGAATTGTTAAAAATTTTATAAAAGCATTGAACCCAGATGGAAATGCATTCTACAATTTGTGTCGTATTTTTCCACGGTTAAGTGGCATGAAAATAAAAGAAGGTATAAATTCCAATCCATTTTATTTTAATCGTTGACCAATTGATATTTCATATCCTATTATGGTTATTTACAGGAATACTTAATGGTCCGGATATTCGTCGATTGACGAAGGACCAGGCATTTAACAATGCACTGAGTGATGTGGAACTTGTGGCGTGGGATTGCGTGAAAGCGGTCATTTAGCATGTTCTCGGAATTCATCTATCAGAGAATTGGCATATACTAATTGAAGACATGCTGAATGCATTTCACCGATTGAACGTTCGAATGTCATTAAAAATTCATTTTTTGCATCATCATATAAAAAAATTCGCCGAACAATCACCAGCTGAATCCGACGAACATGGCGAACGTTTTCAGCAAGTGACTGCAAGGCTCGAACACTGGTATAGTGGCAAAAAGCTACATTCACTTTTAGGTGACATTAGTTGGAATTTGCAAGAGGAAGATGACGATATAGAAGAACCAGGAAATGAAAATTGATGTTGTTTCATAAAATATTGTTAATTTCACACATTTTTTTCCAATTAGAATAGATTCAACATTCAAAAATTTAAAAAACAAAATGGAGATGTATTGGGAAAAAAGGATAAAAATCATCCCAAAACCAAAAAAAAAGTTTTTTTTTTTTGACGCATGTTCACCAAACAGATGATTTTTCAAACAATATATATTGATGTAAAATCAATAAATGCTAAAAAATTTAAAAAAAAAATTGTTTTTTTAGGTACTTGGAACCATAATTTTCAATCATAATTATTTTTTAAACGAAAGGTAACCTAAAAAAACGGTTAGCACCACTGGATTCAGCGTACTCGAATTAGCTTTACCCGCAGGGTAAAGTATTAAACACTGGTACAGATGTGCTAAATGTACATGATGTTTTGTTTTCTTTATCACATTCTGCATAAATATTCGTATATATGAATTCTCCCCAAAAATGTACATACATTAAAATTTTTTATCATTTGACTAATTTTTATGGTTCTGTTCCCAAAGAGTAAAACCGTAACCCTATTGTTTTGCTACAATATCTGTCCTTCTGACTGTCTGTCCGTTCGACTCTCAGCGCCTTTTATCTCTACAACCATAATAGGTAGACTATTGCCATTTTCACGGAAGATGTATAACTGTTGCCACTATAGCAACAAATACTAAAACTTAAAGGATTTTCCGATAGAGACGTGTTATTCACGCATATGAGTTTATTTCTTGAACTGTAGGACGCATAAACTTATATCTATATTCATAATAAATAAAATATATTTGAAATCTATTTTAGAACAAATTTCTCATACAGAAGTTGTTCTAAAATACATTTCAAATAGGTTTTGTTTATTATGAATATGGGCATTAAAATTTAGAAACAGTAATTAAAAGTTAGTTCACTATATAAACAAGTATAAAAAAATCAACCTAAAAATTAAAGGGTGTTCCGACAGTGACGTGATTTACATTAATATGGCCTAAGTTTTTAACCATAAGAGGTAGACTCTTTAAATTTTCACACATGGGGTATCACTATGACCATTAAAATAAAAAAAGTAAAAATTAAAGGGTTTTCCGACAGTGACTTGATTTGCATGTATAACGCCTTATTTTTTGAACCGTAATAGGTAGACTCTTTCAATTTGTACAGAAGATATGTTTCCATGGCCGCTATGACAATTACTAAAAATTAAGTGGTGTTCTGACAGTGACGTGTTTTTCAAGTATATTGCCTTATTTTTGGAATCGTAACAGGTACTCTTGATATATTTATAGGAAAAGAATTGCCATGACCGCTATAAAAAATAACAAAATTATAGGTCTTCCGACAGAGAATGATTTATACGTAAATAGCCTTAACCCTACCGTAATAGGTAAACTCTTGAAATATTTATAGTAGATGTTGTATTTCGGCCGCTATAACATTTACTAATAACTAAAGGGTATTCCGTCAGTAAGATGTTTTTCCGTATATTGCCTAATTTTTTGAAATGTAGTAAATAGGTGCCTGATATCTTTATAGAAAGTGTAACACCATGACCGCTATAACAACAGTTACTAAAATTAATAGGTTTACCAATAACGATGCGAATTTGACTTTAAAATTACAGGCTGCCCCTAATGAATACAAAAATTAACAACTTTAATTTTTAAGTTGTACTTAACACACCCTACGTGTGTGAGTCTAACTCGCACTTGACTGATTTATTTGCACGATTTTTACAAATCATTTAAATATTCGCATTTTGCCTAAAGGTAAATTATTAATTTAATTTATGTAAGGCATTTATGATATTAATGTTGTTTTATTATTAGGGTATATCGAAGAAGACCAATAAATTTATTCTCAAAAAGAGAAGTAACACTCAGGCATTTAATGCCTATATTAATGTGTTGCTTCCTTCGGAAAGGGATAGGAGTAGATAAGACAGATGGTTAGTGTGATAGTAAAGCTTCTCTTCTGGCAACACTGCAATTGCACGTTATAATTATTTTTAGAACAGTAATGCAGCGCCTCTGGTGTTATTTAGCGAATTAGTTTGAAGCTAGCATAGACAATTTATAATTATTTTTTACTTCGCCGGCGATTAAGTGGTATGTGGTAATACCGGCGAAGGAGGGCGCTGTGATATGCATTATTATAAAGAAAAATTAATACATATCAGAAAAATTGATGTTGCCACGGCTGACCTTCTACCTCATCTCGGAGTCTCTTGTATTTTCTAGCTTTTGTCTAATGCATGTTTATATGCCGTGGTACTAAGCCTTAGGCTACCCAGTTCAGAAAATTCAGTCATAATCACAGCATATTATCCACGTCGATCTTTATTTTGGCCAAATTATTTTGGAAGTTTCTATGATCTGTCTTTAATGCAGTAATTCAGCTAAAGGTACTTTGATTATATTCAATAAGTTTCTGGACTTCATGCCGAAAGGATATTAATCAGGAATAAACCTCTAACAAATCCAGCTATTAAGAGGAGTTAGGGTCCATCTCTTTATAAAACCGGAGTTCCTTTAGAAGCTTACCCTCTTTCTTGGAGGAGGTCAACTGGCATCCAGATTTTGCTAGATTTAATCGATCGAACTAAGAACCTTTTCGGAAAATTAAACAGGGTAAAGGCGAGATGAAGATGAGCCTTGTATGAAATTATACAAGGCATTGAAAAAATATTAATCTCTATACAAAAATTCCTGCTTTATTTTATCTGTTTGGTGTCACTATTAATTTCAGCACATAATTAACTTATCTTAGCTTTTTTTTTAGGCAGTGACAATACATGACATTTTCTTCACTACAGAATCCTTTTCCCATTCCAAAACAGATTATTAGCTCAATTATTCTAGACATGTTAGGTGCTGTGAGGAATTCTATATTTTTAATGCTTTCATATTAAAACTTAAATTTTTTACCCATGTCAATTAATACAGAAGATTGAAAATCTGTGACAGATACAATCAATGAACATTATGGCCACTGATGGAAAATATAAAGTAGTGGTGTAGCGAAATAGTTAGTTAGTTAGTTAATTGTTCTTTATTTTAATTCATTTCTGTATAATATTTAATTTTGAGTACATATTATAAAGAGAACATACGACTTTGACTTAACGTCGTCAGTCGGAAAAAGATAATTTTATACAATATTGTTTTGTGTTTCATAATACTTAATAGTTAAATTCATTGATAAGATCTTTTCTGTAACCTAGCGCATCTATAATAAATCTATATATCTGATGGTAATTGGAGCTGGCATTATTTAAAATATTAATTAACTAATTTTCGGTTAAGGTAGATTTTCTAAAATGATGTAACCTTATGTGGCAAAAAATTGGGCATATAGCTAAAAAATGCATGATGTTTTCATTTTGGCGGGTGTTGCATAAAGAACATATAAGTGGTCTTTGATGTTGAAATCTGGTTGCGTTTAGTTCGACTAGGTCACATCTGGCTTTGAATATATAGCTTACTGCAGTTGTATTGTTAGTAATTCCAAAATATGTCTGAGGTTCTCTATAATTAAGATTTGCATAGAAGCGGGTTGTAGTAGATGCCTTCTCCAAGTAATTTTGCTTTTCTTTTGCTTTCAAACCAGTTAAAATATCTATGCTTAAACATATCCAGTTTTCTTTTGTTGTGCATTCAGAAATTCTCGATGTATTTATAGATCTAGCTAAAGAATCAACATGTTCGTACCAATATGTCTGTTTTTCGATAATCATTTTAGTAAGCTTGTTTGGTAATCTCTTTTCATCATATTCATATAAAGTTTTCGCAATGTATCGGAGATGCATATCTAAAGTATATATGTAATTATTTTCCATTCCAGTTTCAAGCATTAAAACATATGTGGGTGTAAACGGTGGTAATTTCAGAATCTTTTTTAAGAAATAACGCTGCAGTTTATCAACTTCCTCAAATAAAGAGAATCCCCATATTTGGGCGGCATACGCTTGAATAGCACGGCATACTGATTTAAACAGATTCCATTTTGCATTTAAACTTATTTCTTTTTTTACCAAAAAATCTTTCCATGTTGCGTTTATGCTATTTTTAGAAGACACATTTCTTTTTTCGATGTGTTTCTTAAATGACATTGTTGGTTATAGTGTGATTCCCAAATACGTGTACTCATTCGTAACTCTTATAGGTTCAACATTAAATAACCATTTTTCCCGTGTCGCTATTCTTCCCCCTTTTCTAAAAATCATAATTTCAGATTTGGTCATATTAACCTCAAGATTCCACAATCTACAATATTGTTCTAGTTTATTTATCATATCTTGCAAAGCTACGATATCATCTGCTACTAATACGATATCATCAGCATACATTAATAAGCGTATATTAGTTGAACCTACGTTTACTCCACCTCCAATATAGTCATGCAAGTCATTTAAATATATCGAGAAAAGTGTTGGGGAAAGTAGACAACCTTGCTTCACGCCAGAGCTAGTTTTAAACATTTCTGATACATCCTCTCCACTTCAAACATTAAACATTGTATGACTGTATATAGATTCAATCATTTTACACATTTTTGTTGATACCCCAATGCTGTGAAGTTTGTAGATAAGGGATTTTCTTGATATTTTATCAAAGGCCGCTCTAAAATCTACAAAGAAAGCATACAATCTTTTGTTTTCCGCTCGCTTCAGATAAAAAATTGCTGCTAAACTGTACAAGTTATCGACAGTTGAATAGCCTTCCCTGAATCCCGCTTGAAATTCTGTAAGTATATTATGCTGTTTTAACCACAAATTGATTCTATTGTTAAGTATACCCATGAAAATTTTGGCTATTGTGTTAATAAACGATATTCCACGATAGTTACTTACAAATTGTCGGTCTCCTTTTTTATAAATTGGTAAAATTACGCTTGTAGTGAATTTTTCATCCAATTTCGCCTTTTCATATATGATGTTAAATGAGTTTGCCAATTCGCCTATAAAGTTATCCGTTGCATTTTTAAAAAATTCATAACTGACACGGTCTTCACCGGGCGCCTTGTTATATTTTGCTTTATCTAGCACGGTTTTGATTACCGAAGGTGTAATAGGACTATCTAGATCATAATCGGCATAAAACATTGGAGCATACATTACATTTATTAAAGTAGCGGGTGGATTAAGTAACTCAGAAAAGTATTGCATGAAGTCATAAGCGGGTATATTGGGTTTAAATCGTATTTCATTGATTCTTATTTCTTTGATAAGCTTCCACCAATCTTTATTATTTTTTACCATATTTATTTGATTTTCTATTTTCTTATAATACTCAGATTTATTAAACACGCATATTTCCTTGTACTTTTTATTTGCCAAAACATATTTATCTTTATTAACTTTTGTTGGATTTTGACGAAATAAATTTAGAGCATTAAAGGATTTTTCCCTCGAATTAAAACATTGGAAATTGAACCATTTATTTTCTTTTTTAATTTGATTTAAGTTTCTATCTTTGTTTGGGTTTGAACGGTGGATAACTTCTACAAAGTCCTTTAATTCCATTACATCTTTATCTTGCTTGTATATATTAAGTTGCTGATTAAGGTTTTCTGTATAAATATGCTTTTTCCTCTCATCCCATTTCAGTTTTGGTAGTAGCTTCATTGGTTTATATGAATTACTCCCATTAACATTTATGTATAAAACGATTGGCATGTGATCAGACCATACTTTATTTTCTACATTAAACCTTTCAACACATTCCAACAAATCATGATCTGCAGCACATATATCATTGACTGATTGTCCAACACTGCTTACGAAAGTGAGGTTACCATTTTCATCCATTTAAAACGTGAAAGCCGTAATCTCCGCAGAATTCAAGAAAAATTTTACCTTTTTTATTATCTATTGGATCTCTAGAATTTCTGGTTTCAAAACCGAATTTAAAAGTTTCTTTTATAAATGCATCTAATGATTGTTGTAAGTTTCCTATTCGGATGTTAAGGTCTCCAATTAAGATCACGTTTTCAACATTTTCATTTATTATAAATCTTTTTACGTGTTCAAAATCTTCATTCCAATTGACTTATCTGAGATATAAAGGGATTATATTAATCGAATTATTGATAGTTTGTATTATAATAGAGTCGACTCCTTCTGTTCTTTTAAATCTAAACTGAATATTATTTTTCCTTAGGTCTTGTTTTACGCCATAAAAACATCCTCCAATTCCCCTCCCATATCTACTATTTTTTACAGCTGCCTTCCAATTGATATCATAGCCACTAAAAAACTTTTTAAATCTTTCTACCTTCTCTTCAAGAATATGAGTTTCTAATAAAACAAATATATCGTAAGTTTTTACATACTGGAAGAATTCATTAAATAGAATTTTATTTTCCAACCCGTTTACATTGTAGGACAAAATTGTTAATGACATTAAAATATTATTATCGGTTGATTTATTATATATGCGCTTAGGTTTTACAATTTTTATTTTATTTTTCTTAGATTTTTTTAATAGTTTTTTGAACATATGTTTGTTAAAATACTATGATAATTTAAATTAATAGTGTTTATATCTTGCCCGTATAAGTTTTGAAGAAGCATTTTCGCATCTTGTGATCCACTTATCAAATTTTTTTGATTGTTCCACCAGAACCAATTATCTGATATTTTCATTTTTGCATTACGTACCATTACGCGGTGTTTACCGTTTAGATTCTTCAGGCTTTTTTTGATTTCCAACATCACTCGTTTGTCTTGTTGTTTTTCACTTGTAAGATCGCGCTCAATAATTATGTTGGAACCTGCCAAATTGTTAGTGCTTTTAAAAACTTCTTGAACCACTGCTCCTGAACTAAATTTAGCCACTACTCCGATTTTCTCATCCTTCTCATATAATTTTCTTGTTGACAATAGACATATTTCTTTCTTTTCTTGTTGACAATAGACATATTTCTTTCTTTTCAAATTTTCTTTGCAGCAATCAAGTACAGCCTCTTCTAACGATGTTTTGCTTTCAATACCTTTGAAAATAATATTATTTCGTTTGATATGCTCTTGCAAATACATTATTTGTTGGTGATCTTTTGCTCTTTCTTCACGTAGTTGATTAATTTCTTGTTTTAATGCTTCGTTTTCGTGATCAAATTTTGAAGAAAGTTCACTTACATTGGTTTTGATTTCCTCTAGATCTTGTTTTGTTGGAATATTCATTAATTTTTCATCTATAAGAGATCCCATTAGTATCATAAGATCTTTGACAGCCAATGTACCAACAGCATTTCCATCATTATTATTTGGAGAAGTTTCTCCAAGTCTGCGTTTAGCTGATTGAGAATTTGGTGTTTGGTTCATTTTTCAGCAAAGGGAAAATTATTTAAAGTACGAGTATTGTACAGGTCTGTATTTATTTTATTATTATAAAAAAAAGAAAAAGGTGTTGCCTACTTTAGGGCTTTTCAATAATTTTGTTTATAAAAAGCTTTTATGTTATTCGAATAAATTTATTTATTATTTAGCATACTTTAGTCCTTAAACAGGTTTTTTACAGGTCTTTAACAAAGTCCGGCAAGTTTATGCATGTAAAAAGAAAAAGAGCACTAAGTCACCACACACAGCTGACTATAATATTCTATTTATGTTGTTTAAGTTTAATTTATGTGATTTTGTATCAAGTTTACTTCACTTTTTTCACTATTTATTTCTTCAAAACTTTGTTATTCTTGTGATATATTGCTTTGGAGTATGTTTGTCTTTAATATTTTCTATTTTATTTTAGTTTTTAACAAGTTTTTCCACTGAATTTAATTTTTAAGACAAGCAGCAACACAAAACACGTCTGCTTTTATTAACTCATTCTCCTGTAGCGAAATATTGAAAATAAAAATTATTAAAACATTTTTATAAAAAAGACATTGTGCTTATTAAAAAATAAAATTTAAATATAATAAAAAAAGGTCAAAAACTACAATAATTGTTTTGAAGAAATATTTATTATTTTTTGAAAATTTTTTTTTATAGGAGTAAAATATGTATTTCTACAACAATGTCTGAGCTTACGAAGTAGCTGTCGTCTTCAATATTATTAAGTAGCTGACTACACTGCGACAATTAAGTCAACGGAACTTGTAGTCGTGTAGCCGCTGTCGTCTATGTGTTTAAAGCATAAGAAAATGTTTTGATTTCAGTATACATTAAGCCCCATATTTATAAAAGATAAAATATATTTGAAATCTATTTTAGAACAAATTTTTCATACAAATCTTGTACATAAGCATGTCTAAGTCAACTTTAAAAATGACTTTTTATGATTTTTTAATTGTTTTTTAACAATTTTTTTTAAAGAAACACTTTTTTTGACGATCTTTTGAAGCTGAAAAGACGTTTTTTTATATTTTTATCGGGAAATTGACGAGTTTTTCTTAACTTGGCCTGGCAGCCCTGGAAGCCCTGGCTATGTTTTTATTTTTTTTACCGCTCATGTGTGTATGTGCTTTTTTTTAATTTTCATGAAATTAATTTTTTTGGTTTTGCACACACATAAATGAAACTGCGTGTTGTATGTTTTATTACACAGCACATAAATGAGAAATGTGCACATTTTACTTTGCTCATGAGCAAATTTCATGAGTTCGAAACGAAAAATTTTCATTTTGTATATCATTTCATGAAAATAAATAAAAAGCACACATACTGATAAAAAAAAAAAAAACGGAGAAGAAATAAACGACAAAGCAGATGCTCTCTCATGTGCAGTGATCATGAGTGAGTAAGCAAATACCTACCCTGGTTTTAACTAAAAAATTTTTGCTAAACTTTAAAGCACAACAAAGTTTTATAAGTAGTATAAAAAAATATAGTTTATGGTAATAACCATAATGTGTTTATAATAAACAAATTATGTTAAGTTTATTAATTTCTAATCAAAGAACGGCCAGTAAAATCCGATGACTAAAACAATTATTATTCCTTTATTTTAAGTCTTCGGATTTTACTGGTTTGTGTATTTCTAAAAAAATTATGCGAATTTATATAAATTTTTAATTATTATTTATAATACAAAGTAATTATTATGTTTTGATAATTTATGTATTGGTGAAATCGGTGTGTGTTCTATATGAAATCTTGTAAAAATAAAATGAAGAATAATTGTAATTTTTAATTACAATTATTATGTTTTTTATTATAAGAAATGTTTTTAAAAAAAGTCATTTTATAATCATTTATTTATTTAATCTAGCGCCATAATTACTTGTTCTACATCACTAAAATTATTAAAAATATATACCATATTGTTAACACACCTTAACTGTAAAGAAAGCAATATTGCAAAAAATAGGTACGAAAATGTAAGCCTTATTTTGGTATTTGTAAATAATAATTCTATTTGATACAAAGTCAACTACTTCTCCGAATGCTTAATAAAACTAATTCAGATTTCTTTTCGCAACTTTAAGTTAGAGAAAACTTATAAAGCTGACATTTGATTTAAATTTTCTTTGAAAATGTACATCATTCTCATTTAAAAGAAATTTAAATATTCTGCTTCAGTGATATTATTTTAGTTTTATTATTTTCGGTAGCATACACTTTAATATTTAAAAATCAATAACAAATCCTTCCTATTAAATTGCTATTTAATGTTGCTTCGATTCGGGTTATCGAGAATGCTGTTACCTCTACAATAATTGACATTTTGACTAATATTTTGCATCGTTATCGCACACAAACAGATGCGAATAAATTCTCGCAGCAAATAACAAAATGCGACGCTCGTTTACAAACATCAATTAAACGTGAATGATACAACCCAAATAGAATTTGCATGCCACAAATTACTAAGCATTGTGCTTTAAACGTGTGTAATGATGTATGTACAAGTATATGCAATTTAGCATGTCTGGTGTGTCTGCATTCATAAATTTTCATTTCGTAAACTATGGCGTGTTTATAAATGCTTTTTAGGGTAAAGACACTAATTCAGAAGTTTTCCATTGCTAAAGGGGCAACTAAAAATGCCACAAAACCACACAATTAGAAACCCTCATATTAATTTGGCTTCTTGCTTTTTATGCTCAACTATTATAACGACTAAAAGTGCGTGTATACATATGTATATTAAAGTAATTGTCGTGCAGTGTCGTTGTGTTTATAAGTGTGTCACATTTGCCACATTTATGAAAACAAACACAAAAATAAGACTGCGCTTTGCCCATGCAGAGGTAAATTGATTGTGTGTTTTTTTTTCGTTTGAGTTTTTTAAACAACAATTATTGTGCTCCTTGCAAATACATGCAAAGCTCATTAAGGCATGTAAAATGGCAGGAATGGTATCATCTAAACATAATATGTAATAAATCTGTAAGTCATTGGGAGAAAATGGACAATCGCGTGGATCTCTTTACTTTTTGAAATTTAAAAAAAAGAAACATCGCACCTCAACAAATCAACTTTTCAAAGGTAGTTCAATATAGCGCAAAAAAAGTTCTGCTGACACCACGGATAATTTTCTAAACAATGGAAAATAATTAAAACAGCAGTTTTTTCAGTGTTTACTCCAATGGTGTGCACGCCAAGTCGCAAGCTTATTTCTCATTTCTTAAATTAAATTAAATATTATTTCTCTTGGAATTTACGTACGTAAAGTCGTACCGGCTAAACCACCCTTCAACTCAATTCAATTATGTAAAAAATTCGATAGATTCCTCGGCAATAAAAATGTTTGTATTTTTTATTGCTTAATAAGGGGTGACCCATTGCGAGGTTTCCTACTTTTTTAAAGAAAAAAATAAAGAAAATTCAAATCTAATGGAGAATGTTTATTATCATTGGAGAGAAATTTCTTTGGCATTTATTTTTTGAAGATTATGTCGGATGGTACATCCGTTGAGTCCAATTTTCGTTGACTCGTTAACTGGCACGTTATCTTGCGAATAACGCGCATGAAGTTTTCCTCCAAGGCCTGAATTGAAGCGGATTTGTCCGCATAAATTTTAGACTTTACATATCCCAACAGAAAAAAGTCTAACGGCGAATTATTACACGATCTTGGTGGCCAATCAACCGGCCTAAAACGTTAAATTATTTGCTCACCGAAATGTTCTCTCAATAAATCTGAGATCACGAACTTCAATTTCAGGCATCAAATAGTCGGTTATCATGGCACGATAACGGTCGCCATTGACGGTTACGTTCGCACTGGCATCATTTTTAAAGAAATATGGACCGATAATTCCACCGGCCTACAAACCAAACCAAAACGTTGTTTTTTCTGGATGAAGTGGCAGCTCTTGAATCTCTGCAGGTTCCTCTTCGGCGTTTACATACCCATTGAGCCAGAAATGGGCCTCATCGCTAAACAAAATTTGCCACGAAAACGTCGGATCTTCTCGGAACTTTTCAAGAGCCCATAGATTCAGGCGTAAGTCTTTCCATTATGAAATGCCAAACAATACTAAACAAAAATAACATGACATCATGATCCGATTCACACGTGATCTGCCAAAAAAGGCTATTGAAAAAAATCGAAATGGATCAGCCTTCATAATGTAGTTAATAAGTTCTTCAGTAGTTCGTTAAATGACAGACTCAGACGGACGATTATGCATACCGCAAAATACGCGAAGTGCTCTATTAGTTTGTCGAACAGACTACTAAGTGCTGAACTGGATCGTAATGGTTTGCCAAATTTTAGTGAAAGGAAATAAATGTATGAATAACAAATAAGAATTTGACATAGTAATAATCCCTATCGAAAAATCGGACAAGCTAAAAAATTCTATTACTAACAAACACATTTTTATGCGTATGAACCGAAAGCATTTTATTCTGCCCAAAAAACTTTATTTCCACTCATTTACTTCTGAATTATCAATTTTTATTGCTTACAGCAAAAAATATTGTTTAAATCTTTTAGCTTTCAAATGTCTGGCTGGGCACACTTCCCCTACGCAAATTAATATTTAATGATATTTTTAACCAACCAGAAACTTCTGTAGAAGAATTCTTTTAACTTTTATTGAATATAATGCCATTGTAAACCGCCGACTTAAATTTCAATATGAAAATGAAATTTTATTTATTTAACGTAAAAAGTACATTAATGAGAAAGCAGAACTTGTGGTCATGATTTAAAACAAATGACATCCGATATGACAAAGAAGCTGAACATGTGTGCGTTTGTAAATGTAGTCAGGAAGGAAATAATAGTCGATTGCTCTTAAGCGAAAAACAAGACAGACACAAAATAGTGCAATTCAATTTGCAAACGAACGAAATTGTATTTTAACCAATAAAATTAATTTAATTTCTGAAAATAGCAATTTAAAAATATTGAACTGAAGTTTTAATTTGGTTGTATGTAAAAATGATATTTGATAAAAAAAGACCTGTGGTAAAAACAACTATACTGGAACTTTTTTTAAAGCCTTCAATCGCAATGGTAATAAAAATCCTTGAAAATGTCGAAATCAACAGAAATTAGTGAAATTTCTCATGCCTGTTTTACACTGAACAAAATTTTGTAGGTAATATTAACGAAAAAAATTAGTAGAACCTTAACAACAAAAATGGTTAAATCAACTTAATTTTATTCAAATCTATAACGATTTATCCATAGAAATTTTTTCGATATCCTCCCTTGGCCAGTGGCAACCGGAGTTCCTAAAGGGATTAACCTCTCCACCTCTAACGAGGCTTTCTTGTCCATCCCTATTAAAATATCCCAGTTCAACGCCATAGGAGAACCTTTAGAGATTAACCTGTTCACCCCTTGTGAGTCGTTCCTGTCCATCCCTTCTGAATTCTTCCCTAGGCCATTATTGGAGAAAACGTTGTCCACCCACACAGAGCTCCTTATGCATAGGTAAGTCTACATCCTACAGGTGTGAGCAGTACGGCAACAGTTAAAACAAAACAACAACTTTGACATTCTACTAGCAGATATAAAAAAATGTATTTTTGACTAGACATTAGCAAAAAAAGGAGCCCATCTGGGCTAACAACTCCACTTGGTATAAATTCATTTTTTGGTGTAATAACCATTTAATTTTGAAATCTTGTTTATCGTGACCAAAATAATGTTACAAGCAACTAAAATTTGTTTATCGCAACCCACATTGTTACAGAGAACAAAATGTGGTGCCTGTGATCATATCAAGATCAAGTTTGCGTATTGGTTTTGCCAAAAATGTTTAGGAGTAGGTGTGATCACTAGCCATAATTGAGTCAATTAATTATTTAATTAAATTTTAATCTGAAACCAAATAAATTGGTGGAACAGTTTTTTCTATGTAGGGTTGCATTGATAACACATAAAATATTAACACATTTCAATTGGTCACATAAAACTGTTTCGCCATACATTAGAAAGATTGGGCTGTTCCAATGACTGGAAGAGCGTAATATGGTCAGATTTGCCAAAATTCTGATGTTTAAAGTATTACTATCGGCGACAGCAGGAGAGCATCCAACGACACCATATTAAGCAAATGGTTAAGTATGGCTGAGGCAACAACATGGTTTGAGGTTGTTTTACATGGAAGCATATTGGTCTTTGGCAACAAATTCATGGAATCTTGAGAAAGGAAGACCATTTCAACATATTTCAGACCCATCTTCGATATGAGCGCATATGCTGAAGAAAATATTGTGTTTCAACATGATGGAGACCCGAAATACAACTCGAAAATCGTTAAGGAATAGCTGACTAGCAATTGATGCAGTGGACGCCGCAAAGTCCCGACCACATTCCAATTGAGAATTTGTGATCAATTGTAAAAACACGGTTTCGAATATGCCGAACACCTTCATCTAACTTAATCGAGTTGTGGGTAAGTGTACGCATGGAGTGTCAGAAAATTTCATATGAAATAATCCAAAAATTATTTGTAAGAATAACCAAATGCGTAAATAGTGTAATATAAAATAAAACATATTTTAAAAATACAACATATTTTAAATGTTGACTCAAAGTGCAAAATTCAGTACATTAGAGTTAGAATTATTTTATTTTGTTTTTTCTTTGATTTTACAGTTTTTATACCCTTCACCACAGGTGGAAAGGGTATTCAATATTCTACAATATTCAATTCAATTTCTACAATATTCATTTGCGACCCCATAAAGTATATATATTCTGGATCCTTATACATAGAAAAGTTGATTAAGCGATGTACGTTTGTCCGTGTTCGGGTTGTAATGTCATTTGCCAAGGCACCAGAAGAGATACAAAAAATTTAATTACACCAATCTATCAGGCATATATTCGAAAATTTTGGTATTGCAATTCAGCAAAATCGGATCATTCGGATCATTTTGAGGCTGCGGGCCAAAATCCACGCCCACCTATATTTTTTTCAAGTTTTTAATTTTGTTTGCCTTAATTTGTCAAATAAATATTATACTGCGACAGGTAGATCGCAAGGAGTGCATACAGATCTCGGGGGATCAATAACCCCCTGCGAGTGGCGATTTTTGTTTGTTTTTAGATTGGTAGGGTTTTTCTGCTTTGATTTGTATTAGAGACTTTTAAAGAAAGCAATACACATAGAGGTAGCCAATGGACCCACGGGGTACCCTCTAGTTAAAAAATTCAATAATATTAAAAAAAAATTATATTTAAAAAAAATTAATTTAAAAAAAAAATTTTAATTTTTTTTAAACAATTGAAAAAATTTTTATTTTTTCCATAGAAAAATTTTCGAAAGAAATTTTTTTTAAAATTTACAAAAAAATATTTTTACAAACAATTTTCCGTTTTAAAACTTCGATGCATTTAACACATAGTCAACACCAGGATACCGACTACAAACTGTCAAAAATAAAATACACACGTTTAAAGGTAAACGATTATTTTAAAGCCAGTATAGATAGCTACTTGGCTACACAACTACCATTGTGGCTGCCGTAAACTTAGGCAAATTACAAATTCATATACAAACAAATAGTTTTGATGGAAATATTTATAATTTTTTTAAAAAAGTTATTTAATTTTATAAAAGCAAAATAAATATTTCTACAACAATGTCATAGTTTTTGATGTAGCTGTCGTCTTCAATATCATTAAGTAGCTTACAACACGGCGACAATTGTAGCCAACGGAATTTGTTTCTTTCTATAA
The DNA here is from genome assembly GCA_949628195.1 of Phasia obesa. NCBI lineage: Eukaryota > Metazoa > Arthropoda > Insecta > Diptera > Tachinidae > Phasia > Phasia obesa. Next base: position 36,138,082 of record OX451218.1, on the reverse strand, counting down.
AAAATGAATAATTAGTTTTTTCTCATATGACTTATTTTAATTTATGTAAAGAGTCAACAATATGGATAATGCTGTACATGTCTGTATAAATAAAATCAGCTTGGTAAAGGGTATAGAAGATTCGTCACGGCCGTATGTAGCATTTTTACTTGTTTTGATTCGTTTTAAAAACACTTTTGTAAGAAACTGAATAATAATTAAGTAAAAATTTAAAAAAAAAAATAATCACTCCATTTCATATATATTTTATATTTACTTAATGTTTTGCTCATACGACAAGTTTTAAATCTTTTAATTTATAGCATGGTTTACATGATGTCATATAAATGGTACATATGTATAAGTAAGATTATAACTTAACATATAAGTTGAAATTAGATTTGAGTTGAATTACAATATAAATTAATAACTAATACTTACAATTGTACGAAAAAAAATTACAATTACATTAATAATTATAAATGTGTGAAAAAAGGTATGAAATTTATTTTCGTATTGTTAATTAATTTTTAATTAACTTGATATAAAACTAGTTATATAATTATAGGAATTATTATAGTCAGTGCGTAAGCTCATTCCTTAATATATTTGAATTGCTAATATTATGGATCTTGTTTGGTAGTCTGTCTTAAAGTCGGATAGCCACTCAGAGATTCGGCCTTGGTATCTAATGTTATATTTGACCTTGAAAAACTTAAACGATTATATAGGCACAACGGTGTTTTTAAGTGAACAGTTTTCTGGAAAAATTTGGACTTTGCTTTCCACAAGGGAAATTAACCGCATACAATAGGATATACCTTGGGAGAAGTCATATGCATACATTAAAAAAAGTAAAGACTCCAAAATTGACCCCTGCGGAATACCTCTTGTAACTGATAGTGTAATGATATTATATTTGTCTGTTAAAAAAACAGAATTTAATGCATGAATTAATTAATGACACTGACAGGAAAAACTAAACAAACTAAAGTATGGAAAGATTCTCTGTGTTGAATACTTTGAAGTGGTCCAGAACAAGGCAATACAAAACAATACAAGGTTGGATTTATTATGGAACATTTCCAACGTGAGTGAAAATTTGAGTTAATTATATGTGTATATATTATATTCACTTATTTAAGGTTAATATCACCACAGCCTATTTCATTAGATTTTATTGAGTTAGTACTGTATAGAATATCAGTTAAGTCAACTGTATGGAATTTAAACAAATCAGAGCTGTTAAATTTCGATTACGATTAGTAATCAATTACATTACTTTAAAAAAAAATCGTAATGATTATATAATCCACTATTCAACAATTTCTGATTACTAATTGATTACGATTACAAATAATCAAAAAATAATACTTGCGATTACTGAAAAATAATCAAAAATAATCAAAAGTAATCAAAAATGAGTTCGACTACTTTAAAAGATTACTTTTGATTACTTTTGACTATTTTTGATTACTTTTGATTACTTTTGATTTTTTGTGATTACTTTTGATTATTTTTGATTTTTTGTGATTACTTTTGATTATTTTTGATTATTTGTGATTACTTTTGATTATTTTTAAAGGAATCTTGTACATTACATTTATTGAAAAAAAAACTATACAAAGTTAAGTTAGGGTGAATCCGCTAAATAATTGAAAATCTGAATTAAGTAAGTATTTAACACTCTTCTGTTAAATACACAGGCACATACATAAATAAGCAGCCACAAAAAACAGGTATAAAGAAATAAACAACCACACTAACAGAAAACAAGAGCAATAACAATCGAACCTGCCAGATCTGACTGGAATAGAACATTCTGGTGCTTTTAAATCACTTATATAAGCGAATCGTGCTGGCGAGTAGTATGGCAGTATTAAATTAAAAGTCAAAGCGTTAAGTTGTCGAATTTTAAGAGTTTGCTGTATTTTTAAACAGTGGTGTTAAATAAATAAAGTGACTTACAGTAAAAGTAATAACAGAGTGTATTTATTTTGCAATTAAAAGAACCCAACGTAAAGTAAAAACGTAACAATATTAAAGAACTTAAGCTTGACTATAAAATTTCATTGTACGTAATACATAAATAGTTCGACTAATTATAATTTCAAATTTTCAAAATTAAAATTTTTAGTTTTCAAATGCTAATTATAACTAGACAATTATACGCCTTATAATAAATCTACTCTGATTTAATTTACAAGAAAATTAACATTAGTAAAATTTATAATCATAAACCAAACAAACTGTTGCAAGCAATACTCGTAACATAAACAAACCGAAAATTGAAAACACATACAGACATACATATGTATGTATGAACTATAACAGCTTAATGGCGCAGAAATCAAAATAAATAAATATACGAAATATAAACTCAAACTTTAATGTAGTCAATAAATTGCTATAAACAATTTTATTAATTTAAGCATAAATTATATTGCGTTATTGATACATTCATGAGGGGCAAAGCGAAGCATGTAAGCATATAAAATATCAGCATATACAAAAATCACATACATTAAATATAGATATGCATATGTATTTTAATAAATATATTAAATAATTGAAACGCAGTTGTTAAAAATAAATCAGTTTGTTTATTGTAGTATAGGAGAGTACACTTACATGACTTTTTAAAATCGTATCAACAGCACCACTATTTTAAAATAAAGTCAGTTTTGAAAAAGCAGGAATTAAGACAAGATTTAAGATAATTTAGATGAAGTTTATGGTACATCTGTAGGGTTTGGAAAACGGTAATTCCCGCCCTGGAAGCTATAAACAATTTCCCGAGAACAATTTTGCCAATTTCGCGGGAAACGGGAAATTTAAAATCGAACACTCCAAAGAAAATTCATTAGTTATTATTTTTATATAAGCATTTCTTTTGCTATCACATACATATTTGATCGTTATTGTGCTGAATAAAAAACAAGCATTGTTAAAATTGTAATATTTCTACAAACTTACAAATATGCTATAGATCGTGCAAATACAAAGTGTAAAACCATTAAAAAGTGTAAAACTATCAAAAAAAGTCTGTCACGAGAAATATAAGAAACAAGAATATGGCAAAGAGTCGCGTTTAATTCATGATGTAAACACAAGATACATAAGTATGGTTGAAATGATCTTTCTCTATTTCTCCATTTTTGCTTAATTTTAGATATACATTGTAAACTTTGCTGCTATTTTGATTATTTATATTTAGACGTTATTTGAGTTCTTTAAAAAAGATCTGGGAAATCCCAAACCCTATACATGTAGGTATAAAACGTATGTGGAATATATAACTAAATAGCGAAATAAATATAATGTATACGCAGTTCTGAAGTCTTTCCTTAATTTTTTCTTTAATAAATCACAGAAAACCATAAAAGCAAAGCAGACATAACAACTATGTATAACGAGTTTACTTTATTGACAAAAACGGTCAAAATTTATCGAACTACTATTTATCTAGCAAAAATCAAAAAGATTTTTATTTTTAGTCTGAAAACTAAATTTAAGGAGATATGTGTCAGGTCATAACATTGTATGTAATAAGTCCTGTACTTAATAAAACTTAAATTGGTATTCTTTGCTAATTATTGAATTGACCATAATAAAAACTCCATATAATATATGCAAATAAATAGATATATTTTTATACGGCTTTACCAAAAACTTTGAAAAAGTTCTAAAAGGTTATGCTTACAGAATCATTTAAATTTATACAAAGAGTTGTTTTTACTATGTTCCTTATAACAAAAATGTACATATATAGCTATTAAAATTTTATATTAGGAAATATTCTGTGACTCTAGTATAACTAAAGCCATTATAAAAGCTTTTAAATTTTTTCCTTAAGAAGCGTAAGTACATACATACAGTACATTTTCTGAAAAAAATAATTTACATACATATATGTAAGTATAATTTTGTAGCATACAATACAAAAAAATGTTAATTAAGTTAATTGTTTTGTATATAATCAGCTGTTTCTAATTATCCTCAATGATTGTGAAATGGTTGAAAACTGAATTAGGTAATCTATTTTGTGATGAAAGAAACTTTTGGACATCTAACTTTAAAGGTATTTTGGAATAACTGCTCAAAGATAGAAACTTAAATTATGTAGTTAATATACAAAATTGAGGATGACACATACTAGGACAAGTCAAATAGGTAGTAACGCGTTGAAATTGAACACTGTGTAAAAGGAAGTAAAGTAGAAAGACAACCTTTAGAGATTAACCTGTCCAACCTTCTGGATTCTACCCTTGGCCAATTAAGACCGAACTTTCTTGAGGTTTTATTAATTCCAGCTCTTGAGAGCCTTCATGGTTTATTCCTTTTGGATTCCCACGGTCATTAGTTTTATTTTTAAAAAATTTATATATATTTCAGCCCACACTGAGCTCCTTATGCGCGGGTAGTTTTGTAGTGAAACTGGATGTCGGCAAGAATCCAGACTTTACCTACTAAAGGGAAAGCACCCTCTTGGTCATGCATCCCGTGCGTATGCTATGTCACCATAGATTAGGGATATTTTATAGAACCAGGTTCACAAGGCGCGAAGAGAAGCGACAAAAAAATCTACACTCCGCTCATTCCACGGAAAGCATGCGCACAGCAACTAAGACTGCACTAAAAAACTGCCCTAAGAGATTATTGCTTTCTCTTCCCTCTCGACTATTTTAGTCAGACTTCTAGCAAAAACATATGTTAATAGTAATGCTACTCCTAAAATACCCTTCATTCATTTAATAATCTGGCAATATACATTTTAAGTTTTAAATAAAGTAGACAATTTGATAAATAATTTAACGTCAAGTAACCTTCCCTTCAAGAACAGTAACCATCAATTGAGCAATCATTTGAGTGTCACTGATGAGAAATTTTTTTCTCATTGCGTAGAACAGCGCTACCATCACCTTATTAAGGACATGTTACAAAAATGAGGGAGACATTTGTGTACGTGTGATTTTGCATCTCTTTCGAACTTATTAACTCTTTGGACTAATGAGCATATCTCTGTACTGCTCACTCTACTGCTGTTTATTAATCTACTCTGCTGTAAAAATTAATCAACGATGACTACTCAAACTAGATAAGTAAACCCCTCACAGCTGACTAAGCAAAATTGTGCAGAAACAGATTCAATATTTTTATATTTATTAAAATACATTTTAAAATTAGTTTATAAATATTTATTTAATATATAATTTTTCATATTTAATTATATAATATATAATTTTACATATTTAATAATTCGCTCAATAATGACTGCGTTCTACTGCTGCTGTAAATCATCTGAAATATGAAGAATATATAAGTTATAAAATATTTTAAGTGGACCATGTATGTATATGTATACCTCGTGGGTGATTATCAACTCACATAAGCTTCCCGGAAGTATATATTTTTCTTATCTACCTTCCTCATTGTACTTCTCCAAAAGGTCTTCCGAACAGATTGCGCTGATGTCAGCAGTATTCCCCGACGTTGATTTTAGCTTATGCATAATAAAATAATAAAGTGAAAATTTTAATTAGTTACTATTTGCTGTCCTTAATTTCAGCTCTACCTCTTCCGCAGCAACAAGGGTCTTCAAGGAAAGAATGCTTTTCATATTTATTTTAATATTTTAAAAACACGCGGATATATTTTACAATTTGCGACTCAATTTACAGTGGCAGAGTTGTATTTTACAAAAAATTCAATTCTGCTACTCACATTCTTTTTTTTATTTTTGTGTATTGTATTTGTATTTTCATTGTTCATCTGTTCGTTTCAATCATCCATTTCTTGTAGGGTTATTATATTTGCCACCTCAACATCTTTAATATCCCAAATTCAATTAGAATAACTCAAACAACGTTGTGTTGTTGTAGACGAAAGTTTGAACAAAATGTTAATGTTTAAAATAATGTCAAATGATCTATTTTATTTTTTTTAGAAATCTCAAAAGTATATGCATTTTAGTTTTGATTTAGTGAAGTATGTGTATAAATAAATATTTATATCAGATATGTTTTGAAAGATTTATTTTAGTTCTTTGTTTCAAGTATATATGTACATATTTACTTAACAGACTTTAAGGAAAGAAAGCTTTGTGTCTCCCGAGACTCATTCTTATTTTACACAAACATGAAACTTAAATAAACTTAAGAAGAAAATACTGTAAAATAACTTTGTATTTTTAGTTATATAATCGCAACATCCTTATGTCATAAACAAAATGAAACTAAATTAAATGAAGAGGATTTACAAATACTCATTCTTACAGAACCACATACATATCAGGGGTCACATACATACATATATGATTTTCAATATACTATAGTTTTTCAAATAACAACTTTCTTTTTATTAAATTCATTTTAAGGATTTATAAAAACAATGCCTGACATATCTAGAATATATGTGTGTTAGTTTAATTAAAAATGTTGTTAATGTAGGAAAATATGTTGTTAAACTAAATTGATACTTTGTACGTATTATTTTTAAAAGAAAATAGTTTTAACGAAAAAGTTTTGCAGTTTCCTCTACACACTTTGTTTATAAACTGAAGAAGTAAACAATTGGTATTTGCATACATATAAATATATATACAAATGAAATTGTAATAAAGCCTATATATAGTAACGTAAAAACCACGCTTTTGAAGCTTGATGTAATCCTCTAAGGCCCATTATTATAACTTGCCAATAGCTAAATTTAGAATTCTAAAGGAGAGATAAGTAGTTTTTCGTTATTCTCCTATATAAATAAAATTAAATGTCGTTTATTGGTAATCGCATCACTTAAGAACGGCTGCACCGTTTTTGTCAATCTTCATCAATATCCAACTTCGGTTTTTATGGAAAGAAACATTTTCCATGCCAAATTTTTAATTTTTTACGTTTATTGAACAAATTTTGAATATTATTTGTTTCATAAACCTTTTATCAAACAAAAATATTTTTTATAAATTTGGCTCTATATAGTTACATATAATAGTTTGCAGAGTTTAGCGAAATACAGGCTGAATTATAAAAGTGGGCGTGGTACCTCCCATACAAAGTTTGTCATGAGAATAACGTGCGATTTCGAGTTAAAAGTTAGCCTTACTTTTCTTTCAAGTGTTTATTTTATTTTTGCGGATGAGTGTAGCGAAGCGCACCGGGGATAGATAGTAATAAGTAAGCTAAAAATAACATTATAGTAACGAGCCTTACCCTCGCTACTATAACGAAAGAGTACTAATCTCTCCGATAAAATCCTAAAAAAATCAACAAAAAATATTCCAAAAAAGAGTGTAGTTTTTCGTTTCAAGCTACTAGAGCAAATGTAGCATAACTTCTGAGCAACTCAGAGCTTCAGAGTCTGATGCTGTATGGATATAATAAGGAATAAGTGGAATAAGTAAGTCGAGCAAAATTTAAGTTACTAACACCTTTGTAATCTCCGTATCCATGAGCAAAATTTCAATTATTTTGTACCATTTTTCAGGCATTTATAGCGAAATCACATTCTGCTTTTCTTTGTTCTCAATGTCTAATCACATTTGGAAAAAAACTTAAGAAACTACAAGCTATTTTTCAAAATCATAAAAACTTCTTTTACATCTTTTTAGTTGTAACCTCCTGCGTACTTTTGGAAGATATAAGATGTTTTTCCAAAACATACGTTTGAATCCCATATGTAGAGCTTAGAGATAATCTATTTTTAAAAGAAAAATAATTTTAAAGTTTAAAATTGTCCTGATACAACTTAAACTCAGACTTTTGCACTTTGTCCCTATTGCCACAGGTATAATATAAGTATTTGCAGCATTTATGCTTAACAGTCTATAAAAATAGCTAATAGTGAGTTGCGTATTCGTGGAGCAGTTAAATTTTTTATTGACCATTTTTTTCAAATTGGAAAACTTCTTATTTAGTTTTGTTGTATTTTGTTAATATTGCCGGTCTATAAGCAATTGATGGCGCTCAACTGTAGAGAGTAAATTAAAAAAAGGTAAAGAAAAGGTAAATTTACTACCATCTCAGTAGTTAATGGTTAAGTCTAGAGAGTTTTAAACACAGGTTAATATTTAATCAAACATTTTTTTTAAATGTTTTATTTTTTTTTTAATAAGAGACACTTGTTATTTCTTAAGTATTGTTAATTTTAATTTGTCATGTCAAAAAGGGGAGATTCAAATGGTTTTTAAGATCTTAGATATCTTTTAACTGTTCAACTTTGGTGTAAAAATTCATACTTAATGTTTTTGTAAAAAATCAGCAAAGACACGCAATGTTTATCGAAAATTGTAAACATGAAATGTCCCTTCGCTGACATAAATATTGATAAGAGGATACATTAGTTGCACCATAAAACCATTTAAATTTGGCAGTTTATTAATAAAGAATGCATGGGGTATAATTTGGGTTTCTATAAAATTTAAATATTAATTTTTTTTCAATTTTTTATAGCTGTTGTACTTAACAACTGCCTCTTATGATGAGTTAAAATTTTAGATAAATTTAAATAAACATACGAAATTAGTAAAATTTTAGAAAATGGAAAATCGGTCACCAATGTGCGGCACTGTATTTTTATTAAAAATATCTTAAACTAGAGATAAAAATTAAAATTTGTGTTATAAAATGTACTAATAAAATATTAAAATTACAATAGACATGTTGAAATAGCAATCCTTGAAATTTTAATTGATACAGTCGTGTTTGTTACCAGCACCTTATTTTTACAAAATTATATTTTATTTTAAGAATATATTCACATATGAATACCTTGTCATGCAACTTCTACTTTCCGCTCAAGCATTTCAATAAAGTTAATTATAACTTATGAAAGACAACTTCATTTCATATTAGAAAATGTTTCCACTGTTCCTTTCACTTAATATTTTTATGTATTTGCTGAACTTGTAATGGTATTTATTTTATTTAATAATGTCGAATCAACTTTTAATTATATTTGCTTATGACTATGCTTAAAATTATAATTAATATTTTGTGAAAAATTTCTACGTAATATGATTTCTCTTGTGAACAATATTTTGTTCGCACAATGCAGAGTGTTTTGATGTAGCAGAACTCGTATATCATCATGTTTAAGTGCAGTGCACTTCAAACCCAATAACCGTTTCAACATTTACCTTTCACAGTATTGTTATGCCGACTATGTATGTATGTGCCAGTATTGGCCTTCCCAAGTGCTTTGTCTAGCGATTCCATAACAAAGTGTCAAGGTTTTGGTGATATCGATAACCTTTTGTTTAGGTTGTTTGCAAGCGTTTAAAGTAATGAGTTCATGTTACGTTGTTTTATCTTTAATCGAATACAATCACACTACACTGATATGAACAACTTGGCTTGGCTTAATAATATTTTTAGACGAAATTTATTTTATCACGTGATGTTATCCCTTCACTGCAAGTCATCATTTCAAATAATATAGCCAATATCTTTCAGTTCCAGTTAAAAGTGAAATATTAAATTCAAATAGTAATAAAAATAACAAGTAAAAGTGCTATATTCGGCCGTGCCGAATCTTCTATACCCTTCACCACGGTGATTTTATTTATACAGACATGTACAGCATTATCCACATTGTTGACTGTTTACTTAAATAAAGTCGTATGAGAAAAAATCATTATTCATGAGTTAAAGAAATAGAAGGCAAATTCCGAATTGTCGACGTGTTGTCTGCTACTTAATGATATTGAAACTGACAGCTACATCGTAAACTCTGACATTGTTGTAGAAATACTTATTTTGCTTTTATAAAATAAAATAACTTTTTCAAAAAATTATAAATATTTCCTCCAATACTTTTTGTTTGAATATAGATTTGTAATTTACAATTTTGTGACATTTTCTTCTGTTGAATAAAATAGAAATTAGTCTAAGTTGACGACAGCCACAACGGTGGCCGTGTAGCCATGTAGCTTTGCTGACTTCAAAATAATCGTTTTATTTTTGACAGTTTGTAGTCGGTATCCTGATGATGTCTATGTGTTTAATGCACCTAGGTTTTAAAACAGAGATATCATCTATTTAAAAATCAAACGCATTTAAAAAAATCAAACGCATTTAAAAAAATATGTTACTCTATATACACACATACATACATATGTATATTCTTATATATTATGTTACAGTCATGATTTTCATTTTCAAAGAAATATTGAAATTTTTGTTTTAATTTTTCGAAAATTGCGTGTAAAAATTTTTTGTAAAAATAAATTTTTAAAAATTTTTTGTAAAATTTTATTCGAAAATTTTTTGGAAAATTTTTCCAAAAAATTTTTTTCGAATATTTTTCTGTAAAATATCTTTTTGAAAATGCTTTGTAATTTTTTTTGTAAATATTTTTGAAAAAAAAATTAAAAAATTATTTTTAAAATTTTTTTTTAAAAATTTGATTGAAATTTTTTTGTTAAATATTGGACCTTTCTCCAATCTATATTGAGTTAGAATGGTCAGACTAAAGCACAAAGAAATCCTTACAAAAAAAAAAAAAAAATCATCATATTGACACGTGGGGGTCCTTTTAACTGCTCCTATTTGTCAGTGGGTACCCTGTGGGTCCATTGGCTACCTCTATGCGTATTGCTTACTATTAAGGTCTTTAATACAAATCAAAGCAGAAAAACCCTACCAATCTAAAAACAAAAAAAAATCGCCACTCGCAGGGGGTTATTGATCCCCCGAGATCTGTATGCACTCCTTGCGATCTACCTTTCGCAGTCTAATATTTATTTGACAAAAAAGGCAAAACTGAATCATTAAAGCCGAAAAAAATTAAAAAAAAACGTAAAAAAAATATTGGTGGGCGTGGTTTTTGGCCCGTAGCCTCCAAAGGAATGATCCGATGTTGCTGAATTGCAATACCAAAATTTTCGAAACTATGCCTGACAGATTGGTGTGCTTAAATTTTTTGTATCTCTTCTGGTGCCTTGGCAAATGACATTACCACACTAACACGGACAGACGGACAGACGGACATCGCTTAATCAACTTCTCTATGTATAAGGATCCAGAATATATATACTTTATGGGGTCGGAAATGAATATTGTAGAAATTACACACGGAATGACAAACTTATATATACCCTTTCCACCTGTGGTGAAGGGTATAAAAAAACTTTAAATAAGGATGCCAAGAATTGTGACAAAATGTTGTATTTGAAAACTTAACTGTTAAATTTTGTTGTAAAATAAGCAAATTTTTAAAATTACTTCAATAGATTCCTACATCAATTCTTCTAAAGTCACACGACGCGTCAACAAGTGCCGACGAACGCGAAAAGTAGAAGCGATTTTTATCCGGTTTTTTAATTATAACTGAAACTAAGGCCCAAGAGTTTTACGACAATGAAAAGTTTTTCTATTTCATATGGGGTTTAATGCTCGAAGCTTCTGGAGTTTAACAAAGACAGAACAAAGACAGAACAAGGAGAAGGCAACAGAGTTTGTTGCACTGTACGAGTGGTACAATATCCGACCTACACTTCATAAAATTCTGATTCATGAAAAAGATATAATTGAAAAGTGTATTTTTCTATAGGCTTACTATCCGAAGAGGCTCAGAAAAGTCGTAACAAAGACTAAAAAAATTATCGCCTTAGACACTCCAGAAAGTGCAGTCGAATTGCCATGAACGAAGATATTATGCATCAAATGATGGTAACATCAGATCCCATGATCTTGCATTTGACTCCCTCATTTAGCCAAAAAAACATAGTGTTATAAGCGACGAAGTTAAGGCTCTTTTAGAATAATAAAAATAGATTTAAAATAAATAATAAATTAAAAAAATCATTTAAATTTTTTTTGTTAGTTAGGGCTTTTTACATTGGAGGTAACGATATACATTTCTCTAACTTTCTTTATTTTGATTATATCAATACATTTTTTGATAAATATATTTTGTTCCTCACCTCCATACAAAAATCCCCAGTGTGCGATGTACGAGTATTAAATATAATTGTAATGTATGTGACTTAAAATAAGAAAAGGATCGTAAACTTGATTTTAGGCTTTGCGCAATTTTAAGATGCAAAATCTCAATAAACTGTATTTGTCCTCTCATTCTCTATTTTTTTATATGAAGTCACATTTGTATTTCTCATCTCAACTTTATAAATCTACCTTATTTCATAATTGAGATAAATACTTAACCAACACTTTACTTAGATTAAATTTTATTTTTGCTCAAATTTTACTTACCTAAAAATTATGAATGAATTACCAATGAAGGCTTCCATACCAACATTCTCTAAAATATAAAAACAGCTACTACGTAACACCTCAGATCCAACTCAAGTCAACATTCATACAAAAAGATGTTTGTTTCTTTATCTAGATAATATTTCTTAAGTATCAAACCTTTAAAGCACAGCACACATGTTCTTATCATTATTATTACACTCAGAAAATGTTAAAAATTTCAAAGCTTCCGACCGCAGTCACATATTATCTGGTAAGTAATTCTAATATCATAGGAAATTATGTCTATGCCAAGAATGATAGGAACAATGTTATACATTACCGAACATAAATTTTAAACTTTGTTAGTATATTAGATTAATGGGACACGAAAACAGTCTTCCTATTGGCTAATAGTTGTGATTTTAATTGCAAGGTTGCTGTTTTAGACTTGGCAGTTGAATCCCCTGTAACAAATTTTTGTATTTTCTCAGATGATAGATGTCATGTAATTTTTTCACTCCTGCAGTCAGAAACTCGGTTTCTTCGTTTCTAGGTGCAAAACATTGTATATGTAGGTACTTTAAGCAAAACCGCTTTTAAGCAGTATTCAGGTATATTTCGCAAACTTCCTAAAAATGTGGTTCGGTTCTTCATTTTATTATGGTTTTGCAATTCTTTGGTTTGGATGAATGATGACAAAATATTTCTAATTTATAAAATCTAATCTAAAATATAATTATATTAGTTATAGCTATAGCTTTAAGATAAATACATATATTTTTCTTAAATTATTAGTATGTAAAATAAAAACTGTAGAAACAAAGGAAATACATATCTTTTTTTACAGAATTTATAGTTTAAATTTTTATACTTAAAAAAGTAAAACTACGTAACAATCTTATATTTTAACGGAAATAAAAGTTAAATTTTCTATATTTATAAAGACGGAATCAACGGAAATATGTTTATTTTTGCGAAATATTAAAATAAAATAAAAGATTTTATCAACTAATTTTTTAACATTTAAAATTAGCAACACCTTTCATTTGATTTGAATGGATTATAAGTTGACCGGTTCTTAACTAATTTTAAATTTCATTTTCAGGTAATTAAACGTACATAATATTTTAAACGTATTTTTTATTGTAAATTTGAATGTACATTTTTATTTAAATTAAAAAAATTTATGAACCATTAGCTACAAAACCATGATATATTATCCTTCAAATTTACAACAAAGGCAGCGAAACGGGAACAATGACATTTTTTGTTGAAAATACACATACATACATGTACACACACAAAGAAAAATAGAGGAAGAGAACAATACAAAATTAAACAATCACTGCATGACATACTTTTATGCATAAAGGAATTTAACAAAAGGAAAACATGAAGATAATAACACTTGTTTTAAATATAAATAAAAATAAGAATAAAATAGAATTAACGACCGGAAAATATTTTCAACATCCATAATAAAATATCCAAAAACATACAAATATTCATACAGACATATATATAAAATCATCAGCCATTTTGTAAATGGCTTCACTTTGTCAGCGGTCTTACAATATAAAAAATATAATTTCAAGAGTACTTTAATATGTATGCCAAGCCCGTTTTAATTCATCTCTTCTCTCTCTCTCTCTCCGTCTAATTAAGATTTGCAGCTACAAAACTTGCACAGTGTAAAACAACAAAGTAATACACAACAAATATTTAAGACTCTTACTTTTATAGGTACGTATCCATCTATAAACTGTATTTAAAATACAAAAATTATTGTAGATTTCTGTAGTAGTATTTAAAAAACTGAAAGTTGTAAAATTGGGTACTTTCACTACTTTTTCTCTATTTTCTCTTAGAAATTAGACATATTTCGGGAGAAAAGTATTCTATACTTAGCCAAGTCAGCGCATATTTTGTATTTTGCATTTAATGCATATTATTATTTTATGTCTTTTGTACATGTCTTAGGGCATAAAATCGATTTTTAATTGCATGCAAATCTGAGCCATGGTCATGAGTAACTCTCATTAATTTCGCTTTAATAAAAAATGGTCTATAAATGTTTGTGCCTGTTTGTGAAACTTTACAAAAAAAAGTTTAAATACGATCTGAAATCAGAAAGCACTTGTTGTGGCTCTTAACATTTGTAGTAATGGGTTGATTGAATGGCTGTCCATTGTTGGCTTTTTTCACATATTTTCCATTAATGCCGTGGTCATCTAAATTTTTGTTTGCTCATAATTTTTGTGATATTTGGCTTCCAATTTTCCCTTTTAGCTCTTTGCAACTTTTTGTAATTCATATTGAGTCGATTATGTAACTAGGGCAAGCAGCATAAGTATACATGAGAATGTGAGGAAACGTGCATTAGCTACAATTTAGGGAAATGTATTCGTGCGTTATAAAGGGGTATAAACTTACAATGTATGTATATACAAACCCGTTCATTTGCAAAAAGCTTATGATTACAAATGTTTGACTTCACACAACATGGACTGGCGATATTTGTTAACGGTAAAGACAATGTTGGATTGGGGCTTGTTTGCAACAAAAGACACATATTCACTCGATTTCAATTCGGTGTCAGTAGGTTTGTGCTGGAATAAATTCCATTTTTAATCGGGTTTTATTCAACATTCTTAAATTGGTCGATTGAAAGGATCAATGTGCACGGTGTGGTGTTCTGATGATTATGTGATACGTACGTGTACATGTGTACATATAAATGTTTTCTCTTTTATTTCGTAGTTTAAAAATTTTGTGAATTTTTTGTTACTTTTTTATTCAGTCATGAAATGTGTGTAAGCATTTGCATTTCTTTTTGCTTTTTCAATTCAACCTTTCTATAAGTTTATACAATATCGAGTCATGTCATAAAGCTAGAACTGCAATAAGGGCTTCATGAAATTGTTGATTCATGTAAGTAAACAATTGTTTTTTCGCTTTACCGAACTTTTGATTTATGTGGTTTTGAGTTTTTCGCCATATGAAGGAAATATCTAAAATTAGAATTCTATACAAACAACGTGTTTGTCTCTGTGACAGTGTAATAGAAATTACAATTTTAAAATTCAGTGTAAATACTACATAATGTTTATTTTACATTCGTTTTAAAATGTGCATTTGAAAATTCGAAGTGTATTTAGTTTTTATTGGTTCGGTAGTCAATTTACATTAGTAATTTCAATACTAGTTTCATGCTGTAAGCTTGTTTCGAAAAGCATACCGTTTACGTTTTAACTTTTTGGAAATTATGAGGTTTACGGTTATTTAATTCGCAAAACGTGACAGTCAATCACTTGCTGTTGTTAATTTATTTTTAGATGTAGATGTTTGTAAACCTCATCCATACTTATAGCAAAAAAGCATGTGTCAGACATAGACAGGCTTATAAAATTATTAAATTGCAATGTTTCCTGTCGTATGGCAAACATAAATACATTACCAAAAAATTAAAACAAGTATGGGTTGGTAATACTGTTTAAATAAGGTTAATAATATAGTATAGGTTAATAATACTGTTTAAACAATATATTCCACAAAAGGAAATTTATTTTTTTTTTTTTTTTTACAATAGTAAACAACAGACCATTAATTTATTATTACACACACTAAACCAGACTTACTAGCCCCATCGTAATAAAAAAAACAATTATTAAATTACTAGTTGGCGGTGTCACTAACATTTGTCAACTGTTCCAATCTATCCTACAGTTTGGCTGAACATGTACGTGCCTATTACCGTTTTCCGGTTGTATTTGACGAGCCACGTCCATAATTCCAGTTCAGTTTACGCACATAACAAAGTTAAGGCTGGGTCACATAGAATCCGTCAAACGTTAAAGTTGTCTTTTTTAACGCACAAGAAACATGAAATAACATACAAGCGTTTTATAAGCGTTGGCAATACGTCTTCGTAAACGCAAAGTATGAAAGTTGGGCAACTTTTAAATTTTGACATTCGTTGAGCAGTCTGCTGCCATATTCTGTAATTCTCGTCGCTAAATCTATCGCTAAAATTCTAAAAATGCACCAACAAATTACGAGTATTATTACAACAACACCCATAATTTGTTTGTGCATTTTTAGAATTTTAGCGATAGATTTAGCTACGAGAATTACAGAATATGGCATCTGGTAGCTATCAATTGGTTTTTGCTTTGTTTTGCAAAAATAAAAAAAAAAAAATAAAACAAACTAAATAAAGTAAAATGGAGAAAAAAAATTTTCAAGTGTTTCCTTTCAAGGAGCACGAAAATATCGAATTTTTACTTAAACACAGTGCTTTAGGAAGAGTTGTTTTTAAAATATACTAATATTAGTTTTTATATTGTATTTTGCTTCGGTGCTTAAATAGTTACTTCAACAACAACAACAAGTAATATAGAAAAAATAACAAACTTTTCGTAACCTTACTGCTGTTCAGAAACTATGTTGTTTTTATTTGTAGTGTTTGAGAATATTGTAAATCTATCTACACAGCCAGGTTTAAAAAGTAAACAATGTTTTATTCAATTACTTAATTTTAATTGATGATATAAATTTTTATTTTAATTAATTATTTGTTTTTTTTTTTGTGTTACTCAATAGTTTCCTTCAACCCAACAACGCACAGAGGGGTATTTTGCCAATCTAGCCGGACATGAGGCCAAAAATTAATTTTGAGAAATGTAAAATTTAAGGTACGCAGCTCGACAGACAACAAAATTCTGCATCGTATAGTGTTTTGGGACACTGTTAAAATCAGGAAAATTGAGTAAATAAATCACATACGTTTTTAATGACTTTAAACGATTTTGAGAGGTTTGCAATATATTTTTGGTGGCTAAACGAGTAAAGATTTTATATTGATTTTTTTTTTCTGTGAAAGGGTCCATTAGTTGCTACTTATGTTAATTTTTGGGTTTTTTTTTAATGATAAAAAATTTCGTTCAAAATTAAAAAAGTTTTGTTTTTGTAAAATTTTTTGTCAAAAAAAAGTGAAAAGCTTTTTAAGAGTGATCTCCATCGCGATCCTAAAAATGTTTTATATCACTACAAAATTAACCATCTCTACTTTCATACTGTAAAAAAAAGTTGCGTGTTTTTGCGCCATTTTTTTGCGCCATTTTTTTGCGCTTTTTTGAAAATTTTAACTTTTTATGTTTTTTCTTATCTTGGATACGTAAATACGAGTAAGAAGCCCTTGCATATTCATAAAATGTTTTTGTTTTTAATAACTGATGGTAGATGTTTTTTATTTAAATCATTATATCTAACACTGTTATTACCTGTACAAAAAAATATTTTTTTTAATAATATTCTTGAGAGGATGGGATTGGTTAGGCATTGGAGAGCTTAAAAATTAATATTTTTAGGAAATTGGCAAAAAAATAAAAATTTTTTTTTTCACAGGGACGTTTTGGGGGTGGGATTGGAAAAATACCTCCCCCTGCCCATAAAAATAAATTTTTATGATTTTAAGAAGTATGTAATCTATTTCTTTTAATAATTGCATTATTTTTTAAAATTATTCTTTATTTCGCCGCCCACAAAAAGCGCGGGGCTAAAAAATGGCATCTAAGAATCTCTTGAGTCCAACTTTAAGTTTTTGAACATTTTTTGACCTTAAGAG
This sequence comes from Phasia obesa, assembly GCA_949628195.1. Classification (NCBI taxonomy): domain Eukaryota; kingdom Metazoa; phylum Arthropoda; class Insecta; order Diptera; family Tachinidae; genus Phasia; species Phasia obesa. The sequence goes on along the minus strand of OX451218.1, from coordinate 36,120,286 downwards.
TTGTAATTGCTAAACAAAATGACGGGAAAATCAGAGGATGGATTAGTTAGAACTTTTTTCTCATTGATTTATTTTTTATAGCTTTGAGAGCCTATGACCATAGCAGATTTTTCTGCAAAGTTTCATTAACCTAGGGGTACTGAGTACATTCTTAGAGCCAATATAAGCTAAAAAAAAGTAATGTCCGGCTAGATTTGCAAAATGCCATTATGTGCATTTATTGCATTTGCAATATTTTACACTTACAAGCGTTGTGTAGTAAATTTTAAGCGATAAAGAAAAAAATAAATAAGACAAGCCCAATTAATTATTAAATTCACTGTGATTATCTCCAAGAGCCATATGGGTTTAATTCGGGGTTGAAGAATTACTATTCATTTAGTGTAGAAACCTTTGTTAATACCCATTTGATTTTAACAATTCATAGGCCTATGCTATGATTTAATTGTTCGTTTTTTCCAACAAATAAAACCAACCGTACTGTTGTTCATAATTTAATTTTTAAACTTACAATAATTTATTTTAATAGAAAATAAAGAACTCAGCCTAACTGGATATTCCAGTAGCAAGAAATTGAGTGACGAAATTAACGAGTAAAAACAAATACAACGGGACTTCAATCTAAATATTTATATGTAATTAGAAAAAAATATACCTGTAGAACTTAGTTCAATACAGTGTAATCTGCAAAGCAGCTTGAAAAAGTAATTCTAATAAAAAACTTCAGTGCCCAAAAATTTTTATTATGTTTCATTTAACTACTGAAACATCCACAGTCTTTAAGGTTATAAAAACGAACTTTGTAATAAACACTAAAAGGATGTTGTAAACACGATAAAAGATGAAGAAAAGAAAATAGTTGACCCAATTTAAATGTTCGGAAAATATATAAACACTCTGTGGGTAAGGAACGTAAAGAATGTAGACTGTTTATGTCTGATAAACGTGGATTTTGCTTCTTATTTTGTTTTGCTTTAGTGGTAGTCATAGCGTGTAGCAAGAGAAAAAATTATTAAAGTTTGCATATGAGAGAGATAACTTTAATTGTAAAAAATTAAATTAATTAAAAAAAATTGTCTGTAAAATATTCTTTTGTTTATTCGTTTTCCTTTTTATAGCGCATGATTTTCGTTACATAATATGATATCATAAATGAAGCAGACATGTCGATATCGATAGCCTTTGTAATTTATTTAAAATCAGTTTGTGATATCTTAACAAATGCAAAAAATTCCCACAGCATCAAGGCTGGCAAAACCCCTTAAATATATATTCTGTAAAAGTTCGCAAAAAATTTCACTGACACAAATTTACAAATTTTCTGAATTTCCAATTTTAGTTTAAAAAAAGTAGTAGTAGTAGTAGTAGTAGATATGTAGTTTGCTATCTATGAAAATGTCAGCATCACGTGGTCTTCCATTATGACGAGTCTATTCATAAAAGAAGTTCTAAACTGGTTTTCATGATCACCGGATATCAATTCCGTAAAGAGTTTTTTTTTTTCAAAAAATTATTTATTTATTGTATTTTCAAATTATATGAACTAATAATAAATAAAAGTAAAGTAAAAAAGTTAAAGTAAACAAAAAGTAAAATTAAAATATATATACTGAAGTCCAGCCAGTGTTAGACAAATTACTATAGGATGACACGGCTGTAGCTACATATAATTAAATTGGTCACCTCTGTGATGTTCGGCCAAGAGAAGCAATATTCCTCCTTCTTAGTCGAACGTTACCACAATCATTCAGGATGTTGCGGACCAGTGGGATTGGATGCGTTCAGATACGTTGTTGTATGATGTTTAGATCTTTATGAACTTTCGAGTTTTTAATATACCAGGGTGCGGCTGTAATTATTCGTAAAATCTTATTTTGGCGCCTTTGAATTTTTTCTAAATAAGAAGCTGAGGCGGTACCCCATAACTGAGAGTCATGGCACCATATTGGTTTAATTATAAAGAAGAAGTTTGCAATGTAAACTTAGGGTAGAGTTTCTGTCAATGAGCCAATGTATTTGTACTGCTTTTAGCTTCATTTGGGTCAATTTTGTTGTTATGTGAGTGCATTTTGATCGTTAATTTTTATTCTCCATTTTTTTAACCAAAATTATAAATAAGAAATATAATCTTGTAAGTATATTTTATTAAAATTAGTCGGCAGATTTTCCTATAACTTGTAAACTAGGCCTTCATGCCATACTTTTTCAAATGCTTGAGAAACGTCTGTGAAAAACGAAGAACAATACTTTTTTCCTCGAATGCCTTTTTTGAAGAAGGTTTGGTTGTGTTTTTTACTCATAAAAATGTATTAAAATGTATTAAATTCATTTAATTTCAATATTTTTTAATTAAACTGTTTGTAACTGTAATTTAAATAATTGACATTTGTTAAATATTTCAACTAAATTTTGCAATGCAAACGAGATTAGTTTTCTAAAACTTTTCTAAAGTTTACTAATTTTATTAAACTTAAGCAAACCACAATTCTTTTCAGCGGAAATAAGTTTAAAAATAAAAAAATCGTTTAACTTAAAATAGTTTGCAAGAAAGAAAGAATGTGGTTGTGATAATAAATCAACGTGTAAAAAGTTTTCTTTTAACGATGGTAAACCATGGTCCTTTGAAAATATGGTACGAGTATAAAAAATTTATATCCTTTTATAAATTATTTTAACAACCCATTTATTATCACCTTCTTTCTACTTTAAGATGAGCAACCATTTTATCAAGTACATCAATTTCACCACAAATATTCTCACATAAGATAAAACATACTCTTGTGTATAATCAGTTTCTACCTTTTTAAGCCAATTCTATGTACAGCAAATTATTTTTCAAATTTGTATAAGTTTGAGTATCAATATTCCAAAAAAATTCAATTACCAAACAAATTTTTTGCCAATTGTTATGTAAAATGAAATTATAAATTTGCCTGAATAATTTAATGTAACACGTATTAAGTTCCTTCAACGTCGAGTCGAAGTATCTGGATCTCATGACTAAAGGTGAAATGCAGAGCAGAGGCAGAAAAGAAGACGAAGAAACGCTATTGAAAAGATGACAAATTGGATGGATAGTCTTTTAAGTGAGGAGACGACTCCGGTTGAGCTGAATTTGTAAGACTAATATGAAACCTAAGGTTAGTGCGAAATTGAGACCTTCGTTAGAAAGGAGGAGGTGGTGGTATCATAGATGGAAAAACTAAGTATAAACCAGATTAAAGTTCATCACAGCAAAGCGGCTTCAGCGATGTTGATGCGTTGTTTTCACAAGAATAAGCTTGATATAATTCGAGTTTGAGTTTCTACAGGAACCTTGGATTGTTCATAACAATATCAAGGGCCTATCTCAACAGACTGCTAATCTTTACCACTCACAAATAAAATACTTAAAATATATTATTATATCTATATTCTTTAAGAATTTACTTAAAGCATTACATCAAATAGATTACCTAATTTTTTAAAAACTTTATTTATTTATTTATTGTTGTCAATGGATGTTATCCTTACAGACTATTACATAAGAACTTAAATTAGTAGAGATTTTATTATATTAGACAGTATTTAAAATTACAATTAAATTTCTTTTAATTATATTTAAATTTAAAGAGAAATCAATATTTTTATAAAAATTATTGAATTGATTGCATAATCGCACAAGAGGATCAGCCATAGCGTAATTCGTACTACAATTTTGAACAAAAAGAGGCATAAAGTTACGCATATTACGACATGGAACATTAAATTTAATATTGGCTAACAGAAATTCACAACAAGTATTACCATTGATAGTACTTAACATAAAAGAAACATTTAACATAATACGACGACTTTTTAGAGTAGGAAGTTTAATTAAAGCACGCCTACTAGTATATGAAGGAAACCTCACATCGTCACGCCAATTTAAACCACGTAAGCAGAACAGCAAAAATTGTTTTTGAACAGATTCAAGAAGTTGGCAATGTACGTTATAATAAGGATCCCATATTACTGACCCATATTCCAGGATAGGTCTAACCAGAGCCACAAATAACTGTTTTGTGATGTAAGGGTCGGAAAATTCTTTTGACCAGCGCTTAATAAATGCAAGAACACCTCGAGCCTTGTTGACAGTCATTGTAATATGAGATATAAAATTAAGTTTAGGATCCAGCAAAATTCCAAGGTCCAAAAATGAATCAACTACCTCCAACTCATGTTCTCCTAAGAAGTAGTTAACAGTGATAAAATCACTCCTTGAAAATCTCATGCATTTACATTTTTTAATATTTAAAACCATCATGTTGTGTCTACACCATAAAACAAGGTTGTTGAGGTCACTCTGCAAATTTATATGATCTGCATAATTCTTGAAGCTATAAAAGATTTTGACATCATCAGCATACATTAATACATGTGGGGAGTTTATAACACTGGGAAGATCATTAATAAAAATGGAAAAAAGAATAGGTCCCAGGTGACTTCCCTGGGGAACACCGGACAAAACAGCAATACATTTTGATGAACGATTATTAAAACGAACAGTTAGACTACGACATGTTAAATACGACTGCAACCAATTAAGGCTAATGCGGGTAACACCAAGCATGTTTAGTTTCATCAGAAGAAGCTTGTGATTGACCTTATCAAATGCTTTGCTAAAATCTGTATATACAGCATCAGTTTGTTTCTTTTCATTAAAAGCATAGTTAATTAAGGTTAGTTGAAGAACATTTGTAGTAGTTGAACAACCCTTTCTGAAGCCGTGTTGATTGGATGATAAAATAGAAGAAAATTGATGACAGAGGTAATCAGCAACAATTTTTCAAACAATTTTGGAATGGCACTTAGTTTAGCTATTCCCCTGTAGTTCGTTATTTCAGACTTATTACCAGATTTGTATAATGGGATAATAAAAGATTCTCTCCAAAACTTAGGAAAATAACCATTAATAATAGAAATATTGAATAAAAATGTTAACGGAGAAGCTATTAACTCTGCGAAACGGTTTAAAATACAGCTTGGTACACCATCAGGGCCATGGTTAAATGACATCTTCAATTTCTTCAAGTTATATACAACTTCAGTCAAATTTAATGTTGGAAGACAAATGTTGTTGTTAGAATGGCTAATGTATGGATATTCATTTTTATCATTAAATTGATCGTTGGAGTAAGTACTGGCAAAAAAGTCAGCAAACATGTTGGAAATAATACTTTCATCACTAGATTCACATCCACAAAACTTCATTACAGAGGGATAGCCGCTAGATTTTCTTTTCGAATTTACAAAAGTATAAAATGATTTCGGATCACGAGTAAATTTATTTTTCATGCCATTGATATAATTGTTATATAGCCAACGATTAAAAGAGTTATATTCAGCACGGCAAACTGCATATTTTCCGTAATCTATTGTCAAACCAGACTTCTTAAATTTTTTATAACTTTTATTTTTTAAGTTTTTTAACCTTGAGAGTTCCTTAGAATTCCATGGTGGACCAACTGGCGGTTTAATTTTTATTTTAGGTACACATACTTCAAAATAAGAATATATTTTACTATAAAACTTAGTAATTATTGTGTCAATACGCGAGGCACTTTTAATACTCATGGAAGTAGACAACAAATCATTCCAACAAGTAGTTCTTAACAGATCATTTAATTTAGTGTAATTGGTTTTCTTAAAGCAATAAATTTTATCAGCATTATAACGATTCAAGACAAATTGAGATGGTATTGAGATGCTGAATTCGATAGTTGGGTGGTACCGATCTTCTGGCAAAGAGACAGGCTCAGTGCGATTTATGGAACAGTCATCTGGATCATTGGTGAATATCAGATCAAGCAAATTTCCACTGTCATTAGATTCAATTGATAAAGACTCAAATCAAACATTTCATTCAAGAAGTCATCATAAGAACTTCTATTTTTTACCGGGATAAGATAAGAAGCATCCGGATTACGTATCCACGTAATGAATGGGAGATTAAAATCACCAACAACGAAAATGCTATCATTAAGTTCAGCTTGTTGATATACCAATCTAATAGCTTCAATATGCTTAGAGTATGTTGAAGTATCCGAGCCTGGTGAAATATAGGAACAGGTAAAAAAAATTTTCTTAGACGCCATTTTAATTACAACAGCAACAAATTCGATATCAGAAACATCAGTCAAAATAGCTTCAGATGAAAACAAACTGGAAACCGCAATAAGAGCACCTCCACCTCTGCGATTACTTCGGTTATATTGATATATTTGGTATTTATAACATAATATCTCAGAGTTGAATACATTTTGGTTGAGCCAAGTTTCGGTGAAAATTAAAACATGATACGAAAAGTCAAAACTATTTACCAGCAGGGTTGACAATTTTGTATTTAGGCCACGAACATTTTGGTACGAAATATTTAGACGTTTATCAGCACTATTTAGTTTTTTGAAGAAATACTCTGTGGTGGTATTTGGGCAACATTTCCAAAACTGCGACTATCACGGTTATCATTGAAAAAGAATTCACGAACAAAAGTGTTTTTCGGCCAGAAGTTAGGATTGACTATTTGATCATAGAAATCACAATGAACAGATAATTTAAATGAAGAAATGCTCCTCGGACGAGAAAATGAAAATTTCTTCACTAGAATATCAGCATCATTATTTAGTTTCGATTTGACGTAGTAATCAATATCATTAGCAGTTGTAGAAGAGGCAAAACGTGAAATAAAAATATGCTTCTTTGGTGGAACAACGACTAATTGCTGAGGAACAGTCTTGTCACAAATTAAATCAGAAGTTTGGGTAGTCGGAGTAGTCCCAGCAGATGTAAAGTTTGAAACAGGAATCGGAGGATTGGAAAATGAAGATGATGGTTGAATTATATTATTATTGTTTTCATTGACAACTACATTATTTGAGATTGAAAGAATATTGTCCGAGCGATTTGGTGTCGTGCTAATAGAGACAACCGCCTCAGCATTATTTTTATTTTTGTTCCTTGCTGATTTACGGCGCTCAGGTACATCAATATTCTTGAGCTGTTTAAAATCATCAAATAATTTACCATAAGAGGCAATTTCATCAGATAACGAAGCCATTTTATTTTGAATATTGAGAAATGTGCTCTTAGTGCTTTGATGGTATCTATAGAATTCGACACTGACTTTTGTACAATCATCACAGCACCAATGCAATCCCTTAATACTACTTAAAGCATCAGCAATTAAAGATTTTATGCCACTACATGATAAAGGCCATGACATAACCAACAAGTGATCATTCTATCATCATCATTATCAATAGCACAATTTAACGTTGGACATGGTGTAACAGAAATATTTATTTTGTTGAAACTTGAATATTTGTTCTGTTATTGTTGATGTTGTTGTTGTTGATAAACAGATTGAATGTAAAGAGCACAGAATAACGTTAATATTAACAACAATAAAAAAAACGTATATCAACGAGTGTTCGTTTATTTGTAATTTCGTTGGTTTGCTTGTTTTTTAATTAAACAGAAAAAAGTTTAAAAGTACAAATCATCACAAGATGCACAAAATACACGATGAAAAATACAATTAACAAAAGTATGTTTAAGTTAATTTTTGTTATTTAAAAAGTTTATATGTATCATTAATTGAAAATTTTAACAGAGCGCAATAAAAGAACGTCTTACTCTCACGATTAACAGATAACGATTTACAACTTAATATTAATCAGTTCTGAGGAAAAGATGGGAAAAAGAAAAAATGTTTTTAGAAAAAATTTTGTGTAATCTATTTGTTTTGCCTTAATATTTTTTAAAGCAGTAAATTAAAAATGATTTTATGTTTTTTAGTCTTTTAAAAGAGACTGTATTTATTTATTATTATTTATTTATTTCAATAAATGATTCGCAAAAAAAAAGAGGTACACAACCGGTTCTTTCTGTTTAGATTCAACAATTGGTTTTTATTCAAAAATGGTTTCTTCAACTAACTTAAGTATAACAGTTTTTTTTATTGAATTTCCCAAGCAACTTGACAGATATAATTAAATCAGGTATGGGAATTTAAATTAAGAAAAAAAAAATAAAGAAAAACAAGTGATTTTACGTTACGTTAATTTAAGGCAAACAAAATTAAATAAAAAATAATAATTAAATAAAAATTATCAAATGACTGAACACCGGCCCCATTGAAGGACCAACGGTCTTCAATCCATTGGAAGAAGAGCTAATTTATGGACGGGCCTTTTAATAATTCCGTTCTTAGTCTTCACTTCGACTACTCTCACTTTGAAGTCTGCGCCTGGGATTACCGCCTGAACTCGGCCGGTCAGCCAATTCATTGGTGACGTGTTGTCCTCGTGCACGACGACGAGTTTGCCGACGTCGAGGTCTGGTTCTTCTTCCGCCCATTTGGTTTTGGCTTGGAGGCTGCGGACGTAGTCTTTCTCCCAAGACTGCCAGAACATCTGCTTGAGTGCACAGGTAAGCCGCCATCTCTTGGAGTACGTCAGCCTGTCCACTTCGCCTCGATGCAATTCTTGCGGAAGCGCAAGAAGGCTCTCGCCTATGAGAAGGTGCGCTGGTGTTAAGGCCTCTCCGTCGTTCGGATCGTTGCTGGCCGGGGCGATCGGCCTGGAGTTGAGCACAGCTTCTACTTGAACCAGCACCGTATGTAGCTCCTCCACTGTCAGCAACACCATGCCCACGGTTTTGACGAGCAGTCCTTTCGCGGATTTGACGGCTGCCTCCCATAGACCGCCGAAATGCGGTGCTCGTGGTGGAATGAACACGAAACTGATTCCTTTGTTGGCTGCAAACGACTCTATATCGCCGGCATGGCTGAGCATCACTTCTCGCAGCTGCAGTAGCTCTCGATTGGCACCGACAAAGTTGGTGGCGTTGTCGCAGTAGATCGTTTCTGGGAGCCCTCTCCTGCCGATGAACCTTTGAAGACAGAGAAGAAAGGAATTGGAAGAGAGATCAGTGACTACTTCAATATGTACAGCCTTTGAGGAAAAACACACAAATATAGCAATATACGTTTTAATAGGTGGACGGCCACGAATTTTTTGAGTAATATTAATTGGGCCGCAAAAATCTACGCCACACACTTTGAATGGGCGCAGAGATCTCACCCTATCAGCGGGCAAATTCCCCATGATTTGGCCCATCAACTTCGGTTTATACCGAAAACAATGCAGACATCTTCGAACTATTTTTCTACACTCTTCTCTGGCATTTATTAGCCAGATTTTGTCTCGCAAAAGAGCTACTAAAGCCTTCACTCCTGCATGACAATTATTAAAGTGTAAATGTCGCAAATACAATGTCATAAAATGTGATTTTTTGGGCATCAACAGTGGGAATTTAGCATCGTATGCAATTGGCGCGTTAAGCAGCCGCCCGCCTACCCTTAGTAGTGAAAATGAACGATGTTCGTTTTTAAACTCATGGACAAATGGATTCAGTCTTTGTAAATTAGAAGGCAAAACTTGTGACTTATTCAACTTTTCCAGCTCTTTAGCGTATTCAGTTCTCTGAATGATTTCAACTAGCTGTAGAAAAGTCCAAGTCATTTCCTTCGCTGTAGGCATTCCTAAGTTGCGATATTTGTTACCTCGAGCAATATCGATGAAACGGAAAACGTATGTAAATACTCGGATCATTTTAGTATATGATGAATATCTTTCAATCAACTGTATAATACAGTTGGCTTCAACTTCTTTTACAGCGAGAAACACATTAGTATTCCTTTTTTCTAGTGACTCTTCTTCGGCGGTCAACTGAAAATGAGAATTTACTGGCCACTCATTTCTTTCCTGTATTAGAAATTTAGGACCATTAAACCAAATTGAATCTACTAGTTCATCTACATCACATCCTCTTGAAACTATATCAGCTGGATTTTCCTTAGTTGGAACATGTCGCCAAGCAACTTGATCTGATAGTTCTTGGATTTCTGAAACTCGATTTGATACGAATGTTGCCAGCGTTGATGGATGAGTTTGAATCCAGTGTAATGTTATTTCTGAATCTGCCCAAAAAGTAACGTCTTCGATCTCGAACGAAATCATAGGTTTTACTTTAGACCATAATTTAGCCAATAAATGGGCTGCACATAACTCAAGCCTAGGCAAGGACTTGGTCTTCAGAGGAGCCACTTTAGATTTTGCTGTTAGCAATCTACAAGAAGTTTTACCAGAAGCTCTACTCCGGATATAAAGGCAGCAGCCATAAGCTCGCATAGAAGCATCAGAAAAACCATGAATTTGATATTTGTTTTTCAAAGTTGTTAAGACATATCTGGGGATTTCTATTTGATCGATTTTTAATAAATTAATTTTGAAATTTTCCCAGGAAGTGTCAAGACGATTGGGAATTGATTCATCCCAATCCAACTTCATTAGCCAAAGTTCTTGAAGAAGAACCTTCGCCTTAATTACTAGTGGGCACAAAAGTCCGAGTGGATCAAAAAGTCTTGCCGAAACAGATAATATATTACGTTTCGTTGCCTTGACATTGCAGAATGAATCATCTAAGTGATATTTAAATACATCACTCTTCGGACGCCAATAAGTGCCTAAAGTTTTTGTGAGATCGGGATCTATCTGCACAGACTTTTCCAATGTAGAAGAATCAAATTGCCTATTATAATTGGAAAACCATTTAGTAAGGTTGAAGCCTGCAGATTGCAATATTTGTGTTACTTGAGACCGAATTGTATTAAGTTCTTCAATCGAATCAGCACCAGTCAAAAGATCATCCACATAAAAGTCGTTTTTGATGATTTTAGACCCAATATATAACGAATTTTCATATAATTCGCTTAGATAAGTTAGACATCTTATTGCCAGAAATGGTGCCGATGAAGTGCCATAAGTCACTGTATTTAGTTTGTATATTTCAATATTTTGAGATGGATCTTCACGCCATAATATTAACTGATAGTTTCTATCGGCCTCATCAATTAAGACTTGACGGTACATTTTCTCAATGTCAGCCGTAATCGCGTATTTATGCATTCTAAATCGAATTAGAGTAGAATACAATTCTTCTTGAATTGTTGGACCAATCATAAGTAGATCATTAAGAGAAACTTGTGTAGACGTCTTACAAGAAGCGTCGAAAACCACACGAAGTTTTGTAGTAGAACTTTGAGGGCGTAGTACACATTGATGTGGTATGAAATAATGAGGTTTTTCGGGAAATTTGTTGTCTGCAATAGACATATGTCCCAAATCGATATATTCTTTCATAAAAGAATTATACATCACTTTTGTTTGTGGTTCTTTTGAGAGCCGACGTTCTAAAGATAAAAATCGTCTTTTAGCTGTCTCAAAAGAAAATCCCAGAGTTTTAGGATCCGCTTTAAAGGGTAGCGCCACTTTAAATCTGCCTGATGGCAATCGCTGAACAGAATTTTTAAACCTCATCTCACACTGTTCATGTTCTAACGACAAAATATTTGCTTTTTTAGGAATCTCTTCTAATTCCCAAAAACGACGAACCACAGAATCTAATGAATTTTCATCTTCTTTAAGTGAACTTAAATGGCAAGAACTATTACAATTTCTCAATTCTTTATATTTTCCTGAAACGATCCAACCTAGTAAAGTCTTTTGTAGTGTTGGAATGTTAGGATTTTGTTTAATTTGACCAACGCATAATAATTCAAAGAAAATCTCAGCGCCGATCAACATATCTATTTTTTGCGGTTTATTAAAATATGGATCAGCTAACTCTATGTTACCAGGCAAGTTCCAACCAGAGGTAGAAATTACACGATCTGGTTGATAATTTGAAATCGATCGTAGAACCCAAAACTCTGACGAAAACTCATGGGAATTCATACGAGATTTTACTGTTGCCTGGAGTTTGTACTTGGCAGAAGAGTTAGTTTTACCGATGCCAATAAGACTGAGATTTCTTTCTTCTTTTCGTAATTGTAGCCGCTGAGATAGTTCCTCGGTTACAAAATTTGTTTGTGAACCGGAGTCTAATAGAGCTCTGGCTATTTTTAATTCTAACCAAGGCTGTGGCCAAGATGACATTATCTTTTTCAGAAGATGAATGGTTTATAAAAGCTCTGGAACTAGTTGTTGGTTCGTTAGACTCAGAACTATTAACACTCAATGATTGCTCATTATTTGCAGCATATATGTGTAATAATGTATGATGTGAGCGACTACAAACTCTACATTTAGATGATTTACATTTAGTTACTGTATGTCCCATTTTTAGGCAGTTAATACAGGCAGGAACGCCTTTAATGAAATCGAATCTCTGCTGCACTGGTACTGCAGAGAAAGAAGGACAATTAGAAACAAAATGTTGTGTAGATTTGCAAAATAGACATTTCGAAGATGCTTGTTGTGACTCGGTTTGGCACGAAAATGAAGTATTTGATTTCTTTTTAGAAAAAAATTCGTTTTTTCTTGAAAAATTGGCATTAGGCTTCGGTCTTGAATTTGACGCTTCTTCAGCTGAAATGTGCTGGTATCTTTTATTTAGTGCTGCCTCACAATCACTCCACAGGGGCAGCTTCTCGTAATCCAGCTGCTCTTCCCATTTTGATCTAGTGATTGGATCTACTTTTGTCATTACTAGGTGGATAATTACTGCATTAGTAATTGCTTTGTCATCACCGATTGACAAAAGTGAGCCATATATAGCCGAAACCGTATCAATCATGCTCCTCAAGCCTGCTGCAGACGGCTTAGACATATCCGGTAGATCAAATAATTTTGTTATATTATCGAAAAATATTAAACACGGATTGTCATAAACCTTTTTTAAACTTTGCAAGGCTTTGGAATAATTTTGCTCACTTATTTGATAGGCCTTTACTGTACCTAAAGCTTCATCTGATAGGCATGAAATTAAATGATTAAATTTTTCAATTTCAGTCAGAGTCGGATCGCTGTCTACCAGACTCTCGAATAAACTTATAAAATTTTTATATTCGGAATATTTTCCGCTAAATTTCGGCAATTTCATATTTGGAAGTCGGTTGTGATGGCCATGAAAACTACAAGAAGCTTCAGCAAAGCTATGTTCTCTTGGAGTTAAATACCCCATGAGCATACTTTTAGTGGAAACGCATAAATTTTCCATATCAGTTCTTTCATTATTTGACGGATCTAAAATATCGATCTCTGACTGAATATCCATAGCATCTTCGATGTATGAATTTAAAATTTCCAGACGACATTGCAATTCATTTTGATTAAATGAAATAGTTTTTTCTTTAATAGAGCGCCTTATTCGTGAAACGTTGGTCAAAATTGTATTTTTCTGTAAATATAAACTCTCAAGACTATTATTTGTGCTTTTTTGCTTTTTACCGCCAGCCATTGTAGTCGAGGTTTATTTTATTTTTAGTAAAAGCTATAGGAAACCAAAACTTTATTTGTGATAAATTTTCTGGAAGGATCTCAAAGAAAAAGACGCGTTTGTCTAATTGACAAATGAAATAATTAATTTTCCAAGATCAACTTACGGTTTACACGCAAATAAATAAACCACTTTAACAAGTACAGAAAACTTAGGTTTCGACTATTTCTTTACTTATACCACTTTTGTTAACAATTGTGAAATTATTTTTTTTTTTTTACTTTTAATAAAAACCAAGAATATGGCTAAAAATTGTTTGCTGGGTAAGCTTTGTGATTTTTCTTAAATGTTAGCGAGATCAAGCAACTGTATTGTATTAATACACAAAGAAATTATTTTTACTTGTTGCGACCAACTTGCTAATAAAATGTTTGCTGGGTTGCACTACGAACAACCACCAAAAACGCAAAGAGAAAAAAACACAATTTTATTTTATTTTTTTTTTATTTTCACAATAACTATGTATGTTAATAGCTTTAGAAGTGATATTTACTTTTATTATTTCTCTTTATTGTTCAAATAAATCACAGCCTCTTATTTATTTACTGATAAATATTTTACTCGCGATCACTTTGATAAATGTCCGTCGGATAATAATGATTTTAACTCTTCTTATTTCTCTTTATTTTCTCACAAACTAATGTACAAATTTTCCAAGTTTGAGTTATTAATTAAACTTCTCAATATTATTTGCTTATGTATTTTTTATTAACTTTTCACTTTTCTCACTTGTTTTATTTAAACAAACTTTAAATTTTATTAATTTATTTGTTCTGTTTGTCTGTCCGTTTGTTTACCTTTTCGAAGTAAAGTGTTGGCTAGCGAAATTATTTGCTTGCAGCGATTACAAGAAAATTAAACAAAACAAACGCAACAATAATTAAACAAACGAGTAAGTGAAGTAACGAAAAATTAAATATTGGAATATTGTAAATATTTTACAATTTAATAAAATTTAATTTTATGGAAAGAATTTAAGAGAACGAGAAAAGAAGAGAACACGGACACAAAGTGATGGTTAAAATTACAGCGAGGAGGCGGAATTTTATTCGTTTGTGATTTTTTAATAAACACTTGCACTGTAATAATGAAGTTTTGTTTACTTTTAATGATAATTATGATGAACAATAAAGCACTTTTATTTATGTTACTAGTTTTGTGTGTTTCACTACTAGGGCAAAATTTAATAAATAATTTTGTATAAGAACAAATAATTTTTGTGTGGAATAGAACTTTTGTTAAATGAATTTTATAATAAAATTCAAAGGAAAAAATACAAAGTCTCACACAATTATTCGTTCTTTAATACCTGACGTTCGGCACTTTCCTTTTGGCAAAGAATACAATTGCACTTGGGCATCTGGAAATCCTTGAAGATGTTGGTAATGATGTATTCTCTTGTTGCGGGATGATTGATGATGACTCCTGAGGTTGAAGTTTTTTTAACTCACGTATTGAAATACGGTTGTGGTAGCCGCGAATATTATTATAATTAAAAATAAACACTTTAAAAACACAGTCCCTGCTCGGGCGCCAAAATGTTTTGCCTTAATATTTTTTAAAGCAGTAAATTAAAAATGATTTTATGTTTTTTAGTCTTTTAAAAGAGACTGTATTTATTTATTTTTATTTATTTATTTCAATAAATGATTCGCAAAAAAAAAGAGGTACACAACCGGTTCTTTCTGTTTAGATTCAACAATTGGTTTTTATTCAAAAATGGTTTCTTCAACTAACTTAAGTATAACAGTTTTTTTTATTGAATTTCCCAAGCAACTTGACAGATATAATTAAATCAGGTATGGGAATTTAAATTAAGAAAAAAAATAAAGAAAAACAAGTGATTTTACGTTACGTTAATTTAAGGCAAACAAAATTAAATAAAAAATAATAATTAAATAAAAATTATCAAATGACTGAACACTATTTCTTGCATCTTTTTCAATAAAGTTGGGAAAAAGAAAACAGTTTTATAAATTTCTTAACGTTTCAGTGTTTGAATACCTATTTCTGACTTCAAATCTTGTAGTTAATTTTTCAATAACAGATTTAAACAATTCTTTTTTAAAATTCGTATGTAACAAAACAGTAGGATATATTCTAGGAAGGTTATAGATAGCTTTTATAATTTCGTTCGTTTTTTTTATTCTCTCTAAGAAAGAATAAATTAAATTACAAATTAGATGGTAATATTAGAGAAAAATTGGGAAAATTTAATCTTTAGACACCAACAGAGTGGAATTCACATTTTCTAGACAGCTACGTCGGTCATCAGCACTCTTCGTATCTATCTACTTTGGGTAGTGTTTAGTTGAAAGCATCATCAATTTAACCAACCAAACCCAGATAAAGGAATACGAGAATACTGTATTCAATCATCAATCGTCAGTTGGTGAGAACGAAGTCTACCACTACCTAAAGCTTTCCCTTTTGTTTATTATTTTTACTTTATTATTTACCATCTTATATTTGTTGTTGCCTCAGCCAACCTTCGGTTAGCAATGAAAGCTACTTTTTGTTTTGCTTTCTTCCAACACTCGTTTTTAGTTAATACTAATCTAGTGTCAAACCTAACTTTGTTGGGTCAACATGATTGCGCGGTGCTTTGCTATTTTTAACCGACTTCAAGAAAAGAAGAAGGTTATCAATTCGTCTGAATGTTGCTTTTTTATGTTTGTGCCCGCAGAACTCAGTCATTTCTGAACCGATTTTAAAAATTTTTTCTTTATTAGAAAGGAAATACTTACAGATTGGTCCCATTTTAAAAGAAGTTCAGAATTTTGAAAATTAAAGGGTGTCCCCATACAATATACTTGATTTTTACGTGTATTATGAACCGTAAAGGGCACCCTTTTAAAATTTAAAAAAACTGCTTATTACTATAGCTGCCAATAACAGAAATTAATAAAAAATAAACTTAAAAATTAAAGGGTGTCCTCATATGTGACGTCAATTTAAATATATGAACCATTTGAACCATTGTAGACAATCACTTGAAAATTGGACAGAATGTCCAATATTTATAATCAGAAATTAAATATTTATAATTAGAAGTTAAAGGGTGTCCCAATAGTTGATGTAATTTGACGTATATTGTAAAACTTTTGAACCGTAACAGAGAGACGGTTGAACTTTACAAAGAGCCTGCATATCTAAGTCCTTATAACATCAAATATATAATTTAAATTTGGAAACTAAAGGGTGTCCCCATAATTGATATAATTTTACCTATCTAGCCCTATCTTTTGAACCAGAATCTCTACTACTATGTCCCGTATAATAACATTTTAAAATTTTAAAGGGTGTCTCAATAATTGATGTAAATTGATGCATATGGCCAAACTTTTGAACCGTTTTAGACAGACATTTGAAATTTACAAGAATCTGTCCTTCAAAATAAGTATTTAATTTAAAATTGTACATTAAAGGGTGTCCCGTAGGTGATATTGTTTAAGCTATATGGCTATATCTTTGGAACCGTTACTTTTTATTACTGTGTTAGTAATAATAAGTGTAAAAAAATTAAGGGTGTCCTCATATCTGACGTAATTTGTCGTATATGGCTTTATCTGCCTAACCGTTATGGATAGACATTTGAATGTACAGAACGTAAAAGTATTTGATTTGGGTAGTAGTTCTTACAGATTACTTACTTTTAAATTTTTAGTTTAGAATTGATGCACATATATTTGTTTTGAAGTCGATTTTTTTGCAAGAATTATTAATATTGAATATTTAAAATTTTTATTAGTCGAACTATTTATTTTACATAAAAATGAATTTTTTAATCAAGCTTAAGTTCGTTTTTAGGGTTCCGTACCCAAAGGGTAAAAACGAAACCCTATTGTTTTCGCTACAACGTCTATCCGTCTGTCAACGCCTTTTATCTCTGGAACCGTAATAGGTAGACTCTTGAAATTTTCACAGATGATGTATAGCTATTGCCGCTATAGCAACAAATACTAGGGTGTTCCGATAAAGAGGCGTTATTCACGAATGTGTGCTTATTTCTTGAACTGTAGGAGGAATACTCTAAAAATATGCAAGCAGTAATTAAAACTTAGTTCGCTTTATAAAAAAATATACAAAAGTGAACCTAAATATAAAAGGGTGTGCGATAGTGACGTGATTTCATATATATGGCCTAATTTTGAGCGATAATAGGTAGAATCATGAAATTTTTACAGGATATGTATTACTATGGCCACTATAAAAAATAGTAAAAACTAAAGGGTGTTCAAACAGTGACGTTACTTGCATGGATACGGCCTAATTTTTTAACCATAATAGGTAGACTCTTGAAATTTTTTTTTTTGCCGCTATAAAAACAATTATTAAAATGTAAAGGATGTTAATTTTAAAATTAAAAGGTGTCCCATAAGACACAGTAAATTAACAACTTGAATTATTAACCCTACGTGTGTGAGATTAACTCACGCTTGACTGATTTATTTTATTCTCTCTAAGAAAGAATTAATTAAATTACAAATTATGTATGTAACTTATGCTTTTTGTAAATAGGTAATAGCGCATCTAGAAGACCATACCTGGCAGCCATATGCCATTATTGAACTAATACACATTTTATGTAAATGAAGTTTCTTTTTCCATAACAAAAAAGATTTCTTTTTGAGTGCTTTATCACACGATTGACAAATATGCTATCTAAATGTTAAATACTTCTCGAAAATTATACCTAGATATTTTACGTTGCGTGGAATTGTAGATCGTTGTGTAGTTATTGTAGTTTGTGGTATTCTTTTTGACGATTTATTAATTGAATTTAAAACTTTTCGACAAGTAATTATTGCTGTGTCATTTACCATTAGTTTCTTGCAGCTTTGAAACCTGATGCATATATTGAGTAGAGTGTAAGTGACAAAATTGAGCCTTGAGGAACTCCTGTGCGTAGTTCTTACTGTGGCAGTGGCTCGCGGTCACTTTTTATTGCGTCAGCATAACTTCGCTACGAGACGCCAGGTCCACATTTATCACACGAGGTGAAAACCTGGTCATTTTTTGCAGGAAGACAGGTATGGTGTTAGTCATAAGCTGTGATTCTAACTCACGCAATACGGTGTATGGCACTAATTGCAAAATAAAACTTTTGTTCGAATTTGCAGAAAGCGGCTGGAATGGATGAAACCTTCCCTGCCCTATTACAGTGGGGTATGAACATGTTAATTGAAAGAATTAGGAAAATATTCAAATCCTATCTAGCGACGGGATATATCCCGGTGGCTTGAAGGGAAACTAATGTGGTTTTTTTTTCTAAAGTCGGTAAAAGGAACTATACAGAAGCTAAGTCCTTCACCATTATGCCTTACATATTTTCTATTATCAGTGAAAAGGGTGTAGGTCGACTTCCTGGAGAACCACATGCTGACGGATAGTCCCTTTTCTAGATACCATCATGCTTATAGAACAGGTAGATCTACTGATACCGCTCTGCATAAACTTGTTCAGAATTGTGGAAAGAGACATTCTCAATGGTGACGCTACATTCTCCGTTTTTATGGGTATTAAATATTGTATTTATAGATTGTAAAAGTTCCTAGGGTTGAAATCATTATTATTAAAATGGATCACCGCTATGTGTATGTCTATAAATCTAAAAAATGGGCGTTTCAGAATCCGGGGTATAATAGTCAGGGGTTGCTCGCAGGAAGGAGTTTTATCACCTCTTTTGTGAAACATCACCGTTGATGGCCTTCTTTGGAAGCTGGACTCAATAAGGAACTTACCTGGAACGAACTCATGGAAATGAAGACACGGAAAGCAAAAAGGATCTTGTATAAATGTAAACGAGTTTTCGAAAATAAGTGGAGACCTTTGATGATGGTGCGACCCATAATAACTTACGCATCCAAACTAATTCCAGAGTACAATTAAGCGTAAGTTGTATGGTTTTCCGAGAATTGCTGGTATGCGCGATGCAATACGAACGGCTCCAACATAAAATTGAGGCAATGTTTTAATTGCTACCGTTGGACCTATTCATTAGATAAATTTTTGTTCACCTTTTGAAAAACAGCACTGTTTTAACTCAACCTTTTCACAGTAGCCATATGCACTTGGGAGCATATTACTGCATCCTTAAAAATAGTAACAATGGAGCGAAATTCTTTTTTTCAACAACAGAATAACTCGTATGTGCTCAGTTTTGCTTATACTTGTTTTCAACTAAATTAGTAAAAAATAAAAATTTTGTGTTATTTAAATTTAGTTTTCGATTTGGTTGCTATAATATTGAGTTTTCTTAATATATGTATATATTAGTTTTAGATTGTAATTGAATTAATTAAGCAGGGAAATAGATGAAAGCTCTCAAATTTTTACAGTGCAAAATCTGACCTTAAAAAGTTTCTATTAAAGTTAAATAAATTTTTTCAGTATAATTTAGATATAAACATATGCGAAAACGTTGATGCTTAAAAAAAATTCATAAAAGTTTATAAATTCGCCAAGAAATATATGTTTCTTTTTAACATTTTTAATTTTTCCTATTATTGAAAACATTTATTTGACAAACTGTACATAAATCAGTAAACAATAATTATTTGGTAATAAAGTTAAATTATCTTTGTTCTTCTTCCAAACCGTGTTTCAAGAGCATAACATCTTTTTCACGTAGTCTTTCAAGTACAAAGGGAAGCCTTTCTTGTCTCCGGGCAAAGCATTCTAGTGAACAGTGATTGCGAAAAACATCAACGCCGGTCTCAACGGTTGAGTCTGTACACTCATCAGCTTCTTCAGCTAAGGATATAAAATCTTCAATTTTAATATCACCTCGTAAATTATATCATCAACCAAGTTCGTTTCGTAAGTATATTTTGGAATTTAGCAAATTTCAATACATTTCGATCTAAAAAACTGTATTGTAGAAATAAAAGGACAATTCTAAGTACATTGAATAAGTTTTAGTTTTAAAATGACGATGAAAAAAAAAAAATATCCATCAATAAAATATAAAATATAATTCTATAAGATTTACAGACAAAAAATTATGTTCAAGGCTTCTGCGCATCTCCTATCACAATAAAATTTTGTAGAATAACTTCTCACATAAAAAGACAATTTCAAATGACTATTTGAACGGGAAATATAACAAATATTTTTTTGTCTAGTAATACAAAAAATAATTTTTCCAGCCTAATGTACATACATATAAAAATTCCTGAAACAATTGCTTATACATTTTTTATTACTTTTTTCTTAAGTACAAACGAAATCGAAAAACTTAAATTTAGTTAAAACCAACCATGTTAAATTTTTAAATAAATGTTAAATTTTAGTGATACAATTTTAACCAACTTGTTTATCGAGACCAAAGTAAAACTAAAATTTGTTTATCGCAACCATATATTATTACAGAGTACACAATGTGGATCCTGCGTCAATTCATACCATAACCGTGATTTTTCTTTGCGTTTTAAAATTGTAAAATTATTTTCTATTTCTAACTCAATATTGTAGAAAGACAAACTATTCATAAATTGTCTATTACGAAATTTATTATATGTATGTATATAATAAGAATATCATATTTGTTTATAATCATTAACATCGCCATTATCATAAACTCTACTGTCGGCCAAATTTGCCTTTAATATACGTTTTTAATTATTTGTTGCTAATCATCAAAATATTATTGAATATGAAAAATAAAACTGTTAAACTGCTTAAACGTATATCTACTACACCAATATCACATGCATTTAAAATTACTGTTTTGATTTTGATAGCTTGACTGTTTTTTTTATTTCTATGTATTTTATCTTCTGCTAAACAACAGGTATAACAGTAGAAACAAAACAGTAAAATAGTACCGTTATTTCTTTTTTATATATTCCCTACTTTTATAAAATGTTATAAAAACTCCAGAGTTCTCTCTTTCACATGTTATGTGTATTGGTTTGATTATATCATTGAATTTTATAAAATTATATGAAAGGATTCAAACTTTAGGTTCGTTTCAAACTAAGAGTTAACAGTTCGTTTTCGTCTTTTTCGAAATCGTAAAAATCTATAAGAGAGCAAAAAAAAAAATAACTTTATTTAACATTTATAAGCGTATAATAGATTAAGCAAGAAAATTATCTACAAATGTTAAGCTCAATTTGCTTAGCATAAGAAAGTTAAATCTTCTCTTAAATCTATAGCGAAATTAAAATCGGTATTTAAGACCATTTCGACACTAGACATCAAAAAGTGTATAAATTAAATTTAAATGAATGAATAAAAATTAAATAATATATAATCATGTATTTTTTTTCAGGAAAATTTAGCACTATCGGCGGAAATAAAAATAAATAATACACATCAAATATAGGCGTACGAGATACAATATAATTAAAATTTGATTCAAAAATAAAGTAATGGCCAAAAAGACATGTGGTTTTGCACAAATTTTCTTCCACAAATTCGCAACACTTAAAAACACATTTCCCGTGCATTTCGAAATAAAGATAGTGTTGGAGGAGATCAACTCATCACTATTAAAGTGTCGTCACTATTATTTATTACTTTGAACAATTCGTTGAATACTTCATGTCAAAGTCCGACTCGAATTTTGCCAAATTATTTCGGACACTTTGACTTAAAAATAGCTTTCAGTAGAATATATGATATCAATCAAAACTGTTATTTTTTAATTTTTTTTTTTGTGCGCAGCACTTATTCTTATTTTAAACAAATATAGAAATTGAATTAAATTACTTATTAAAATGTTTAAACATTTTGGGACAAGATGATAATATAATGGAACCATTTTCTAGAAAGAATTGAAAGGTAAAATATTTCTTGATGGAAGCACACTCCATTTTTAAAATGAGCGTCAACGTGTTAAGCGGTCAATTGATTACGGGTTTCAGTTGGTGTACGTATGATCAATATTTAATTAAACGATAGACAAAGTATACGCTGCAGTTGCTTGAAGGTAATATGTATTAGGTGGAAATTATGAAATTAGATGTTGCATGATCTCTGTGTGTGAAAATCATTCCGAATGATCTCATTATTTTGTTACATACTTATTTTGCGACATAAATACTTACAAGTGAAACCAATAAAAGTCTATTAAATGTAAGGCTGTTTGATGTAACTGTCATTAACCCGCAACAAGTAGCATTATACCATTATCACATAACAACTAACACGCTGATGCAATAAAAACACAACATTAAACATGTCGCAAGAGGATGTAATACAACGTAAATATGCAAAACATAGTGCATTTCAAACATCAAACTTTCAAATCACAAGTAAAAGAGGGTACTGACATACAATCTCACACATACAGCTCTAATATGTATACGAATAGACACATAGATACACTTATACTAAAGCATATTTTCTGACAAAAAATGTTAATAGAGAGTAAATCAGAGCTAAGAAATACCTAATAATAACATAAAATGCCCTCGACAGCTTCAGTAGCTCTCTAAACACTAACATAGATGGTTGGGTAAAACGGAAACGTTCTGTCAAATGTAAAATCTTGATATATTTTTGAGTCTTGTTTTGACTTATCGAAGACCAGAAAATACTAAAGTGGAAATGGTAAAACAAAATTGATTTACAACCCAAAAAAAGAAGTTTAAAAAATGTTGCTAGCAGGTGTCTGTAGTCAAGGCTCGACATTAAATGTAAAAATAACTTAATTTTAAAAAGAAGTCAAGTTATGTTTTTTTTTACAAATAAAAATAAGCAATGAATTCAAAGCAGAGAGCGAGCGACCCATTAAATCGTATTTAAAATTGTTTATACTTTAGCATATATGTATATAACAAATACCATTTATTTCGAGAAAAATCTAGAAAAATTAGCACAAATAAAGAGAAAATCAATTTAAGCATACCATGTGAAAAATTTAATAAGAAAGTCATTAAACAGGAATTTTTACAAACTTTCTAAAAAAATAAAAATCCTGCTTCCTTATGTTTATGAGATTAGACGCATCTGTGTACGTACTTGGAACTAGTGTATCTTTTACAAATTTTTACTAAAAAATCCTAAATAAAAAAGTTTATGCGACCAACTGTCAACTGCTCCTGTTTCTTACACCACAAGAAACAACAAAAAAATGTTTAATAACATGTGGATAAATGAAACAACAAATATAAACTTTAAGGAAGGATTTTTTTCATACAAATTTAAATTCAGTTTTCTCCAACCCATTAAAAGCAAAAACAAAAATGGAAAAATACAAACTTTTGTTATTAATAGGGGTAGAATATTGTTTAAAAAGAAAAGTTGTTAAGGACTCCAAAACAAACCCTTTACTAAATAAAAAAATAAAATTTTTTTACTAATGTTATCCCATTAGTTAATAAACTTAGTTTAAATTTTCGATTGAAACAGCTGGAAATTGTTTATTAGATTTTTTAGACCACTGTATTCAATTAGTATTAGTTTTCAAGCGGTATCGTAATTTCAAAAATTAAGTAAGCGGCACGAAATATATAACTTGATAACAGTTTATCCTGTTTAACAGAGTAAAAATTTTAAAAATAAGCACTAAAATTACAAACATGCTTTTGAGTCTACTTTGTAAATAAATTAAGTTGTAGCAAAACATAATTTTCATGAACAATATTTTTTTGAGGTTTGTGGTTGGTTTTTATTCTGTTCCGTATAGACCATATTTTATTTTAAACAGCTGAGGGGAGTCCAGTTATAACATAGGCGTTCAAAAGAAAAGCCAAAATAACTGAAACTTTAACTAAAATAAAGGTGATGTAGCAGGTTTAAGTTATTAAATCAAAGTCTGTCTTTTTATTTAAATTTTAGAGTTTAGAGTTTATATACTCTACATAAAAATTGTACTTAGCCTTTCTAACTTATTCTAAATTACACAAGTATTCTCAATTATTTGTTCTGTCGCTAGTATTACGGTTCGTATTCATATGTCCATTTGACTAATCATAAAGGTTAGTGTTCAGAAGTGCACTCAAATAGAAATATGTCACTTAATTCAAATACAATAATACATTGCGACATACGTTATATGCGATATATGTTATTGATACGCTATAAGTGGTATTTATGGTGCAAGCATTATGGACTTTTGTGATACACTACAGGTTCGCATAAATACGAAAACGAACAAAATACCGTTATATTTTTGCAATCATATGATATTCTAAACTATTCCAGGTGTATCTGCTTAAAATCGATGCATAACATTTCATTCCCTACTTTAATAGTACTGCTCCGTCTGTGGGTAATTACTGAGGATGTTGCAATATAAGAGTTTTGTAACTATTACTTTTAATCTCCACTAATACAATCGGAGTTTTATCTTTTTTTTTCCTTGGAAATATGATATTTTTCGGGAAATCAATTTATCTAATCTATTTGAACCGAGTAACAAACTGATTTCGGTAAAACAACAGCAACGATTTTGTTTTATCAAAATCTGTACTATAAAATCTAGTTTTGTGGTTGCACACTTCTTATGAACTTTTGAAACAGAAAAATTTTAAAAGTTTGTATGACAATTATTTTTTAACTGCTTTGGAGTTATGTTATTATATGTCTTGAAATTTGCTTAAGTTTAGATGTAAGGGTATATCTCTTAAACTAGACCAGTTTAAGAAGTGTAAGGCCCATTAATATGACTTGCCAATAGTTAAAGTTAGGATCTTATAGTAGAAACTTTAATTATCACGTACTTTTAAAGGCAATTTATAGTAATGTTATTATAACGAAAACTACTCCAATAAATTGTCAACTTTAGCTTTTGGCAAGTTATAATAATAAGCCCAAGTTTGATTTCAGCACCTCAAATATCTTAGTAACAACTATCAGTGCATAGATTTCAAAGCCGTGTATTATTGTATTTTTATTGTGTTATAAAAGCAACTTTTAAATTTGCATCATTTGTAATAATAATTTTCATTTTCTCTTCTGAGTTTAAAATTAAAATGAATTTAAGTTAATAATTTTATATTTTTATTGCATATTAATAAAAATATAAAATTATTAACTTAATTAACCAAGAAAAGTGATGCTTTGTTTATATATACGTACTTAAAAGAAGAATAGAAAGCTTACTTTTACTACGTGTATTCAAATTTGAAAATTAAACTCAAAAGTGTGGGGTTTTACGGAATTCGTGGAACAAAAATAATTTTTTGGTAATAAATCAAAAAACAGAAGAACATAAAAAGAGGAAAGTTTAGGTAGTATTTTAGCAAACTACTTTTTATCCAAGTGAATCTATATTCATCTATAAGAATTCATCTATATGAATGTTATCATTTTGAATTTGATAAAAACTTTTCATAATCTTTTACCTTAATTAGCACACAGAAAAAACAGTGTCTACATACCTAATAAATTAAAAAAATTATAAGATATCTTTATGGCTTTTTCAAGAAGGAAGTCTTATTATTTTAATAAGGAAAACCTTTTTTGAAAAAATCAAGAAGAAAACTTAAGATTTTTATTAGGTATTCTTCTAATTTTTTTTTTCTTCTTAATTTTATTAGGCTATCTTGTTTTTTTTTTTTTACAAAAAAATTAACAAAAAATTTTCAAAACAAAACACTAAAACAATTTAAGACCTTCAGCTTTTTAAGGCTTTTTTGGTATCTCCTTTAACATTTTTTGCTAATCAATCTTTGATTTCTTTCTACCTTTTCTGTTTTGGTGGCGGCTGCCTGATATTTTGCCATTATATTATCGTCTATTTTTCTAGGGGGTGGAAGGTCAGGGAAGCTTCTTCTGATGTATTGTCTAGTGAGAGTTAAAGCCACTTAATTTCTAAAACCCGAAAAACCATAGTGAAAAATTTTTACGTCCTCTGCCAGGGATCGAACCTAATGTGTGCTTCGTTTTCTAGGCATGCACTTAATCACTACACCAAATGTATATTTTATATTTTAACAAACAATTTCTATGTTGATTTATATAAACGAAATAACAAGAAAGCTAACAAAATCAAGAAAATAGTCTTATTAAGAAAATTAAAAAGATGATTTACACATGATCATATAATAACCTAATGAAATCAATCAGGAAAACCTTTTTGAAAAAATCAATTAGGTAGGCTAATGAAATCAATAAGAAATCCATTTTTTTACAATTCAGAAGATATCCTAATAGAATCTAAAAGTTTTTCTTTATGGATAATTTTTGTGTTAAAAATGAGTAAAACAATTATGAATAAATTGATTGAATGGGATTCCCTTCTTGATAAAATTAAAAAGATTTACCACATGAAAATTACAAGGAGTCTATAATAAGGAATCTCTTAAAAAAACTTCCCTGCTTTCTGCTTGAATACCTCTTAGCCTAAAAAAATTTCATAATGAAAATCTTCTTCTAGTAGGCATTTTTGGCTCTGTGTGGTTGCTTAAATAGTTGATGATTACAACTTAATACTACCCAAATTAGGTATGAATATATCAAGAATGATAGTGGTTATTTTTATTCTATATTTTTTAAGTAGACCACTTGAAGACTTTGTATCCTTATTAATTTATTCCCATTGCAGTTAAGATTATTTCTTTCTATCGGAACTTTATAAATTAAGAAGTATGTCATTTTTACGTTTTTTATCGTTTTTTCTCAAAAATAAAACATTCAAATAAATGAGTATTTCGCGAAAACAAAACATAAGAACTTAAGGAATTATTTATTTTTGCCACAGATATTTAAAATAACACTCTCCTGTTTTGTCTAACAATTTTGTCAAATAATTTGTAAAAAAAAATTCCTTAACTCAAACACTTAACCAAATTTCGTAGGTAATATTAACAAAAAAATTAATAGAACCTTAACGAGAAAAATAGTTAAATCAACTTAATTTTTATTCAAATCTATATACGATTTATTCATATAAACAGATTTTTTTGTCAAAAACATATTTCAATAAAGCTTGAAAAAACTTATAAAAATTCAAATAAAATTCTGTTAAATTAACAAAAAAATTTTGTTAAAACAGTAGTAAAACATTCGAAGAAAAACAACCCATAAAATTTGTCAAATTTACATCCCTTTGGCCGTTGAATTAACAAATATTTCATTTATATTACTAAGTTTTTTAATTTTATTTTTGAAGAAAATTGAATATATGACCCGTCTTCTTTGAAAGTGGTGTAAGTCTATTATAACAAAAAATTAGTTAATGGTAAAAGTGAATACAATTTACTATGAACTTTTTATTTACAAACTTTTTCAAACAAATCTGTTAAAATTTTCATTGTTTTTATCATTATAAATTTTCGTAGTTGATGAAGCTACAAATATAATTACTTTGAAAATGGTGTAAGTCCACTATCCTCAAAGACATACTGATCAAAATTGTACGACATAATTTCTTTATGCTTTTTTAAATGTGTGGCAACATTGTAAATAACATAAAAATTTTTATAGTTTTCCGGAGTTTCGCCTTTTCCCCGTTTATTATCAATATAATAAATACAAAACCCTTAGAAGATGCAATTCTAAGAAGGGGAAAAAATATCAATGATGCAGAAGTAAATTGGTTAAAGATATGTTGGATAAGGGTTATGAAAAGCAAACTGTATACAATGTTCTATAAAACTTCATTTAGTGAGAATGTGGATTTTAAATCACTAAATTTATAGCCCTCATGGGGAAAACCACACATCTTTAGAAATATAGTACTAACATCATAGTACATATCATCATTCCAGGTTAATCACATTGGAAAAATTGAGAGATATAATTGATTTATTACCATATATCCCTCCAACACATCATAACTATTATCATGACTTGACCATAATGGAAAAAGTTAAAATATATTAATAATACGAGTATAAATAATGTTGGTTGAATGGTAAATGTTGAAATAAGGCCTTTTTATTTTGTTATTTTTAGGGTTCCGTACACAAAGGTTAAAACGAAACCCTATTGTTTTCGCTACAATGTCTGGCCGTCTGGCCGTCTGTCCGTCTGTCAGCACCTTTTATCTCTGGTACCGTAATAGGTAGACTCTTGAAATTTTCACAGATGATATATAGCTGTTGCCGCTATAGCAACAAATACTAAAACTTATAGGTTTTTCCGATAGAGAGGTGTAATTCACGAATATGTGATTATTTCTTGAACTGTAGGAGGCATAGACTCAAGATTTAAAAACAGTAGTTAAAACTTAGTTCGGTATATAAACAGGTATAAAAAAAACCTAAAAATTAAAGGGTGTTCCGACAGTGGTGTGATTTGCATGCATAAGGCCTAAGTTTTGAACCATAATAGGTAGACCCTTGCAATTTTCACAGAAGGTGAACACCTGTGGCCGATATAGTAACAAATACTAAAACTTATAGGGCGTTCCATTAGAGAGGTGTTATTCACGAATATATGCTTATTTCATTTTTATTAATCAAACCTAAAATATGATTACATTATAAATTTGAATCAATTTAATATTTAAAAATTACATTGCACTAGAATAACATACTACATATCGTCGCGTTTCTTCTTAAACCACGTAAGCGATATTTTTTCGAAATTGACTTTTTTGGTTTTTATGGTAGAAAATAACATTTGCCACTAGACTACATTCTCATCTTAACAAGTTTGTATGAAAAATAAATAAATCCATTTTCGAAACCTCGTAAGCGCTATACAAATAACATTTGTATGCAAAATATAATGGTCTTTATATTTCAAGTTGGAAATGTTAAAGTCTCAACCACTAAGTTTTTTGTATTTAAGCTTAAAAAGTTCATGAAAGTTGCATGCCAATTGGAGCATTTTTAGTAAAGTTAAAAGTTTTTTTTTGATTATTCTGTTTGTTTTTAATGTCATCTTACGTCTTGAGTACTTTCCCACAGAGTGGAAAGTTTCTTTGATTACTATGATTCCTAAACCAGGAAAAGACCACACAAAAGTAGAATCATACAGACCTATAAGCCTTTTATCAAACGTGTCAAAGTTATTTGAGAGAATATTAATAACTAAGCTGAATCCAATTCTTAGCGCGAAAGTATGTATTCCGAACCATCAATTCGGCTTCAGAAAACAACATAGTACGATCCAACAAACACAAAGATTAGTAAATGTAATTAAAACGACCTTTGAAGAAAAAAATACTGTTCTGCGCTCTTTATCGACGTTTCTCAATCATTCGATAAGGTTTGGCACGAAGGCCTAATATTTAAGCTAAAGCTGAACTTGTCCGAAAACTTGTATAAGCTCTTAAAAGATTATTTAACGAATCGCAAGTTTTTACTAAAAGAAGGTGACTTTTTAAGCTCGCCACAGCTCATTGAAGCCGGAGTTCCCCAAGGTAGTATTTTGGGACCCATTTTATATTTACTGTACACATCAGATATGCCAATTAGCACCCTAGTGCATACATCAACTTTTGAAGATGACACAGCTTTTTTAAGTATTCATGAAAGTGCCCAAGAAGCATCAAAACTTTTACAAGACCACATACTCAATTTGGAAAAATGGCTAGAAAAATGGAGAATAAAAGTGAATGAGCAAAAATGTACTCACATAACTTTCACACTGCGTAAGGACTCATTCCCTCCTGTTCGCATAAATAACCAAATGATACCACAGCTTTCAGACGTTAAATACCTGGGTATACATCTTGACCGTCGCCTTACTTGGAAAAGCCACATTGATTTCAAGTTAACACAAATGAAACTAAAAGCAGAACAACTAAATTGGCTTATTGGCAGAAACTCTACCCTGAGCTTAGATTGTAAACTTCTACTGTACAAGTCGATCCTCAAACCAATTTGGTGTTATGGGATTCAGTTATGGGGCACTGCCTCAGCTATCAATGTAGAAAAAATTCAAAGGCGCCAAAATAAGATACTACGTATGATTACATCTGCTCCCTGGTATACAAAGACCTAAACATGCCATCAGTTAAAGCAGAAATAGCGAAACATGCAGTCACATATCTAAAGAGGCTTGAATCTCATCCAAACCCTTTAGCGCGTAACATGCTGAATGAACCTGGTTACATTCGACTAAAATGAAGAGATACTGCTTTTTTGGCCGTACATTAGAGGGATGACCCGCAAATGATTGCAAAATCCGTGAAACAAACATTATTTTTGTCTAGCACTGGCTGGACTTAAAAAGTATATTTTTATTTTAGACTTAAGATATGAGTAATTATTGTTAGTTCAAAAATATTGAAGATACAATAAACAATTTATGACAAAAAAAAAAGATAAATACAAAAATAAATGTTTATTTACACACAGAAATTTCCAATTTGCTTTTTGTGCCAAAACCACGTAAGCGACAGATTTTGCTACAATAAATTGTAAGTAACAAATTAAAAAAAGAAATGTTTCCATACCCTTTAGAGAGTCGCTCAGCCATGTTTTGCAAAAAAAAAAAATAATTTTGAAACCCATACTAAAGAAGTTATTAAGTTTTTTTCGTTTTCTGGTTTAAGAATTAACGCGACTATATATCATTTATTTATATTCATTTATATATTTTTCTAATTATTCAAATGCAAAAACTAAAATATCCCCATATCTATATATAAATAGGCAAGTGAAAAAATTTAAGAACCATTTTAACTGACTTAAACTCAACGTATTCGCTTGATTTTTATTTTGTTTGATAGGAGCAGTGCAGAATGTATTTTTATTCTACATTTTTGAGTCTAAGATAGTTAAAAACTGTTACGGATATTATCCAATCATAAAGCCATGATCTCTCTTTCTCTCTTAATTTGCTAAAAAATTACTACAGAAAACTCAAAATTAAATAAATTAAATTTGGCTTGGCAACTACGTAAACACTCAGAAGGAAAAACTTATTCATTCATTAAAATATGTATGTAATTTTGTAAACCAAAAGATTAAAATCGAAAGAAAATATGTATGTATTAATAAATAACTTTGAATAATATGAAAAATATGCAACATGAATGTGCACTTATTATAAAAATAAATTTGTTCGAATTTCGACCACAGGGCTAACTCAAGTTAGCCCTGTGGTGAAAAAAGAGCTGTAAAATAGAAGAAAATTTGTTAAATTTAACTTCGTGGAAAGTTATTGAATTGACAATTTTTCAATTTATGTTTTTTTATTTTAAATATTTCATATCAAATGGTCGCAACATAAACTAAAAGCTTTATTCGTTTATTCTTTTTAAAAGAGACAAAAAAAGCGAAAAATTATTAATGATATGCAGATTTGTTTTTATGTTATCATTACATAAAAATATGCATTTTATCTAATGATGAAAAAATATTATAAAGAATAAAATTATATAAAAAATTAACTAAAAATTTTAGTTAATTTAACTTATGTTTTATCTTATTTACACCCTGTTTAATAACAAAAGAAAGGATGAAAGAGTCATATTGAAGAAATTTCTTCAATATAAGGAATTTAAAAAAAAATATTTTTTACGAAATTGATATGTAGATTTGACCAAAAATTTGTTAGCTGTATAACAACCTACTTTTCTCCAATTCTACACCCCATTTTACAATATTTAGTTAAATTTTTGGTTCAGTGTGCATGCTTAGAGTAATTCATTTTTCATTATTATTAGTTTAAGCCAATAACACAGCTGAACTGGGCTTACTATTTATTTATTTATTTTTTTTTTTGTTTGTTTTTATACAAATATATATGTACATATATACAGACAGTATTTATTTTGACAAATATCTCTGTACACTATAAGTCACATGTAACAACTTTCGGCTTTATGTAGTTTTTACAATGAATATTGTTTACACTTTTTGCAAACTTTAAAATTCGCAATTTTTTATATTCATATTTCGACATTCTCGTGAAATTAAATTTAAATTTCTGATACGTATTTTCCGGGAAATAAAAAAAAAAAATTTAAAGTATTGCACAATTGTGCAAATAGTAAACAAACATTTAAAAATGCTGTTGTATAACACCAGTGGAAGCAACTCTTAAAAATATATGCATATTTTTTTGCTTTTGAATTGAATTAAATTGAATAGTTTGAACAATTTAGATTTGTTTTGTTTCAAGCATTGCAATAAAAAAAATTGCTTAGTTTAAATAAACAAAGGATTCCATATAAGTAGCTTCTGGCTACATCAAGGTTAGTTAGCCTTATGCCATTCTAAGCTGTGTGATAAATATTTAAGTAAAATTATATAAATTTAATTTAATTTTTGATTTCTCTAAAAATAACAATTTAGATATCAATTAAAATACATTTTTAAAAAGTAATTGCATGTTTTCTTCCTTTGCGCTTGCTCTTTTACTATCGCAAAATATTTGGGCTTATCGAACGAATTTGACATACGCTTTCGCAAATATTATAATATTATAATAATAAATTCGAAAATAAACGGGACTCATTTAAACGGGAGTTTCCATACATATTTTATATAAGAATCTATTCACTTATTTATTTTTATATCAATTAAACGGGTAAATCAATAAAAAGTTACAGGAAATTTCACGTGAATATTTTCATATTCCACCATTTAATAATTTTATTGTAATAATTTGAATAAAAAATTAATGTATTTCCTATGCAATGTCATTCAATAAGAAAAAATGGAAAATTTCACTTCTGTTAAAAAACATTTAAATATTAGTTCTTTTATGGGGCGAATATAAGAAAAAATTAAATAAAAGATTTTATAAATATCTGACAGAAATGCTAGTTTTTATTAACTGAATATCAAACGTAGAATTTTTTTTCATTGGAATTATTTGAAATAATTACAATGACTAAAATTTTAAATACAATACTATGCAGATTTTGATTTAATTCTCTTTTCCAAAGCTATTAATAATTTAATAAATATAAATAATTACCAGGGAAAGTTTCCTAAGCTTTCTGCGTGGTGAACTTTTCGCATATATCGAAAGGCCGGGGCACAAAAAATCACTCATACGATAGACGTCGCCTTTCTTTAACGGACTAGAAGGTTGAAATGCGGGTTTTTTATGAGCGTTGTCACAATCAGTAGGACTCCTTCACCACAAAGTACGAAAGTTAGGCGGCTTTTAACTTTTGATGTACGTTGAGCAGTTCGAAAGCTATCAATTGTTTTTTCTTTGTTATGATTAAATTTTTGTGTTGAATGCCAGCAAAAATAAAACAAAATAAATAAATTAAATTATTCTTACTTAGAGAGAATAAAACGAAATTAAGCATGACTTTAAATTTCATATGTATGCAAAATAAATAAATTTAATTAAAATGAAGAAAAAAGCTTTTCAAGTATTTTCTTACCTGATTTAATATCCATCATTGTGTCAACCTCTTCGGTCGGTACTTTGCTCTGGGTTTAATACGTCAAAGTATAACGTAAAATGGATTCTATGTGCCAGTCCTGAAGGGTTTTCCCAAATTATGCTTCATTTGATAGTTCTAGCATAATTTTGCATATTACACCCTTTGGCAATCCTTTTTTAAAGAAAGTATTATCATTTAAAATACCATTCCAAGGGTACTACATATTACATGTCTAGCTCATGGGTGGCATAGAACTGCAGAATATTTTCGTTTACATTTCGCATGTAAACAGACTATTTTTCTTAGTATATTAAATAAATTAGTTTACAAGACTTAATTTTGTAATATATTCTAGGCATTTTGCATTTTATGCACCCAAGTAATAGCAATCTCCTAATGACCTGTACGACTAGATAGGGATCTTGACAATATATATGTGGATATTTAGGCGATAAATTTTCACAAGTTAAAAATGTTTTAAACGTACTTACGTAATGCGAAAGCTTTTTTTAATTTTATCGATAATAATCAATAATAATCGATAAAATCAGATCTAGCATATATTAAAATAATTTCAAACGTATTTGCTTCAGCATAACTAAATTGGAAACCAAAGGCCTTCACAAGAAAGTTTATCTGTTATATAAGATCCACCAAATGTAAAAACGAAAATATTTATTCATAATTTAGCAATTTGTAATCGAAATGTTGAGCATCAAACATTGACACAGATGGAAATGCAATAAAGGTTTGCTTTCGATGATTGTAAATTTTCTTTGTTTGTAAAAAATGGGGTTGTTAATAATAATGCTTTGAAATTATTTAATCATTGGTCAGTGACAATGATTATGATTATATTTTTATAATAATTACTTATAAAAGTGTTTTATTCAATACCATTATCATTATTAAAAAGAATGGTATTAGAAAATATTCATTAGCATTATTCATAAACTAATCCAAATAAAATAGGAAATGAATTAGTCAAAAAAATGAGTTACTCCCATACACGCTAAAGATATACATATACAAATTCGTTAAAATAAATGTGTATATGGAAAAATGTTCTACATATTGTGGCAAATGTTTACATAAACTCTATTATCAAAATTTTTTCAACTATTCCATGATTAGGCTACTTTGTACACATACAATTGCTTGTGGTTTAAATAAATATTTTTAACGCAATAACCGAAACCAAAAATCTATAACCGAAACCAAAAATCCAGGTAATAAAGTTGTTTCTAAACAGCAATAATTCAAGTTGATCGCAATTATTTTGTAAGTTTTTTATATTCATTTATTCAAATTAATAATAATTATAAACTTATTGAAATTTCCTGTTCCATGGCTAGTCAATTGAACAACTGAAAAAATCGATCATTAAATTGGAACACATTTAATATTCAATTGAGTTTCAAAAATAAATTTAAACAAAAAAATGGTCTGTTCTATAATACTCAGTGACCACCTTAAAAGAGGTAAGAGGCGTTGGAAATGTGGATCTATAGACGAGAACTGAAAATATCACGGACTGACCTTGTATCGAATATAGAAGTCTAAAGAAAAATGTATTGCGAGAGGAAGCTAATTACCGCTACACCTAGAGAAAAAATGACACCATCCGATATTAAAACGACCACATACGGTGTCGAAAGTGTACTCAAATTCTACACGGACGTTGTCAATTCGACAACGAAATATTGACAACGAGGGATTGTTGAATTTTAGCCAATTATTTTTTTTTAGAAAATGTAACAAGAAAACAAATGTAACAATGTTTAGTCCAAAACTAAAAAATGGCACAAATTATCGCTCATAAATTTATAGCAGTCCGGTAATTGATAATAGTGAAGTTTATTGCGCTGAACATACAAAAAATCGCGGAATTATCAACTGTCTGATGGAATAAGTTACGAGAATATCTAATTAAAAGTGACCAAAATAGAAAAAGATAAAACAATAACCTAAACTGAAAATAATAATAAAGAAGCCGAAAAATCTAATAAATTTCATGACAAGATAAGAGCAAATAATTTTAAAATTTAAAAAAATTAATCAATCGATACAAGTACTTCTATTGAAAACAAATAAAATAAATAAAACTTAAGTATACATGCATACATAAATTGGAATTAATAAATAATTACCAAATTAAAAGAATCCAATATCATAAATTAAAAAGTTTTTTTTTAATAATAAAAAAAATATACAAATTTTGTAAAAATATATTTGGGGGATTTACAAGGTATATTGTATTTTTTTTTTAATTTTTAATTTATACTTACAGAATGTTTCCGTCTAAGTTTTATTTTGAAATAGGTTTTGTAAGAATTATTATTTATTTGGATAATTTTGAATATTTGCACTTGATTTTAATAAATATTTTATTAGATATTTTACTTTTTTTTTGTTTCTCTTGCGAGCTTGTGTTGTTGTTTATTTTGTTACTTCTTATATCTGCATTAAGTTTTGAAGAAAAAGAAAAATAAAAAATGTAGTCCATATATACATATAATAAACTAGTAACACATTTCCTGTCTGTCTTTCTTTTTTGATTTCACATCACGTAAAAACTACTGGATGGATTTTAACAAAAATAAAATATTAATTATTTAATATTATGCTAATTACCCATAACGTTTTATAATAAAAATGCAATTTATTTGTTGGGGGAAAGAGCTAGTCCCTATATGTATTTCACTGGTTGCTCAGGCCAGATCATCAGGAAACTTTTTTCCGTAAAAGTATTTTAAAAATATTTTTTCCGTAAAAATATTTTATTTCCAAAAGAAAGTGGAAAAAAACCAGTGAAAGTACTTCAAGGCATCTTTTATTTTTGAAAGTGATTTATTAATTAATTAATTTATTTATTTATTTATTTAATTATTTAATTATTTGAGTCTAGACAGGAGTATTCCTATACAGACTTATTATTCTTAAAATTAAAATAGTTAATGTATAAATAAATAATACAATGATAAACAAAAAGGTATACAAAATTAATTCAAATATTGAACAATAACATTTTTAAAACTAGTTTTTAATGCACTAAATTCCAAACTGCCGTTACTTGGTAAAGAATTGAAATAATTTAAAGACCTTATTAAAGGACTATTAAGCATATAATTTCTTTGGTGCAAGGCTACAAAAAATAATCTTCTATGCCGAATTGACAACCTTTAAGGAACATAAAAAATAATTTTTTGCACGATTTCAGAGCAGTCTATATTTGCATTTATCAAGTCAAATATATAAAGCATAGACTACACTTTAAGTCTTTTTTCAAACGAAGTCATACCCAGGTCATCAGCATATAACAAAAAATTAGAAAATTTAAAACATTGAAAAATGTCATCGATAAAAATATTAATAAAATAATAATATACAATCACTGGCTTGCGGAACTCCAGAAATTTAAGTACATCTAATTCTGTTTTTACACGGTTTTGATTTAACACGGTTTGAAAATAAAAATTTAAATTTTTTTACACGGTTTTATTCCATTTATCACGATTAAAAATCTTTTGGTCTTAGATTTTTTGTGCAGACAAGCAAATTTACTTGTCAGAGCAATTGAAATGTGTTGATATTTTGTGAACTATCAATGCATTCCGGAGAGAAAACGTTGAAAACTAAAAATACTATTTTTTTAAAAACCAAAATTGAAATTTAAAAGCCTTCTGGAATGAAACTATCTGTTATGTCTTCATCATACACTAGAGATGCAAAATAAAAGCTGCATATACAGATTATATGTATGTAGAAACAGACGTGTGCTTTAATAAAATAAACATGAATTATTGTTCTTAAAACCCCCTGTTTTTCACTAATTTTAACAGGCTTTAGAAATAAGGAACCCATCACTTATTTATGCATACGATCACTGTCTCTTTTTACACGGTTTTTTCTGGAACAAATCTACCGTGTAAAAACAGAATTAGGTGTATAATTAAATAATTGGTGTACATATATTTTTACAACACATACCCTATCACTTAGATAAGAAGACAACCTTTAAAAAGATGAATAAATTCCGCGATTAAGCAACTTCTTTAATAGCATGTGATGCGAAATTTTATCAAGAGCTTTGGAAAATCAGTGTATTTGAAAACCTAATTCGAGTTGCGAAAAACAAAAGTCTGTGAATACAGTAAGATTAGAAATTGCAGATTTTTTTTTCGAAAACCATGGTTCAAAGAAATTATCAGAGATTATGTATTAAAATATAATATATCATATATTACATGTTCAAAAATTTTAGATATTGTTGTTAATTTAGAAATAGATCTATAATTGCAAACGTCATTGCGATAGCCTAATTTAAAAATACGGGTTACAAATGTTAATTTCCAACGATCCGCAAAAATTCCCTCCGAAAGGGATTAATAAAAAATTTCCAAAATCGGAATTACTATCGAGTGCGAGTATTTCTTCAGCAGAAAGGTGCACAAACCATCAGCATCAATGTTAAAGGAATTCTTCACACAATTAATAGCATTAAAAATTTCGTCTTTAGAGGAATGAGAAATACAGTTCGATTTAACAAAGTTGGCAAAAAAGTTAACAACTGTTTAAGGACAAACAGAAGAATCTTCTTGATAAACCATGGAAGAAGAAATATCAGTACAATGCTTTTTCGTGCGAATAAATGACCAAAAATAGCTTGGATTAGTCTTTATGCTATTCTCAATTCTAATCAAATATTGCTGGTACAAAAATTTATTAAGAAAATTAAATTATTAAGAAAAAAATCTACATGTGCCAGCGCATATAATATATATATATATATCCCGATAATATAGCGTTTATGTAGATAATTCCTTTAATTTTTCAAGATATTTAACCCCTTGGTGTACTACCGATCTGGTACACCAACATATAGCGCTGATTTAAAATAATGACAAAATGAATTAAAAGCGGGATACTTTAAACACGGCTGCGCAATAGATGGAGATTTTTAAATTGATGACGGATTTGCCAATTGAATAAAATTTGTATGTAATTTGTATTTTTACTTTGTGGAATTACATTTTTATTAAAATACTTAAAACACTTTTACAGAGCTTTACAATAATTTTTACAATTTTAGAATCTATATACAAACAGGCAAGTGAAATAAAGTTAAGAACCATTTTACCTGACTTAAACTCAACGGATTCGCTTGATTTTTTTTTGTAGGAGCAGTGCATAATGTATTTTTTCTGCTATATTTTTGAGTCTAAGATAGTTAAAAACAGTTAAGAATATTAGCCAAACATAAAGCCATGATCTCTCTTTCTCTCTTAATTTGCTAAAAAATTACAACAAAAAACTCAAAATTAACTAAATTAAATTTGGCTTGGCAACTCCGTTAACACTCAGAAGGAAAAACTTATTAGATAGGGTCCGCAATCTGACGCTTTTTTCAACTAGCGTTTATTTCGTGAATGGTAATACTTAGCTCATGTCTGATTTGACAGATAATTAGTTTTATCCTTCCGCTGAACGAATATGGTGTATACGCTTGAACAACGGGTCTGCGGTCGACTTACAGAAGATGCCGATTTTGCCAAATAAATCATCTTTTCAGATAAAGCTCATTTTGATCTTGGTGGCTGCACTCGATGTTTTGCGATCTGTTTTTGAAGATACGTAAGAGTCTTAAAATTTAGTGTGGATTACTTTCAAAGCAAAATCGAACAAAATATTAACATGACGCACACAACGTATGTGGACACAGTTACTTATTATATATATGATAATTACACATAACTTCTTATAATAAAAATTCAATTTATTTTTTGAGGGAAAAGCTACTTCCTATATTTCACTTGGTGTTATGTTAAAGCTTTAATATTTTGTAATATTATTGTTTTAATATTATTTTATTAACATAATTCTCATTGTGTTTTTTTAAAATTTTATTACCTATAGAGTATTTTTGGCTTCTCTAAAATTAAGAAAAGGTTCCTGAAGACCTGGCAACCAGTGAAATACATATATAGTAACTTTAGCTTTTCCCCCAACAAATAAATTGAATATTTATTCTAAAATGTTGTGGGTTATTAGTATAATATTAAATAATTATATGAATGAATAAATAAATTATTAAGGCTTAAGTTCTTAATTATAAAGTGATAAACAAAAATTAGACACCATCATAGTGGAACGCGTTTTATAGACAGCTACTTCCGTCATCAGCACTCTTCGTATCTATCTACTCTACTGGTGTCTAAGTTTTCTTTACCTCTTTATAATTAAGAACTTAAGCCTAAATAATTAATTTATTCATTTAAATAACTATATATATTATTTCGTTGGTGTTGTATAGCACACTCAATTGTTCACGTAAGTCATATTTTTTATGTTTTCAATATAATAAAAATGACTTTATGACACTTTGTGAATTCGCCAATCGTTTAACAAAACGCTTTTTTAAATCCTTAATTCGAACATGGTTGAATATTAAAAATTAAAACTTTTTTTAAAATTCAAAATAAAATCTCGCAAAAATTTAATGATGAGCTAATAAGGATGAATTTATACTATTGTTTATATAATGATGGTATAAATTAGTTGTTTATCAGTAAATAGCGAAATTTTATGGTGATACGATATCAAGCTGAGTTTTATATCTAGAAATGCAACAGTACCCAAGGTATTAATTCTATTGGCAATATTTTAACGGTACATCGAGTCGTTCTCAAAGAAAACTCAAATGTGCCAAATCTATCGACAATTACACCGAAGTTCTTATACTTAACTGTTATCAGCCCAGTTATATTTGATATAGTTTTTAATTTTAATACTTGCCAACTATTTTGATCATAAATGCTCGATTAAAATAATTCGGCCATAAATTTACATAAAATGGCAACTTAATAAATTAAATATGATTTTTAATAAGAAAAGTTAATACGTAACTAAAACTCTGTAAATTGTATGAGATAGTTTAAGAAAAAATATATATTTTAAATTTTTTTAAAAAAAAGTGCGATTTGGATGCGCACATGTACAGAATTTAACTTTACTTTTAAAATATCATAAATTGTACGCTTGAATCGTAGTTAACAACAATTATATTCGTACCCACATAAAGTTAAAAGCAAAATAAAATAGCATTTAGTAGAAACTTAAAAAACTAAAACGCTATTCGCATACACCACCTACTTATTATCTTGTTGATGTTTAGCCCAGGAGATGTGCAATTAATTGTACTGCAATAACACTTCAGCAGCATTATTATTAAGTCGTGTGTTTTAGTTTTTATACCCTTCACCACAGGTGGAAAGGGTATATATAAGTTTGTCATTCCGTGTGTAATTTCTACAATATTCATTTCCGACCCCATAAAGTATATATATTCCGGATCCTTATACATAGAGATGTTGATTAAGCGATATCCGTCTATCCGTCTGTCCGTGTTAGTGTTGTAATGTCATTTGCCAAGGCACCAGAGGGGATACAAAAAATTTAAGCTCACAAATCTGTCAGGAATAGTTTCGAAAATTTTGGTATTGCAATTCAGCAACATCGGATCATTTCTTTGGAGGCTGCGGGCTAAAAACCACGCCCACCTATATTTTTTTAGGTTTTTTTTTTAATTTTTTCGGCTTTTTTTGTCAAATAAATATTAGACTGCGACAGGTAGATCGCAAGGAGTGCATACAGATCTCGGGGGATCAGTAATCCCCTGCAAGGGGCGATTTTTGTTTGTTTTTAGATTGGTAGGGTTTTTCTGCTTTGATTTGTATTAGAGATCTTAATAGAAAGCAATACACATAGAGGTAGCCAATGGACCCACAGGCTACCCACTGATAAAGGACCCCCATGTGTCAATATGAGGAAATTTTTTGTTTGTAAGGATTTCTTTTTGCTTTAGTCTGACCATTCTAACTCAATATAGATTGCAGAAAGGTCCTAAATTTAACAAAAAAAATTTCAATAAAATTTTTAAAAACAAATTAAAAAAAAAAAATTTTAATAAAATTTAAAATTTTTTTTGTTTAAATATTTACAAAAAAACTTACAAAGCATTTTCAAAAAAAAATTTTTACAGATAAATATTCGAAAAAAAATGTTTTTTTTAAAAATTTTCCAAAAAATTTTCGAATAAAATTTCACAAAAAATTTTTAAAAAATATTTTTACAAAAAATTTTTACACACAATTTTCGAAAACTTAAAATAAAAATTTCAATATTTCTTTGAAAATGAAAATCAGGACTGTAATATAACATATATTTAATATTAAGAATATACATATGATTGTATATAGAGTAACATATTTTTATATATTTTTATTCACGCATGATTCCTTTTGAAAATTTATTTAACTAAATATTTTATGAGTATAAAACATTTATTTTCAAAAAATATTATAATCGAAATTAATTACTATGGGGAAATCATATCCAGATAGCTATTTCGCTAGTGCTCAACTAGCTCATCAGTGGATTTTTCCCAAT
Source organism: Phasia obesa (assembly GCA_949628195.1). Classification (NCBI taxonomy): domain Eukaryota; kingdom Metazoa; phylum Arthropoda; class Insecta; order Diptera; family Tachinidae; genus Phasia; species Phasia obesa. The sequence continues at coordinate 36,078,273 of OX451218.1, read as the reverse complement.
TTTTCTGAATAAAAACTCAGATTTACTCTAAAAACGAACTTAAGCTTGATTATAAATTTCATTGTATGTAATACATAAAACGGTTCGACTAATAATAATTAAAATTTTCAAAAAAAAACTCAGATTCTTATGCTTAAAACTTAATAGACTAAATGAGAAGTTCAATCAGTCTAGAAAGAAAGCCAAATCTAAATTTCTAAACAAAACACTAGCGAAATAGCTATCTGGATATGCTTTCCCCATAGTAATCAATTTCGAATTATTATATTTTTTGAAAATAAATATTTTATACTCATTGTAACGTGGTTTTGTCGTAGGCTGAGGTAGCTTAGTCTCGTCCAGGGTCTACTTACGGATCCACAAACCTTAAGTAATATAAAAGATTATCTTTCCCTTCTTAAGCTTAATTAATCTGTTTTCCTTTATTTACTACAATAATTAATTACAATACGAATACAAAATTACGATAACTGACGCACGCCAACCCGACTGGTTCGGGTGTGTTGGATGGATACGCAGGATCGGGAGATAACTAGTTCGCAGGTTCGGATGATAGCTAGTTCGCAGGTTCGGGTGGTACTAGTTCGGGTTACTGCTTCGTTACGTAGATACGGGATACATCTAGTTCGCAGGTTCGGGTGGTACTAGTTCGGGTTACTGCTTCGTTACGTGGATTCGGGATACAACTAGTTCGCAGGTTCGGGTGGTACTAGTTCGGGTTACTGCTTCGATACGCAGGTTCGGATGATACTAGTTCGGGTTACTTAATCTAGGTTCGTAAATACGTACAATAGTTCTTATTGTTAAATTTCTACCATAATACATAGTTTGCTTAGACTAGGGAACAGTCAGCCGAAGCCGCTGTGGGAACAGTCAGTCCGAAGACCGCTGTGGGAGCAGTCAGTCCGAAGACCGCTGTGGGAACAGTCAGCCGAAGCCGCTGTGGGAACAATCAGTCCGAAGACCGCTGTGGGAACAGTCAGCCGAAGCCGCTGTGGGAACAGTCAGCCGAAGCCGCTGTGGGAACAGTCAGTCAGAAGACCGCTGTGTACAAAATGTATCACACCTGACCGAAGTCAGATGTATCTCAAAAATCAACTGGCTTATCTGGATAAACCAGTCGGCTCTTCTTCTATTATACGAGTGTAACGTATAATATCCGAGACTTTTAGATGTTACAAGTGCCCGTCCTGTGGGGGGTTGCAACATGCCGATTGACTGCCAACCTTTAACACTTATACTTATTTTAAAATTAACTAAATGAGAATTATTACTAAGTAGGTGTTTGTATAGAGTTTTAACTTTATGTTGTTATTACACTGCAGTTAAGGGTGGTTTTACATGGCGTGTTGGTTAGAAATAAAATAATTGTAATAATGAAATGCAAATATAATAACAATAATGTAGGTAAGTATAAATATAAATATTATATGTACGAGGGGATAATTATTATTATTGCCACGTTACATCTCCCCCCCACTTAGTGGAGCGATGTTCCATTCGGTGGACCAATCGTTTATTATTATTTTTTTTTTTTTTTTTTTGTTGTAACCTTGGCTTGTGATAGCAGCTGGTGATGTTTTAAATGCAATCGATTCCCTGAAAAGGTTTCAGGTGGCCTAGTTGATGTGCCTCAAAGTATTTGTTTTTCGCCTACCTTATTTTTAAAATTTACTGCTGTGTTGGTCTTCGGCGTTTTGGTGGTAACAGGCTGTGCTCTTAGATTTGTCGCGATTTTGCATTGGTTTACGGGATGCACATATACATTTTCTGGGACTTTCGAAATAACAGTACATCTGTTAGTTTCACTAACTACTCCATTTATACTTTTGGACTTCTTACGCTGATTGCCGGTCAAACCTAACGTGCGTTTCGGGTTCTTTTTTTGGTTTTTCACAATAGTGGTGCGTGCATTAGGCTTAGTAGACGGCTGTCTGTCGATGATACAATGGTTTCGGTGAAACCATTGTACGTCGGTTATTATTTGACGGTTATTATTTGACCTTTATATTCGCAACTGGATATCCGCTAGACACCGTGCAAAAATTCTGAGATCGCTCTTCAAGTTTTAGTTCTTCAAAGTCCCTTGTTAGCTGCACTAATTCCTCCAGGAAGATGAAGTCTCCTCTCCGGATATAAAATCTATATTCGGTTCGCAGGCCATTATATATGCGGTCCAAGTGATTCTGCTTGCGGAGGAGAGGATGTCTTCGAGCGAGAGTGAGCATCGAAAGAACATAACACAGGGCAACAGCAAAAATATGCTCGAGTAACTACTATATACATTTGATGTATCATGGCTACCTTAGTACAAAAATGGTAAAAATTTTAAATTCTATGGATAGATTTTTTTTTAAAAAATTTTTTTTTAAAATTGCAATTTTTTTGAGACGTTTCTTCAAATAATTAATGATAACTCAAAAACTACTAGTCCGATATTATTAAAATAAATTCAGAAAAATTAAGATTTGCATAGCCTTTAATTCGTCTATATATCGCGTTTCAATCGGATCAATAGTATCGGAGTTATAATAAAAAACTTAAGAAAAAAATATATTTTTTACGTAAAAATGGCAAAAATTTTCGTTTTAAAAAAATCATAAAAAATCGAAAACGGCAAAAAACTTCCAGATTCATTTTTTTATCGCATAGCGACATATAATAGCAACAAAATGAGATATCGACCATAAAAATCGATTGATTTTTTTCGAATTTATTCACATTTTAGTGAATTCGCTCATTTTCACAAAATTTTAGTTTTTTGCTTGATATACGCATTATAGCGGGTTTTCAAATGTGTGAAAAACATAAATTTTCCAATTTCAAGGGGTGCATGTCGGATTAATGTTAGATTTGATGAGAAACTTCCACCCACAAAATTTTAGTCGAATTCGACAACGTTAACACGTAGCGCATAGGCCCCAAATCTGAAAAAAAGCGTTTAAATCGAAAATAATTGACAAATTTTCAGTTTTTGCAAAATTAACGCTATTTATTTCCCCTTTTGCAAAAAAGTGGATCCTGGTCCTTAGGGCAAACACAATGAGATTTACAATAAGCTACATATCTTTTAAATCGGTTAAACAGTTTTCAAGTTACTTGCCGAAGGCAATTGACAAAAAAATGTAACTAAGTCAAATCGATGGAATAGATCGAAAATGCATTTCATTGTTTTATTCATGTATTTTCTTTTATTTTATATTTTATTATTTAAATTTATTACAACATATAAAATAAGGAAATAAATAAATAAATATTATAAACTACAAACTTTGGAATTTTCTTTTATGACATTTTCTATTATTGAATAACGAAGTGTTGCTCTGAATACTCCAGCAAAAATCTGCCATCATGTGTGCATCCCAGCGACCCTGGTATCTTTCCTCCATTGTCCGAATATCTTGGTGAAATCGTTCGCCCTGTTCCTCACTTAAGTCTCCTAGATTTTCAGGAAAACGATCTAAGTGACTGTGAAGGTAATGTAACTTGATGCTCATGTTGCATCCAAGATTCTGGAAGTGAGTTAACATCTCTTCAACGTGCGCAACATAATCATCATCCTTGTTATTTCCTAAGAAATGTTGAATAACCCATACAAACGAATCCCATGCATTTTTCTCAATTTCTGACATTGAACTGAGAAAATCGGTATCTTTGACCAATTTGCGAATTTGTGGGCCGTCAAATATTCCTGCTCTCAGCTTTTCCATACTCAAACTTTTAAACTTCCTTGAAATATACTGGAAACATTCACCATCTTTGTTAAGTGCTTTAACAAATTGTTTCATCAGACCAAGTTTAATGTGAAGAGGGGGTAATATGATGCGATCTCGGGGCACCAGAGGTACATTTATAACATTCCTCATACCTGGGTCCAGTGTTTCCCTATAAGGCCATTATAATTATTATTATTGCCACGTTACATCATAAAATATTTATTTAAATAAATTTTCAAAAGGAATCATGCGTGAATAAAAGTAAATAATGTATATAAACGATTCCAAATATAATTTTTTGTATGTAACATATTTTTTTAAATCCGTTTGATTTTTAAATAGATGATATCTCTGTTTTAAAACCTAGGTGCATTAAACACATAGACATCATCAGGATACCGACTACAAACTGTCAAAAATAAAACGATTATTTTGAAGTCAGCAAAGCTACATGGCTACACGGCCACCGTTGTGGCTGTCGTCAACTCAGGCTAATTTCTCTTTTATTCAACAAAAGAAAATGTCACAAAATTGTAAATTACAAATTACAATTTTTTATACAAATATTTATCCTTTCTTAAACATGTTATTTTAAACATTTTATACCTTTATGTTTTATTCACAAATATTAGGTGATATAAGAATTAAGAAAACTTAGGCCCATTATTATAACTTGCCATTAGCTAAAGTTAGGATTTTATCAGGGTGATAAGTAGTTTTTCATTATTATAAGTATACATTAAGCTAGAAATGACTGATAAACTAAAGCGAAGAACATCTTGCCTTTAACTTTTAACATTATATATAAGAGTTTGACATTGCCATGTTTCGTCATCTATAAAGTTGCCGTATTTTCTAATATATGAAGAAAAATAAATTCATTTTAATTTAATTTTGCATTTGAAAAATAAAAATGGAAAACAGATCTCCTTTGTTGTATATAAAATCTTTTCGGTTTTTTGTTGCACAGATAACTAATTTGTGGTTTGTTAAAAGTAAACAAATAAATGGAAGGTATGGCGTTGCCACTGCGTTTTTAAGAACCAATTTATTTTGTCAAAAGTATTCGGTGTTTATTATTGTACTGCCATATTTTCAAAAAGGTTAATTTTATATTACAAGGAAGTTGTAATAACGAAAAATAGTTATTGTTCACTTTATAGCTCACTTAAGTAGAAGTGAAATTTAACTAAAACCTACTTTATAGGCAAGTTATAATAATGGGCCTTAGAGAAAGAAAAGAAATAAAGAAAATTTTTGTCAGGTAGATGAGTTTTTCCTTTCGTTTTATTTGTCAGAAAAAATCATTGTAAAAAATTGCTTGAAAAAAATATTTTTTTTTGATATACATATACATATGTATGTGTAATAAGGGGGCAAATCACTGTATCCGATATCTATCGAAATTTCTACAAAATTTAAATGGGAATTTGAACTGAGGCATTGATTTGGCCCTAGGTATTTTTGGCACATAAAGAATATTTTGCCATTAAAAGTTTTTAATAACTATTGTATCATTTTACCATAGTATAAACTGGATATCTTCTGTAGTTAGCAGTGTGATTTCCCCCGCAATTGCTACATTTTTTAACTTTCCAGTCATCCCTTGCTTTGTCGCATTTGGCGGAACTATGTAGCTCGCCACACACAATCTAAACCGGAGCCAACTTGCAGTTAGCCCTAGTATGACTATATTCTTGGCAATTTAGGCACTGGACTGCTTTCATCAAAACTGGCATAGCATTTATACACAAATTATTTTTAGTTTTTTTTTTTTTTCTTTCAATATTGTCCAATTTTTTTTTTTACTTACATTAAAGAGGCTCATTGGCCGCTATTGTTTTTGTTTGCAAGCAATAATTCCGTTGTAAAAAAAAACGAAGGAGAAAAAAAAACAGACATCTTTGTTGTTTGTGTTTTGCTTTTATTGAATTTATTCACACTATTTGTTTTTTTGTTAATTGCGAGCTTAAAAAAATCACATCTGCACTTATCAACGCACAAACTAAAACTGATCAATTATAATTTTATAAAAAAGGATCAAATGATAATTCTCACAATGCAACTTCTAAAACGGGACATTCAACATTTAATGGACAAAGTGTAATTTATATTCTGGTAGAATAAGTTTCTTACCAATAGTGATTTCCGGGATTGTTCTCTGTTTTCAGAACCACATGGTGGTAATAGCTTTTTATGTTTTTGTTAGTTATATGGGTATGGGACTGAGGAGATGTACATATATCTATATAAAGGCGGTTTTTTATAGAGGTATAGAACTTTAAGTTGGCATTACTTTTCAAGATGGCGACCGATTTAACAGCTGTTAAGTGATTTATTCTCAGTTTGGTTTGGCAATTCATCATGAATAGACTCACGCCTGAACAACGCTTGCAAATAGTGCAATTTTATTTCGAAAATAATGGTTCTGTGCGGAAAACGTATCTCGCACTACGTCCATTTTATCGTCGACAAAATCGTCCATCAGAGCAGTTAATTCGATTAACCATGGAACGTTTTCGCACCACGTTTACTTTTATTGATAACTCGCATCCCCAGAGACGCCGTATGGTGTGTTCAGAAGAAGCTATTGCTGCTGTAGAGCGTAGGATTGAGGAAGACCAGAATGAATCCATCCGCCATCGAGCACAGAAATTGGATCTGTGTCCATCCAATTTATGAAAGATTTTGCGGAAGGATCTTGGTTGGCGTGCTTACAAAATCCAACTTGTGTAAGAATTGAAGCCAAACGATCATCAAGTAAGGCGTAGATTCGTCGAATGGGCCCAAAACGAGATTACCGTTGTTTCCGATTTTCATAAGCGAATTTTTTTTAGCGATGAAGTGCACTTCTGGTTGAATGGCTACGTCAACAAACAAAACTGCCGCATTTGGAGTGGAGGTAATCCTTAAGTGTATGCCGAAACAACGTTACATCCAGAAAAACTGGCTGTTTGGTGCGCTTTATGGGCTGGTGGAATCATTGGTCCGTACTTTTTCAAAAACGATGGTGGCCAGAACGTTACAGTCAATGGTGATCGGTATAGAGCCATGATTACTAACTTTTTCATTCCTGAATTGAATAACCGTGATGTCCAGGAGATATGGTTTCAACAAGACGGCGCAACATGTCACACAGCTCGTGCCACAATAGATTTATTGAAAGACACGTTTGGTGACCGCCTAATTTCACGTTTTGGACCTGTGAATTGGCCTCCAAGATCTTGTGATTTAACACCGCTAGACTACTTTCTGTGGGGCTATGTAAAGTCATTGGTCTATGCGGATAAGCCTCAAACGCTTGACCATTTGGAAGACAACATTCGCCGTGTTATTGCCAAAATACGGCCACAAATGTTGGAAAAAGTTATCGAAAATTGGACGTCCAGATTGGACTACATCCGCGCCAGCCGTGGCAGTCATATGCCAGAAATCATATTTAAAATGTAATGCCATAAGATTATCCTTCGAATAAATAAAATTCATGTCAATCGAATAATCCATCGTTGTTTTATTGCAACTTAAAGTTCTATACCTCTATAAAAAACACCCTTTACATATACCAACTATACCAATTAACTTTTTTTAGATTCTTGTAAAGAAATATTGATCTCTTAGAGGTTTTGACCTATTTTTCATGATTCTGAAAGCAGAGAGTAAGTAAAAAAATATTTTTTAAATATATTATATAACTAGCTGCTACCAAATTAGCCCCTTCCGACAATTTCCTGTTTCTAAATTGTAAAAAATGCCAGGGTGGTTTGGGAGATTTTGATCAAACGAAGAGTTTATTATTGAAGCAAACGCATATCTTGAGGGCCTTGAAAAATCTTAATATATGAAGTGAAAAAAGTAGACGGACACTGGACTCAATGTGTCATGCTCAAAGAGAAAAAAATATTTTTTTCCAAAAAAAAAATATACTTCGTTAACTCTTTATAAGTAGCAATATTTTAATTTTAATCAACTTGGTTTTCTATTTTGTAATCAATTTAATTTATATTTTGTAAATAACTTAATTTATATTTTACGTAAAAGATTGTCAGGCTTGAAGACTTGGTCAACTGGGATGACTCTAGCACAACAACTTTGTAAATTTTGATACAAAGGCAAACCTTGATAAAAGTTAATTTACCTTATTCTCTAGTTGCTATTGAAACTTTTTTTTAATTTGTCGTGTGTTTAAAAGTAAGTCCACATTACTTTCAAGTAGGCAACTACGAAGATGATGGTAGTGGTTGTTGGCAATACCAATGCTGATTATGAAGGCAACATTAATGATGTTGGTCATAAAGTTCCATACCTTTTGTTGTTCTATGCTCTTTGTGTGAGTTATTTTCCTAGTTGCAGTATTTTTAGTGTGTAAGAGTTCTTGTTATTACTCTTCCTAGCGTTCCACTTGTATTTAGTTTGTAAAAATTGTTCTATTGTCTAATTGTTACTATTTGTTACAATATTTCTTACCTTGTGTTAATTAATGCTTTCTATTAAACACAGTGTAGGGATTTCTTTTGTTTAATTATAGTTTGTGAGCTCCTTTCATACTTTATAATGAAAAGTTTCACAACTGAATCCTATTTTTCAGTTATCAAAGGTATTAAAATAATTAAGCATTAGAATAATGCAAAGATTGGAATGCATTGAATTGTAATATTAAATCTTAACAAAATTTAAAACTTAGTACACAATGTAGTTTTACTACGGAGTTATTACTCCTATAGTTTTTTTTTCTTTTTTTTTGTAATAGAAAAGGAAGAGTCATGCAGACCCATAAGTATATTATCTAACACATCCAAACATTTGGAGAATATCTATATAACTAAGCTACAGCTAAAGCTAATTTTTAACGCGCAAGATGTACTCCGAGTAATCAATGCTAATTCAGATAAGTAAAAATAGATTTAATAAACCTTTAAGGAATATACTCTTCTGCTGTTTTCATCGACGTTGCTCAATCATTCGATAAGCTATTGCCCAAAAATTTGTACAAGCTTTTAGCTAAAAGTTTAAATTGTTAAAATCAAATCTTAAAGGCCTTTTTAGCCACTATTCCCAGCTGTGCTATACTTCTTTTTAAGAGAAAACACTATTTTTGAAGTACCTGGCTTGCCTGTAGAAAACCCCAGGCGAGACTGATACACTAAGGCAGTTCCAATCAGTCTATGAGGAACTCAAGACTGACGTGACAACAGCAGTCATGTGCACTTATCAAAATTTTCTGATAACACATATACATATAGAGGACAATTTTTTAAAGCAGTACATGGTATGGCGAATAAAGATTAATAAACAAAAAAAAAAAAAAATACGTACCATTGGTTGATTAAGTATAATCTTGTAGACCTGAGATATGAATTATTATTGTTACTTCAATTATGCACCAATCACTTTGAGAAAAATTGACCTGCACGCTTTCCTGCTATGATCTTATTAATTTTTTTTTTTTGTACTAGTGTTTTATATTAATATTTTTTTTTTTTTTTTTATTTTGGACAAAATTAATATGGTTTCTTTTTAATTTGGAATTGATCAATAAATTGTGGATAAATTAAGCTATAATTTGTATTTGGTTTTATTAAAAACTGTATGACTTCTAAATAAATGTTTTATAAAAAATTAAATGCTTCGGTTTTAACTAATTTAATGTCAAAATATTAAATTTCGCAACAAATTGTTTTTTAAAAGTAAAATATAGAATTTTCATTAAAAAAATCAGAAAGGATTTACAAAGTTTTAAACTACAATAAAAACGTGGGATTTAAGAGTAATGTGTTTTATTTCTTTTTGTTTTTGTTTTTTTTAACATCAAAATGCATTTTTGAAGTATGGCTTACGTTTGTTTTATTCTCCCTAAGTTGAAAGAATATTAATTATAAATAAGGTGATCACGTTAAAAGAAATAATTATAAAAAATATATATCACATCTATCTAATTTGCGTGGTGTTTAGTTGTATACATTATCTATTAAACCAACCAAACTCAAATAAAGGAATACGCGAAAAACTGTATTCAATAATCATCGTTATCTGGTGAGAATAAAGTCTGCTAAATTTTAAATATATTTATATATATTTTTTAGTTTAACAAATAAATATATAAAACGGGTGAAATATGTTTTAACATTGTTTTTTATAGGAGTAGTTATCCTTACCGTGGGGCTATGAAATCTTTTTCAAGTATGTAACCAGGGAATAAGACTCTGTACCTTTTTGAACGCGGTGCTTTAGTGCTCATAGAAATTAAATGATAAATCATAAATTTTGTTTAAAAATAGTTTAAATATGACTGGAGTAGCACCGTTGAAATGTATGGCCCATCTTCATCTTTTATGTTCATTAGCTATAGGTTGTCTTTTAGCTAAATCATAAAAAAATTAGCAAAACAAATTTTATTTAAATCAGCAAAAAACAGATAAATATACAACCCTGAAAAAAAGGTATTTTTACCTTCTCCAAAAGAAGTGCAAACTTCTAAATAGCAATTCGACTATAAATAACACCACCACTTCGAAAATGCTGAAGTAACGTCCCACAAAAATCCAACAAAAAAATCCAAACAGGAAGAGACAACGCGTAAACTTAAACAGAGTTGTTCTTTACCATATGTAGTATAATTTGAAATATAGTAATCATGAAAAAATCGAGATCGGGATTTCGACGGTTTTATAAGTTTTGAGGTTTCCTGAATTCATTCTGGCTATTTTCGAGATGATGTCTGTGGATGGGTGGGTGTGTGTGCCACTATTTTTGTGGAGTTTGTACAGGATATACCGTTTGATATATCAAAATGAAATTTAGTGTGTGCCTTTGGTATATGAAAGTGAAGAGCTGTACAGATTTTGGGCATAATAGGGAGGGGGTAAGGGGTAGTTTCCTTACCCCCAAATTTTGTGAACGTGATGAAGAGTTGTGTAAATTTTGGGCATAATCGGGAAGGGGAAAGGGGTAGTTTTCTTACATCCATCCAAATTTTTTAAACGCTTTACAGGGCATACCGTATGACATATCAAAATGAAATTTAGTATGTTTCTTTGGTTTATAAAGGTGAACAGCTGTATAAATTTTGGTCATAATCGTAAAGGGGAAAGGGGTAGTTTACCTAACACGCCAAACCGAAAATAATTAATTTTTCGATTCGAATATACTTTGAACTTTTATTCTTTATGCAGGCCACTCCAGTTTAATTTTTTTTTTTATATTTTCAAAGACCACCCAAATTAATAAAAATTATTATTTAAATTATAAATATAATTTTGGTGATATTTCAAAACGATTTTATGTTCAAGATAACCAATTATATTATAATATAACTATATAATTTGCTGTTCTTCTGTAAGTTATATTCCCTATATACACGAGCTATTCAATTTCCTCCACAATAAGTATTATAGGAAAGAACAGAGTGTATTTATTATGTAAAATAATATTAGTTGAGATTTTTTCTGACAACTAAAATACACTGGTAATAAAAGTACCTAATTTTTTACCAGCACCATGTTAATTGCGTTTACTTAGGCTATAATTGCGGAACACAAAACTGACACAAAGCTGTTGTTTCTCAAATAATAATAAATTTGTGAAGAGTTGCAGAGCAATACTAAAACCAGCAACGTACTAACATCAAATCCTTAGCTTCACATGTTTAAATAAACAACATTAGCAAAAGCTGTTTGCATCATATTAAGCCAAGAACTAACTGTCTAACAACAAACAATAAGAAAAGCCCTAAAAGGTAATAAAAGAAAAGTAAAATGAGAAATTATATAAAATACAAGAGTAGTTCCATTAATACACACAAACAAAATAAGAAAGAGAAAAAACATTAACGTTCGAAACACTAGTATCTGGTTTTGCTATTTTAAAACAAGAGCTTGTCCAATATAAAAAGGACAACGACATGATGGTTTTAGGTGCTTCTTTATTTTTTATTATTTCTAGGTGTTGTAAGTGTGGTATGAAAGTAATAATGTGCTCCATGTGCTTTTAACAAAATGTTAAAAAATCTAAATATATAAAATTATCTTGTGATTTGTTTTATTATAATATGGTTCAAACTTATTCTTTGCTTTGTGATTAAATTTTAAATAGAAATTAGCTTTACTTGTAAGATAAGTTTGTTTAGTATTAGCATCTGATTTCAGTCATTTGGCCACCACGGCTGCTGAGTACATAGTGAGGTCTATTGCCGCTACATAGGCTGAATATAAGGTGTAAGTGCAGCGTTGCCGAAAGTGAAGCTTTACTATCACTCTAATCATCTCCCTTATCTACTCCTATTCGTTTTCTAAGAGGGCTTAAATTTTTGGGTGTAGAAGGAAATCTTTTGCCGAAATTGCATCGTGTTGGAATTCAAAACCCATAGTAGCTAGGATCATTTTCTGTTCGCCAAACTTGAATGTTAGCTGAAGCCAAATCTAAAATAAGTGGAAGTATAAAAGAAAAGTAAACAATTTAAAAGAGGAAAGAAAAAAATCTTGTTGGTAAAATATGTGATATTTACAACTAAATAAAGAGCTGCATGAATGTTCTGATTTTCTGTCCATTGAGAATGAAGGGAAAACAGAACTCTAATTGAGAATACATTTAACGAACGAAACTAATATTTACTCTATTCGCTGAGAGTCCAGCAATCGAAACGAAACATACACTCTCAATATGTGAATGGAATTTGTGGTTGAAAGCACGATCTACTCTCATCATTCCAATTTTGTATGGAATTATTAGAATGGTTGAGAATGTTTAGAATTTTTTGATTTGCGATACGATACAAAAGAAGCTCTTACATTGATTGTGGTTGATGTTCGTCGTGCAGTTGTGTTGTGCCAAAAGAAGAATAAAAAATGGATTGCTAAAATGTAAATGTAAATTGTAAATATTAATGCTTTTAACTCAAGAAAATGTTTCCTTTGTTTCGCTTTTTGAAATGAATCAATAATCTATTCGATCTCTCATGTTTCATTACTCTCATGTCTCCATACTTTCATGTTTTCATTCTCTAACAACAACAAACATTTTTTGAGTTTGATTGCTCGTTTCGCTTTTACAAATGCGAATAGGAAGACTGTTTGAAAATGTGAAAATGTGTTGAACAGCGTTTTAAGCATACTCGTGTAGATCTCTACTTTGAACACTACTGAAAAGTTATAAAAATATTTATTAAATTACTTAAAGTATTTAATGTGTCAATCTTTCCCTTAATTTTAATTTATGTTAGCGTACTTTACTAATTTAGTAGAGTTTTCCCTAAATTTTTAACATTTCCCTTTACAGTTTAAATTTTAAAAAATAAGTTTTTGATCCTCTATATTTAGATATAAACAAGCCGGTATAATGGTAATTAACAAATCGTTTTATTCTTTCTAGTTATATAAAGAGAATTTTATGTAAATTAATCCAACCCAGCTTAGTTTTATTGTCTACATAATTCTATCTAACGGAAAAAACATTAAATTTCTTTATAATCTTTTTATGATTTAAGTTAAATAAGAAGAATTAAAACAAAAAACAGTTTTGCTGAAAACAATAATTGAGTTTTTTCTTTGCAACTTTAATTGTAGATTCTTTGCTCATAATTACTAGCAGCTAACGCTAACTTCCGTATCCTGGCTATGTAAAGTATGCACAAGTATACAGAAACACACCTAAAAACACACACTCTTATCCAAAAGTACAAACAGAAAAGCAAAGAGCACTGAAAATAAACCAAATGGTCCTTATACAACATAAACGCAGCTACACACAACAATTTAAATATGAATATTTTCCCATATTTTCTATTTAATTTTAATAGCGAACTCCACTATCTGTAACAATTATAAAGATTTATTTAAGTAATATATTTAACAAAAATAATTCTCTAAGTATGCCACTAAATGTACGCAAAATACCTGATAAAAAAATTATTAAATAAAACTAAGTTATTACAACTTCCCTTAATAGGTCTGGTAATATAAATGGGCACTGCTCACGTGATAATCGTATACTATTTGTTTTAATCATGAAAGCGTGTATGAACTTGAGATTTAGAAAAACGGCGTGATAAAACGTCTATTTGAAATATTTTTTTGCGATTGTTTTCATATTATATTATTTATTTAGTATATTCTTTTACTTGAGAAAAACTGAAACAAATGGATTCATTATGCGGGTTGTATTAAGTTGTTCTTATTCTTTAACGGAGTATAAGTGGCACTATTAAAAAACCACAAGCAATATTGTAGTAATTATAGAACTAAAGCAATAAACACATACACAAAATCGAGCTATTCAAAATCTCAACTACACATGCCATTGGTTGCATTCAGGCCACATTGCTACATGGACATAATATTCGGTAGTTGCATAAAAATCGATAAATTGTTTGTCCTTCTACAATTTATAAAAAATATATAAAAAAAACAAACATAAATATTTATAAAAAGAGCAGGCATAATTATAATTTCCCTTTTTGGAATTGATATACTGCTACGTAAAGACCATGAAAAATTTTTTAATTCTATCTTTCAATTTAGAAATTTGTTTATTGTATCGAAAATATTCAAGTACTTGAATATTAGTTTCAAAAGCACTTTCGACTAAAATAATTTAAAAGTAATTAAAACGAAAAGCAATGTCTGTGTCAAAAAAGGCTTAATGATGGAATACAATACGTATGAGCAGTATATAACTACAAAGCGAAATTCGTGTTACGTATACGTTATACAGACTATGAGAGTACAAATCAAAAACGGAATATTAAATGAACATACAAATGAATTAAATACAAATGTTTATTAACCAAAAACAGAAAAGCAAAAAATGCAAAATATGGAATTTTCCATAAAACGAAAAAGGAAAAATTTTAGAAAAAATTAATACATTTAATTATGTGTTGCTCAACAAAAACAACAAATAACCTATAAATTGTAAACAAGTTCTTGTGTATTCTAAGTTAAAGTGAGAATTTAGGTAAAATATTTTTTGTGTAAAATAATAATCGAAAAATATTAATTATACAAAAAATCAACTAACAACGAAATTTTCTTATTCCACTTTTTAACGTTTAGTTTAGTTTTGTAAAACAATTTTTACAAGAGATTTAACTTTGAGGAATCTAATAAAATATTGATCTTTAATATTGAAAAATAGTTTGAAGAATATTTTGCAAGATTTTTAACATTATACAACAATATGTTTCAAAATCATTTTTCTGTTACTCCTACTTTTCGTATCACTATTACTCGATATTTGATAAATACATATCGATGAACCGAAGTTATCTTCACGTATATTAAAAAATTCAAAAAAGGAGAGACCATATGCTGAATTAATTTTATTAAACCTATCTATTTAAAATCCAGCTTTAAAAAATTCGTACATTAACTGATTGGAGTTTAACAAAAAAGTATAAAAATGTAAAGTTATTTATAAATGAATAAACACTAAAAATGAAGAACAAAAAATTATTTAACTGATTTTAACATTTATTTGTAAAACAAACACCCTGCAAATATTGATTTTACGTTGCAGTTTTTTTTTTTTTTCTTGAAAAAAAGTGTACAGTAATAGTATAACAAAGTTTGTTAACATTCGATTTGACATTTTTAGAATAATAAATTTTTAAATAACAAATTCTTATCAAATATTTTTATTGATAAAAAATATACTCGTATATGTACTTTATGTGGTGAGTTAAATAACTAAGATATATATACAGTTTACATATACAGTTTATATATACAGTTTACACAGTGCGCTTTGAATTAAAATTAAAAATTAAATAGATGTGGAAAGTTCAAATAATTCAAAATTTTCTAATAGTTGCAAGTTATTTCTTAATTATTCATCTGCTGGCTTACTATGTTACTGTACTCTGTTACTGTTACATCGTGCATACACATTTTATGAACAGGTATAAGTTCCATGGGATTACAAATCCATATAAAATTTGTCGTTCACATAACCAAAACCAATTTAAATTTTTGTTTTTCCATCTTAAAGAAGAAGAGTGCTGATGACGGACGTAGCTGTAATTTTTTCGTTTTAATTGTGTTAGAAAAGCTAATTATATTATTTATAGTTGAATTGATCCTTGTAGACTATAAAACTCGTCGTAAACATGAAAGAAAAGGATGTTTAATAAAATAGATTTACATGATAGCTTCCGTAAATTTTTATGATTTTGACCAGTTTAAACAAAATGTATATGAAATTATTGCATAAATTGACTAAAGTGTGAATGGTCTATTAAATAAAACTTCTAGTAAAACAATACGGTTTTCTAGTTCACCGAAACCAATGAAGAAGTAAAATAGCATTTACAAAATATACGCAAACAAGGATATGAGTAGTTAATACCAATTCCAATTAACTTTGAAAAAAAATGTTTTTTTAAACCAATTTATTTTTTGGATTTTGTAATTAGCCTCCTTCAAAATAAGGAGAAATTACTCCCAAAAATTGCTCTCAGAGTTGAATACCCTTGTTTGAAATTGCTTCGACAAGTTTAATTAGTTCAGTTTGTTAAATGGTTAAAAATACCTCAGAAAATCGACGTCAAAGTTGCTGTGCTTCAAAAAGCTTACTAAATATTAGTCGATAAAAGGTTGTAAAAAGAGAATAGGGTATGTATGTAAACATCGAAGGACGCCCAAAGGAGTTTTCCGATATGGATACCTGAGATGAGGAACGATTATTGCGAAAAAAAGGATCGTAAAACCTCTCAGAATGCTTCTGCTCTTCTGGGAAGTATCAGCTTTCATTCAAAAAAAAATATGCATGGTCGCAGAAGAAGCCTGCTTTGCCTGAGCATAATGCTAAAACTCGACTTAATTTTTGCAAACAACGAAAGAAAGAGGACTGAAAGAAAGTTATTTGGTGGAATGAGACTAATACATATATGTAGAATGCAGAAAGAAAAGGAGAACTGTTTGTCTGCTGACTCACCCAACTGAGTTTGTCAATCATAAACTCAGTCAATTTAAAATAAAACAGGAACAATTTTAAGAAAACTAATGCAACGAACGAATACAAAACAAATAAATTAAAAACAAATTCCCTCAATTAATTTTTACGCTATATTAAAGACTAAAAACAACAATAAAGACCTGTGCCACATATTCACAAATACATACAAATAATTATAAAGTACTGGTTTTCAACTAAACAAAAAACAGAATAACTTTTTTTAAATTATTTAAAACTAAATAAAACTTTTTCTTAACCCCAACTCCAAAAACTGGCAAATGAAGCAAATATGTTTCTCATATTACGCAAGTACGAAGGCATTAGCATTTTGCATTTTTATACATTCAAGCCAACACTGCTAATTATAAGCTTAATTATGAGTGTATGTGATCATGTTTAACTTATTATTACCACCATTTAAACAGTATAGATATGTGCAGCACATATGTATGCTGTACAACTTGCAAAACAATATTATTTGAATGTACAGCACACATTATAAAAATTTCTAGTTATTAGCGTGATTACAGCCAAGCAATTAAACAAGAAAGTTGTGCCAAAAATACATAAATAGTTTGTTACCACTGCGACAACGACGACAAACAGCAAACATTGCAAATACAGGACAGAATGACAAATTTTTTAAACAAACTTAAAAAATGGTATTTGCAAGTGATATTTAAACAATATGGGGAGTTTTATATGAAATGTCTAGAACATTTATAAAATTTGCTTTTTTATCAGATGAGAATTGAATATAAGTATTTCTTTATTATTCTTAATTATTCACATCCTTCTTTTCTAACAATTAAACAAAAATTCCTTACTTGACATTCGATAACTAAATCAATATTAGCACATGTAAATGCTATATGCACGTAAAGTCTACTCAAGTTGAAGTTAAAGCAATCCAAAAATCAGTTTATTGAAGAGTCCTTTCTTAGCAGACTAACTAAACTTCTCAATTATTTATAGCTCGATCATTAAATTATGTGTTATTGTCATATATGGAATACTTTCTAAATATAAAAAAAAAATTTATGAATCAAAGGATATTGTACGAAAAATTACAAACGCTCTGTTATCGGCAACATGCATATTTGAAGAAGCTTGAATCCCATTCAAATTTAATAGCCTGTTAATTTTTTAGCGGTAGGAACTAAATTCGAGTAGGAAAGATAACTCAGTAGTCCTCTGTTAACTTAAATTACAGAAAGTGTTAAAATATTGGAATATTCACTTCCAAGTGCCCGATTGTTTCTGGTTTATCTGCTATAGGTGGTACTACATATCCGCAGATAAAATAACTCAATGCCGTCAAATCACATAAACGAGGTTGCCACTTAACAGGAACATTTCTTGAAATTATTGGTTTGCCAAATGTGTGTTTTGTGGAACAAGATTAACGTGAGTACCTGCCTACTCGGCCTAACCTCACAGTGGTCTTACCACCGAGTGAAACTTAGGCGTAGACTAGCGGCCCCATTGTGTAGTATAACAACACTTTACGATTGCCACCAATCGCTTTTTGTGTGTGATACAGTCACAATGAGTGGCAATTTATATAATATGGCAAGCCTTTCCAAGGCAAGCCTAGATCCACATTATATTCTCTTGCTTAGGGGTTTGGAGACTATCCAAACTCCGTCTGTTGAGAGTGCAACAGCACACTTGATCGACCTTGCACCATACCTACATAAATTGATCTTAAACCACAACCACCACGTGTACCCCCGAAGGGGACCTCACCAATAACCGGTCACAGAGAGGATAGGCTCTCTGTGGGGCCACCGATTCCCGTGGTACCAGTCCTTTGGGCACTGGTCGGGCCTCGAAGAGGACCCGCAATGTTTATCGCAGACCTTTTCTTCCAGACTTAGGCTCTAGGAACCCTAGCGTCTGGTGCCCCTATTTTCCCCGAGTGAACCGCGTCAAAACATTTGCCATTCCTGCAGTGACAATTTGAACCCCCGGGGGTCCAAATGTGTGTATCAGTAAATTGATGGAATCAAGCGCTATGTAACATGTGGCAATTGAGACACGAAAAAGTTAGTAAGCATATCTCTATACCGCTCGCCGTTGACTGCATGTCAAACCAAACTAACCTGATCATTACTGAGGACTGTTAAAAAAGCTGTGTCATAAAACAGTGCTGCCAATATAAAGTTATACACCTTTCGCAAAAAGTTAAATCTGGGTTTAAAATGTAGTAGCCAGATTTCTGCCATACTAACTCACACTTTCATTTTCCGTTCGCCAAATGTCATTTTATGGATTTTATCGAGTATTTATAGCGTGATGACCTCATTGGCGTCATTTGTGCCGGTACAAGCTTTGATATTGATATTACAGACTCCCATAGTATTTATACACTGCGGGAAAATTAGCGTTGCAAACTCGACAACGAATTCGGTTACGTTATCAGTTTTGTTTGACAACGACTGTTTTGAACTTGCCAATGAACGTTTTTAAATTAACAACGCAATGTTGTAAAATTCCAATCCGCATTTTTTTAAATACAAACATGAAGCAATCTTCTATTAGAGACTGATCCCAAACGACTGGAGACGTTATGGCCAAAAATTCGTACTTAATAGCCAATGATAAAAAAGACGATGAAAAATTAAAAAAAAAAATTGTCTTAGAAACCATTAACTTGAAATATATTTTAGAACAATTAAAATATAAATTAACCAAAGTTTGAAACAACAAACTAGCTGCACGAGATGGTACACAATGCCTGTAAAATCCATGGTGGAGCAATGGTGTACACGCGATGAGACCACCAACAATAGACCTGCGGAAAATTGCTCCAAAAAAAGGGGGAGCTTTATCCACACAGAAAAAATTATTACCAAAATATTTCCAAACAAATGGTTTTTTTTAAATGTTTATTGATTTTCAAAAACTTTTTTGTTTGAATCTAATAATACTTTTGTTTGATTTTTAATTTGCTGCTAACAGTGTTGCCGTAATAAAAATAATTGATCAAACTAAATTTTTTAATAAGGAAATGTTGTTTAAAAAACTTTTAAATTTTGATTAGCCTCTAATTATATTTAAGTAGGGGAACTACATACTTTTGTACAACCTTATGAAATTAAAAATCAAAAAGTATATACATTTTTTTTCTTAACAAAATTTAAGTTTTGTATTTACATAAGGACAGAAAAATATTTTCGCACTGTTTAAATCGGTTTTATAGAAAACGTACCACTACTAACAAAGTACTAACGTACACTACTAACAAAGTTATTTTATAGTTACATCAACTATAAAGACAATAATCTGTAAGGTAATTTTGTTATTAGTTTGTTAAAATATGAAATTGGTGCCCTTTAGGGTCCACAAGACACGTAAAAATTATAGATGATTTTCCCGATACACAACCTTTAATTTCTAAAATTATTAATTTTTTTGAATGGAACTAATCTATAGGCATTGCCTTTCAAATAAAAATAAATAAAAATCGGTTTAGACTTAAATAATTTCTAGGAGTTAACTCAGACGATTTGATAACCTGCACCTTATAAGAAGTCGGTTAATTACACGACAATTTTGTATATATTAGCCAAGAAACTTTATTTTGGCCCATTTATTAATAATTACTCATTCCCGGAAAACGGCAACACTTTAAAAAAATTTAATATTGATTTTTTCAAGACTTCAAAAAGGAAATTTATTTTAGTAAAAAAAATATTTAAAGCATAAATATTGAAACATTTAAAAGCCATTAGCTGCAGAGGAAAAGGTAAAAATGTACAAGTTTGTTATTGAAGATATTGGTACATATTTATATGTACATACATATGTATGTATATATTTTAATTTTTATTCACAGTTTTTCAGGTGGCGGCAATATCCAACTTTATGTAAATACGTATGACATATGCTTTTGACCAGCAAACAATTCCCATCCCAATAATTTTGATGAATCAAATACAAGGTTTTGCCCCAACTGTGCTCAAGAGGAAACGCTTTGTGTCTAAAATATATAAGTAAATAGTCGCTAAAATTTGACCAAAGAAGAAGGTAGATACATTATTTTTACTGTTGCTCAAGAAAAAGTTTTCAAACAAAACATTTGTCTGAATCAGACAAAAAAGTTTACTGAAAATTATAAAAAAGTTTACAAAAAAATATTGTCTGAATCAGACAAAAAGCTTAATGAAATTAAAAAAAAAAATTTTAGCAAATAGTTTATCTGAAACTAATGAAAAACTTGACTGAAATAACAAACAATTTTCAAACAAATATTTTAGCTAAAAACTATTTTCGCTAATTGTGTTTAATAGTAACAGTTTTGTAACTAATTTAAATAAATTAGTCAAGTGCGAGTTAGACTCACACACGTAGGGTTCCGTACTATGTTCAGAATTCCAGTTGTTTATTTCTTTATGTCTTATGGGACACCCTTAAATTTTAAAATTAAAGTAATATACGCGAAAATTGCATCATAATTAGAACACCCTTTTAATTTTAATATGTAATTCATTTTATAGCGGCCATGGTCATTTTATAGCGGCCACTTTCTATTAAAATATCAGAAGCCTACCTATTGCGGTTAAAAAAATAAAGTAATGTTCGTGAAAAACACGTTACTAATGGACACACTTCAATTTTAAGTATTTATAGTTATAGTGGCCGAAGTAACACATCTACTATAAACATTTCAAGAGGGTATCTATTACGGTTTATAAAATCATGTCACTGGCGGAACACCCTTTAATTTTATTATTCATTATAGTGGCCAATGCAACTTCCTTTCTATAAATATATTAAGAGTCTACTTATTGCGATTAAAAAATAAGTCACTATAAGTGAAAAACATGTCACTGTCGGAACACCCTTTAATGTTTAGTAATTGTCATATAGGCCGTGGCAACATATCTTCTGTACAAAATTTCAAGAGTCTACCTGTTACGGTTCAAGAAATAAGGCTTTATACATGCAAATCACGTCACTGGCGGAAAACCCTTTAATTTTTATTATTTGTTATAGTGGACATAGTTATACACCTCCTGTAAAAATTTCAAGATTCCACCTATTCATTCAAAACTTACGATATATACATGCAAATCACGTCACTATTGGAACACCCTTTAATATTTAAGTTCAATTTTGTATACTTGTTTATAAAACAAACATAGTTTTAATTACAGTCTGCAAATTGTAAGTAGTTTCCTCTTACAGCTCAAAAAAAAGACATAAACGTAAATAACACGTCACTTTTGGAACACCCTACGTCTTAGTATTTTTTGCTATTCTGGCCGCAGTTATACACTCTTGGTAAAATTTTCAAGAGTCTACCTATTATGTTTCAAAACTTAGGCCTTACACATACAAAGCACACCACTATCGGAACACCCTTTATTTTTAGGTTTATTTTTTAGACTTCTTTATAAAGCGAACTAAGTTTTAAATACTGTTTGTAAGAAATAATCACATATTCGTAAATAACAGCTCTCTATCAGAACACCCTATAAGTTTTAATATTTTTTGCTATAACGGCCATAGTTATACACCTTTGGTAAAATTTTCAAGAGCCTACCTATTATGGTTCAAAACTTAGACCTTATACATGCAAATCACTCCACTATCGGAACACCCTTTAATTTGTAGGTTTATTTTTTTTCAGACTTGTTTATATAGCGAACTAATTTTAATTTAGTGCTTGTATATTTTTAGTGAATTCCTCCTACAGTTCAAGAAATAAGCACATATTCGTGAATAACACCTCTCTATCGGAACACCCTATAAGTTTTAGTATTTACTAGTATAGCGGTCACAGTTATATACTTTCTGTGAAAATTTCAAGCGCCTACCTATTACGGTTCAAAACTTAGGCCTTATACATGCAAATCACACTACTATCGGAACACCCTTTAATTTTTTGGTTTATTTTTTTAGACTTGTTTATATGGCGAACTAAGTTTTAATTACTGCTTACATATTTTTTGTGTGCCTCCTACAGCTCAAGAAATAAACACATATTTGTAAATAACACCTCTCTATTGGAACACCCTATAAATTTTATTATTTGTTGCTATAGCGGGCAAAATTATACACCTTCTGTAAAAATTTCAAGATTCTACATATTATGATTCAAAACTTAGGCCTTATAAAACAAAATAACACCACTTTCGGAACACCCTTTTATTTTTAGGTTTATTTTTTAGACTTGTATATAAGGCGAACTACGTTTTTATTACAGTTTGTAAATTTTTAGTGTATGCCTCCTACAGTTCAAGAAATAAACACATATTCGTGAATAACACCTCTCTATCGGAACACCCTATAAGTTTTAATTTTTGTTGTTATAGCGGCCATCGCTATACACCTTCTGTGAAAATTTCAAGAGTCTACCTATTATGGTTCAAAACTTATGCCTTATACATGCATTCCACACCACTATCGGAACACCCTTTAATTTTTAGTTTTATTTTTTTATACTAGTTTATATAGTGAACTAAGTTTTAATAACTGTTTGTAAATTTCAAGTGTATCCCTCCTACAGTTCAAGAAATAAACACATTTTCGTAAATAACACCTCTCTATTGGAACACCCTATAAGTTTTAGTATTTGTTGCTATAGCGGCAACAACTATACATCATCTGTGAAAATTTCAAGAGTCTACCTATTACGGTTCCAGAGATAAAAGGCGCTGACAGACGGACAGACGGACAGACGGACAGACGGACAGACGGACAGACATTGTAGCGAAAACAATAGGGTTTCGTTTTTACACTTTGTGTACGGAACCCTAAAAACTACTGGGTAAAATTTGACCATATTAAAAAAAAAGGTCAAGACGAATCACTTTACAGGATGGCAATGGCAAATTCATTCAATTTCGCTGTTTCTTAAAATATCAAATTCTCTATGTTAAAAAATGTCATCTATATATGGAATTTGACATCTTGAGCAACAGTAAAAAATAATTTTTAGCCTTTTTCTTTTTTACTTTGGTCAAATTTTATCGACTAGTTACTTACATATATGTATAGTTTAGGCACAAAGCGTTTTTTCTTGAGCACAATTGGGGGAAAACCTTGTATTTGATTCATCAACATTATTTGTATGAGAATTATTTGCTGGTCAAAAGCATATGCCATACTTATTTACATAAAGTTGGCCATTGCCGCCACCTGAAAAACTGTGAATAAAAATCAAAAATTAATATGTGTGTGTATATATGAATATGTAGCAATATCTTCAATAAAAAATTAGTACATTTTTACCTTTTCCTCTGAAGTTAATGGCTTTTAAAGGTAAAAATTTAATTTAAAAGTTTGAAATAAATTTCCTTTTTGATGTCTTGCAAAAATCAATTTAAAATTTTTTGTTATTTTTTTTTCAATGCATGACAGAAAATGTTGCCGTTTTTTGCGAATGAGTAATTATTAATAAAAGGGCCAAAATAAAATTTCTTGGATAATATCTACAAAATTGTCATGTAATTAACCGGCTTCATATAGGGTGAAGGTTATCAAATCGTCTGAGTTAACTTCTAGAAATCATTTAATTCTGAACCAATTTTTATTTATTTTTATTTGAAAGGTAATGCTTATAGATTAGTTCCATTCAAAAAAGTTCCTAATTTTAAAAAATAAATGCTCCGCATTGGGAAAATCATATATATATATATATACCAATTTCATATTTTAACAAACTAATAACAAAATTACCTTACAGATTAATGTCCTTACAGTTGATGTAACTTGGAAATTAGGTATAATTTTGGATAGTCCGTTATAACCGTAAGTATAAATATTTCAAATTAGAAATTAAACAGTGTGCCGTTGGGTGATGTTACTTTATGTACATGGCCTTATCTTTTGAGCCGTTATAGTCAGATACCTGATATTTACACAGCCTTCAAATTGCTATATCCGCAATATTAAATAAAACTTAAAATTAAATAGTGTTCTCATGGATGACTTAATTTGACGTATACCTCCTTATCTTTTAATATAAAGATAGGCACTTAAAAATTATATAGTATTTGTATTGCTGTGTATGCTATAATAACAATCATTGAAATTAAATGTTTTAGGAATTCAACTATTATTTTAATAATATAATGCTAAAAACCTATACTATTTTAAAATAAATCAAATTATTATTTAATAATATTTCACTGGTTTCTCAAGCAAGGAATGTTTTACCCACATTTTAAGAATATAGAAAATTATTTATAAAAATAATGATAACTCTTTAAGAAGTCCAACACAAACAATAAAATATTTAACAAAAACACTTATTCGAAAACTTCAAAATGATTTTTAGTTTAAATCTTAATAAGTTTGTTTATTTCGCTGTCCAAAATTACTTTGTTATTCCTACGACACTAGTGCTACGTTTTCTATAAAACTGATTTAAATAACAGTGCGAAAATATTTTTCTGTCTACATGTAAATACCAAACTTAAATTTTATTAAGAAAAAAAATTATATACTTTTTTGCTTTTTAATTTCATAAGGTTGTACAAAAGGACGTAGTTCCCCTACTAAAATATAATTAGACGCTATTCAAAATTTAAAAGTTTTTTAAATTTAATTTTTACAGAAGAACAACATTTCCATATTAATAAATTGAGTTTGATCAATTATCTTTATTACGGCAATACTGTTAGCAGCAAAATCAAACAAAAGTATTATTAGATGCAAACAAAAAAGTTTTTGAAAATCAATAAACATTTAAAAAAAACCATTTGTTTGGAAATATTTTGGTAATGATTTTTTCTGTGTTGGTAGTGTAATCTAAAAAGAAAATAGAGTTTACAAGTATAAAACAATTTCAAAAAGCTCTATCTCCCCTATGAAATAAATGTAAAATTAAAAATTTCTCATATTCTATTTCTTTGATAAGTTTGTTTAAATAGAAAATTAATAACAATTGAAACTGATGACGGACGTAGCTGTCTAGAAAATGCATTCTGCTTTGTTGGTATCTAATTTTTCTTTATCTCTTTATAATTAAGATTTTAAGCCTAAATAATTAATTTATTAATTCAAAAATAGTTCAAATAAAGATTCATATATTTAGTCAATAAATTTTTTTTTACCAAATATCACAATTATTTGTTTGAAAAAATCGGGGAATATTTTCAATAAACTAATTTTAAAATTAATTGTCTGAATTTACAATTTTGTTTATAGGACCATATTCAAACAAAAATTTTCTATTTATGCGAATTATATGTTTGAATCTGAAAAATAATTAAAAACACATTTTGTAAATAACATAAGTTTATAAAAATGTATAATGTATTACAATCTGTTTCATTATTAGTATGGTAAATTTTGAAATGAATGAACATTTACAAATCGACATCGAGATGGTTTCAACTTTACAACGGTATAGTGCCAATTCGAACCGTTCTTTGTCAATTCAACTATATCCTTCATTTTCAATGTTTCGTTGTCGCATTGACACCCTCCGTGTACAATTTGAGCACAAACGTGGTTTATGCAACTTCGACACCGTATGTGATCATTTCGTACGCGAATGGTGAAATTTTTCTCTGTATGTAAAGCCTTTTATTAATTCCACCAATGTTTTTTATGAAAAAATATTTGCTTAATCAGCACTTAAAATTCACACTCCATTTCTCGTAAAATTATTGAGGTTATCTGCTTTCAGTGACTAAAAGATAAATTAATACAAATACAGGTAGCTTTCTCAAAGTTCAACATTAGGCCATTGCAATAAAACTTACTACACTGGATATACAAATGTTCACGAAACTATCAAAATTTCCTCGTGCTCCTCAAATCCTAAATCCTATGGAAATTGAAACTGACTACCCAATTACATTTATTACTTTATTTACACAGAAAATAATGCTTCAATTTGTATTTGTATTTTTAATTTTTATTCTTACATTTTTTATTTTTTATACTCGTACCCTCAATGTATTTGTATTCACATCTTTGTTGCAAAAGAAAACAGCATGCTTCTAGAAATATGTTACTACATGTTTTGCCATTCATACTTTAGCTAATATCACGATTAGATCTTTGTGAATGTTCGAGTTTTTTAGACCAGGAAGGACTGTGATTATTCGTAGAATTTTTTGTTAAGTTATGTAATTTCAAGTTTTATATAATTTTCTTTTGAGATTCTTTTTGAAATATCAATTATAATTACGTCTACGAGGGGAGTTTAGAGAAAAAATATTTACCTGAAAAAAAAAACATAGGTAATAAAATGTTATGATTGTAAACGGCTTATTATTTTTATGTTTATATAAATTCACAGTTCGAAATTGATATCTGTGCTAACCAAAGTGGACCAATGGTGGAGAAATTGTGAGAACACCAATAATGCATTAGCGTCATATTGCTCCAAAAAGCGGGAGAGTTTTAACCAAGGTAAGATAAATTGCGATAGGAATTATATAGAGCATCTTGAACCATTCTATTGTGATATAATTTCAGATTTGATGACACTAATTTATAAAACATCCAAGGAAATATGTTGAGGAAAATAAAAAATTGACATGTGAGCATAAATATATATTATTGTTATTATCAATGATATTTTGAGCAAAGATAACCAATTCATTCAAACTCAACATTTCATGTGCATCTTATTAATAACGAAAAAATTTATTTTAAACTAAAGTATATTTTTAAAAAATTATATTTGGAATGTTTTTTATAATATTATTTATTTCTTATAACGCATAATTCCTTTTTTAAATTTATCATTATATAGTAATCCAAACAGATTACTATTGGAAAGCATGTCCATATAGCATATAACTATTTCACTGGTGCTTACCCAGATCGTCAGTGGACTTTTTTAAATTTTCTGAATAAAAACCCAGATTCTTATTCTCAAAATTTAATAAACCAAATGAGAAGTTTATTAAATCTAGAAATCAAGAAAAAATCCAAAATTTCTAAACAAAAAACATAGTAACCATTTTAAATTTAAAAAATTAAAAAACTTTACTTTTCTTTTTCTTTCTATTTTCTACATTAAGGGTTTCCATTGGATACCATTCATAATGTATCAAAAAGAGTTTCTGAAAAACAAAAATAAAAATTGAAAAAATTAAAAAAATACGAAAACCGTATTTATGCACCGTGCGCATGCTATTACTTTTAAAAATTATATTTGGAATGCTTTCCAATAGTAATCTGTTTGGATTACTATATAATGATAAATTTAAAAAAGGAATTATGCGTTATAAGAAATAAATAATATTATAATAAAGTATATTTAATATTTTGGTTCTTATAATTAAAAACAAAAATCTGTGAATAAAATAAGTATATAAAATATGTATTATATCACAAAATTTTTTATTATTTGTAAAGGAACGAACATTTACAAATCGACAACGATATGGTGCTAACTTGCCAAAGATGTGGTGTCAATTCGACACCCTAATGGTGTTAATTCGACAACAATACGGTGTCAAAGTGTACATGTTCATTGTCAATTCAACAATCCCTCGTTGTCAATATTTCGTTGTCAAATTGACAACGTCTGTGTACAATTTGAGTACATACACTTTCGAGACCGTATATGGTCGTTTTGATAACGGATGGTGTCATTTTTTCTCTGAGTGCAACAGCTTGAAAAATGCTTAGACCGGGTTTTCAAAGGGCAAGAATACTTACGCAAGTCTTAATTCTTTTTAAACGGAGAGGAGTATATCGTTAGCTAAAATTCCAAAAGGCGTAACTAAAAAAAATTTCAAAATCGCGGTTTTGATTGATTATTATTAAGGTCATTAAACTAGGTACCTTGACAACATTTTACATTTCTACAATCAAAAATTACTATTTTATTAATAAACAACAAAAGAACGTAACTACAAGTGTGTTTATTTGATAAATGCAACACGACGTAACTACACATTTTGTTCTAACAAAATATAATGACATGGTTTTCTTTGAAAATTATTTGAAGAATTGCATGAATGACTTATCAATGCATGTTTCTCTAATGTTGGTTAATAGAATATCATTTCCATGTCAAGAAACGTTAGCTTAAAGGACTTCAATATCAAATTAACTAATTTTATTTCTTTGTATGACTAAAATCCCTTTGAATAATCACTTTGAGGTGACCAGCAAAAATTGAATACTTTTTCAACTTTAAAGAAAATAAATGGGCATAATTATGAAGTTGATGATTGCACAATTAGTTGGACGGAACCTATTACATTGCCTGGAGATAGATATCATCCGACTATTGAAATCAGTTCTTCCATTTTATCTGGAGTTAAATTAAACACATCTAAAGTTGATAAAGTTTTATCTTTCTATTAACCCTGCATAGATAAGTTACGTCTATCAGACGTATGCCTATTTAATTTTGTACTCCATCTATGCCAATATTTATTTTTTTAAGTCCTTAAAAGGATTTTAGAAACAATACGTCTTTCAGACGTAACGTTATCTTTACCGTACGAAAAAATAACGTTATCTTTCTAGGATTAAATAAATAATTTAATAAGAAATACCAACTGGAATGAAATTTTGTCTATTCCTAAAAACAATAATAATTCTGACATTGATAAAATTGTTACGATCTTTTATAAAAAAATCTACTCCTTTTTTGAAACTTGTATTCCTAAACAACCTGTTAAAACTGCATTTGGACCACCATGGAATTCTAAAAATCTCTCACGGCTGAAAAACCTTAAGAACAAAAATTATAAAAAATATAAAAGATCTGGTTCGTTTGTTGATTACGGAAAGTATTCTGTCAGTCGCTCAGAATATAATTTACTAAACCATGCATTATATAAAGATTATCTAGATGAAGTAAAAAACAATTTCGTACAAGATCCAAAATCTTTTTATTCATTTGTCAACTCGAAAAGAAAATTTCGTGGATACCCATCGGTTATGAAACTTCACAATCAAGAATCGATCAATGTTGATGTCATATGCAATATGTTTGCAATTTTTTTTTCCAGCACCTATTCTGACGCTGTATACGATGACAGTAATGGTTACCCTTACGCAATTGCATCGAACCAATTATTCTCTTTTCCTACGTTCAACACAAGTGATATTTTGGTTAACTTAAAAAAGCTAAATATGTCGTTTACCAATGGACCTGATGGAGTCCCAAGTTGTATTTTAAATCGATGTGCAGATTCATTCATCAGACCATTAATTTTATTGTTTAATGCATCTATTAAATGTAGTTATTTTCCTGTATTTTGGAAACACTTGTATATTATACCTTTATATAAATCTGGTAATAAGTCCGATATTTCGAATTATAGAGGTATTGCCAAATTAATTGCTATTCCAAAATTATTTGAAAAACTAATTACTGATTTTCTCTGTCATCATACTGCATCGTTATTATCACCTTATCAACATGGTTTTAGAAAGGGTTGCTCAACCACAACTAATATTCTTCATTTAACAACTTTAATAAATAGTGCATTTACACAAAAGAAACAAACCGATGGTGTTTATACTGACTTTAGTAAAGCGTTTGACAAAGTAAACCATCAACTTCTTCTAACTAAATTGGATTTGTTAGGCGTAACCCAAAGAAGTTTAACCTGGATAAAATCATATTTAATGGGCAGAAAACAAACAGTTCGATTCAACAATAGTACTTCTAAATACATATATGTTTCATCCGGTGTACCACAAGGCAGTCATCTTGGACCACTTTTATTTTCGCTGTTTATAAACGATCTTCCTACCGTTATTAGCTACACAAATATATTAATGTACGCTGATGATGTGAAAATTTGTTACTCTTTTAATCGCTTTATTGATCACGTGCATCTTCAGAATGATCTTAATAACTTGTTTTTATGGTGTAATATCAACTTGATGGAGCTGAATTTAAAAAAATATAAATGCATGCGTTTTTCCAGAAATAATTACATTTTTGCAAACTATTCTTTGGGAGGCCATCAACTGGAGTTAGTTGATTCATTTATTGATCTTGGAATATTGCTAGATCCCAAATTAAAGTTCGTTTCTCATATTACTATGGCTGTAAACAAAGCTAGAAGTACTCTTGCCTTCATAAAACGTTGGGCTAAAGAGTTTTCTGATCCATACATTACGAAGCAACTCTACATGTCCCTAGTTCGACCTATTTTAGAATATGAATCAGTTATATGGGATCCTTATTATAACATTCACAATGCTCGTATTGAATCTGTGCAAAATCAATTCTTATTGTTCTGTTTACGTGGTTTTCATTGGAATTACACTACAAATTTCCCTTCTTATTCAAGTAGATTAGCATTAATAAAACTGCCTACTCTTAAAAGTCGTCGTACAATGTTAAATGTTTCTTTCATGTCGAACCTTATCAATGGTAATATTAGCTGTGATTTCCTATTAAGTTCTGTTAACCTTAATATTCCTTGTCGTAATGCACGTCATTATTATCCTATTTTTATTAAATTGTGTAGACCTAATTATTCTTTTGCTGACCCTTTTACGAGGTTATGTCGTACATATAATTGTTTGTTTGAATTTGTCGCTTTTTCTTTAAATATAAATGTAATAAAGCATAAAATTATCGTATTTCTTAATTCATAATTAACTCATTCATTCAATTAATTTTAAGAATTATTGTTACTAGTCTGTAAGGATTATATTCTATTGACTAATAAATGAATAAATAAATTTGGGCAAACTAGCCAGACCTATTTCATGAAACCCATTTTTAATAGTTATTCAATGTTTAATAATTAATCATTTACTTCAAGACAAATATAACTGAAGATTACGCACAAAACAGCACCTTTCCAATTACATGAGCATAGAATAAAAACTTCATTTACAAAATGACAGCATCTACAGATCTCAAAAAGATTGTCTGTTTAAGGATGGTTTTCCTTAATTATAAAACACGTTTCATTTTTCATTTTTTTGGTTTAATTTAAATGTTTAATCTTAGTTTTAGTTCTTTACAAATTTTTATGTTTTAATTTATTTTTAAGTCACAAATTTCTTTGTTTTATTTAATTTTATTGGTTTACAATTTTATGCTTAAATTTAGTTTAGAGCCACTTGTTAGAACTTTTAAATACTTTACTTTCAATTTTAATTTACATATGTATGTATATTCACTATGTAGTTTCACGGTTAACGATACAATGAATATTACAATTTATAAGAAAAGAAGTTAAAGTTATGTATACAAAATTAAAAGACAAAAGGGAATAAAATAAAATAAAAGGGAATAAATTGTTTGTGTAAAATATTACTATTGCAAAAATAAAGGCATGTTAAGACGGGTAAAATAAGGGGTTCATCTCTGAACACTGTCATTATTTTTATAACAATATTCCATTTCACAAGCAATTTTAAAATGCAGGTAAAATTTTGAAGTTAAGCTTAGTTCGTTTTATTCTCTCTAAGTTGATAGAATATTTTTATTCCAAATTAGGTGCATTTATATGTAGAGTATGAGCTCGCTTTGCGCAACCGAAAGGAAACCGGAGCTGTGGATTTTACTGAAAATTTGTAATAGCCCACCATCGAAAGCAAAACTTTTTAACATAAAATTATTTGTATTTATTACCTTAACATAAACAATTTATTAGTTAAGAAAATGAAGTGAAATTAATACCAATCTTACTTTCAGTGTAAGAAGTACAAAATGTCGGAATATAAAAGGTCCAATTTAAGTTTAACTCTGCAAAAATCTACAGACTAACTACACTACTGTTAGCCTGCATATATCGTCATAGATATATCGTCTAACTTCCTGATTTTGTTTGATTTTCCAATAAAAGAATGTATCAAAAGAAAGAGGGATTTTGTATGTGTGCGACTTAAAAAAATAATTTGAGCAAATGTTAAATGTGTGTGCCGTGGTAAGCGTGAGTTGTTACTAAGATGTCTCTTTTAGTTGCATGTGGCAACTATAAGATACATCTTAATAATACATAAAATGTATCTATATATCTATATATAGTTTGAGATTTCACTCAGAGAGTAAGAGAAGTTTAGAGAAGTAATTTTGTTCGGACAACTTTCAGCTTGAATTGGTTTCATTTTAATTTTTGTCCGGACAATTTATAACTGAGTTGCCACCAATTATAATTCTTTGAGAAAAAGCTGAATTGAGTTGCCATATCACATAGTGTTTGCTTCGCATGCAGTTGGGTATTTGTTTTGTTTGTTTTTCTTACTTGAAATTAAATAAAAATAATATATGTTTTAACAAACAAAATGTTAAATTAATAAAATGTATGTAATTTTATATATTTATAATCAATTCTTGCTTTGTTGCTATGCTGTAAAATTAATATGACTTGTTTACTTATGTATTTAATATTGCAGCTTCGTTTGTCCGGATACAATTTTTTGAAATGAGTGAATCGTTTTGCAGAACATTCTCAGTAAAATATAAAATAAAAATTTCGAATCAGAAAATGAGTAAGAATAAATCTTAGAAAAACAAAAATAAAGATACAATATACAATATACAATATACAATATACATTATACAACATACAACATACAATATACATTATACAATATAAAATATACAATATACGATATACATCAAAATCACGAGATGTGTAACTTCAGCTTACAAATGTTTATTTTATTTTTTGAAGATTAGGTGTAGTGAAGCACACTAGGTGTGGCTAGTAACTTATATCAAAACTTTTAAACTTCAAGAAAATATATATAAACTGCAATGTTTTTTACGTAAAAAGGTGAATAAGAAATGTGTTATGATTGACTTTGTATTTAAAAGAACCCGAAAACGGAATATAGAGCAAGTTTAGAGAAAAGCATCTCTTTAAGATTTAAAAACGAAAGCTCAAATGAGATCCTCATTTGATAGATCACATTCCGGAAATCAGAATCATCAAAAACCCAGAGCGTTTGGCGGGAATCGAACCAGCAAACCTCAGACATAGCCGCGCTCTACCAGTTAATCTCTGAGAGCACTCTTTAAGCTGGATTCACTAATTTTGTCCGAATAACATTTTTTTATATGTAGTTTGACATTTCTCTCAGAGAGTGAGAGATGTAATTTTGTCCCGACAACTCAGCTTGAATTGGGTTCATTGTAGTTTTTTCCCGGACAAATTATAACTAAGTTGCCACCAAATATAATTATTTAAGAAAACGCTATATTGAAATGCCACAACATATAATGTTTGCTTAGCATGCAATTGGACAATTTTTTTGTTTAATTAGTTAGAATTAAATGAAATATAATATGTTTTATTTAACATGGCTAAATAAACAAAATGTTAAATTAATAAAAAATATCTAATTTTACAACAATTTTTTTATAATCACTTGGTGCTTTTTGTCACGTCTTAAAATTAATATGACTTGTTTACTTATGTACTTCATATGGCAGCTTTGTTTGTCCGGACTGGATAATTAAACAATTCCGAATACTAGTATTTACCTCGATAGATTTGCAAAGCGGGCATATATTATAGACACTAAAGTAATTGTTGATTGGTTTATCTGACAGCTTAGAATCACAAGATATCATTTTGACAAAAAACCAATCTACTCATCCACTTAATACTGTTAATCTAAATGTAGTTCCTAGTGAATAGCTAGACCCATCCTGTCGCAATGAAATATCTAATAACTCAGATATGTCATCTATTATATCTGATCTAAGAAATTGATGTCTCCAAAAAAAATAATTGCTGTAACGACTGTTGTAGTCTACTACTACCAAGTGTACGGAAAAAACTTTACTTTTTTAGTTGCTCAAGTTGTTAAATGAATTATTAAAAAAAAAATATATATATATAAAAAATACCTAGGGAAAGTTAATGTATTATTTTGCTTTTAATTTAAAATTTTAATTACAATTTTAGTATATTTTTACCAATTAATATTCTATCAATTATATGAAATATTAATTACTAAAGGTATGTCTTAATTTCAATTTTAATTATTTATGTAACCTTAATTTAAAATTTTAAAATTGTTCTACCTCATTTTGCTACATATTTTACTTAATCCTTCCCCTTATGTCGAGAAACAACTATACATTTCATTAAATCATATTTGAAACCCTTTTACTGATGCTCAAATAAAACCTAGCAGAATTAAAAAATTATTCCAATGAGCATACTTTTCTACTGACTTCTCTATTTTCACCACATAAACCTTAAAAGCCCTTGTAGGGAATCGGTACAGAGTTTAAAAAACAAAATAAACATGTGTAGCCTCAGATGACTCAGAAATATTTGAGTTCAAATATACCCAGTGGTAAAAGAAGGGGTGTGAAGGCCTTCTAGAAGGCCTCTTTACTCTTTCTTTTGTAGGCACAAGGTCTTCCGTTCGCATTCCATTCTTAATCTTTTTTACACAGGTTTTCATTGCGGATCAGGCCTTACGCTCTCGCTTCTGCCGGCAGCATTTCCAGAAGGTCTCCCGAAAATTGTTGTATCATTTATTATTATTATTATTTATTTAGTAGTATTTGAAATACTTTATAGTTTATCATACATTTCAAAAGAATTACATATTGTGGTTTCTTATAAACTTTATAACATTTCTTTTAAATAATACAAAATTTTCTTCATTTTTAATAAAAATTGGTAATGAGTTAAATAAATTTAAGCCTTTGTAAAAAAGTGTTTTTTGTATTGCGTTGGTTCTTGCTCTTTGTAATCTAAAATCTGACCCATTTCTAAGACTGTACGGTTGTACTTCTCCAACATAACTTAATTGGTCACATAGATAGTGCGGTGCATTTCCTCTTTTCATTTTGTGGATAAAAATTAGCGTGTTCAACTCTAGCCTTTGTTGAATATTTAACCGTTTTAAATAATTTAACATATAATCTAAAGGTGCATAACGGTTACATTTTAAAATTGAGCGCATTGATTTATTTTGAAGTTTTTGTAATCTTGTTATTTTTTTAAATAAGTCTTCTAGAAGACTTTTCAT
The DNA here is from genome assembly GCA_949628195.1 of Phasia obesa. Classification (NCBI taxonomy): domain Eukaryota; kingdom Metazoa; phylum Arthropoda; class Insecta; order Diptera; family Tachinidae; genus Phasia; species Phasia obesa. The sequence goes on along the minus strand of OX451218.1, from coordinate 36,042,709 downwards.
TTAGTGCCTCTTAGAAGGCTTTTCGTAGCAAGAACTAAAAAAAATGTTCTGGGAAATATTTTTATTGTTTTTTTAATTTTATTAAACAATTTTAATAATATTTTTAATTTTTAATTAAAATAATAAAATTATTTTGGATTCGAACCGTTAACCTCCAGGCTGATAGACTAGCGCACTATCAATCAGTGAATCGAAGCATCTCAATCGCAAGCAGCAATGAAGTAGATAAAGGGCATTTCAATGAACTTTTGTGTTTTATAAATGAGAAATCTAAAAATAGAAAATTATATTTTTGCCATACAAAATGAGTACACATTCCTACTTCCCTACTAAGAAAAGCGAAGTAGGAATGTGTACTGGTTCTTTTAGAAGAAAGAGCGAAGGCCTTCTAAAAGCCCTTCTTTGGAAGGCACACAAAAATTAAGATTGTATGCCTTATAGAAGGCCTCTTTAGTTTTACCACTAGGTACTGCAGCACATATAGTTACATTCATACGTCCACATGTTGAAAAGGGGAAACCCAAACAGAAAAACAAAAATATACCAAAAACTAGCCAACACTCGTCATGCAAACCTCAACGGAAACATACTTTAAATGGAAAAAAGAATTATACTCTAGGGGCTGAAAAACAAATAACAAACTTTAAATAAAAATAAAATTTTAAATGGAGTAGATGGATGAAATGGTGTTGAAGTTTAGGAATTAAAGGCACAAAAAGTTAAGTATCCGTTTGCAAGAGAAACTGAAAAACCGTTAACAGTGTTTTCTAAGCAAATGTGATTATTTATGTATTTAAAATTATTTGTACTTATTACTTAATTTTTTGTAAATATTTTTAAATATGTATCATTTAAAAGAAAAATTAAAAACAAAAACAATTTTAAAATTTACTTTTTATTTTTGAAATTCGTACATTTCTGATTTTTTTTTAATGAGTTGTCCGAACGTTTTGATTTCGTGTATTTTAAACTATGTATTTTGTTGATATTATCATTCGCAAGTCATCCTTCTGATGGACGGAGAAGAGTTCCTCCTTTTTAGTCGAATTTAACTATGTTCATTTAGTATGCTACGGGTCAGCGGATTTAGATTAGTTTCCAAGGTCTTTAAATACGTTACTGTATGTTTTGTTATTTCTGCATTAATTTTTTGTGAATGTTCAAGTTTGTTATATACAGGGAGCATCTCTAATCGGTCGTTAAATCTTATTTTGACGCTCTTGTATTTGTTCACGATTGGTTGCAGGATTGACTTGTACGATAGATTTAATTCTATATTTCTATATGCATTTTCCCAGATGTATACCGATGTATTTGACGTCTCAAAGGTGAGGTTTCATATAAATATCGTGAAGTAACTTCGGGACATTCGTAAATGCTTAAAAAAGCTATGTCTTCGATGTGTGGACTCGGTTACTAGTTGGCATATCTTATATACAAAGGTATATAAAACGGCCCCAATATACTACATTGGGGAACTCCGGTTTTAATTGGCTGAGATGAACTTAAAAAATCTCCTTTGCTATGACTTTTCGATCGGTAAAATAATTATCTAACAGCTTATATAAATTTACGGAAAATTTCACACAGAGGGCAGTAGTATTTTCTTTCTTCAAAGTTTTTTTTAACGACATTCACTAAACTGTGAGTCTATTCGATTGTACCGAATTGATGGTTCGAAATACATCCTTTGTCGCTTAAAATTGGATTCAACTTTGAAAAATTTGATACGATTTTACTTTTCTGTCTTTTCCTGGTTTAGGAATTATGGTTAGTAAAGAGACCTTTCAATTTTTAAATTTATTTCAAAAGAAATAACCTTTGATACCACCACTTTTAAGTTAAATGAAACAAGTAAATTCAGTTTCCGACTGCATGCAAAATGACCCTATGAAAAATCGCCCAAAAGCATAAATGAAAAAAAGATAATTTAAAAATTTTGGGTGCATTTTCGTCGTATTTGCAGAATAGTTTTTTTTTTATTTGTTTGATTATGAAAAATTTCTGAAATGTTTTAATAAAAAATAACCCATTTTTGATAGATTCTATTATTAAGAAACTTTTCAATACGAATGTACAAATAATTGTTTATATCAAGAAGAATCTCTTTTACTAGTCGGCAGCACGGCGAAGTTAATGATTTTTGGCTTTACTTTGTTTTGTGCATGGCAGCTGTCAAAAATTCGCTTACTTTCTAAAATTTGAAAAAAAAAAATAAAATTGTAATTATTAAAAAAAAAATACTACCAGAAAAGGTAAGGAAGAAGTGTTTTAAACTGTTGGATGTTTTAATTAGTGCTTTTGGCGTCTGTCGTACATTTAACCAACAACAAAATACATATGGGTGTTTTTGGTGTTGTATTTGTTGTCGCCTTGGTTTATATCTTAAAACTATATATTTTTAATAAAAAATAAAAACTAATAATAACTAGCTATGAAGTTTACCTTAAACCCCAAATGGTTACCTTAAAATTTTTAATACAATTTAAACTGCAAAAACTAGCCCGATTTCTTATATTTTATAAAATATTTTTTCCTACGACGCACATTGGGTTGAAATTGCTCTTGTTCAGATGTTAGAGATAGCACTAATGTATTCGTTTCGTAGTATTAAGTGGGTCGTTACTACTTAAAAAAATCATTTATGAAAAAAAAAATTTTTTTAAACGCCAGGGGTGTTCGTTTGTCAGCTCGTATGAATATTTAAATTGCTTTGAAAGCTCCATTTTTAAAGAGAAAGAAATGAAATTTAGGCAATTTGCTTTCTTTAGGTTAGTAACTCAACATACAAAAATTCAACGAAATCGGTAAATGATTTCGTATAGCCCTCATACAAAATTTTACCGGAAATTGGCCATACTAATCTTTATTTCTTAAAAAGTCAGTATTAATATAAATTTACATTTTATGTTTAATACTATTAGTCTTCATATTCGCTGTCACAAAAATAAATATCACCGGAATTATTTTCTTAAGAAATTTCAGGTATTAATAGAAAGTCCAATGCCTGCTGTGGTAACACGCTAATTTTCTGTTTGTAATGTTTGCTCATATTACAAATAATAGGATCAGAGCTTATTAAAAGTCCATTGAAAATATCTTCATTGGACTTTTCACGACTGCATTTCCGTGAAAAATGTTCTCTGTATGTGCTTCCTTCGATAACTGGCCAATAGGTAACAGTGCATGAGTAATAATCAGCGGACTAACTTTATGTAAATGGAGACATGTTATACCATTTATTTTTAAACAAAGTATTTTGCAGTCGATAAGATAAATTTTCCAAATTTTTCAACATTAATCTGATGACCGCACGATACAGCAGCTAAAATAGTATGTAACTTTTTGATTAGTTCAACGTCGATTTTTGTAATTTCCGCAGAAACTTCGGGATTTTGAAAAAAGACGTATGGCTGTATTCCTGTGATTTGAGTTTCCAAATCCTGGTTTTGGTTGGTGAACTATAAGTCCGGTTTTTTGTCTGAACTCGATCTGTATTTTTTATCATTCACTACTTCAAAACTACATGTATATGTATAATTATGCATAATTAAGGCAGTGAGTGCTTTGCTAAGCATACACGAATTTTCCTTTGATGTTGAAATAGAAAACAATTTTTTTTTCCTTCTTATCGCAAAAAACCCGCAAAATGTTTTTATATGATTTGTAAGTAGACATCAAAAATGTTTGTTTTACCCAAGCTTCCCCAAACCGGATTTGAATTGCTACTTGAAAGTGAAAAATGATTGTTTTTTACAACAATTTTTAAAAAAATATTAAAAATATTTCTACAAAAAAAATATTGAACTGAGATACATATTTGAGTTTCCAAATACCTGAAATTGAAGGTTCCATTGAAAAATTATGACTTTTATGCTAGGAACATACAAATATTTAATTAAAAAATAATTTTTTTCTGTTTTTACCACTGTTTTCAAAAACTTAAAAAAACTTCAACTTTGACAACGCACAACTCGAAAAAGAGATAACATAGAAAAATGAAAAGGATAATAAGTAATCCACAATTTTATTTAATATAACCTGAAATAGATTACTTTTTAAAAATATAAATGTTTAATTTTCAACTAAGAGCCATTATTGAGAATTTCAACCCAACGTGCGGCGCACTGTGGTCAATATTTTGAGATAGCGGCCAAAACTCCTTTTGGGTTTTGTTCTCCGATTTTAAAGTTATTAGACTCATATGAAAGTAGACAGTAGTAAACCTCGGGAGCCAAAAAATTAGAACTCTATTTCAACTATTTCACTGAGTACAGGGTGGTCCAAAATGGGCTTTTTCAGAATTTAGTAAATTTATGATATTTTTAGTTAATTTTTAAAGTTTAAATGAACATAACTTTTTTGTTTTTCAAGATTTTTGGACCAAATAAATTTTGTGTTGCAACTCAACTTATTTCCTATTACTGGTAAAAAAATTTAAGCTCTACTGTTTTCAGAACAATTTAAATATTTTTTTTTAAAAAAGGTCAAATTTCTCGGGAATCTCCTACTTCATAGAGCACAACTCCTGTGAGTCAAGCTGAGTCAAAACACAAATTTACTATTTTGTAGTCCTAACTCTCCCCTACATACCTATATATACATGTCCATGCATCGGGACTGCACTTTTGAGCTACACCAATTTTTCTGACCTAAGGTAAGATATTCGATACAAATGCACGTCATATTTTTTGAGAAGTTATTTGTATGTGAAAGTGGCTATTATGCATATATTTTGATGAAATTTTGTACAAGAGTTCTTATTGACCCAAAAAATAATTCTGTTGAAATTAGGAGAAGTTGGCCCATATTTGGACCTAGTCCACATAGAAGGGTGTATCAAAATTTTGACAAAAATGACAATAGAACTCTCAAATTATGTGGTATCTGGCAATTCATTTGGAAAAGGTAAAAAATGATTTTATTGCCATCTAATATTACATAACTTAAATACCTGAAAATTGCAAATAAATTTAAAACCAATGGAAAGAACTGGTAAAACCAAGTACCTGTTATATTATGTTTCAAAGAGGTAAAAAAGATCATGTTGAAACTTCGAGCAATAGTATATTAATCCATGCAATAATTTTTTTTTCTTCATTATTGTTTAAACAATGGCTAAATTCAGTTATAGTGTTCTATCTGATATATATTTTGAACGGAAAGATGAACACGACATTATTTTACATATAATGAATAATCCATTCTTCAAAATATGCGACAAACAAGAAATTAAAATTCATAACTGAAAAATAAAAACCTTTTAAATACTTTAAGAAAACGGTACAATCAATGTTCCAGAAACAAGAAATTGTGTTACTCACGCAACCAAGAATGGCTAAAAAATAAACTTATTTTTAAAAACCCATCAGTAACTACCACGGAAACTGGAAAAGGTGGTCGACCAGCAAAGCCAATTGATAATTGTAGTGAAAGATCACGAAGACGCAAGCTTAAACATATCAATGAAGAAGTTTCTTGTAGCATCATAAAGGATTCATTTCTGCATCAAATTCAACTAAAAAGAGTAAAATTGCTATCATTAAAAAAATAGTGGAAGCAAGCCCCAGACGCACAAAAAGGATTTTAGAAAGTATGCCGACACCAACTGAAGAAAATAAATTTACTCCAGAAGAAGCATTTGCACTATTTTTGGATTTGAAAATGACTAAAAACCAATATACAGAATTGCGGAAGCGAACCAATGAAAAAAATTGTGGAATTTTTCCATCATATCGACATATAGTTTCTGCCAAAAAAGATAGCTTACCTTCACCAACTGCTATTAATGTAACTTCAAGTTCAGCATAAATAAAATTGCAGGATCTTCTTGAACACACTTCAGAACGATTATTAAAGACATTTGATGCTGACTATTTAAAGAAGTTTAAAAATTGCAGCATGACTTTAATTTCTAAATGAGGATGTGATGGGCCCTCTGGCCAGAAACAATACAAACAATGTAATGCGGAAAATTCATCAGATGCCAATTTATTCATGATTTCTTTCGTTCCATTACGTTTAGCAAAAACTTATATTGGTTCAGAGCAGTCAACTAGTAGAGCTGCAGAGATAGATGTATGGAAGAATGAAATTCCCTCGTCAACAAAATTTTGTAGACCAATAAAGTTTGCTTACAAAAAAGAAACTAAAGATGTCATAACTGAAGAAGTTGGCAAAATAACAGATGAAATTAAAGAACTTCAACCAGTGATATTTGAATTTAATGACCAATGCATCGAAGTTAACTTTAAAATGTCACTTATAATGATCGATGGAAAAGATGCACAAGCTTTAACCGAAACAAAGTCTTCGTCAAGCTGCATCATATGCCAAAAAACATCAAGTCAATTGAGCCAACCACCATCACAAGACGATAGTTTTAATGAAGCATATGAATTTGGAATGTCACCTCTTCATGCTAGAATTCGTTTTATGGAGCATATTCTTAAATTGGGATACGATTTGGAATTTGGCCCGTTAGGCGAAACAGTGAGAAACAACAAAGAAAGCAAAAAAAAAAGATATTCAAGAAAAATACCGCAAGGAGAAGGAAATTCTAATGATGGAAACACAGCAAGGAGATTTTTTTCCGATCCAGAAACTGCAGCTTCTATAACTGGAGTAGATTATGATTTAATACGACGATTCCAAATTATATTAGAAGTTATAACATGTAGCAAAAAGATAGATGCAAAAAAATTTGGCCAGTATGCTAATGAGACAGCAACCCTTTATAACCAAAAATATTCTTGGAGACATATGCCAACCACAGTTCACAAAATTTTGTTCCATGGGGAACAAATAATTCAGCACAATATGCTTCCAATTGGAGATCTCTCAGAAGTTGCGCAAGAAAAAAGGAACAAAGACTACAGATTCTTTCGCGAGCACAATACAAGAAAAATTTTCAGATATTGTACTAATGAAGATCTTATTAATATTTTGTTGTGCACATCAGACCCATATATGTCCAGTATTCGACAAAAATGGAAATCAACCTCATTAGAGTTAGATGAAGAAGCTAAACAACTACTGCAAAATGAAAATCAAAGCTATTTGGAAGAAATTTTTACTAATATTGTTTAATTAATACTAGTTTAAAGATTATAATTTGTTTCTAATTTTAGTATAAATTTTTATTAATACATTTAAATAAAATATATGTGCATTTTAAATCATTAGTAAAAGTTTACTTAAAATTTTATCGATGTTGTGTTCTGTATATAATAAATCCAAATGGTATTGATATTGTTGGGAATTGCAGTGTTATTTTTCAGTTTAATCCTCACAAGTATTAGCTTTCTTCCAAAAAAAACCAATCTTTGGCCCCTGTGAATATTGAGACTAAATAAATGTCAGGGGCCAAATGTTGGCATTTTCTGACCAAAATTAAGTTTAGGAACAATAAATAAGTATTGGTTGTAAAATACGATTGAAGAAAATAAGAAATTATAAAAAAATACCTATTTAAAATGTCAAAATATTCAACTTTTACATGGAAACTCAACAAAAAATTAAAATGCATTTTTAACTCCACATTACTTACGTACCTATCAGTCGATTTTTACGTTTGAACACGCAAATTAAAGCTTAAAGTCCCTCCTATTGAACAAAACAAATTGCGTAAAAAAATACCAATCCGGTCAAAAGTTATAGAGTTTTGACCGCTATCTCGCGAAATTGACCACTGTGCGGCGCCTAATTTTAAAATTTTACAATAAACACATTTCAAACAATAATTAAATATTTATAAATAACATTCAATTCATAGATATTTCCTTTCATATTTATTTGAATGGAAAATTTCAGAACACATATACAATAATTTATTTGCGTACATTAACAATGTAACAATAAGCAAACAAGTATTCTGACAGATTTTGTTCACAGATTACATACAGAAGTTGCAAACTCAAAGCTTGCTGGATGAATTAAACCAATATCAATGCTCTTCCTAAAATTATTGACATTTTTATATTTTTTTATTTAATATGAAAACTTTAATACATTTGTGCGAAAATGCATTTATGTTTGGGTATTTTTCACAATTTTTGACCCAAATTTCAATTATTTATTCATTCAGCATTTTTTAATTCTTGTTTTGGGCGATTTTTCATAGGGTCATTCAGCATTCATGCATTCAGCTTTAGTTTCCTGTTGATAGTTGTTCTTCAGAAATTTTTGTTCATTTTTCTTCATTAAAAACTAACATAAATTTGATGCGATCTCAAGTTGTTATTAACGGTTAATATTAAAGGTTTTAACTAAAATTTCCCACTGATGATATTTTATTGAAAATGAGAATGTGTTTTTCTTATTATTAATTGTATGATTAATGTAATTTAACTAACAATAAGTATTAATATCTTAAGGAAAAAATACCTTTTAATTAAATGCAGCAATACTACAAACAGAAAAAACAGTGTCTAAATACCTAATAAAATAGAACAATAAGGAAAACCTTTTGGAAAAAATCATGAAGAAAGCTTAGGGTTTTTATTAGTTTTATTGTTGTTTTTTTAAGGTTTTCTTCTTGATTTTATTAGTTTATCTTGTTTTTTTATAAAAACAAAGAAATTATAAAAAATTTTGGAAATAAAAAACTGAAAACAGGGGGGCTTCTTCTGATGGATTGTCTAGAGGGGGTTAAAGCCAAATCAAAAAGTTTTTCTCTTGGATTGTTTTTTTTTGTGTCTAAAATGAGTAAAAAAAAATGTGAAAAACAAGTTTTCTTATTGATTAATGGGATATCCTTCTTGATAAAATTAAAATGATTTACCTTGCCTTAATTTTAATTAAATATGAAAGCAAATTGAGGAGCCTAATGACATATTTTTAGCTCGAATTAAGTGACTTAAATAGGAGGAAATTGTGGAATTCAACGTGTCAAGAAGTTATTTTCGGTACTAAAATATTTTGTTACTCTGGTAGATTTCGATGTACAGCCCAGTTACTTATTCTTGTGTCAGTTAAAAAGTAGCAGAGAATCACAAATAATCCAAATAAAAACACATTCAATTATTTATTTTAACAATTTATTATGAAATTAACAGCAAATGAGTTGAAAGCACAGTCACTTCGCTAACCGATTTAAGATTATTCAAAACATTTTCATTTGTACAACACTTTTATGTGATTTCAAATTACTTTGATAAAAAGTGATTTTCAGAACTGGCCTGATAATCTGGGTATCTTATAAGGGTTAACTACGTTAGTTGCAAGTTATAGAAAATTCATTTGGATGCTATTGCGAGACGCTGTGAACAGGAAGAAGCCCGAGAGTTTTCTGTCGACAGTCTGAAATCACTAGAGTAGAGACTAAAAGTTTTTGACAGCACAAGACTCAATGAAAGTTTTGTAGTCGTAAATTATCAAACGGGTACCAGAAATTATTCTTGAGGAAGAAATGTTATATTTAGTGGACTGCTTCGGCATCTCCCTACAAAAAAAAAATAAAAAATAATGCATATAATTTAATTTCAACAATTGCATATAATTTAATTTAAAAAAATTGTTTTTCTGTAAAGGAGAAAAACAATAATATAAAACACACCCCTAAATTCCTACTTTATATTAATCATTGATTAACAGTTACCAAGCATATGTGTAAAATGCTTTTATTTTGTTTAATAATTTGTAAGCCTTTTAGTAAAACATCAACTGGATTGTTGGTAGTAGAAAGATATTCTATAATTTTCTCTAACGTGAAATATTCGATTCTTTCTTAACAGTTCAATTCATCTCGCATTCGTAACAATTTTTAATTGTTGGTTAGATTTAAGGCATATAAAATTAAAGATAACAGGAACACTAAGTGAAGGATAAGATCCATTTACTTCTATATTTTTTTATTATATATGTATATAATTTACATTGATTCTTTTACATTTACATGCAATAGACAAGTTTTATTAACATTCACTATTGACGATAATCATATTAAATATGCTTCACCAGCAGTAAATAATGACATAAGTATCCGCTTCTATATCTGTCTAGTTTACACTAAATAAAAGGTTAGTTGGAATTTCGTACTCAAAAAACTTAAATAAAGACAAATTTAACGTTTGAATTAAGACTGAGTGCTTTATTTATTAATCTTTGTTTTAAAAAACCACAACCCAAAAAGGGAAAAATTTTAGAATATTTAGATATTTGAAATTTAATAAAATCCCTTTCATATATTTGCTACACCATATAAAAAAAATGTATAATATATAAGCAGTTTGTTATAGGGCATGTAATAAAAAAAATATGTATCTCTACCGAAAATTTAAAAAATTCTTTTTTAATTCTGCATATAAACCACTCTTAATTTCAGAATAATTTTATCAAGTAAACAAACAAAATTTTATCTAAAACTGTAAGAAATGAACAAAATAAACATAATATTGTTATGTTAGAACCATATTATCGTAAAATAAAATTTTATTTTAATATGAAATAAATTAAATATTAAATATAAATCAAACAACAATTATTTGTTAGTTTATTTTTTGAGCATTTGATATGAACAATGAGACAGATCATAAATTATTCTTTTTAACAAATATCCACCGTAAAATAATATTCTAATATTTAAAAAAAATTAATATAAAAATTCAAAAAATTAAAATATTATTTGTTCGATTTTAGTCATACTAAGTTACATACGATCAAACTAATTCAATTTAAATTTGCATAAAGCCAAAGATCTTAAAATTTTTCTTTTTAATTTTAGATATTTTTATTTATAATAAAATATTATAAAAAATTAATCAATATAATTTTTAATTAATAATACCGATTAATACCCATCGATCTTTTTTTTTATAAAAATAAATCAAATTAGTAATTAAAAAAATTTCTTTGTAGTAGAGGCTACGAATCTGGATCAGAATTCAAATCTTTATTTGACAGAGATTTTTTGGTTATATTAAATTTTTTTGTGTTATATTTGAGCAAAATTACGAGTCTAAGCAAAACTATTAAAATTCATATTGTTTTTTATTTTATTGTATGTATTTTTTAATTGTAGGTTTTAAATAAAAAATATTTTAAAAACAATTAAGTATTATTTTTGATATGTTTTAGGGGTTTTTTATTCTATATCTAAATTTTCGGTTTTTAATATACAAAACAAACAACAAAAATAACACACGAAAAATAAACATAATAAAAAACAAAATAAACCCATGGAAAATAAATGCGGTCGCCGCTTTTTGACCATATATTCGTCATTTATGAAATTAATTAAGTATAGAACCAAACATTTTTAGGCAAATATGTATGCCTGCATTTGATACTAAATTAATATTAACTAAAATAATGTTGATATAAAAACAAAAGCTGCTTTCATTGCTAAAGCCATTTTCACACTATAATATATATAATTTAAAATATAATAATTCTTACAAAAAAACCGACTTCAAAACAGATAGATGCGCACCAATTCTAAACTAAGAAGTAAAAGTGTTATATTCGGCCGTGCCGTATCTTCTATACCCTTCACCACGATGATTTTATTTATACAGACATGTACAGCATTATCCATATTGTTGACTCTTTACTTAAATTAAGTGGTATGAGAAAAATTCATTATTCATGCTTTAAAGAAATAGACGACAAATGAAAACAAATTCCGTTGGCTACAATTGTCGCCGTGTTGTCAGCTACTTCATGATATTGAAAACGACAGCTAAATCGTAAGCTTTGACATTGTTGTAGAAATAATTATATTGCTTTTTTCTTTAATATTATCACCTAATTTGTAATTTAGGCCCCGATTATCGTTCACAACATTAATTATTTCAGTGCTGTATATTTGAAATTGCGATTACGATTTACAACACTTATCACATGTGTCACAATTTCAGTTGTCTATAAAAATTTACAGCGATTATCGCTTACAACATGTGTTTCTATGTGTTGTTACTCACATCAAAATCTTACAACTGCTTACTAGCTATTGTCTTATTGTCGCAAGAAGTACAAAAATTACAATGTAGAAGGATTTGTAAGTTTTTATTTTTTATTATTTTTGCTAGGCGTTTATAACCACAACTTAAAGTATTTCTTAGAAAAATAACAAATTAAAATCAGATGGAAAAGATCGTAGAGGTGATGCAATTAAATCCAGATATTGAACGGGGAAAGCTGAAATTTGGAACTAACAAAATGCAGTAAACAGCCAGTTGCGAAACTACAATGTTAAAATCATTGCCGCTAATTCTTTGAAAGCTTCTATCAGAAAAAAATCTTAGTGCTTCCAGAGTTTTAGAATCGGCGGAATGGCAGAACAATGGGTTGATTGTTTTAAGAATTTGTTTAGCAGCAAAACAAAAGCCAACCTTGTTTATACCAAAAATTTTATACAAATGTAAAAATAGTATACACATATGTATATATTATGTATGTATGTATATTGTATATTGGCTTGTTTATTTAGAAAACAAATTACTCAGTGTTTAATAGTTCAAAGGGGTTGGAATTGTACTTTGTGGTTGGAATCGTCGCGAATTATTTTCCGGATACCCGCAATGTATGGTTTTGCTGGCCTCATCATAATAAACAACTATTTAATATTAACGTCCGTGACCATGATTATAATAATTATTAATTATAAATATTATAATTATTAATATAAATATTAAATTTTCAAACGAAATAAAATTTTTTATTTTCACCTCAACAGTTTTTACTACACAAAGATGTTTTCTAATGGAAAACAAGTACTAACATATACCGCAACTGTGTGACATGCACAACATTTAGATGTTGTAAATCATAATCTAAAAACAAACTTAAGTTGTGTTGTACCCGAGAAAACACTACTTTTCTGTGTTGTAAACGGTAATCGGACCCTTAATTAATTCTTTCTTGGAGAGAATGAAAACGAACTTAAGCTTGACTATAAATTTCATAGTATGTAATAAATATTTCCTCCAAAATCTTTTTTTTGTAAATGAATATGTCTATGTGTTTAATGCACCTAGGTTTTAAAACAGAGATATCATCTATTTAAAAATCAAATGCATTTAAAAAAATATCTCACTCTATAATATGTACATACATACATACATACATACATACATACATACATACATACATACATACATACATACATACATACATACATACATACATACATACATGTAGGATATTAAAATAAAACACTCATAGTTTTAATAAATTATGTACATAAGTGATTTATGTAAATAAAACTTAAAAAATGATAAACACACGTCTTTCTTCTTCAATGTCTTTACTGAGATTATTCTTTTATTAAAACTCTCTGCTGTCAGTCTGTCTTTGTTAAAGTCGTCGTCGATTATTCGTCACTCGCTATTAGAAAGTGTTGCCACTTCTATTGGTACGTTTGTTTGAAGCAAATCCCACATTCGGCCCTCCTGACCTGGTATTCGACTTGAATATTGGTATCCAGCGTTTCATATGATCTGCAACGGTTAACGTCTTTCGCGGACCTTCGACTTCGCCAACCTTTTCTACTTTATATCGCCCATGATTCATTTTACCTGCTACTTTGTATGGTTCGAAATATTTTGGCTTCACCTGTAACGCAGCTCCGGATTGGGTTCGCTTACTTGTCACTTCCTCAGTTTGTTTATACATAGTTGCTTTAAATCGCCTTTTATTAAACGTTTTTCCGCCTGTATTTTGGCCAAATTTTCTTTATTGCTCCCATGGATTTTACATATTTGCTTGTCTATTTTACTAAATTCACAGCACAATTTTTATTTGCATCCTTTTTTGGTACTAACATAATACTTGGTGAGTATTCAGATGTACTGGCCTGTCTCCAATTCTCATTTACAAGGTGTCTGTATCGTTTTCTTATATTTTTAACTTTACAAACTTTTTTCTTTGGCAAATGGGATAAATCATATTTATCATGGTTTTTAACTAAAACACTAGAACAAATTACATTAAATTCAGCCTTGGCGTTCGCGAAAACTGTTTGGTCATCTTCTTTCCGTTTATTTAGATCAGACTTTTTAACTAAAGTTGCTCCAGTTGATGTCATTATTATATCAGCCTGTTCCAAAACATCATTACCGATTGCAGCCGGATAAACAAAATTTTTAGCGACGAAAAATTTAATATTGAGATAAATGTCATCTACGTTAGTCAAATACTGAAAATATCCAATCGTAAGCAATTTATTGTTACCGGCTGTTATGAAACTTTTATCCTGCTTAACAAAATCTAGAATTCTCATACTTTTGAATACATCGTAGTGAATTGTTGAAATATCACTCCCAGAATCAATAATTGCAGAAAATTTTACTCCGTTTTCTTTAAAATTGCGATATGCTACAAAATTAATGTCTTGGGTATTATCGGCAAATTGTTTCACCATGCACGAATTATTTTTTTCCTTTTTAACGTTAGGTTGCATCTGAGTTGTGCATTCAAACGATTTGTGTCCTTGTTTATCACATTTAAAACATTTTAAAATCGTAATTTACAATCATTAGCAAAATGATCACCTTCACCACATTTGTAACATTTTTTCCTTCCACATAAATTTTATTTCTCTTGCATCATGTTTGTTGATTCTGCATATATCTTATAGGTTGATGCCTGCTGCGATGATCCACGAATCTTCTTGTAAGTTTTAATATTCTCCTTTAGTTCTTCTATATTTCGGGCTTGATACAAAATACTTTTCCCAAATTTTGTGTCTGGGATTCCATCTACAAAATATTGTATTACACTGTCGTCGTCAAGTTGAATAGGTTTACCGATCTCCATTAATGTGTAGAGGTATTCCCTATAACTTTCGTTGGGCTTCTTCTTGCGACTCTTTAAAATTCTATGTATTTCAATGGCGGGTAGCTTAGCACCGAATTCTTTTATTAATGCGTCTTAAAGCATTTCCCAACTTTTAAGTCCACTTTGACTACGCACAAACATACAAGCTGCACCTTTTAAAAATTGCTTGGCGTAAATAAATTTTTGGATTTGGTTCCATCCAACAGCTTCAGCATTATCTTCAAATTCTTCCACCCAATTTTGTATTTCAAGATTATCAGTGCCACAAAATGTAGTTAACGAATCTTCTATATCCCGTAATGTGAATAAACCTCCTCTATTACTTGCAAAACCCTCAGCTTGCCGTGATGCAACATCATCATAGACTGAACCGGCATCATCATTATTCATAATTATAATATTTTTTAAGACGATTCTGCAGTTCTTCTTTTCGTCCAGTAGTAGGTAAGCCTAACTCAGTCAGTCTACGTTTTAATCCTTTAACGGTCAATACTAAAATTTCTTGTATGTCCATGTTGTCCGATTACAAAAATAATATTAATTTAATATAATAAGAGTAAAAATACTAAAAATTATTTAACTATATACACTAGAGAGAGAATAAAAACGAACTTAAGCTTGATTATAAAATTTCATTCTATGTAATACATAAACAGTTCGACTAATATTAATTAAAATTTTCATAATATACACTAAATTTTATATTAAATTACTATTTTTTAAAAACCAAAACGCAAAAAAATTAAGATATTTACATATTTTTGTTACTACATACATATATACATACATATGTATACATACAATGCAAAGTTGAAAAATAGACTAATGTTTCACAAAAACTTATTAAATTTGCGTTACTCTTTTAACTTCTAATGATTAAAAAAAATATTTACAGAAAACGTTATTTAAAGTCAATATTACTTTCATTAAAGATTAAGGGCCATATTCAT
Organism: Phasia obesa; assembly: GCA_949628195.1. Classification (NCBI taxonomy): domain Eukaryota; kingdom Metazoa; phylum Arthropoda; class Insecta; order Diptera; family Tachinidae; genus Phasia; species Phasia obesa. The sequence goes on along the minus strand of OX451218.1, from coordinate 36,026,981 downwards.
AAAAAATATTTTTGGTTTATGAAACGTTTATTGAACAAATTTTGTATGAAAATTTGTTTCATAAACCTTTTATAAAACGAAAATATTTTTTATGAATTTGGCCCTAATTCTAATTTGATTTTTAATTATTTTAAAATATAAAATTATTAATCTTAGCGGATTTTTTAAATTAGAATAAATTCTAAGAACATAATTATAAACGTTACTATGTACACAAAAACTTTACTTGCAAGAATCCACGCCAAATTTAAAATATGTACGTCTGTTGTTAGCACTGTCTTCTTCTTCTTCTAGGATTTCTCTTGGCAAAAGTCTTCACAAAAGCAAGCTTCTTTTCAACCCTTATGATCGGCTTCAATCTTGTTGCAAATTAATGTTGTTGAGGCGTAAAAATTATCTCATTTATTGCCTTGCAACAATCGAGTTATTTATTGCGTAGTTAGAATTTATTGCGCATTGTTTTTCAGAATTTCACAGATGATTTCATTTTCTCTTTCTAACTATCACTGCAAGTGTTAAAACATGTACGCTTCTATTCGCTGTCTTATTTCCACTAATTATTGGTTTATATTTTTTCACTTGTTGTTGCTAAGTTCGTTATTTTAACAATCATTTATGTTCAATACTTCAACTCTACTTCTATTTCATATTGTTTTTTTATTGCTTCTACGCTAACTCGTTGTATCGTTGTGCTTGTGTTCGCTATTTTTTAACTTCCGTAACTCAGTTACGTATTTAAAGTTTTCTATTTCACTCGTTCTTACAGTTTTATAATGTTACTCACTCGCACTTACAGTATTATATTGCGCACTTGTTTATTTTACTATGTGTACATATGTATGTATATAAAAATTTTAATGAATTTTAACATGTACAAATTATTGCATTTGCTTTAATTCTTTATTGTTCACATAGAACCTTAATTTACCATCAATGGTAAATTTTTTTTTGCAATTTATTACATCGATTTACGAGCCAAAATGGCAAAACAAAAAATTTTAAATCTATCGGAAAGGGCTAAAATCGATGTTTACCGTTCTGAATGATATTCTAATTACAAAAAAGGAAAAGCGTCTTCAATTCGCAAAAGACTACATGGTATGGGATATGCAGCAAAGAGGCCATGTAAATGACTGGAAAACCGTTGTATTTACGGATAAAAAGAAGTTTAATTTGGAGGGGCCTGAAGGCTACAACTATTATTTCCAGGACTTGCGTAAAGAAAAGCGATTTTTTAACCGACATCACAGCCGAGAGGGCGGCGTTATGGTGTGGGGTACTATTACGTACTATGGCACCATCGATCTTGAATTTCAAAGTGTAAAAATGACTGGTGCAACCTATAGAACGTTATTGGAGTCGTCTTTCCCAAAGGTCAATGAACTATTTGGTCCAATACCTTGGATATTGCAACAGGATAATGCCCCTATACACAACGCCAGAGTAGTAAAGGCCACCCTATTCGCCAGATCTAAACATTATCGAAAATGTGTGGGGTTGGTTATCTCGTAAGGTCTATGAAGGAGGTAGACAATTTGATGACAAGCAGACACTAATTCAGGCCATTAAGGATGCTTCGAATGAAAATTCGTTGGATTACATGAATTCCCTTTATCTGTCAATGAAAACCCGTATATTTGAAGTTATTAAAAACAAAGGGGGTTGTACTCATTACTAATGAAGCAAATAAAGTAATAATAACTTAAAAAACAAGAAATGCTGTGTTTCATTAAAGTTAGTTAAAGTGCCTTTATTCAAGTGAACCAAAAAAAATACCACATTTTTAGATTTTTTTTATAAATTCCTCAAAAAAGGGTTCCTGAGTTAAGAAACCACCATTGTCATGACTTTGTTTATATCTCAAGATATCTAGTTTCCATTTCTATTTTAAAATTTTGGAATCGGTTAAAAATTGCAAAAGATAACGGCTTTGTTTTATTTACATACACTCCGGTATGTAAATAAAACTTAAAAAATGATAAACACAAGTCTTTCTTCTTCAATGTAACTTAACATTGGTTTGCGTTATTTATACAATATTACATTCATATGTTATTATATAAATAAATTAATTGAAATAGAATTTTTTGTATTTTTTTTTTTTTTTAATTTTATTGAATTTTATTTTTTTTAATTTAGGACCTTCCTGCAATATATATTGAGTTAGAATGGTCAGACTAAAGCAAAAAGAATCTTTAAACTCTTCCTATTTACCAGTGGGTACCCTGGGGGTCCGTTGGCTACTTCTATGTGTATTGCTTTCTGTACAGGTTTTTAATACAAATCAAAACAGAAAAACCTTCCCAACCAAAAACAAACAAAAATCGGCCCTCGCAGGCGTTTATTGATCCCCCGAGATCTGTATGCACTCCTTGCGATCTACCTGTTGCAGTGTAATATTTATTTGACAAAAAAGGCAAAAGGAAATCATTAAAGACGAAAAAAATTAAAAAAAAACGTGAAAAAAATATAGGTGGGCGTGGTTTTTGGCCCGCAGCCTCCAAAGGAATGATCCGATGTTGCTGAATTACAATACCAAAATTTTCGAAACTATGCCTGACAGATTGGTGTGCTTAAATTTGTTGTACGCCTTCTGGTGCCTTGGTAAATGACATTACTAACCGAACACGGACAGACGGACATCGCTTAATCAACTTCTTTATGTATAAAAATCCAGAATATATATACATACTTCATGGTGTCGGAAGTGAATATTGTAGAAATTACACACGGAATGACAAACTTAGATATACCCTTTCCACCTGTGGTAGACTTTTGGCCAAGTGACGATTTATAATTGAATACAAGTTTTCTCGTATTCCTTTATCTGGGTTTGGTTGGTTAAATAGATGATGCTTACAACTAAACACTATCTAAGTAGATAGATACGGAGAGTGCTGATGACGGACGTAGCTGTCTAGAAAATGTGCATTCCGCTCTGCTGGTGTCTAAAAATTAAATTTTCCCAATTTTTCTTTAATATTATCACCTAATTTGTAATTTAATTAATTCTTTCTTAGAGGGAATCAAAAACGAACTTAAGCTTGACTATAAATTTCATTGTATGTACTTATTCGTTTACGCTTGACTACTCTGCCTGATCATAAATAACAGGATGATATTCTTTATGGCTTTGTATAACTTTGTATAACTTTTTATAACAAAATATTTTTAATTTTATTTTCTTTATTCGAAGTGAAAATATTATTTGCAAACAATAATCCATTTAGTGATTCAATAATATAAGGGGTGTTGGCGAAATAACTATGCATGACAATTGTTATACAATGGGCTTCATTTTAGTCGAGTGTAATCGTGCATTTTTAAATAGAAAACACGTTGATACATACACATGTTTGAGCAAAAAAATTCACAATATTTTTAGCGCAACCTTTCTCTACACAAAGTGACCAGCATTTATACAGGTGTTGATTGGTTGGAGTTTTCAAAATTACGCAAAAAGACATTTATTCATGCGATTGTGAATGCGAATGCCATTCATTCAGTTTATGGTATAAGTATGTTTGTATAAGTATGACAAAACTGCATTGTAGAGCAGTAACATTAATGTACCACTTAAGCTATTCGATTGCAAAACTTTGCTATATGTTGGCTGATGTATGCCATGATTTTTGTTGGTGCATGTGTTTTGTACGTGTTCAAAAATAATTTCCTCCATGTTTTCCAAATTCAATGATATATCAACGCAACACAACGAAAACTGTTTGTGACTCGTACTATAATTATATTTTCTGTTAGATAATGCAATAAGAATTGATGTTAGAATGACAGGATTGAATTTGTATTGGGTTTGATATAAAATTAATAGTTTTTAAATGACATTTGGTTTCGTAAACCAAATCATGGTTGTTTGGTACTCAAACAAAAAAGTTTAAAATTTTACATAAAACCAATGAGAGACTATAATCGGCTGTGAAAAATTTAAAAAGAACTTTTGCAATTTTATTATTATCGAATTTTGCTTAACCTTTAGGTCTTGCAGAAATTGTCTTTTTAATTCAGTTTTTAACAGTTTGATTTTTAACCATTAAAAATAAGTCAATGGCAATTTTAAAAATATTTTGCTTAATTTCTACTTATTCCACTTATTTCAAGGTAAAAACGTGACCCTATTGACCCTGTTTTCGCTACAATATCAGTCCGTCTATCCCTCTGACCGTCTGGCAGCGCCTTCTATCTCTGGTAGATTATTAAAATATCCACACAAGTTGTATTACTGTGGCCGCTGTAACAACCAACACTAAAACCTATAGGGAGTTGTGAAACTGATATGTTATTCGCGTATATGTACATATTTATTTCTTGAACCATAAGAGTCAGACACTTGAAATTTACACACAGTAATTAAAACTGTGTTCGCTATATAAACAAGTATAAAAATTAGCCTACAAATTAAAGGGTGTTCCGACATTGACGTCATTTGAATATATGTATATGGCTTAATTTTTTAGCCATAATAGGTAGTCTTTATAATTTTAAACAAGGGCATTACTATGGCCGCTATAAAAAAACAATAAAAATTAAGGGGTTTTCCGACAGTGACATTATTTGTGACACAGATTTACGTATGTCGCCTTATTTTTGAACCGTTTGGGTTCAAAGTACAAAAAATAAAACCAAAAATGTTTCGATAGTGATACGATTTCGTTTGTATAACCTTACATTTACACAGTAATAAGCTGACAATTAAAACCAGGTTCAGCATTTTTCATTTATGAACATTCCAAAATCGACATAAATGAGAAATCTAAAATGTTATATTTATTTTTCACGATTATAAACGAACAACAAAAAATTGTCTGCCTATGTTGATACATGAATACTTGTACCTGTTTCTTTCTTGTAATATACATACATGAAGAGTGATAAATTAGCTTATTCTCATTAATGTTCTTTGTCATAAATGCACATGTTCATTAATGAACGTTGAACATTTCTAAAATTTATCATAAATGAACATAAGAGAATTTTCGCACATGCAGGAGAAAGAAATAAAGAAAACATTTTGTTACTGCATACGTATGTATATGTACATATGAGCGTACATTTATATAAGCGAACGCTTAGCGCACATTTTTCTAAGATCTTTTCATTTATGAAAAATTAACAAAATTGTTAATTCTCAAATATGTGCCCTTGCGTGAACAACAAAATATTTTCGCATTTATTCACTTTTGAACAGAAAGAGAAAAAAAATAATCGCATTCATAAATGAAAAAACACAAAATATTTTGTAGTCTCTCACACATGTATGAGAAAATGCAGCTAAGAAATAAGACGTACACATTCATATATGAATGAACAGTGAGTGAACATTTCGGTACTCTGCCTAAAACTTACACAGCTTATATTTATAAACATCTACTGTAAAAAAAGTAAAGAAAATAAAATTATTTAAAATGAGAGGGTGTTCTGCAGATATCACCAGTTTAGGGTATTTGGCATTATCTTCTAAACGGTACAGGCAAACACTTCATATTTATATAGGGTACTATACTCTAATAAGACGTGACACATAAGACGTGAATAAAATTTAAAACTTATACTTTTAAAATTATGTATTGAAAGTAGTACGGAACCCTACATATGTGAAACTGACTCGGACTTCACTGATTTATGTTATACTAGCTGTGACCGCCACTTCGTCAGAGTCCTTGCAATATTTTGTTCGATTTGCAATCCACATCAATTTTTTAATGTTTCAGTGGTGTTTTATGAATTTACTTTTTATCCTAAATGTAATATCCCGCATTCAAAAATTAATGGCGCCTTAAAGTATGCATATCGGTAAAATAGCGTACTTTCACTGCTTCTTCTCCACTTTCTCTTGGAAATAAGATATCCTTGCGGGGAAAAAGTGTCCTACATTTGAATCAGGATACTAAGGTACCTCCTCACAAAATTTTATTGAAATTCATCTAGTAGTTTTTACGTGATGCGAACACCGACAGAAGGAAAGATTTCTCGTTTATTTACATATTTTCCAAAAAGAATTAATTTTGTAAAAACTCGAATTTTTGAACACGTTTTGTAGTTTTAAATTAAAAGATATTGAAAGATTTTTTTGTCTGTTAAAAATTAATAATAAATTTGAAACAAATTTCACTATTCCTAAAAACTGTGCCATAGACAGCAAAAAAAAATACTTAAATATAATCCTACAATCCTACAGTTCCTTTGTTATTCTTCTTACACAATAATATCCTTTTCCAAAATTGTGCCATTTTATACAACAGAAAACAAGTAGAAATGGATTTTAAACGTTATACTTTGCTGGATTTGTTTTGAAGATTATTAATGAGTGAATAAACGCCTTATTGTATCACTTTTCACTCAATTATTCTGTGCTAAGAGAAGAGATGAGTTTGTGCAAAATAACTTTAAGGATGAGTAATGTTGTCGTTTTTGACAAAACATTAATCAGAGCAAAGTGAAGTTTATTGTTTACACCTTCTTTAAAGCAAAGAGTACTCGTACAACACTTTTTTGAAAGGCCTACATAATTTTATAATATAATATTATAGAAGTCAAAATTTAATAAAAATGGAGTGCTGTAAGTGATTAAGGAAAAATGTGAATAATTTAGTAAATATAACAATACCCTATAAATGAATTGTTACCCTACTATTCAATAGGGTTGAAAGAATAATTTTTAATAATTAAACACCGGTTCTAGGAATTTGTACAAGACTCAATGAAAATCTAGAAGATGAGAGAATGTAATCGAGTTTAGTTTAATGTTTGTGTTCCAAAAACATTTTTTTTTTAAACACACATTTAACTATAAATACAAAAAAAAATACAAATGTCACCCTTTTTGCATCGCCTAGGAGCTCATAGTATTATTCGATCTTCCTTGAAGGGTCCAACACTAACAACAAAGAATTTGAATAAAGCCGATACATTGAAATTTATAATAAATTCCGCGATTGTAAACGTAATATGTAGATATTCCAATAAGAAAGCGGAATCTGTGTATGCTCGATGGAATCAAAATAAGCCAAAAAAACGTACTTGGACCCTAATAACAATTGACGAATTTATGGTCATTCTTGGCATTCTAATTAAATCTGGCTGCCACGCAAACAAAGAATCAATACCAGAGTTGTGGAAGAAAAATTAATGTCCCCTTTACAGGGCAACTATGTCTAGAAACAGATTCGCACACATAATGAGATTTCTTCAAGTCAAGCTAGATCTTTTCACTCGCAATCGCAAAAGGATGTACTAATAGCGGATATCATTGGAAAGATTAACGAAAAGTTGAAGTCTCATTACTGACCGCATGAGTCTATTACTGTTGACGAACAGTTGCTAGAATTCCGAGGTTGAACAAAGTTCACGCAGTACATTGCCATAAAAACCTGCAAAGTATGACATTAAAATATAATGTGCGTGTGACTCTGAAATGTTTTATCCGTTGAATGGACAAATATATACCGGTTAGATGGAAACGCAGAGATATGTAATCCAAGGCACAAGTTCACCTTAATTCGCATCTCTCAAGGATTAGTTGCACGATACAAGGGAACGGTTAGAAATACAAAAGAGCTACTGTCTTGGTAGTTAATTTTACAAGGTACTTTGAAAAAAAAAACAACGAACAACCGAATTATAAAGTCGAGGCTTTTTGAATTCTCCAAAAATGTAACAATAATATCTTACGTTCCCGCTAAAAATAGATCTGTAGCACTTTTGTCAACAATGCATCAAAATAAAAACATGCTGTTCCAAAAGAAAAACCGGAAATAGTCATGTATTATAATAAAACTTAGGGCGGCGTAGATACCATGGAAAAGATACTGTCGCAATACACCTATTGTACTCTTGCTTTATTTTTTAACCTTATTGATACAGCGGCTCTCGGATCGTATATAATATATGTTAAAAATGGTAATTTAGGAGGTACAATAAAGATTTTGCTGGGGTTGGGAGAAGAACTTTGCATTCCAAATATGAAAGCCCGGTTAAAAAAAGGCTTAAGGTTTATTATGGTGAGCCAATTTTTGAAGAAGATGTAGATGACGAATTCATCGCCAATGAATAAAGCAGAAAGGCAAATAAGGCATGTGTCCCAAAAGCAAGAAATTGAGAAACACGAGACAGTCCTGTATCACATGTAAGAAACCAGTGTGTACTGAAAACGCTTGTATCCAGACGAAGTGTAAGAGTTGTTATATGGGCAATCTTTTTCTTATAATTTAATACAATAATTATGTAAACTTTTCAAAATAATATGTTCATATGTATAATAAATATCATTTTTGTTATATATGAAAAAGAATTATTATGTTAAATAATGATTTAAATTTCAAATTTCTAAAGCAACCCACCTTGGTGGGTTTCGGGCAAAAACGTTGAAAAAATGAAAAAATGAAAAAATAAAAAGAAAAATATAGAAGCAGTATCCCAATATTGAATGATATGACATTTTTAGTTAAAATTAAGAAAAATAGCCACTAAGTCAAAATCATTTGGTTTTTGGTAGAAAATTGTCTTAGTTATCAAAGGTTGAAAAACGAAAATCCCACCTGGGTGGGTTTCGGTAGTACGAAGGTTAAGACAATTTATTCATTTTTTAGTATTGACTTCAATGATAGTTTGTAGTTTCAGCTTTTTCTGCATCATGTTGCCCACAGAATTGTGTACTGACTGCACTAAATTCCGGAAGCAAATGGAATAATTTGTTGGTAGAAGGTTTTATAACGGGTTTCGTTTTATTTTCAAAACATCAGCTATTAAACGGTTGTCTGCACGAATTAAAAATAATTATCATTTGATATGTATACGTGGTATTTTTTCGTTAAGTTTAACGCAGATTTTACACCTATTTTTGTGTCATATCATGAAGTTTCATTTTCTTTCGTTTTGTCTTGGCAAAGCCATTAAATTTTCCAATACTTACAATTACAATTCATTATTTCAATTATAGTGTACATATTAAATTATTCATACAAAACAATAAAATTAATCGTTGTTTTGAGATTTTTGTCATCTCTTAGATATCTAGCAATAAATAATTACATACATGTTTTATACTTTGTATTCGCTTATAAAGTAGGATATTATCACAGATTTACATACGATTATGTCAACATTGAAAAAATCCCTTATCTAATTTCTTATTATTTAAAAAACTGGATTTCACGGCACAGAATTAAGTAATAAATAAATAAAATAATTAAAAATCCTGTACAACACAAACACAGAATCTCAAGTCAATCTTAAAGCTAATATCACAGAACTTCAACTGATTTTTAATCACTACATTAATGCGGTGCCGTATTGTAGTTTGCTTTTATCTTTGTCCTCTTTGGTGTTCATGGTGGTGGTTATTTTTTGTTGTATTCTCAAACTTTCAAGTGTGTATCGTTTATTTTCTTTTTGTTCCTAGGCGAATTCATACCAGGTGTGAGCAGTAGGACAACAACTACAACAAAACAACAACTTTGAAATTAGATTAGCAGATATGAAACAATGTATTTTTTGACAAGACATTAGCAAAAAAGCGAGAGCAAAAAACAATCAGCTGGGCTATCGACTCCACCTGGTATGAATTCGCCTTGTTTTGTTCTCTGTCTAATATCTTAATGTTGTCAAAGTTTACTATGTGATTGTGCTCCTTTGCATGTTGTGATAATGCTGTTGATTCTTTCCCTTTTTTGATGTCTGCTTTATGCTCTTTTATACGTGTTTCCAACATTCTCTTAGTTGTACCAATATAAACTATATTGCATCTTCCCCTCTCGTGACCATCGTATTTTATTTCATATCGCATCTGCATCACTATAAAAATTTGTATTATAATTTGGTGTGAATTACTTTCAAAACAAAAGGAAAATTCGAACAAAATAAGGGACGATATCACGAACAGTTAACAATACAATGGTTTAGCAAGAAGATCATACTGCTTTTGGCAAAATAACATTATTCTTGATGTTTTAAGGTTGTACTGTCCGTCTTTTTTTGAAGAACATCTTATTGATTTGAATATTACTACACCAGTAAGTATTTTTCCATTGTGCCTAAATATACATACATATTTCAGCGGATGCAGCGGTATAAATTTAGTGAAAGGGAAATATTTTCACATTTCACATTTCAATTTATTATTAAGTTTATGCAAGCTAATGAATGCAAAAAGTTGAAAACATTATTTAACTCGCTTTGCCGGCTGTCTCGGTCGGCTAGTAGGTGGTATGCTAGTCTATCAGTCCGGGGTTGTGGGTTCGAAGGGAAGACCCAGAAGGAGCTTGGATATAATCTGGGTTCCTACAAATGTTGGTCAAGTTAAAATTCGAGGAAAGACAATACTTGCCACTGTGCCTGAAAAAGACCCAAATAAAAAAGGATTGGAATACAAGCAGTCACATATTATATGGAGATGATGTGGAGTATTAGCCTTAAGAAAATGTTAGCAATTACCATAGACTGTGATAAGATACAATTTCGACATGTATCAGTCGCCAGTTTAAAATCACTACAGTAAAAGGCTAGTGGCCTAAATTTACAGTCAGATACCAGAAATCATTGAGAAAAGAAGGGGGTTCAAAAGGGAACCATGAAGTTTATGGTCTGCTTCAGTATCCCCCTACAAAATAAAATATAAAGATAGGACGTAAATGAAAAAATAACGGATTAAGCATATTTTATGTTGTGAGGAACGAACAAATTTGTTTTAATGTTTTTGGAATAGAATAAAATTTTGCAACGGGATTTAGATTTCTGGAACAAATTCTGAAACAATTCTCTTTAGTGCATGATTATCAATTAATTCAATTTGAATATTTAATTAATTGCCAACTATTGATTTAACGTTATTATACTTAATCTAAAATTAAATTTTTATTAGTCGACAACGGGAAGTGTATTTTTTGTATAATTTTACATAAATTAAACTGGTCATTTATTCCAATTTGTTGTTCGCTATTTTGTTGTTACTAACAATGCACAACTGCTTTTGTTTTATTATTAAATATTTTTAAAAGCTGTTATTTAATGACACCAGTTCCGGTTTACGAAAAATCGCATAACAATATACAGTGGTGTTCCATAAAATAGAGCCAGTCTCACTTTCTACATTTGACTGTCCTTAATTCACTTGAAGAAACTTTGTGGTCTGATAAATCAAAACTAAATTTATTTAACTCCTGACAACCATCCACAGTGTACGAAAGCCACCAAACACCAAATGTCTTCCTCAATACACCATAAAGACCATTAAACACGGTGGCGGAAATATTATTGTAGAAGAAAGAATGGATGCTATTTTTTACACAAATGTGCTTAACAGTTATGTGATGGCTTACGCAGAATAAGAAATGCAGCTTCGATTTGTGTTTCAGCAAGACAATGACCCGAAACACACATCAAAGTGGACAAAAGATTGGTTTGAAATATATGGGGATGATGTTTTAAGCTGGCCTACTCAGATGCCAGTCTTAAACCCATTAAGAACTTGAGGCGAATAGTTTAATCAGCTCTTAAGGGAAAACATGCAACTAATAAAGATCACTTGTGGGCATTAGTAACAGGAGCATGGCGTAATATTCCGATTGAGACATGCCAAAAACTTGTTGACCAAATGCCAAAACGGTGCTCAGCCTTTATCAAAAATAAATTATATTTCACTAAGTACTGAGGTAATTTTAAGATAATTAAAGTATATTATTTGTTTTTACGAATATATTTCATTTGAAGTTTCTTATCATAACAGGTCTATAGTAATTTAGTCGGTCAGTTGTTCGGTCTCACAAAAATAAAAACCTTAAAATTTGTTATGAGGATTTAGTATGTTTTTTTCTTTTTCGAAATATGTAGTAAAAGGTGGCTCTATTTTATGGAACACCACTGTAGTATTATGGTTAGGGCCAATTCAACCTCATATACTATTGAAATGATTTTCAAGTACATCTTTGAGGAGACATAATAATATTCTGACAATACAAGGGTTAGTAAGACAAGTGCGTAGCGCCACTCCTAAATAAAATAAAAACGTTTTTAAAATAGCTATATGCAACAGATTTTAATGGAACTTTTACTTGTTTCGACAATACAGGATTATAGCAAGGACGGTAGGCGGAACCACATTCATACAGAAAATATATTTTTGAAGTACTTTAAAAATATACTTACTGTATGGACGTGGACGAACTTTTCAAACAAACTCCATTATTCCGATAATATAAGGTAGTGTTTAACTTGTTATATGTTTTATTAACGACTCCCTGCCCCACTATGTCACACAATTTCGTTCATTTGCCCAATTGCATTTAAGGCAAAAGCAAATTCAAAAATCTTTTCTCTAAATTTTGTAAAAAAAAAATATTTTCCAAAAAATGTAAATTGTCTTAATGTTGGATGTATGTAGGTACAATGTACATATATTTTTCTACTGTCAAAAACAACTACAATTGAAATATTTTTTTCCGTTGCAAGAACACAAGGTATATTTATATTACTAGGTAGTGGCGTCCCTACAACAAATACAACAATACAAGAACAACATGGCATTTTGTTGTTGCTTTGTAGTTCGAAATGTCAAAAAACATATAGGAAAATTGACAAAGCGTGTATGTATTTTATTGCTTTCTCACTTCTACACTATAAAATTTCTGAACACATACAACTTTTCACATGTCGAACTACTAAATCAGCTGGGCGGACGACACTACCTAGTAAGATAAATATACCTTGCAAGAACATATCGCTCATTTACTTGAAGACCGTCATAAGTCAAAAAACGTGATTTTTGAGTTAGTGATGCAGAAATGTTCTTTTTATTCCGCTACATGTTGTATATTAATTTCATGATTTTATCTTGTGTACTTTTCGCGTGGGAATAGAATATGCCGTTATTTCATTTCATTTGTTTCAATTTTTTTTATTAATAATAACGACATATTTTAGTTACACCGCAGCCGTCAACGTGTACAGATTGCTCGGCTTTCTCAAATATCGAATTATTATGCTTTGTGTCCGTATGTGTGAAAAGGTAAGTTCGTTTTAATTTTTAAGAAGTTTCATTTTTTTCAGTTTTTTACAAAATGCCTTTTTTTGACTTATGACGGTCTTCAAGTAAATGAGCGATATGTACATTAGGCTGGAACGTTGTTATATGACAGAAAATAATTTTTGGTATTATCCGTTCAAATAGTAATTAAAATTTGTCTTTTCTATCACAAAGTTTTATTGTGATAGAATCACATCTTGAGGTGCCGCAGAACATATTTTTTGTCTTTAAATCTTATATAGTTATACTTTTATTTCACTAGTGGGTTTTCATATTTATTATTATTTTAACTTCATTAAAACCAATCCTAAAAAAAAAAAAAAAAAAAAGCAACACACAGACGAATTGATAACCTCCTTCTTTTTTTGAAGTCGGTTAATAATGCGAAACATAAAAATTTGTTATTCATCATCATTTTATAACCTTTTTTCACGTTTTAAAACCTAAATGGGGTATAAAAACATGAAAAATATATTTTTTTTAATTTACTTTTTTTCTTTGTTTTAGTAAGATGGTGGTAGATGTTATATTGTAATGATTTTTATTTCACTAAAACTTATTTAATGTACGTAGATAGAAATGTATTGAAATTTAATAAATTTTAATATATTTAGATCTACGGCATTTGGTTTTGCGGCACCTCTTACCCTCGTCTAATCTTGTTCAAACTTTACAATTGACTTAGCAATAGCAAATGGCAATTTTTATCACTATTTCCTATTGAAATTGAAAAAAATATTTCTTCCTTTCACCCTAATATACAGGTTAAAGTGACATTTCAATTATGTATATATATATATATATATATATATATATATATATATATATATATATATATATATATATATTATTAAATATATATATATATATATATATATATATATATATATATATATATATATATATATATATATATATATATATATTTAATTCTCAGAATAGAAAGATTATTAAGATCAAAGATAGAAGTAGGAAAAAATTTAGTTCTCTTGTTGTTATTAAATATTAATTATTGAAACTAACTATCGACCGATTTTCTTTATGAGTGCATTTATTTTAATGTTATAAGTATTTTGTCATTAAATCAAAAATTGTACAGCAATTTAGTAATTAACCCAAATTGTATACGACATTTTTGCTTCATTAGTTATAATAACCATTGCAAAATAAAGTTATCTTCCTAAACAATAATGTTTATAAATATATTTGGTAGTAAATATTTAGTAGTTTGATATTTCAAACACAACGATTTGTTTGATATTTCAAACAAAACGATATTAATATCACAAGCTATTAAATTTTACTCAAATGGATGCTGCTGTGCGTGTTAATGCTTCTCAAATCAATTACATTTCCAGTGTTGCCAAAACTTTAGGGGAAAAAAGCTAAGAAAGTTAAAACAAATTTAATTTGTGTCATCTATATCTATATATAACTAATAAAATAGTAACTCATTTCCGCCTGTCTGTCTGTCTGTCTGTCTGCTTTTCATTTGTGTTCGCATCACGTAAAAACTACAGCATGGATTTTAACAAAATTTTGTGAAGAGGTACCTTAGCATCCTGATTCCAATATAGAGAATTTTTTTTGGCAAAAATATCTCATTTCCAAGAGAAAGTGGAGAAAAAGCTGTGATAAACGAAATTTCCATTTTAAAGATACTTAAATATTCGGTTTGGATCTACGGCATTTGGTTTTGCGGCACCTCTTACCCTCGTCTAATCTTGTTCAAACTTTACAATTGACTTAGCAATAGCAAATGGCAATTTTTATCACTATTTCCTATTGAAATTGAAAAAAATATTTCTTCCTTTCACCCTAATATACAGGTTAAAGTGACATTTCAATTATGTATATATATATATATATATATATATATATATATATATATATATATATATATATATATATATATATATATATATTATTAAATATATATATATATATATATATATATATATATATATATATATTATTAAATATATATATATATATATATATATATATATATATATATTATTAAATATATATATATATATATATATATATATATATTATTAAATATATATATATATATATATATATATATATATATATATATATATATATATATATATATATATATATATATATATATTTAATTCTCAGAATAGAAAGATTATTAAGATCAAAGATAGAAGTAGGAAAAAATTTAGTTCTCTTGTTGTTATTAAATATTAATTATTGAAACTAACTATCGACCGATTTTCTTTATGAGTGCATTTATTTTAATGTTATAAGTATTTTGTCATTAAATCAAAAATTGTACAGCAATTTAGTAATTAACCCAAATTGTATACGACATTTTTGCTTCATTAGTTATAATAACCATTGCAAAATAAAGTTATCTTCCTAAACAATAATGTTTATAAATATATTTGGTAGTAAATATTTAGTAGTTTGATATTTCAAACACAACGATTTGTTTGATATTTCAAACAAAACGATATTAATATCACAAGCTATTAAATTTTACTCAAATGGATGCTGCTGTGCGTGTTAATGCTTCTCAAATCAATTACATTTCCAGTGTTGCCAAAACTTTAGGGGAAAAAAGCTAAGAAAGTTAAAACAAATTTAATTTGTGTCATCTATATCTATATATAACTAATAAAATAGTAACTCATTTCCGCCTGTCTGTCTGTCTGTCTGCTTTTCATTTGTGTTCGCATCACGTAAAAACTACAGCATGGATTTTAACAAAATTTTGTGAAGAGGTACCTTAGCATCCTGATTCCAATATAGAGAATTTTTTTTGGCAAAAATATCTCATTTCCAAGAGAAAGTGGAGAAAAAGCTGTGATAAAACGAAATTTCCATTTTAAAGATACTTAAATATTCGGTTTTTTAAACACGATTTCATACCTTTTGTTTTTGAAACTGTGATATTTTAAACACTATTGCGTAACGTTAGGCGCCAATTATATAAAATTTGTATTTGATTAGTATTTTTACTTTGTGGAATTACAACGTTATTAAAATATTCTAAACACCTTTTACAGAGCTTTATAGCGTAGACAGACGACAGAGTTAATGTGCATTAACAGTCTTAATTCAAATTAACTTGTGTATTTATACTGAATTTAGCTATTTCAATATGGCAACACAGTCGACAATTAATCAGATAATGAAAAATTATTTAAAAATTTCAATTATGGAACAGTTTCAAAAAAACCTAATTTCAGCTTTCTTTGAAATAAATTCTGATTTTTCATTAACAGCATAGCTACCAATCGCACTTATTCAAAATATATGTATGTATGTATGTATGTATGTATGTATGTATGTATGTATGTATGTATGTATGTATGTATGTAAGTTCTAAATAAATTTAATTACCAGGCAATGCTAACAAATGCACGTAATTGTCGTCTGTCATGATAAAATTTTAATTCACATTAGTGAGCTTTTAATGCAAATTAACTCTGTCGTCTGTCTACGCTATTACAATAATTTTTGGAATTTTTTATAAATTATACAATTTTATCCAGGGATGTGTACCTTTATATAAAATAAACACATAAACCATAACTAAAGCACTATAAAAGTAAGAGTCTTACAATTGATGTGGAATACTTTCAATGCAAAATCAAGCAACATATTGTCAGGACACCCACGATATGGCGGGCACAGCTAGTACATACATAAAACAAAAGCTTAGTTGTATGGAACGATTTAATTGTATTTTCCATCATAACTTGACTTTTTAGTATCAATCACTAGTTTAAAATGCGCTTGATACCAGCTTCTAGATAATCTTCTTGTATTACACGTTATCTATTAAAAAAAGAATAATTTTACTATTTGAAAAAAAAAAATATAAAAAATCTAATCGATTTTTAAAAAAGTTTTAAAAAGAGCTAATGGTAAAATAAATTCCGGCTAAAATGAAACAACAAAGGCTAAATCTAACCAGAAAATTGCTAAAATGGCAACGCTGGACATTTTGCTTAATACGAGTACTTTGCTCCTAATTCAAAGATACCACAAACGCTTTCATATACGAACAAATTCAAAGCACAACAAAAATTGCATTCACATACTCAAAAGTCCCCCATTTAATACAAACACCACAATATACAGAGAATTTGGTTTCCATAAATTACAAAGCATTTTGTTTGCAAAATATATATGTATTTGTATTTACATTATCATTTGTGAAAATGAATGTTTTGTTAAATTTTGCATTCATGTGAATGCATATTACGAAAGAAGCACTGATCCAAAACTTACCCACGGCTGCAAGGCCAATTGAAAATGCCACAACACCAAACATTTAGGATTTACATAACAATTTGGTTACTTGGTTTTATTGTTACAGTGTTAGTTCTATTGTTGGTGTGTATTCGGATTTTTACCAGTGGTTTCAGTATTGTGTAATTGTAGCTCATAATTTTTTAAAGACTTGCATGCACTCGGATAGATATTTGTAGCATCTACGAAAACACCAACATAAAACTGCAACGAACTTTATCCATGAAAACAGCAGCACGCGAATTTTTAGCCCAATTATTGTGAAAAAATAATAATCAGTATTAAAGGCATATATATCGAATGTAGAAATTTTATTTTTATATTATTTATTCGATACACCGATAAGAGAAAAATATATCTGATTCAATACTACTTAAAGTGGTTTCACATTAAAGATATTTAATGTGACTTGTTTTATTTATTTTTTTTTTTTTTTTGATTTAGCATATTTGCTTATCACTGCATAACAACAAGAAAAAACAACATAAAGGTACTTTCTTTTGCTGAAAACAATGTATTTTTATGAAACAAAATATCGACCTCAGCGGCACACCTCCGATGCTCTAAATTTTCGATGACGCTGCCATTGTTTCGTTAGCTGTGTGGCAAGTGGCACCGTCCTGTTGAAGCCACATATCTTCCAATCCGGGTCATAAAAAGTTTGCTATTATCTCACCATAGCGAACACCATTTACAGTAACTGCCTGACAGGCCTCATTTGGAAAAAATACAGCCCGATGATGCCACCAGCCAATAAACCGCACCAAACAGTCACTCTTTGTAGGTGCATTGGTTTTTCGACAATTACTCTTGGATTATCATTCGGCCAAATGCGGCTATTCTGCTTATTGAAGAATCCACTGAGTTGAAAATGTGAATCATCACTGAAGATGATTTTCTTCATTCAACGTTGCCATTTCTTGCCACCATTCTGACCATGCTCGATTGTGTATCTTTCCATGGTTTAAATTGAGTGAGTCTGAAATTGAGAAATGACAAATTTAATGTAGAAATAAATAAAATGATTGAAAAATGGTTAATGAATGAAATACGAATTTACTCAAAATTATTTAAAATCAACTAAAAAACTGGTAATTTTTAATAAAACGAATATTGTTTTGTTTAGGCTCCATTACTCTTACGTAAATGTGGGGGATACGTACACCTTCAACGTTTTAAAGCTACTAAAAATACGTAAACGTTTCATATTTGAAGTTTAAACAAAAATACATAAATTAATAATTTTTATATTCAATAATGGGCTCGTTCGCACACTTATCCCATAAAATTGGCTAACTGAGTACAAAAAGGCAGCGAAAACAATTTAAAAAAATTGGCAAGTTACTATGGCATGTCCACGGTTGTTGATACGAATACGGAAACTAAGAAAGAAGTTATTTGTCTTTTTATTTGATTAGATACCATTTTATAAAAATAATTATTTTTTTCTTCACCACAAATTTGTCATTCCGTGTGCAATTTCTAAAATATTGACTTCCGACCCAATAAAGTATATATATTCTGGATCCCTTTACACAGAGAAGTTGATTAAGCGGTGTCCGTCTGTGTTCGGCAAGGCACCAGAAGAGATATAGAAAATTTAAACCCATTAATCTGCCAGGCATAGTTTCGAAAATTTCGCTAATGCAATTCAGCAACATCAGACCATTCCGCTCCTAAATTATTTTACGTTGTTTTTATTTTTTTCGGTTCCAATTTTGGGGTTTGTAGGGTTTTTCTGCATTGATTTGTATTAAAAGCCTGTATTATATTCCTGTTTTTTTTATAATCTGTCTACCCGTCTATCGGTCCTTCGAAATAAAACTTAAGGAAAACTTAAGCACACGTTTTAATAATCTATTTTCAATTTTATGGGTGAGAAATGAGCTGAATACCATAGAAATGAATATCAATATTCAATTCAAATAACATATTTTTTGTGTCTTTTTTAGTTTAGTTAGTTTTTATTTTAAAAAGGTAAGAAATTAAGTGCTATGAGAATTAATCGGAAAATTTAAGCACTTTATTTAATATTAAATGTTTTGAAGTGGTACGGTAGCCTTTCATATAAGTCCAACTTGCAATGGGCCGATTTATTTCTTGTTTTGGTTTGCTTATATTCTAAGTAATGTTTTACAAGTAAAAGTTAGTCTAAAATTAAAACTACTCAGTCAAAAAATTGTCACTTTACATACTGAATTTGTTTTCTCATTTTTTTGTATTGTGTATATGAACGCAACTTGCAAACTCAAATTAAAACATTTGAATTAACGAACGCAGCTAATACAATTATGTTTTAGTAATATTTTTATTTAAATTTTCTATTTAGAAGTGTTGTTAAGTTTATACATTTAAAATCCAGCAATGCTATAAAATCGCTTCATTTTAATAAATGAAAATGAAAAGCGCAATTAGTATATATTGGAAAAGGATTATTTTTTTTAATATGAAATAAACATATAAACGTGATAAACGAAAGGTCGTGAATAATTTATTCCTTAAATTATTCGTTTTTGCACTTTTTTATTTCGCTCAATATTGGATTTTCACATGATGAAACTCAATGTGGAAAACAATTTTATTTACACTTAAATATTTTTTATTCGTAATCTGCAAGTGTTCAAATATATACTACTTGAAGTACAACTCTTTTTTAAAATTAAAAACATTATTTCTTAAGCAAAAATGCTTTAACATCTTCAGGGACATTGGCACATATGTGTACATTTAACTTTTTTTAAATTATTTTATGAGAAATTAGGTAAATTTTTTATTAAAGAATATTTAACAATCTTTAAACTAAACAAAAACAAATTCGTTAAATATAACCGCACTTATAACGGACTGTACTATTTTATTTAGGTATAACTTAGTAAGGCGCTATGAAAAAGGTGGTAAATTTTGCAACCGCTTATATAACGTATGTTTATGTGTTTGTACATATATTAGTTTGGCAAATTTTAAAATTTGTTTATCTCTTATTTATATGTAAAAAAACTTCAAATATATTTTTCCATTTTTTCATAATATGCATCTCATACTTATTTATCGCAACAATCGATTTTATTTCAAATCTACACACAAAGTGATAAAACATTCTATAATAATTTAAAATATATAAATGTAAAAATCTCGCAAATGCATTAAAATGTTTGTTGACAACATTGGTTATAAAGAAAAATAAAAATATAAAACAGCTGGGACGTAAATACGTAGAAAAAATCAAATTTTTTAGGTTCGACCCCAACGCAAAGTCAAGTTTATTTGTACACAACTTAGGTAAGCAAAACGGAATAGCTGATTTAATAAGTATACGTTTACGTAAGAGTAACTCTGCCTTTTGTGTTTTTCTACCTAAATACATACCCTGCAGGAAATGTCAATAGTGAATCTGTACTGACTTACTATTGACACAGTCACCAGTACTAGTGTCATTATACCCCAGACAATGCTCTTTACTATAGACATTTAACATGTGCATGTCATTGAAAATCCACTACTGACATTGGTACTATTGACTAGGTAGTACTTTTGGGACCATATGTAGACATTGGAACTAGTGATTCACTAGTACATTTTAGTAATACTAGTCTACACTTTTGATACTTTTCTGAAATAGATTGGACAAGGAAAATGCATATTTTCTTAACTTTTGTGGGTTTATTAAAAATAAATAAATGACTAAAAAGTACTAATTCATAACAGTTTTCTAACATAAAATCTAAAAATTTAAATTTTTCGTATGTTAATACGAACAATTCAAGACTATGATTATAAAAAATTTAAGTTAAAAAAGTTTAAATTAATTATTACGAACAATTCAATAAGATTGTTAAGAGTATGATTATAAATAATTTCAGTAAAAAACTGTTAAAAATTAATCTTTGTTTGAAGTGTCTGCATCCATTTGTTTGCCGTTTGATTTTGCTTTGTCTCGATCTATTTGTTTAAAAAGTTTCCTTTTTTGAAGCTGAAATGCTGCTCGAAGCGTTTTATCCAAAAATTCACTAAAAGTGGAAATAACATCTAAATATTATGAAAAAAAATAATTGTCAAAATATTACAAAACTTTAAACAAACAACAAACTGTTTACCTATTAAAACTTTAAACACATATGGATAATCACGCAATCTCTTTTTTTTTTCTAATGGCTAAAATAGCGTCCAGTTCTTATAATTTTTACTCACTCCCACTTGGGAGTGAATTCTGTCTAGCAAAAATTTATACTCCGCCAGAATGTCCAGTAAGGTGTTATGCCGTTTTGATGATTTGAAACACAATTTATATTGATTTTTTGAATATTTAAAATAAACATATTTTTTTCAAATATAAAAATGTAGACGATTTCTTGACAATGTCGCCAAGAGTCACCATAATAGTTGACAAAAGTGGTGACATGGGGGTAATTGCCCCAAATTTCCTTCAGGGTACATACTCGTATAAGTACATATGTATATGTACATACCCAGCAAACCAAATGTTCCGATTTCGTAAAGAATTCGTAACGACTGTTCGAAAAAATCTTCCGATTTCGGAACCGAAATCGTAAAGCTTTTTATATGAAAGAGTTAACACGACTTCGTAAAGATATGTAGTTACGAAATCGTAATGAAATGTAGGTACGAAATCGCAACGACATGTAGGTACAAAATCGCAACATGTTTTCTGTCGGTACCTCCTTATAAGCTTCGTTCTCTGAAGGTTAAGTGTTATTAATATAATAATTATTTAATGATTTGCTATTTAAGACAATACTTGACATTGAGCTATTTTTGCACAATACTGTTAAGTCATAATCGTCTCCTCGTAATTGCCTTTTATAAGCAAAAGCTTAAATTCCTAGAATTTTTTATGTTAAAGTTGAAAAATAAAATGTTTGGTGAAATATATGCAAAAATTTCAAGAGTATAAATTCAACTTGAAATATTTCTCAATTTATAACAAAAACGAAGTAAATCACAAGTGTATAGAAAGTCGAAAATCATTATAAAAAGAAAAACTTAAGTAGCCAAGTCATAGTTATTGAGCTGCTATTAACAACTTAAACATTCACAAATCCTCTCAGGATATTAAAATCAACTTTGTGCTAAATACTAAAAGGTTGAAATAAAACCAACAGGAGGAAGTGCTGGGAAAACGTCTTATTTTATAATAATGCTGCAGAGCAAAGAAAAATGTTACAAAAAATATTCATTGTATGTTGTAGGTTTGGTTTTACCTATTTTATTGTTGCGCATTTGCGAAAAATTTTTTTTTTTGTTATTGTTCCAAAACTAAAATGAATGATTATGGAAAAGTATTTAAAGTAATAAAAATATTTTCATAAAACTTAAATTGTACAACCATATGGATGATAAGAACCTTTGAGGTCTGACGGTAATTTGTAATTTGTGAGACCCTTCGGATAATAACATGTTGACTGCGTTTTAGAACTACTTCACGTCTCACGAGTTTAGATAGCCTCCAACGCCTATATATGTTCACAAACTGCTACTTGTTGTTTCGCTATGCGCAGCAAGGGCATCTCTAAAAGCATTGTTTTCACCAAGAGGAAAGCCCATGAGATAGACAACACGCCAGGCACTGATGTAATCTATATATCACATCATTAAATGAGTAGATTCAGAGTTAAACACTTTCTTAGATCTCATTAACAATGCAAGCTATAAGGACCAATCTATTAAGTCTTCTTCCTGGGTGCTAGTTTTGAAACCTAATGGACCTTTCAGATAAGAATGCTTAGCTTTGAAAACATACATATTTTATTATATATAGTCGTATAACAATTGCTCTTATTTCCATTTCCATTTATTCCCTCTCTTTATTCCCAGTTTTGAAAACATTCAGATAAATATAAATCCCCCTTTCCCTTAAGGTTCTAGATTTTAACCCGAATCTAGTCTTTTAAACCCCTTAATAAGGATGTTTCTACATTTAAGTTTTTTCCTCTCTAGTTCTGTTCTCAGACATATCCATCCGTAACTTCCTCATAAGGAAATATATATATATATATGTTTCAAATTTCACTATGACAGGTTCAGTCGTATAAAAATTACAGTTTTTCCTGTATATCTCCCTTCACGGATCTAATTTTGAATACACTCATATCCTATAGTACTTTTTAGATAAGGATCTATATTTATATTGTATATTATTAGATTAGAATTATAATGTATATTAAATTAGATATTAGATGACGTGTCAACGTTTGCACACAGATATTTACATAAGGAATTAGCAACGACTAGTGTGATAGCATTTTAGAGGAGTTTTACTTGGTTTTTTATTTTAGATTCTTGAGCATCTTGGAACTTTAAAAAACTTGAGGAATTGACTCAAAATCTTCCGAAGTTACCTCCTGTATGTGGATTTCCTATCGCCAATAGTAGTTGTAGAAATACCATTCACTAAGTTTTTATATATTTATTGACCCTGAGTAGTTTCTTACTACAAGTATAGAAGTTTAATGACAGCGTGAATTTTACAGTGTTCATTTAAAAAAGGAAAACACATTAATTGTTAAAAAAAAAAAAAATCGGAAAAGCAGTTTTTTTTTAATTTTCAACGTGTTATTTTTTAGAAACCAATTTTTAAAATTCTTGAACCTCCTTACTAAAATTTATTTAGAATTCCTCCTGCATTTTTTACATCAATATTCGAAAATAAAGTAATCACTTACTTAATTGTAAAGTTCTGCAAGTTTTGAAAATTAAACTTTTTATATTCCTCAGTTGTTTGCAATAACAAAGCAAACACTAAGTGTAAAGAAAACCGAAAATCAGGGAGAAAAAGAAAAGTAGCCATGACGTAGTTACTGAGTTGCTTTTAACAACTTAACCATCAACAAATCCTCTAAGGTCATGTGCTTAAGACCGTCGAAGTTACCTCCTGTTGCCTTCTTGTGGTAAAAAGAATAAAAATCGAAGCTGTGAAAATGGAAACTTGCTAACATTGCGAAAAAATATATATATAAAGAATGCTGTATAGTTATATGTACATACATATATGGAATGTAATGCTGGGAAATATTTTAAAAATATCTATATTGTTTGGTAAACTGCTTTATTGTTTCTCTTTGGTTGTACTTCGCTCTTAACTGTTCAGCTACATGTTACTTTCCATTATAATATATGCCATGAACCTAATAAATGGCAGGAAGAAAAATTCTGTAAAATAAGAAAAATAAAAAATAAATATATTTATGTACATAAAACTTGGCAAAAGTAAAAAAAATCGGTCAATTGCTAGTTAGAATCACACATGTAGGGTTCCATATTTTTCCGTAATTTTTTTTTTGAGGTAACCTTTAATTTTAAAATTAAAGTCATATTCATGAAATTTGCATTACTATTGGAACACCCTTTAAATGTTAGTAATTGTTGTCATGGCGGCCATGGTAATACACTTTCTATAAAAATATCAGGCACTGATGGACCACCCTTTAGTCATTAGTAAATGTTGTAGCGGCCGAAGAACAATATCTACTGTAAACATTTCAAGTCATCTTTCTGTCGGAACACCCTTTAATTTTGTTATTTTTTATAGCGGCCATGGCATTTCTCTTTCTATGAATATATCAAAAGTCTATCTTTTACGATTAAAATATAAGTGAATATACATGAAAAACATGTCACTGTCGGAACACCCTTTAATTAATAGTAATCGCCATAGCGGCAGTGGCAACACATCGCATCTTCTGTGCAAATTATAAGAGTCTACCTATTACGGTTCAAAAAATAAGGCGTTATACATGCAAATTACGTCACTGTCGGAAAACCCTTTAATTTTTACTGTTTTTATAGTGATACATAATTTGTAAAAATTTCAAGAGTCTATCTATTATGGTTAAAAAATTAGGCCTTATATATGCAAATCTATCGGAACACCCTTTAATTTTTAGGTGTATTTTTTTAGACTTGTTTATAAAGCGAACTAAGTTTTAATTACTGTTTGTAAATTTGTAGTGTATGCCTCCTACACTTCAAGAAATAAACACATATTCGTGAATAACACCTCTCTATCGGAACACCCTATTAGTTTAAATATTTGTTGCTATAGCGGTCACAGTTATACACCTTCTGTGAAAATTTCAAGAGTCTACCTATTACGGTTCCAGAGATAAAAGGCGCTGACAGACGGACAGAGGGACAGACATTGTAGCGAAAACAATAGGGTTTCGTTTTTATCCTTTGGAAACGGAACCCTAAAAAGAGGGATGAGTATTTTCATATTTATCACACTTCTCTCAGTTTATGTTACTGATTTATGTCATGGTGTGCTACTGTTATGTTAACGGTAGAATTTTAAAATTGAATCAATATTCTGAAAATCACGGACAAGGGTATCGAAAAATTTTAATTTTAAATTGCTTATAGCTCGCTGTTTTTTAAACATAATTTATAGATTAACCTTGTAATTTCAGATTAACCTTGTAGGTATTACCTAGACCCTTAAAACCATGAATAATGCAACAAAAATTAAGAAAATGTCAAGATCTAACAAATATGCAGGTGTGAGGTACCGAACTTTGAGAATACATAGCATCACCCCTGGAAAGTGGATGGTACCCACTGTCAAAACTTAAGCTCAGATACTCCTCTGTTATACTGATGTCAAATTTTGGATCAATCAACCTAGCCCTTTATAATTGGCTGTATTATTTCTGGAGTCCGGTGAACGAAAAATCCACATAACTTACTTTTGCGAGGATATTTGAACGAAACTTTTCTTCACCTGGTATAATTTGTTTAGAATGATGTCTACTAATACCTCAAGAAAAAAATCATAACTGAGGAAATACGTAACTTTGTAATCATCTTTTTACTTATAGCCATTTACACAATTCACAACCTATTGTAGATTTTAAGTTGTATGTGATACAATTTAATACGTTGTTGCAAATTTGTGTGCAAAATTTTTATAAACGTCAAACCTTTGAAAAGAAAAATAAAAAAATTACAATGTAAATAAAAAATTAAATAAATAACAGGAATGAAAAATAAAAATGTATATAACAAAAAAAAAGATGCATTTAGCATTTTGTCTTGAGGGTAATCGTAAAAACTACTGTATGAATTTTAATACTTTACTTTTTCCCGTAAAAATATCTCTATTTTTCCAAGAGAATATAGCGATGAAAAGTAAAAGGATGCAATTTCTCTGATTTAATAATACTAACGCCTTGCCAGCACCTTTTATTTTTGCAAACGGAAATTTAAGACCCTATTTATAGGACTCTACAATAATAGAATTTTATGTGAAACCTTTGTTGCAGCATCGACTGATTACACAGAGACGGGTGCTCTATATAAAGTAAATACAAAAACCATATCTGTAGCACTATAAAGGTAAGAGCCTTGAAATACGAACAAACTATTATTGCCAGGAGGCTGACAACATCGCCGGCACTCCTAGTATAAGTGTATTCAAAATTGAATTAAAGTTTATTATCCTTGAACTAAATTATTCATAATAAACAAAGTACGAATCATTCATTCGATAAAAATATAGAAAAGTGTTGTACATCTTGTAGTAATTTATTTCACAGAAATTTCCAACAATAGCATAGACGTAGTCCCTAAATATCCGCCCTACAACCTAAAATTAAGACGTAAACTTTTAAGACGCCGATGAATGTAAATTTTTAGGCCCCCAATTCTGTTTTTACACGGTTTGGATATAACACGGTTTGCAAATAAACTAAATATTTTTTACACGATTTTATTCCATTTAACACGATTCAAAATCATTTGGGCTTAGATTTTATTTGTAAAACTTAAGTTTTGCGAAATATTTTTATATAAAAAATTTACAAAACATGCATTTTTACTTGTTAGATCAATTTAAATGTGTTAATACTTTGTCAACTATCAATGGATCTCTACAAGAAGACGACGAAAACTACAAATAAAAAACTACAACGTAAAGCCATTTATTTAGAAAACAAGATCGAAAAAACAAAAACAATTTCGAAATGGAGAAGGCTCAACATTTCTTAGCAAAATGTTCGGTTTAATGATATCTGAAACGAAACTATCTATATCTTCATCAAACACTAAAGATGCAAATAAACGGTGCAAATACACATTACCTATATGATTTAGTCAAATAAATATGATTTCTTGTTTTTCAAAAAATTCTCGTTTTTCACTAATTTCAATAGTTTTTTAGAGATAAGGAACCAATCACCTATTTTTGTATATGATTAATGTCTCTTTTTACACGTTTTTTTTTTTTTACACGGATTCTTTTGGAACCAATCTACCGTGTAAAAACAGAATTAGGTGTACATAGTTTGAAGTATAACGTTAGCTCCGACAATTGTATTACAAACCAGCGCCAGCTTAAAAAATATATATTTTTTACAAATATGTTATAATGACATAGATAAAACCTGTACATAGGTAAACACTGAATTTAATTTATTTTGTCCACCATGTGTGCATGATTTGATTTCAGCTTTAGTATTTGTGTAACAAAATTACTAAAAGTTTGTTTGTTTGTTAACTTTAGGTTTTGGATATTTAAATTTGTATTGCTTTAAAGGGAAAACTGGCCAAGCACATAATTAACATAACGACTGACTAGCTGGTCAAGAGAGCAAATAGGGTCATGGTTCAATAAATTCATAGTCAATAGTGTAGAAATAAAAAAATTTAAACGAGTTGTACATTATTTGATGCTACAAGATTTTATACTTAAAATATTCATATTGAGAAGTCTTAATGTAATGTTTGCCACTATTATCCAGAAAAAGCAAAAGTAACGAGAAAATTTTACTTAAAGTTTAGAAGTCTTCTAAAGAAAATATTAGAAACTTCAAAAAGCTGGTAAAGTAAACAAAAAAATTTAAAGAAGAATTTTAAAAAGCTTCTAGAGCCAACAAAGAGAAACTTTTAGCCAAAACCGAGATACTTAGGAGATTTATAGGACTAAGAAAACCACATTGCAATAGTTCATAAAGAAACGATTGTCAGCGAATTTAACGAACAACTGACCAGTTCAATCAGAAATGTTAAGGGAATTTGCAAGACAAGTTTATAGCCTTGAATGGTATTCATGATTCTGACATACTAAATCAATCCATCTGGCAAATTTGCGATGGCACAAGATACTGCTACACTTATGACTAAACCACAAATAAAAAATTGTCAAAGGGTATAGAAGTTAATTGTAATATTTGCTTTAAGCAAAATTAAGTTCAATTGCAAGTTTTAAAGTAGCAACTAAATGAGTGTGTAAATCGAAATAATAATCATTTGTTTATTTTGTAGTTAAACGAATCTACATAAATAAAAACGTAACAATATGTACCACATAAGTCCCACCTCAGATGTTATTTCAGTTGCTATAAATCTCTGTTGTGACAGTCTAGGTATCGCACTGTTCGATTGAAAAAATCGATTTAAAGTAAATAAAATTAGAACATTTTGAAATATTGTGTTTATATTTATATCTTTCTATTGCACACAGTTCAATAAACTATTTCCAATATTAAAATTAAAATAACTTTCTTTTCCATTATACTTAACAATTTTTTTAGATCATGTTGTTGATCCACCCATATCAACAAGCTCAGTTATTGCCACAAACCCTTGGATTAAAACTTCACCATCAAGTCAGTCAGAAATTATAGAAGCCAAATGGTTAAGCCGCCCTTATTGATGGTATCCCTGTCAAAATCTATAAATGCGACCCAACCCTTACTGCTGAAATCTTACACCCCCTTATTATGGATGCCTGGGAAACCGAATTCTTCCCGAAAGAGTGGAAAGATGGTAATATCATTAAAAAATTCCAGCGTGCTGCCAACTATTGCGAAATTAATATCAAATATAATTCTTAATCGCGTAAAGGAACATTTAGAAATGAAAATCAGCTCCTGAAAAGCGGGCTTTCGCAGCGGTTATTCCAAGCTTTATCTTCTTTTTATTGACCACGTAAAAGCGTTTGATAGCATAAAGCGAAATTATATACGGTCAGCACTTCGCAGAAGAGGAATACGGGAAAAACTTATATCCCTGATCAAAGAAAGCTACGTCCAGCCCAGATGCTCCCTTCTTCATTATGGTAAGCTGTCTGATCCTTTTCTGGTAAAATCTGGAGTTCGTCAGGGATGTATACTGTCACCTATGTTATTCCTTATTGTGATTGGAGATGTTCTGAGCTGAAGAGAAAATAAAAGCCAAGGAATATAGTAGCAACTTAACGGTCATTATCTGATCTATTTAATATAATCGGACGATATAAGCTTGCTTTCTCACAAACTTTATGACCTCAAACAAACAACGCTAGACTCCAATAAAACCATAATTTTGCATATAGGAGTCGATGCTTCTCAACCATTAAATTTAGGTGATCAAAGCTACAGCAATGTTTCCAATTTCTGTTATTTGGAATCTGAGATCGATGTAGCTGGAGGTTCGAATTTAGATAGTGATAGAAGAATGCCTCAATATGGAAAAGTAAAACATCAGCTTCAACACAAAACTACGAACTTTCGAAGCAAACGTAAAGTCTGTACTTCTGCATGGGTGTACATCTTGGAAAGTCAGTCGCAGTATCACCCACCGACTCCAGACTTTCGTCAACCGCTGCCTTAGAATAATACTTCGCATTTTCTGGCCCGTAATATCTCAAAATCAGATCTGCTATCGAAAGCTTGTAAGTGGCAGTTTATTGGGATTACTACACGTAGAAAATATGTCAACGTGGCTAAACAAGCGTTAAGATGGAATCCTTTTCAACAGTCAGGCCGACAATGTGGCAGACCACGCCCTACATGGCGACGCTCCACAGAACTCGAAATAAACATTCTATTAGTATCCTCGAAGGATATCGGGTTCACTGGCGAGCTGCTGTTATTGGCACCCTATGCTCCAAAGGAAGTTAGAGGAACTCATATATACAACTATCTTTACATGCATTATTTCTAAAGCGATTAAAATATACATATTTAGGTTTCCTAAAATTTGGATATTATAAAACTAATTATAGAAAAGGAAACCTGAATTGTGTATTTTTATACAAAACTATATCGAAAACAGACTACCTTGGAAAACGGAAATTATATTAGAAACCAGCATAAAAAATTAAAATAATACAATTTGGTCACACAAAAAAAAATCATTTGAAAAGAAAATTATTCCTACAATAAACCTCCACCATTTAACTCATTGCTATCTTGCCCCTAACAAACATGGCGCGTTAAAATGCACTGCTTTCCTTATGACTATTTATGTATATGAAGGAAAAAGGCTTAAAACCCTAAAGAAACGTTTCCAACATTGCCCCCTTCCCCTACAAAAGGGCACCTCACAGTTTTCTAATTTGGTCCACTGATATAAAATGGTCTAAAAGTAAGAAATGTATGAGTCAGCTAATTTTTTTAACATTTATTAATATTTATTAGCAAAACAAACGGATATACAACATTTTTAAGGAAATAGTTTAGTTAATAATAATTCGCTCATTCACATTATTTACATTATCATAAATTGTTTTCAGTTCAGAATTCTTCAAAACCAAGGTCTAATTTCTCAAAAACTGTCGGCTGGCCTTTTTTCGAGAATGAACTATCTGATCGTCAGCCCTTAATTGTGGCTTAAAATGAGATGTCAACCATTTACATATTCTTTTTATCGTTTTCTTTTACAATTTTTCACAATATTCATCTCCTGTGGTGGCTCTTCAATTTTCAAAATCTTCTCCAGCTGTACTAGGCTAACTTGATTGTAAAAAGTGCGGAAAGTGTTGTCCGTTACTGAACCAATTAGTATCAATTTGAATAAGGTTTCATTAGCTATCAAGTTTCCTAAAACTATATGTCTGAAAGGTTACACATAATTTTTGGATAGAAGTCAGAACCATTTAAAATATCAGTTGGTCGACTCGTAGCGAAATTTGGATTAGCCAACTCCAAATCTAAAAATTATGGTTGGAAATCAGAAATGTGGCTTGTCTTGTTCAGTAAATACCAAGTTAATATTTTGGTAGTCTCAAGGTTGCCATTTATAAACTAAACTTACTATGAGTATTAGCAGGAGAAAACACAAGTGTACCTTCTCTAATACCCCGATTAGGGTTGGCATCATTAAGAAAAGAGATACCTATTTTAGTGGCCGTTGTGGGTAAATATGTGTTTCGTTGCATCTTTTCGGAAATAATAATCGACAATAAAACAATAATCGACATTGTTTCCCTTGACTCTTATCCAAAATGCTAGAAGCCATTAAAATCTCAATCACTTCCGGTGTCGTATTGTATACTGCTTTAGTTTGCATACGGAAACACAAATTTCTTATACATGTATCAAGTTTATGACCTTCAGCTAAAGAATTTATGGAAAGATTACGTCTTTTAACGGCCGAAAATATTTCATGGAAGCAGACCACTACTTTATAAGTTCCTTTTTGAACTCCTTTGATCCTCAATAATTTAAGGAACCCATCAGTAATTTACGACTTTCTGACTTTCGTTTAATCACGTGCTAGTTACTACACTAGCCTTTACTCTCATCTATATCTAATTTTTATTACGCAGTCTATAATTTGTTTAATGTTTGGATCGCTTATGGCATCCACATAAGCCTTATGGTAGACAGTGATGGAATGTGTGCTACCATTCCAGCCTCTTCAAGGCATAGTCTGTACGGACCACCTCTTGAGATGTATTTCTGTCCATCTCTTCCGGCCATTAAAAAAGGGAGTTCCTTCAGCTTCCGGGTTCATTTCACTCATACTCATTGCAATTTGTACACCTCCATATCTTCACAATTAGGTTAATCTGTATGTAGTGAGTTTGTATTTTAAGGTTCATCATTTTATAATAAAGGGAAAGAAAGCTATACGAGGGTTTAAAGTAGGGAGAATGGATTCGTGTAATAATACAAACTGTGTGTTTAGGCCGTAACTTTGCTGGCGCTCTACCGTACGTCTAAAACTCTCGTAAAACGAAATCTAGTTTAATTTTCTCTTTTTTGTTTTCTCTACAACACTCTAGTATTATAATAACTTAACCTTGGGTAAAGACCTTATTTAAAAACCTTTATTTATTTCCTTCTACCCACAATATTTATGTGAAACAAAGTTTCTGTGGTGTCCAACATACACCAGCCGTAATATATAAATGTCTCCCATTAAGTATATCAGGTATAACTTGAAAACTAGAAAGAACTTAAAACGGAGTTAAAATTAAAATTTAGCATCCAAAAACGTGTATGCTTGTGTTATTAACCTGATAAAAAGTAATTGGCTTTATGCTGATCTAAACCTCGTAAAACTTGGGCCCGTTTTTAAATCCAAACAAATCTTAGTGTTGCAAAATGGCATCTCTCAAGCTCTTCCTCCAATAAGCCAAGAATAATGTACTAATATTAATAATTTGTTTTTCTGTTTTTTTTTATGCAGCAGCAATTTTAGATTATTTTTATTGGTTGCTGTTATCACGCGGTATCTTGCTAATGCACATAAACTTTTCAAAACTTTGAATTTAAAGTTTAACCATTTTTATTAGCAAAAATTGTCACATGCAGCCATATTTAAACATGCAGCCATATTTGTGCACACATGTTAATGTAACAAATACAGGAATAATTATGTAAATAAATATTTCCATTTATTTTTCGGAAACAATGTATTAATTTGTAATAATTTTAAGATAAAAAATTAATTAGTTTAAATTATAAAGTCAATTTTGTTCCAAAATATATTATATATGTAGATACAAATTAATAATTAATGCTGTAATCATACTTGTGTGTTATAGAAACTATTGAAATACACAGACCATGTGTATATTATTTTATTTTAGTCTTAATTTTTGTATGACAAAATTACAAAATGTGTTTTTATGTTTGTATGGATGTTATCGGAAAGCTGACCAAGCACATAACTAACAGACCAGACCGACTGACTAGCTAGTAATGCATGTAATAAAATCATAGTTAATAGTTACAAAATAAATATTAATGAGTTGTACATTAATTGGTGCTAAAGACTTTTTGAACTTAAAAACATTCAAAGTACATCACGTAAAGTTGAGGTAACCATAATCTAAGAGCAACATTTTTTTTAAAGAGAAATAGCACTTAGCCATTTATGCCTACCAATTAACTGTTTTCCTTTCTTTGGGAAAGACTTAGAGATAGGATAGATTACGAAATAGTGGAAGAAAGCTTAATTTTCGTATATGTTTAGTAGGCGACGTCCTAACTACCTAAACTGCAGCACCCCCAAAGTCGTAATAATTATTAATATACAAATGAATTGATAAGTCAGGCTAAAGTTCGTTTATACTCTTTAACTTCTTTTTTTTTCCAATTAGCTGATTAATTTTAAGAAGAAAAAATGGTAGCAGAATGTAATGCATTTACTGGATACCTTCATCCTTCTTCAGAATTCTTCGTATCTATCTACTTTAGGTAGTGTTGAGTTGTAAACATCATCTATTTAACTAACCAATCTCAGATAATAGAATATGAGAAGTTTTATTATTCCTTTTATTATTTAGAACTAAGTCTACCACCATCTCTTATTCATGCATTTTTTCCTAATTATTTTCCACTTTTTTGATTTTTCCCCAGCCAATATATGTGTACGAACCCTAAGGAGTAGAAAAAGAAAACAAACGATCTTTAGCCTGACATATAATTAAGACATATAATTAAAAATATGTAATGTCATAAGGTTAGGCCACTCATGTATGAACCTACGTTATAATTAGAAACACAATTGGTTATTATTTTATTTATTAACGATTCAATATATTGAAAAGCTAAACAAATAAATTAGCAAAAAAAAATATTACTTTATATTTAAAATAATCATTAAATAAGCATATAAATTAAGAAAATAAATACTAGACCAATTTATGTTATTAGCTATATAAAGAATATTAGTTTTCGTTAAAAAGGATGACTGGTAAGGAATGGTTAACTATAAAATTTTTATTAGTTACAACATAATAGAGAAACCCATCTACCTATATTTTTTCTCAGGTTGTTTATTACTTTCAGGTTGTTTATTACTTTTTTCTGGTTGATAGATAGGGCAATATACCCTTTTCATAGAGGGAGATATTTGGTTAGTTTTTTAGGTTTTGATAATAGTTTTCCTTTGGTCCGGAAAAATAATTTGAGAGCGGGGTCTATGGAACTGAGGATTCGTGGGGGCCAATAAGCCCCTTTTTGTTGGAGGGCAATATTGAATTTACACATATTCTTCTGCTTTTTATGCATTTGTTCGATCTGCATAAACGACCATAATATGGAAGGTAGTTGAACTCAGGAGCACCCAAAGGGCAAATGGGGTTTTTATCCTTTTTTCATTAGTCCGATCACTATATGATTAATGATTGCTGGATGGCCCATAGACTCCAGAGGGGAGAACAGTGGACACTTTTCGATAGATGCAATAAGGAGTTGGATTTTTAAGTTTTAATTATTATTCACCATAGGTGGAAATAGTATATATGTTTGACATTCCGTTTGTTATTTCTGCAGTATTTATTGCCGAACCTATAAAAAAATATATGGAAGTCGATTTAACGATATTTGTTTTTAATCGGGTTGAAATCGATTTTGCCAAAGCCCCAAAGACCGCCATAGTTTAGAAAGATTGAAGAAATCCTGAAATATTAGGCATAATTGGTGGACCAGAGCCTGTAATTTCCTTAGGATTTTTACTTGTTGTTTTTTATGTTTTTATTGTTTTTGCTTTGTATTGAACTTGTATTGTAAAAAAGTCTAAATTACCAAAAAATCTGAATTAAATGAACAATCGATCGAAATTTTACAAAAATATCATTAAGGGTATTCCAAGAGAAATGATGAAAGCGTCACTTGAAATATCCTCAATTCATTCACCCACTATTGTCTATATATGAAACAAACAAAATATCTTATCACCAATGACTAGCGCAAACATAAATTGGTTGAAATATAGAAAATATCTTAGTACTCATTGTACGGAAAACATCCCGCTAAGAACACCTGAAGACAAAGAGCGGAGTTTTATTGATTTTGACCACAACCTGAAATAGTAACCGTCAATTTAATTAAATTGTTAAATTGTTTTGACTTAATTGTTATTTATTCAAATACATTTTTCAACTTAAGAGTAACTTAAGCTCATTTAAAATTGGGGTTAAGGTTTCCTGATGACCTAAATTGAGCACTTAGCGAAATTGCCATAGAAACAAGCTTACTCTGTAGTAATCAATTTCAATGAATTTATAATTTGGGTTAGAGAACGCTATTAATTAAAAATTAAGCTGTAATCAAATTTATTCTGCAGATGTCGAACGGCTCTTGGTGGTAAAAAAAAACTTAGAAAATGGAAATCAAACAGATCTCCTCAACTCAAAAATTGACTTAAAGAATGCACGAACCGGCTAAGAGAGATGCTGGAAACTCGAAGAGTAGCATCCGTAAAAAATCTATCTGGAAGACCTAGACCCAACTTCAGAATCATATTGTGCATTAAGGCGTTCGTGTAGAAATCTTGAAAAGCTAAAATTTGAATAGAGTCATATTGAAAGGGCAATAACTGAATTAAACACCAAGAAATCCCCTGGCTTTGATAAAACCAGTAACAAGATGTTATTTGAGTTGCCCTATATAACTTGCAAAATTATTCTTCTTTTAATGCCATTTTACGTCTTAAGTAGTTTCCTGCCTTTTACTGCTTGAGAGGATGTTTGTTTGACAAAGTTTGTACTCCAAACCATCAAATCGGCTTAAGGAAAAAACAGTGTACGATCGCACAAACTCACAGGTTAGTTAATGTTGAAGAAAGTGAAGACTAAATTTGCCCGTAAACCTACATAAGTTGTGAAAGGTTTTTTGAGCTCACCTCAGCCAATTGAAGCCGTTGTTCCCCAAGGTAGTATATTGGGGCACTTTTTATACTTAATGCATACTTTAGACATTCCAACTAGTAACCTAGTCCACATATCGACATTTACTGACGACATAGTGATATTTACAAGACAACTTATTCAATTTAGAAAAATGGTTGCAGAAATAAAGCATTAACGTCAATGAACAAAAATGTACTCATAGAACTTTCACGCTGCATAGAGACTCATGCCCCCTATTCGCATAAATAACTAAATAATACCAAAGCTTTCAAACCCCTTGGCATACATCTTGATCGGTCTCTTACTTGGAAAACTCTTTGAAGTTAAAAGCAGTCCAACTAAAGTGGCTTATTGGCAGAAACTCTACTCTCCGCTTAGATTTCAAACTTTTGGTGTTATGGCATTTAATAATGGGGCACTGCCTCGGCTAGCAATGCAGAAAAATTACAACGGCACTAAAATACAATTCTACGTACGATTATATCTGCTCCTTAGTATATAAAAAACTCGGACATCCACAACGATGTAAACGTGCCTTAAGGTATTTAAAGAAGCTTGAAACTCATCCAAATCCGCTGGCCCGCAACTTTCTAAATGAAACTTGTTATAATCGACTAAGAAGGAAGGACATTGCTTCTCTCATCCGAACTTCAGAGGGGTGACCCTCAAACATTAGCAGCCGTGAAGCTTACATTTTTTTTGTCCAGCACAGACTGGACTTAACAAGTACGGGTACATCTATATTTATTTTTAATAGACTTAACTATTGCTAGTTGAAACATATTGAAGATACAATAAATAAAAATATGCAAAAAAATTATGTTAAAGCAATGGCTTGGTGGAAAAACTTTCCAGTTCTTACTTTGCGAGGAACTGAAAAAATGGAAAATCGTTGGAAAACAAAAAAAAAATTTGCTTTAAAAATGTGTTTTTTATCCATTTCGAGGTACTTTTTTCAATAGCCTTTTTTTGACAGATCACGTGTGAGTAGTGTCATGCTGTCATGTTATTTTTGTTTAGTATTGTTTAGTCTTACGCCTGAATCGCTTCGCTCTATGGGCTCTTGAAAAGTTCCAAGAAGATCCGACGTTTTCGAGGCAAATTTTGTTTAGCGGTGAGGCCCATTTCTGGCTCAATGGGTATGTAAACAAACAAAATTGCCCCGTTTGGGACGAAGAGCAACCTGAAGAGATTCAAGAGCTGCCACTTCATCCAGAAAAACAACGGTTTGGTGTGTTTTGTGGGCCGGTGGAATCATCGGTCCATATTTCTCTAAAAATGATGCCGGTGCAAAGGTAACCGTCAATGGCAACCGTTATCGTGCCATGGTAACCGACTATTTAATGCCTGAAATGGAAGCTCGGCGGCATTTGGTTTCAGCAAGACGGCGCCACTTTCCACACATCGTATCAATCAATAGATTTATTGAGAGAACATTTCGGTGAGCACATAATTTCACGCTTTGGGCCTAAAGTCTAAAGTTTATGTGGACAAACCCGCTTCGATTCAGGCCTTGGAGGAAAACATCACGCGTGTCATTCCAGTTACCAGTCGAAATGCTCAAAAATTGGACTCAACGGATGAACCATCTGCGACGTAGCAACGGCCAACGTTTGATAGACATAATCTGCAAAAAATAAATGCCAAAGAATTTTCTTTCAAATGATAATAGATATTCTCCATTAAATTTAAATTTTCTGTGTTTTTTTCTTTAAAAAAGTAAGGAACCTCGAAATGGATCACCCTTTAAATACATACATTAAAAATAATTAACAACTGCAAAGAAGTCATTAGCATTAATCATATTTATATTTTGCGACTTGGGTAATGCAACTAAATGTTAACAAATAATTACTGATGAGGATTATTACACAAGGAAAATAAAAGAAGGAAAACAAAATCTTTATAAATGAAAAGTTTTAATGTAGTTGTAACGAAAGAGGTTATAAGTATACTTAATAACTGAAAGCTTATTTATTTCTTTTTTTTCGTATAATGTGTTGTGGTTTTTAGGGCGGGTTTCAAAACATACCCAATAGTTAAAAGTTTTTTTTTGTTAAAGTAAACTATAAAGTTTTCGTTGCCACAGCACACCTGCAAAGAAAACTTCTACTGATTACATTTTTTAAACAAATTAACATTAAAAAGTAAAAAAAATGGCAACGTTTTAATAAAGATTAATAAAATTGCTAAAATGTCGAAACCACAAGCAGAAAAATCTTGGTATATTGCTGTTACTAAACCCATATTATAATTTCTGTTTCAACATTTTGTTGTTATAAACAAATTATAGTTGTTTTTAACATTACTTAAAATAACATAACTTTTTAATAAAAATACGGGTAGTATAAGTATTTTTTACCATAGAAATAATTAGCGAAAATACGAATTGATCTAGAAAAAAAGAGTATTTTATTTTTCGACGTGGATTTAGAATATAAAGGTCATTTTCACGTGTATCAATATGTGTAGAAGAGTTTAATATAAATATAATAGTTATTATTATTTGCTAAGCAATAACTTATATCGAATCATTAATAATAAAAATAATATGTGTCGTTGTATCATCCATTTTTAAATTAATTTATTAATTTTTTTATTTTAATTTGAAAATTTATTTGTTTTAATTATTTTGAAAATTTAAACGAGGCAATCTCGATCTCGCCACTACTACTTCTTTCTATTCAATGTTCTTTGCTTTTTTTCAAATTATTCAGTAGTGCCAGTCGATTTCACCCAAGCTTTGACAGCAAAATGTCATGGCTTGCCGTTTTATTTTGAAATACATACAGTAAGTACTACGTACTACGACATATATAATAATTATCATTTTATTATCTAAATTATAATTTTACCTTATAATGTTTATATGATAAATAAATTAAGCCTGACAAATTACTAATTCTCACTTATAAAATAGTTCAAATAAAATTAAATTATATAATTATATGATAAAATTGTATTATATTATGGTCATTTTTTATTATAATATTTTTATACTTTAATATAATCGTGGTATATTTTACAATGTTATTATTATGTTTACCAAGAGTATGGTCTATCAATAACAATATAATTATTATGTTTAATAATAATATGATTGACTACAGCCATATAACTCAATCGCAAATTGTTTGTCATAGATTATGTTTACCTTTATCATGTATTTTGTGCAACCAGTAAAACAATGCAACTGCAAAAGAACAAGAAAAAGCTTACGTTAAAAGTAAAGGTACTGCAATATTTTCCGACCGCTTATCGAACACTTTTTTCTTAACATTCACTTATGTTAACCAATATCTGCAAATGATTCCTACCTTGACGTATTGGCATTCATTAAGTTTTGAAATTTTATTTATATTTTAACAAATTATTCGATTAGTGATTTTTCAGACTTGTTATTTCTGCAAATAATTAAAAAATATTAAAATAGTATTGAATCCTATACAAAGTTAAAACTTGTTTCACGAAAATAATTTTCAAAAGTCTATTCTTTTATTAGTTCGAAATTTGGTTTTCAAGTACTTTATTATTTATTTTTTGTGTTCATTTGTTATTTATTATATCTTCAGGCCCTATGCTCCTATAGCATCAATGGGAACAATATCAAACTAATCAATTTTAAAACCAGAATCTATTATTCACTAAAAACTGCCTCAAAGTAAGGAGCACCGATTGTATCATTTTACCTGTTTTGTGGTTTTTATTTATTTAAAAATCTACTTGCTATAAGGCTTTCAAAGTTATGTAACAAAGTAAAATCCTTTTTATTTTTTCCATCGTAGAATTTTACGACATAATTGGATAAAATATTAAAAATATTAAGCGTTTTAAGTATCGGCTCTTTAATTCAATTGACTGATATATTAGCACCACATAGATATGTATGTGGACATGAGTATGTAGACAGGCCTAGGCACATCTATTTTATTTTGCAGAGCAGTTTTAACTCTGGCTTAAGAATGTAATCATAAAAAAACAATGGATCAAAAATGTTCATAGAAATTACTCTTTATGTTATTAATTTATAAAATTTAAGATTCTTTATTTTAAAGTTCACTTTCAACTGTCAACTCCTAAAACAATTATTTATTTTCATTTCGTTCCTTTAGGAAACATTTATTGTGGCCAAAATGTAACACTTGCATTTTTTCTATTGAAGAAAACTTCGAAACTATGTTGTGAAGCTTAAAGGCCATATTAAGTATTCGCTTTCAACCAGAAAAAGTTATTATAAACTTTTTTATTTCTATTTTACGAAAACATTTGTGCAACATTTACCGCTATTTTTCACAATTCTTTTGGCCCGCAAAGAAAAAAACAGAAAATATGGCGTGTGTATTCGAGTATGCAAACACTTTAATATGGTAACATTTGGCATAGAAAGTGAAAAACTAAAAGAAATGCAAAAAACAAAATATGGCTTGAGTAAAGTTTTTTAACTGAAAGCAAAAATATTCCTGGTTTTTACCCTTTAATGCGCAAAAACATGTAACAAATATTTTCTCTCCTAAACAGTTTATGGCATGGCAGTGAAGAATTAAAAAAACACTATTTATAAGTACATACTTCTCAAATACCAACAGTCATACTTAAATGAATTTTAATATTATATAAATGCCGAAAATCTTCTTGTTAATCAAAAAAGGAGTTAGTTTATGCACTAAATGTTGCTGAGTTTACCAACAACTGGAAATAATAAAAAGTAGGACTAGTGTAGAGTACAACGACAGAATATGTGATTATAAATAGCATATCCATTATATGTATGTACTTTTTGCTCAAGTTCAAATCTAGTTTCTTTAAGCTCCATCTAATCTCCCACAGTTTTTCAAGTTCTTTTTATTTTTAAAAGTAGTACAGCGAACATTTTCAATACGTTTTATTGTTAAAGTGAACAATATAAACATTGTTTTTTTTTATAAATAATAAAAATAAGTTAAACGAATACTTATGCATCGATTGTTTATGAAAAACCTTTTGTAAAATTTTTACCAATGTCCTATTATTACTAATTTTAATAGACATGACATGAAGGAGGGCGCTGTGAAATGTACAGTAGGATGGAACGAAAAAATATTTTTTTTTTCAATTTCAATATATAATAGTGATAAAAAGTTGCCATTTGCTATTGTCAATTGTAAAGTTTTAAGACAATTGGAGTAGGGGAAGAGCTGCCGCAAATCCAAATGACCCAGATCCAAATTTATTGAAATTTAGCAAAATTAAATTTTTTTGGATCTGCAAAAACGGTATTATTTAAAAAAAAAGTAAATTAAAAAAATATATTTTTCATGTTTTTATACACCATTTAGGTATAAAAAAAGGTTATAAAATGACCTTGGATAGCAAATTTTTATGTTTTGAATTATTTTAGGATTAGTTTTAATGGAATTTAAATAGTAATAAATATAAAAAACTAACAATAAAATAAAAAATATAACTATATAAAATTTAAAGGCAAACAAATATGTTCAAGGCTTCTGCAGCACCTCAAGATGTGGTTCAATCACAATAAAACTTTGTAGAATAACTTCTCACATAAAAAGACAAATTTTTATCACTATTTGAACGGGTAATACAAACATTTATTTTCTGACATTTTTCACGTTTTAATACCTAAATGAGATATAAAAACATAGTTTACCCCATGGCTGAGCATGTGGTGGTTCAGCAATACTTATAAAGATTCGAATTAAACATCATTAACTGTGTGATTTTTGTGAGGACTTACTTCAAGCAACAAATATCTGCATTGAAGATTTTTATCGAAACAGTTATTTCTTCGATTTATTCACCTCCTAGATTTCAAATATTAGAGAGTCGCTATATTGACGACTTCTACAAATCACTAGATAATTGTTTCATATCATCAGGCGATTGCAACGCTAAACATAGGTTTCGGGGATCACAATTAATAACTCCAAAAGGTCGTGTTTTGTTTGACAACCTATTGGCCTACTATTCGACAAAAAATACCGAATGTTATTGATTTTAGCGTGATTAAGGATATTCGGAGAGAAATGATTAAAGCTAAAGCGTCATTTGAATTATCCTCAGATCATTCACTCACTATTGTTTATATACGGAACCAGCAAAATATCGTGTCACCAACAACTGGCACAAGAATAAATTGGTTGAAATATAGATGAACACCAGAAGAGGTAGATCAGAGTCTAATTAGTTTTGAACAATACCTAAATAAACAATTTATTATGGCGTGCATGTAGAAACCTTAAAAGACAGGTAGTACGTAAGCCTCCCTTGCGAACTTCTTGTGAAGACTGGGCAAGAAATGATACCGAAAAAGGTAATTTATTTGAGACTAGTGCGAAGTATTCCTAAGATCTGAATTTAACGATATTGAAATTCCCTGACGTTGATAAAACGAGTAAAAAGATGGTATTTAAGTTGCCCCGAATAGCTCGCAACATTATTATTTTTGTTCTTAATGCCATCTTACGTCTTGAGTATTTTCCTACAAAGTGGAAGGTCTCTTTGATTACTATGATTCCTAAGCCAGGAAAAGACCACACAAAAGTAAAATCTTATAGACCTATAAGCCTTTTATCGAACATATCAAAACTGTTTGAGAGAAAATTAATAATTGAGCTGAATCCAATCTTTAGCGCGGAACGATGTTTTCCGAACCATCAATTCGGCTTCAGAAAACAATATAGTACGACCCAAAAAACACACAGATTAGTAAATATAATAAATAAATTAGTCAAGTGCGAGTTAGACTCACACACGTAGGGTTCCGTACTATGTTCAGTATAATTTAAAAATTCCAATTGTTTATTTCTTTATGTCTTATGGGACACCCTTAAATTTTAAAATTAAAGTAATATTCGCGAAAATTGCATCATAATTGGAACACCCTTTAAATTTTAGTATGTAATTGATTTTATAGCGGCCATGGTAATACACTTTCTATTAAAAGGTAAAAATTGAGGTAATATTCGTGAAAAACACGTCACTAATGAACGCACTTCAATTTTAAGTATGTGTTATAGCGTCCGAAGTAACACATCGACTGTAAACATTTCAAGAGGGTATCTATTACGGTTTATAAAATCATGTCACTGTCGGAACACCCTTTAATTTTATTATTCATTATAGTGGCCATGACAACTTCCTTTCTATAAATATATTAAGAGTCTACTTATTACGATTTAAAAATAAGTCACTATAAGTGAAAAACATGTCACTGTCGGAACACCCTTTAATTTTTAGTAATTGTCATATTGGCCGTGGCAACACATCTTCTGTACAAAATTTCAAGAGTCTACCTGTTACGGTTCAAGAAATAAGGCTTTGTCATGCAAATCACGTCACTGGCGGAAACCTCTTTATTATAGTGGCCATATTTGTAGTGGCCATAGTTATACACCTCCTGTAAAAATTTCATGATTCCACCTATTCATTCAAAACTTAGGCTATATACATGCAAATCACGTTACTATTGGAACACCCTTTAATATTTAAGTTCAATTTTGTATACTTGTTTATAAAACAAACATATTTTTAATTACTGTCTGCAAATTGTAAGTGGTTGCCTCTTACAGCTCAAAAAAAGACATAAACGTAAATAACACGTCAGTTTTGTAACACACTACATTTTAGTATTTTTTGCTATAGTGGCCGCAGTACACTTTTGGTAAAATCTTCAAGAGTCTACCTAATATGGTTCTAAACTTCCAAACATACAAAGCACACCACTATCGGAACACACTTTCATTTTTAGGTTTATAGACTTGTTTATAAAGCGAACTAAGTTTTAATTACTGTTTGTAAATTTTTAGTGTATGCCTCCTACAGTTCAAGAAATAAACACGTATTAGTAAATAACACCTCTCTATCGGAACACCCTATAAGTTTTAATATTTGTTGCTATAGCGGCCACAGATTTACACCTTCTGTGAAAATTTCAAGATTCTACCTATTATGGTTCAAAACTTAGGCCTTATAAATGCAAATAACACCACGATCGGAACACCCTTTAATTTT
The DNA here is from genome assembly GCA_949628195.1 of Phasia obesa. Taxonomy (NCBI): domain Eukaryota; kingdom Metazoa; phylum Arthropoda; class Insecta; order Diptera; family Tachinidae; genus Phasia; species Phasia obesa. The sequence goes on along the minus strand of OX451218.1, from coordinate 35,982,786 downwards.
TAGGTTTATTTTTTAGACTTTTTTATAAAGCGAACTACGTTTTTAATATATTTTGTAAATTTTTAGTGTATGCCTCCTACAGTTCAAGAAAAAAACACATATTCGTGAATAACACCTCTCTATCGGAACACCCTATAAGTTTTAATCTTTGTTGTTATAGCGGCCACCGCTATACACCTTCTGTGAAAATTTCAAGTCTACCTATTATGGTTAAAAAATTATGCCTTAAACATGCAAATCACACCACTATCGGAACACCCTTTAATTTTTAGTTTTATTTTTTTATACTTGTTTATATAGTGAACTAAGTTTTAATTACTGTTTGTAAATTCCAAGTGTATCCCTCCTACAGTTCAAGAAATAAACACATTTTCGTGAATAACACCTCTCTATTGGAACACCCTATAAGTTTTAGTATTTGTTGCTATAGCGGCAACAGCTATACATCATCTGTGAAAATTTCAAGATTCTACCTATTACGGTTCCAGAGATAAAAGGCGCTGACAGACGGACAGACGGACAGAAGGACAGACATTGTAGCGAAAACAATAGGGTAACGTTTTTACACTTTGTGTACGGAACCCTAAAAAAGACCTTTGAAGAAAGAAAATAATGTTCAGCGCTTTTTATTGACGTTTATGGAGCAGTTTCAGAAAAAGTAATTTCAGCTTTCTTTGAAATAAATGCTGATTTTTCAACAATAGTATAGCTGCCAATCTCACTTTCTGCCTGTTATCTATTTAATCAAAATATTTGTAAATGCTAAATAAATTCTTTTGACAAAAAATGGTAGCTGTACATAACTGTCTTTTGTCAGGGTAGTATTTTAATTCACATTAGTGAGCTTTTAATGCACTTTAACTCTGTCGTCTGTCTAGTAATGGTTCAAAAGATATGGTCATAATTCGTCAAATTAAGTCACCTATGGGGACTTATTTATTTGTGTCGTTATTTGATGTTTATTGGGTTTTAGAAATTTCAGTAAAAAGGTGTAAAGTTTTTAGCTCCTGAGCGAACAAATGCATATAAAGTATTTAGCGGTATATGAATATTTATACCCTTTTTATGCTTTCTTTGTTCCTGCTTATTTCAAAGTTATTGTGTAGATGCTTTAAAGAGTTATGCGATTTTTTTGTTCTACATAAAAGTTTCTAAATGTTTTTTTACAACTTGAAGGAAGTAGTAGGAAGATTTCTGTAACAGATTTTAAATACTTTTTTTTAAAAAATTGTGGAATTGTTTATGACAATTAATGTGTAACATATGCCCATATAGTTATTAAAAGAAAAAAAACTTACACAGCACTGCCTGCCTTATACGGTTCAAAATACAAGCTCTGTTATAATTTTGAAGGTATTCGAGTTAAGAAATTAAAATTTGTATATAAAACCCCTTTCGATTTTTCGTAAGGTTACTTCTTTTTAACCGACTTCAAAAAAGAAGGAGGTTATCTATTCGTCTGAATGTTGCTTTTTTTATATATGTAACCGCAGAACTCAGCCATTTCTGAACTGATTTTAAAGTTTTTTCCTTTATTTGAAAGGTTATGCTTTCAGGTTGGTCCCATTTTACAGTTCATTATATTAAAAATTAAAGGGTGTCCCCATATAACATACATGTTTTTTACGTGTATTAAGAACCGTAAAGGGCACCAAATTAAAATTTTAAAAAATTGCATGTCGCTATAGCTCTCAACAGCAGAAATGAATAAAAAAATAAATTTAAAATTTAAAGGGTGTCCCCATGGGTGACATAATTTGACCTATTTGGGTCTATCTTTTGAACCGTTATAGACAAAACCTTGAAAATTTGACAGAATGTCGATTACTATGACCGTTATAATAAAATGTACAAATATTCAAAATTTTAAATTAAAGGGTGCTCCAAAAGTTCATTTAATTTGATTAATATGGCCATACTTTTGAACAGTTGTACACAGACCGCTGAAATTTACAAAGAGCCTGTATTCTAAGTCAGCTATAACAAAAAGTATAAAATTTGAATTTGGAACTAAAAGGGTTTCCCAATGGTTAATGTAATTCTATGTGTGTGGCCAAACTTTTGAACTGTTAGAGACAGACAGCTGTAATTAACAAGGAACCTGTATTGCAAAGTCCACTATAGCAAGTATACAATTTGAATTTAGAAATTAAAGGGTGTCCCCATAAATTATGTAATTTTATCTATATGGCCCAATCTTTTGAACCGTTAAACACAAACACTTGAAAATTAGGCAGAATGTCCACTACTATCTCTGGTATGATAACAAGTATAAATATTTGGAATTATGATGTAAAGGGGGTCCCAATAGTTCATGTAGTTTGATATATATGGTTAAACTTTTTAACCGTTATAGACAGATAGTTGAAATTTACAAAGAATCTTTTTGGCCAAGTTCCGTATAACAACAGGTCTTTAATTTAACATTGTAAATTAAAGGGTGTCCGAATATGCGATGATGTGAAACCGTAGACAGAGGCTTGAATGGTGCCCCTATAAAAGACGGATGTTGATGAAAAGAGGAGAGGCTTGACATTCAAATAGTCTTCATTTTTTCCCTCTATGTTTGGCGCATCTTTTATTTGATTCAAATCTAATTCTTACAGATTATTTCTTACATTTTTAGTTTAGAATTGGTGCCCTTCTATCTGTTTTGAAGTCGGTTTTTTTTTGCAAGAATTATTTTACTGACAACATTTAAAAACTTCAGGTTTATTTCCAGTTTTTGACTACATCATCCACTGTACCGTAGAGATGCTTTAATAACGTCCATATTTTAAGCTTGTATACGCATCTTGAGAAAGAGTTTATACACCCAAAGTTTGAGCATCCACTTTTTTATGACTCGGCGCCAACAGATTCAAATGTGGTTTTACTAATAATTAAAAATATCTGGTATTAAAAAATTGTACAAAATCAACTTTCTCTAATTTATTTACATGTTAAAACCTGCAAAACTCATTGAACTTCGAGGTCCATTATTGCTTAAAGTACCATCCCATTTTAACTTTCCGTTTCCGTAAAAAATAAGTTTCTATACGTGAAAAACATGTCACTGTCAGAACACCCTTTAAATTTTAGTAATTGTCATAACGGCCATGGCAACACATATTCTATACAAATTGGAAGAGTCAACCTATTACGGTTCAAAATATATGTCGTTATACATGCAAAACACGTCACTGTCGGAAAACCCTTTATAACGCGAACATAGTTTAAATTATTGTCTGAAAATTTTAAGTGGTTGCCTCCTATATCTCAAGAAATAAAGGCATAAAAGTAAATAACACGTCACTTTCACAACACCCTATAAGTTTTAGTATTTGATGCTATAGCGGCAACAGGTATACATCATCTGTGAAAATTTCAAGAGTCTACCTATTACGGTTCCAGAGATAAAAGGCGCTGACAGACGGACATACATTGTAGCGAAAACAATAGAGTTACGTTTTTACCCTTTGCGTACGGAACCCTAAAAAAGCAAATGCTTTTTAAAATATAACAAAATAAACTCAAATATCATTTACAATAAAATGGATTCAAATATATTTCAAAGCAAATATTTCAATTAAATTTCTTAACAACATTACTTACGTTAATTTTAAGATCATCATTTGTTAAGAAACAAAAACCACTAGTGCAAGCAAAACACTAAACCCTACCCAAAAGTTCCATACAACTACTAAACAAAATAACACACTGAGAGTTTCGAACAAAATATGAGTTAAAACGCTGCTCAGTTTGTTTTACTCTATCAGCTCATTACGAGCAGAGCAATGCTTAAAGTGGTTTTACACGACGTGTGTTTATCATATGACTTGTCAGTTTTATAACCCATATGTAATTTCATATGTTTGTCAAAATAGGCATTTTACATACGGTTTATAATTTTTGCTTTCAAACGTACATGTGTAATTACATCTGACATAACCTATAATATATAATTTTTCCGCCACACAGTTTTGTATTTCCAACCACAGCTGATGCAAACATAGTGCTTTTGCCACGCTTTAGTGCTTTTGGTACCACAAAAAACCTGAAATAGCAAAATATCAACTTGGCATTACAGGATGTCAGATGCTTTGTTACATCAAAATAGAACACGTTCTAAATGGAAAATGTCATATGTATTATACACATGGAAAATACACATGTTATGTTTGAAAGGGTTCACACGACGTGTTTAGAATTTACACATGGAGAAGTGACAAATACATGTCGTGTAAAACCACTTTTACTAATAGTATGATATGAGTATGCATATGTACAGTAAGCTATTTTGTATTCGAGTATGACCACTTACTCATGAGCATATGAGCACACATATTAGATAAGCTTTTTGGGAAAATTCATGGAGATTCCTAAGGGTCTCCCTAACACCTTTATATGCTCGACAGCAGCGTACCAGCTGCAGTGTTGGTATGAAAAATTCGCGGGCCGCGGCTCCCGCCTGCAAGCTCGCATTCTTAACTTGAGGCCTGATGCGGCACGGGTAATCTTATTTTATCGTAATTAATATTTTATGTTTTTTACAAAAATGAAATAACTTTTAATAATATTTAAACGAAAACAATTTGTCAAAAAAGTAACATTTAAATTGTAAACAAATCTATGTATGTCTACCAAACAACAGCTGTTTCGAACATCGGTTTTATTTAAATTCGAAAATAACCAAACCGACTTGGTTTTATGAAATCAAATGAAACCAATATTGGTTTGCAAAACCGATAATAAGCAAAACCGACTTGGATTCTGTGACAGCTCTGAATTAAACATTTTTATATTTTAAATTTGGTGCCTAAAGCGGAAAAGATATGCTCCAAAAACTTAGGATTTCTGTATAAAAGAGTTTACCCTCCCTTTTATAAAATTCTCTTTGAAGTATGTAGCCAAGGGATCAGAGCTTTTTACTCGGAGGAATTTTACAAAAATTCATAAATTTTTTTAAAAATTGGCCTTGTTTGGATTGGATTGCTGGGAGAACCGTTACAAGTTCTGAGACAATTTTTTTTGTTCGCATTGGCTATAAGTTGTCTTTAAAATTTACTAACTCCGAAGTAAGATTAAATTTACTAATGTAGACGTAATTTATGTAGGCAAAAAATGTATACCACCTCTTTAGGGAAAGCCTTAAAAAACGGCAGTTTTTACATTTTCTCAATTAAGAGGAGTGTAACTTTTTAACGCAGCAAGGTATTAGGACAAAAATTTATACTAATTTATAGTAAATCTTATCAAAAAAAACATCCGATCATAAAAAAGTCCACCACGTCAAAATACTGAGTTAAGGTCGGCTAAAAATTTCAATTCCAATTTTCTCCCAAAGTAATGAAGATAACCCAGACATGTACAATTTTGTAGATATTTTCAAAAAATATATAAATTAAAAAAACCTAATATTGAATTATAAATAAACTTTTGGTGACATTTCAAAAAATAAAATAAACTTTGGGATGATACCTACAAGTCCCCTCTGCACAAGGGAGCCGATGATCCGCAGCTCCACTCTACAATACATCAATGTCAATAACTTTAAATTTGTTTCAGAAAAAATTTTCGTTTGTGGAAAGAAACTTAATTTATATAGTTTTTTATCAGAGCAGCTAGCTTCACTACGGAGGGGAATATTAGGGCGAACATATTTAATTTTTTTATATGGAGTTTGACAGTTAAACTTCAATATAGGGGACAAAATTGTAAATTTTGCTGTCAAAATATGCCTTGGTTGCTATAAACCATGGTATAATACAGGTAGAACTGTTAGAACAGCTGTTTAAATTTGCTTATCTGGAAATGTCAAACCTTGTATAAAACTCTGTTCGCGCACTTAAAAATTAGTAATCATTTCTAAAACAAAATACTGCTTTTTATATTACTCAGTGAACTAATTGTGAACTAATTTCTGTATTTTATTCAATCCTTTACTTAACTTGCAATGTTTACATAAAGAAAAAATATGTATGTTTTTGAAGTAAAACTTTTCAACTAAATTTAAATCAGTTCTCGAAGGCGGAAATTTGGTATTCGGAGTAACCTGATGACAATAAAATAATATGGCTTAATTTGATGCTGCTGCTAGGGCCATATGCAACTTACTCAATTCCTGACTTGCTTAAAGCAGCCATATCGGGCTTAGGCTCGTTATATTTAGTTCACAGTTAATGAAGGCGAAACGTACTAAGCAGTCATGTATTGAAACCAAAAATATAAGGGTTCTTTAGAATAATGCAGTATGCCTTGCTTATCTTTATATTATGGCTTGTAAAGGTGGTCAACCAGAATAACTTTGAAAACTGAACTTTGCAATTTTAATCTTGATCAAAATGAATTTTTGGAAATTGATCTTTATAAATTTTAACTTTTAAATTTAATATCATTACTTGTGTTAAACAAATATATAAAATCTTTTCATAGAATTAAATATTTAAAACCTGTTTCCTTTTACATATAATTTATTTTAATTATTTAAAGTAACACTGTTTTATTTTTTATTATGTTTAATTATTTTTATCATAATGAATAATTTGTCAAAGAAGTGTTTGCGAACACAGCTCATGTTATTTATATTTTTCTTTATATTTTAGTAAAATATGTTGACATAGTTGGGCTTAGTTTTTTTGAATTCGCCTCTATGAACAATTGAAAGAAAAAGCAATGTCAAATTTTTTTAATACAAGGCGCATATATATTTATCAGGTGGAGGTGAGACGACAACAAACACAACAATAAAAAACAACATAGGTTTTGTTTTGTTGGTTGGTTAAGTCAAAGAGAACTTTGCGCTTTGGAAGTGCAGATTTCCAGTATTGGAATTTTCTTGGTTTTTCTTACTGACCGAGACCTTCTTGTATATCAAATTTCATCTTTGTAACTATAGTGGAAACACCACGTAATATTGATGAGGGCGTAAGTCATGATTATATACTAAGATATAAAAATTGTATACCTCAACTAGAAAACGTAAGATGTGTATGTGCTCTGACGTATGTAAATGAAAGTGTATTTAGTATTCCATTTATGTTAAGTTTTCTGAATTATCCTTTATTGTGTAGATACTGTTGAAATCCTTTTTAAACAAATTGTTCAAACATGTCTAGAATTTGTAAGCAATCATATTACGCACGAAGAATATATGTGGCAATAAGGAATAAGTGCTTAAGTCGACTTAAGCAAAATTTTAGTTACTGGCACCTTTGTAATCCGTAATCCAAATCCGTGCAAATTTTCAATTTTTTGTACCATTTTTCAGGAAGTTATAGCGAAATTACTTTCTGCTTATGTTTTTTAATGTCTAATTGCATTTGGAAAAAAGCTTAAGAAACTACTAAGTTATTTTTTTAAAGCATAAAAACGTCTTTCACAACTTATTTATTGCAACGCCTGCGTACTTTTGTAAGATATAATATTTTTTTCAAAACATACATTTGACTCTCTTATGTAAAGTTTTAAGATAAACTATTTAAAAAAGAAATTAATTTTAAAGTTTAAAATTGCTCTGCTACAAAACTTAAAAATCAGACTTAAGCACTTTTTCCTTATTGCCACAGATATGGTAATATTTTTTTTTTTCATATTATAAAATATAATTTTATAAATAAGTTTTTTGTATGTACATATAAATACATGTATATTCTTAACAAACAGCACATGTCACGCTGAAACAAACATATGGGCATATATTGTTTTAAAAAATATTTTTCATCTTTTACAAATGTATATCTATAATAAATTTTTGAAGCGTACCTTTTGTAAAACATTTCCTTAAAATACTCTATACGAGTATACACGAGTACATACATATGTAGGTAGAATAAATGCATGAGACTCAAGTCAAGTTATCCTGCATTGGTCTTATTAAGAAAGAAGACGTCAAAGTAACATTGCATGTAAAACAAGACATCCAATGGCATCACTTTGTGGAAAAGCATTAAAGACATAGACAACTTCAGGCTACTGACTGCAATATGTCAAAATTATAATACACACATTTATTTGAAGATGATTGTTTGGACCTCATCAAAGCTTCACGCTGCACATAGGGGTATTTTGCCAATCTAGCCGGACATTACTTTTTTTTAGCTTATATTGGCTCTAAGACAAGAGCTACAACTTTGCCTCAGAGAGTTTATCAAAATTTCAAACGGTTTGCAAAATATGAGCTTGAGTAAATGATCATTTTTTTGCAAAAATGACATCGAGGCCCCACATCTTTGAGGGCCCATAAAAATAAACCTGGAGGACTTTGGGCAAAACTGGGAGACAGGGATCTTTTTTTTTTGGTTTTTATCACGTAGTGGTGTCCGCAAGTGATTGTAACGATAAATTTTATTTAAAATTATAACAATTAATTTATTTAAAACAACTTCTCCTTTGCACTAAGATGATGATGAGTGCCATGGTTCTTCTTCGTCTGATTCTTCAAAGACCTCTTCCGAATCTGAATCCTTTTCAGCGTTAAGTACAGGTGAAAGCATGAAAGAAATTGCTTCTTTCGTAAAAGGAGGTGGGTCTAGTAAAGAGTGGGTCAGAACTTAGCAAAACCGTATGAATAATATCTATGTTACACTGAACCCTTGAAAACTTTCTAGCAAAATTCTGGCTGTAAAGCCGGAAATGTTTGTTTCGTGCCTCAGCCGCTTCTTCTGATAACAGCCTAATAGGCAACAATGCCTCATTCATAACACTTGCACCATGTATTAAAATCTTGTGTATTGTAGGTGTCATAGGATGCCACTCATTTAGAGAAAAGTAAAGTTTTGCAGTATCTAAGCAATAATCGGCAAACTCGTGCATTTGGATTTTGTGACCACTTTATATTACTTCAATAATAACCTTGATTCGGTATATGAAATCAAACTCAATTCCAGTTATTTTTGCAGCTAATTCAGGATTGGAAAAAAATATTCTGCTAGTGTTACCATCGTTGGTGTTTCCAAATCCAGCTTACGGTACACCCACTATTAGACCTAATTCACTTCTAAACTTTTTTTTGATATTTTTTTCCTGCCGTAACAATGGCTTTGTCCGCATCAGATTTTATTTGCTATTTTTTTACTGTCAGTTTATGTGACAGACGTGTAAAGGAGTTATTCCGAAAGAAAAGGCATCTACGTCTATATCTCTTTTCATATTTAAATTGTTTTTTGTACAGGTAATAACAGTGTTAGATGTAATGATTTCAATAAAAAACATCTACCTTCAGTTATTAAAAACCAAAACATTTTATGAATATAGAAGGGTTTCTTACTCGTATTTACCAATCCAAGATAAGACAAAACATAAAAAGGTAAAATTTTCAAAAAAATCACAAAAAATGGCGCAAAAATGGCGCAACGTTTTTTTGTTTACAGTATAAAAGTAGAGATCGTAAATTATGTAGTGATATATAACATTTTTAGGATCGCGATGGAGATCACTCTTAAAAAGCTTTTCAGTTTTTTTTAACAAAATATTTTACAAAAAAACCTTTTTTTAATTTTGAAAAAAAATTTATCATTTAAAATTAAAACAAAAATTTCTAAAAATTTAAATAAGTCGCTACTAATAAACTTCACAGAAAAAAAAAATCAATACTTCTTTATTCGTTTAGCCACCAAAAAATATATTGCAAACCTCTCAAAATCATTTAAAGTCATTAAAAACGTATGCGATTTACTCAACTTTCCTGATTTTATTTCAATTACAAATAACATGTAATTGTAATTGAAAAAATCAATTATAATTATCATTTAACGGAAAATTTTAATTTTAATTTTGTTTAATTAAAAGTAATGATTATTTCCTAATTACAATTACCTGTAATTTGTAATCGAAAAACTTCCAATTACACATTACATGCAATTTTAATTACAAATTAGTTGTAATTACATTACAGATAGATTTTATGAATTCCGAAAGCTGCGTTCGCATAAATTTTTACTTAATTTCTAATAATAACTTCCTCTGCGCCGAACATTATTTATTTAAAATAGATATAGGGTGCACCGGTAGGCTAGTGGGCAGTTTGCTAGTCTATCAATCTGCGGGTTGTGTGTTCGATTCCACCAAAAAGTGAGTATTTCACTAAAACCATATATATATATACGTATATAAGCTAAATTAATTTTTGTTTAGATTAAAAATATTTGCAAGTGCTATAATATAAAAAGTACACTTTAATTAGAAAACAAAACTTATTACTTTCTATTTTTATTGATGATATACATTTTTGAATGTCTTTCGTTATTTTAAGCAAAGTTATATAAAGGTAACAAAAATTAATGTTTCTAAAACAATCTAGTCGTTTTTTTTTAATTATTTACGTGCTAGCTGTAACCGCCACGTCGTGGGCGTCCTGACAATAGTTTGCTCAGTTTTGCTTTGAAAGTATTCCACACCAATTAAAAGACTCTTACTTTTATAATGCCTCAGTTATGGTTTATGTATTTAATTTATATAAAGATACCTCGATAAAACTCTAAAATTCATAAAAAATTCAAAAGTTTTTAAAAATTCAAAAATTCTAAAAATTATTGTAAACCTCTGTAAGTGGTGTTTAAAATATTTTAATAACTGGAGCCATCTGTTGCGTAATAGTTTCTTAAATATCCCACTTTCAAAAATAAAAAGGTGTGTGGTGAAAATGTAACAGTGTTGAAAAAACCCGTGTTGAAAATATCTCAGTTTTAAACCGAAAATTTTTGCACCTTTAATCCGGAAATAGCGTTTTTCACTGCTTTTTCTCCACCTTCTCTTGAAAATAAGATATTTTTGAGGAAAAAAAGATCCTATTTTGGAACCAGGATACTAAGGTACCTCCTCACAAAATTTTGTTATAATCCATCCAGTAGTTTTTACGTGATGCGAAAACAAACAATGAAGGACAGACAGACGGAAATGAGTTACTATTTTATTATATGTATAGATTATATTTATATTATATTGTTTTAATTATAAACCTTTCAAGGCTTTATAAATTGCATTACAAACAGCCGCTAAGAATAGGGACTGGAGTTTGGTGCAATTGGAAAAAACACTATCTCCGGAAGCTAGAAAGCAAAGCGAAGTAGCAAATCGTTTACGATCTGGTATAGCCATGCGCATGTTTGTGTCCTGTTTACGAATATGTATATGGTAACACCAGTTTAAATAAATCTTTATATGTATATATGTATAGATTAATTAATATATGTATAGATTAATTATTAGTATAATGGAGGAGAGCTATGGGTATGATACCCATAAGCCTTACAATTACAAACGTTTACTAACTATATACATATGTTTATGAGTGGGTGGTGTGTAATAATGAGTGAATTAGGATTTTAAACATACATACTTGAGCATATTCATATGTACTAATTAAGTGGCTCACTCGTTAAATCAATTAAGTTCATATTAATATTTAGTTATATTTTTTATTGTTTTAAAATTTTGCTTAAACCCAAATCAATTTTATTTTTAACAAATAGAAACATTTAAGAATCGCATTTATATTACCACCAACAAAAAATTATAAGTGGAGTTTATCGGTTTGGTAATTTAAGGTACGGAGGTTATGAAAATATTTTATTATATTAAATATTTTTTTATTTTAAAAATTTTGTTAAGGCAATCCTGGCGCACATATGGTGTTTTTCTATGTTTTAACTAATAAAGTGCGGCAAGATAGCGTCGACGAAAAAGCGACGATTTTGAGAAAAAAACGGGGAATTTTACTAATAGCGTAAATTTTAGGTATATATAAAAAAGAGGAAAATGGTTGTTGATTTTCCATGGAAAATATAGACTTTAACGAACATTTTGTGCCAACCGTGCATAGTATCCTTCAAGCCGTTCCCGAGAAAAGTGGCTTCATCCGGAGTGGGCAAAAAAACCCTTGCTGATTTTTCAAATGAAAACTATGATACTCTGGAAAAATTACTTTATATTTTGAAAATATATATTTTAATGAACAGTTTGAGCCAACCGTGCTAAATATCCGTCGAGCCGTTCCCGAGCAAAGTAGCTTTATCCCTAGTGGACAAAAAAAAAACCGTTGCTGATTTTTCTCATGGAACAATATATGGAAAAATTACCATATATTTTGAAAATATAGACTTTAATGAACATTTTATTATACTTTGTTTAATTTAATAATCGGATCAAAAGGACTTCATTAATAAAATAAATCAGTCAAGTGCGAGTTAGTCTCACACACGTAGGGTTCCGTACTATGTTTAGTACGCCTTTAAAAATACAAGTTGTTAATTTTTAAATGTCTTATGGGGCACCCTTTATTTTTAAAATCAAAGTCATATTCGCGAAAATTGCATCGCTATTGGAACACCCTTTAAATTTTAGGAATTGTTGTTATAACGGCCATGGTAATACACTTTCTATAAAACTATCAGGCCTACCTATTGCGGTTCAAAAAATAAGGTAATATACATAAAAACATCTTACTGATGGATCACCCTTTAATAATTAGTAAATGTTACGGCAGGAGAAGTACAACATCTACTGTAAGCAATTCAAGAGTCTACCTATTAAGGTTCAAAAAATAAGGCTATTTAAGTAAAAATCATGTCTCTGTCGCAACACCCTTTAATTTTGTTATTTATTATAGCGGCCATGGAAATTCTTTTTGTATGAATATATCAAGAGTTTACCTATTACGATTAAAAAAATAAGTCACTATACGTGAAAAACATGTCATTGTCGGAACACCCTTTAATTTTTAGTAATTGTCATATCGGCCGTGGCAACATATCTTCTGTGCAAAAGAGTCTACCTATTACGGTTCAAGAAATAAGACGTTATACATGAGAATCACGTCACTGTCGGAACACCCTTTAATTTTCATTATTTGTTAGTTTCCATAGTAATAAACTTCCGTAAAAACTTCAAGTCTACTTATTATCTTATTTTATAATACTTATTATAAAATTTCAAGACTCTACCTATTATGGTACAAAAATTTGGTCATATTCATACAAATCACATCACCGTCGGAACACCCTTTAATTTTTACTATTTATTATAAGGGCCATAGTAATACATCTTCTGTAAACATTTCAAGAACCTACTTATTATGGTTTAAAACTTAGGCCATATACATTCAAATCAAGTCACTATCGGAACACTCATTAGTTTTTATCCTTATACAGCGAACATAATTTTAATTGCTGTGTAAATTTTAAGTTTCTGTCTCCTACAGTTTAAGAAACAAAGACATACATATATGCGAATAAAACGTCACTTTTGGAACACCCTATATACATGCAAATCACGTCACAAACGATACACCCTTTAATACTTAGGTTATTTTTTATCCTTGTTTATACCGCGAACAAAGTTGTATTTACTGTTTGTAAATTTTAATACTAAAACTTATAGGGTTTTCCGAAATTGCCTTGTTTTTCGCGTATATGCGTTTATTTCTTGAACTTAAGGAGACTGTATGTCTATAAGTTTTAGTATTTTTTGCTGTAGTGGCCACAGTTATACCTTCGGTGATAATTTCAAGAGTCTAGGTAGACGGTTTCAGAGATAAAAGGCGCTGACAGACGGTCAGACATTGTAGCGAAAACAATAGGGTTACGTTTTTACCTTTTGGGTACGGAATCCTAAAAAGAAAATATTAACGTAAAACATTTTTATATGATTGTCAAAAGTGACCCCGTAATAATTTTGTCAAAAGTGGCCCTGTAAGCTAGTAGATAGTGTGATAGTGATAGACTATACCAGTCAGGGGGTTGCAACACTTTTTCATGACTTTTTTATACAATTTTTTTATGTATGTAGTTTGATAGCATTCCGTATGAAAAACTGGACAGAATACCAGGCTTAACATAAAAAAGGCCTTAATAGCTAAAAAATAACAATCAACTTGACTACTATATTTATGATTGGAGTATTCCAATGCGTGTTATTTGCTACTTGTATTATTGCTTTCTGTCTTCCTAACTAACATAAACAACTTTTGACATATGGACCTTCTAAATTAGCAACAATACATAAAAATCAGCTTGGCGGACGGCAATTGGCATTGTCATTTTTTTTATACCCTTCACCACAGGTGTAAAAGGGTATAAGTTTGTCATTCCGTGTGCAATTTCCACAATATTCATTTCCGACCCCATAAAGATTCTATATTCTGAATACTTATACATAGAGTTGATTAAGCGATGTCCGTCTGTGTTCGGGTTGAAATCAACCTTGCCAAGGCGCCAGAAAAGATACAGAAAATTTAAGCCCATTAATCTGCCACACATAATTTCGAAAATTTCGCTAATGGAATTCAGCAATTTCAGACCATTCCATTCGAGGCAAAAAACCACGCCCACCTATATTTTTTCCCGTTTTTATTTTTTCTGTTGTAATGGTTCTCTTTTATTTTTTCTTAAATAAATATTAAACCGCGACCAGTAGATCACATGGAGTGAATACAGATCTCGCGGGCTTAGTAGCCCCCTGCGTCCGGTGATTTTTGTTTGTTTTTAGGTTGGTAGGGTTTTTCTGATTTGATTTCTATAGAAAGCAATACACATGGAGGTAGCCGATAGACCCACAGGGTGCCCACTGGGAACCAGGAGCAGTCAATAGGCACATTGGGGGTAAATATGACCCCCAGTCTGACCATTTTAACACAATATTGATTGCAGGAAGATCCTAAATTTTCTGTAAAATTTTTACAAAAAACATTCGATCAAATTTTTACAAAATATGTTCGATAAAATTTTTAAAAAAAATTTTTGATAAAATTAAAAAAAAAATATTCGATACAATTTTTCCAAAAAAATTTTTTAACGAAAGTTTTTATAAAAAAAAATCGATAACAATTTTACAAAATTCGATCAAATTTTTACAGAAAATTTTCTATAAAATTTTTAAAAAAAATTGTCGATAAAATTTTCACAAAAATTTTCGATAAAATTTTCACAAAAAAATTTTCGATAAAATTTTCACAAAAAATTTTCAATAAAAGTTTTACAAAAAATTTTCGATAAAATTTTAAGAAAAAGTTCGACTAAATTTTCAATAAAATTTTATAAAAACTATTAGATAAAATTTTTTCAATAATTTTTTGATAAAAATTTTCGATAATTTTTTTTCAAGCTCGCATTAACAAAAAACAAAACATAAATTGTGTGAATAATTTAAAACAAAAACAAAAAAAAAAACAAACCTGTTTTAATACAACAACAAAGTTGTTTGTAAAATATTTTTTTCTTTTTCTTTCGTCTTTTTTTTATACAACGGCATATTGAATTGCTACTTTAAAAATAAAACAAAAACAATAAAGGCTAATGAGCCTCTTTAATTTAAGCAACAAAAATGTTGACAATGTTGAAATAAATAAAAACAAAAAAACTAGTGACAATTTGTGTATAAATGCTAAGCAAGTTATACGTGCCCAATCTTGTTCATCGCTTTTGCTAAGCGATGACAATAAAATAACTACAAACAAATCCCCTTCTGAACATAGTGTTACCAAAACTTATATGGATAGTGTAGAAAAACCTAAGACTCAAGTAGGAATGGACAGATACATAACTGTACTGAAAAGAGGTCGAAGCCCTAAATCTTCCCAGATTGCACCAATGGCTAAAGTACAAAAAGACAAGGACTCTAACGGAATAAATTCCCATAATCGTTTTGCTATTTTAGATAGCGAAACAAGTGAAAAAAAAACGACACCCAGGTCGTTCAAACCACCTCCAATTTATTTAAGGGAGAAAAACTCCAGCGACTTAATAAAGAAGTTAATTTCAATTATTGGTGAGAACACATTTTATGTAATTCCCATTAAGCGTGGCAACATTGATGAAACAAATACAATTTATTGATGAAAACAGTTATCGTAAAGTAGTAAACGAGTTTGAAAGCTGCAAAAAGAACTTATATACATATCAGCTGAAGAGTAGTAAAGGTCTACAGGTAGTTATAAAAGGTGTAGACTCATATGTTGATCCAGTCGAAATTAGAGATGGCCCCCAAAAAGCGGGATTTAAGGTAAAAAGTGTAGACAACCTCAGAAATCGAGAACGTGTTCATCAACCTCTATTTCGCGTTGAACTGGAACCTGGAGATATGCGATTAAAAAAGAACGAAACGCACCCTATCTATAATTTAAGATACCTGTTGCACCGCAAAATAAGCGTAGAGAAACCGCATAATCGATCAGGACCCGTACAGTGTCTAAATTGCCAAGAATATGGTCATACTAGGGCTTACTGCAAATTGCCTCCGGTTTGCGTTGTGTGTGGAGAGCTACATTGTTCCGCCCAATGCGACAAAGCAAGGGATGACTCGAAAGTTAAAAAATGTAGCAATTGCGGTGGAAACCACACTGCTAACTACAGAGGCTGTCCAGTTTTTTCCATGGTAAGGAAAACCACTCAAAAATCAAATACTCCTGCTAAGCACCCACAATATCGAGCAAATGCTCATTACCCTCAGTTAGCCCAACCAACAACCCAACATGTTTCATACGCGGATATGGTAAAAACCAATCATACTGCAGTACATAAAGCGACACCGACAACTAATTCTACTCCTAATTTGCAATCGCATCCTAAAGAACAAACACCATCTGATAATTTTAATCGTCTCGAAGCAAGCATCGAGACATTAGTGCATTCGATAAACAGTTTTATGAGCTCTATGAGCAACATGATGCAAGAAATGGTACGCATGCAATCTACTATCTTGCAGGCGTTACTTAACAAACCATGAACTGTTTAAAAATATGTTTCTGGAACGCAAACGGCTTGCGCCAACACAAAAATGAACTCGAGTACTTCCTTAAGAAGGAACAAATTGATGTCATGCTGGTTTCAGAGACTCACTTAACAACAAATAGCTTTTTTAAAATAAATGGCTATATCTTATATGACAGCAAAGACCCCCGTAGCAGAGCATGTGGTGGTTCAGCAATACTAATAAAGGCTCGAATCAAACATTATTTACTGTGTGATTTTTGTGAAGATTACCTACAAGCAACAAACATCTGTATTGAAGAATTTCAATTTATTCACCTCCTAGGTTTCAAATATCAGAGAGTCAATACAGCGATTTCTTCAAATCACTAGGTCCCTGTTTCATAGCATCAGGCGACTACAACGCTAAACATACGTTTTGGGGATCACGCCTAATAACTCCAAAAGGTCGAGTTTTGTTTGACACAATTTCAAAAATGCGTCTGAATGTGATATCGAGTGGACAACCCACCTATTGGCCTACTGATCGACAAAAAATAACGGATGTTATTGATTTTGGCGTGATTAAGGGTATTCCAAGAGAAACGATTAAAGCTGCAGCGTCACTTGAATTATCCTCAGATCATTCACCCACTATCGTCAATATATGGGACAAACAAAACATCATATCACCAATGACTACCTCAAGCATTAATTGGTTGAAATATAGAAAGTATCTTAGTACTCATTGTTCGGAAAACATCCCGCTAAGAACACCTGAAGACGTAGAGCGGAGTCTTATTGATTTTGACCAAAACCTCAAATCAGCTGCCCAACATTCACCAATAACCCGACAATTAGCTAGATACAATCAAATTTATTCTGCAGATATCGAACGGCTCTTGGCTGAAAAAGAAAAATTCGTAGAGAATGGCAATCACAGAGATCTCCTCAACTCAAAAGCAGACTTAAAGAATGCACGAACCGGCTAAGAGACATGCTGGAATCTCGAAGAGTAGCATCCCTGAAGAACTATTTGGGAGACCTAGACGCAACTCCTCAATCAGATTATTCGTTATGGCGTGCTTGTAGAAACCTTAAAAGGCCAGTCTTACGTAAGCCTCCCTTGCTAACTTCAGCTGGAGGCTGGGCAAGGAGTGATACCGAAAAAGGAAATTTATTTGCTGCACATTTGAAAAAGGTTTTTACCCCAAATATATCGACTGATATAGTTGAGTTGCCAGTTCTCGAGGCTAGTGCTGCAGTACCGATAAGATTTGAATTTGGTGATCTTGAAAAGGCAATAACGGATTTGAACACCAAAAAAGCCCCTGGCGTTGATAAAACCAGTAACGAGATGTTAATTGACTTGCCCCGTATAGCTCGCAGAATCGTTCTTTTTATTTTTAATGCCATTTTACGTTTTGAGTACTTTCCCACAGATTGGAAGGTGTCCTTGGTTACCATGATTCCTAAACCAGGAAAAGACCACACAAAAATTGAATCATACAGACCT
Organism: Phasia obesa; assembly: GCA_949628195.1. Classification (NCBI taxonomy): domain Eukaryota; kingdom Metazoa; phylum Arthropoda; class Insecta; order Diptera; family Tachinidae; genus Phasia; species Phasia obesa. Next base: position 35,964,609 of record OX451218.1, on the reverse strand, counting down.
ATAAGCCTTTTGTCAAATATGTCAAAGCTGTTTGAGAGGATGTTAATAACTAATCTTAACCCTATTCTAAGCGACAAAGGATGTATTCCAAACCATCAATTCGGCTTCAGGAAAAAACATAGTACGATCGAACAAACTCACAGGTTAGTTAATGTTGTTAAGAAGACATTTGAAGAGAGAAAATACTGCTCTGCGCTTTTTATCGACGTTTCTCAAGCATTCGATAAGGTATGGCATGAAGGCCTAATATATAAGCTAAAACTGAATTTGCCCGTAAACCTATATAAGCTGCTAGATAGTTATTTAACCGAACGAAAATTTATTGTGAAAGAAGGAGTTTTTTTGAGCTCACCCCAGCCAATCGAAGCCGGAGTTCCCCAAGGTAGTATATTGGGGCCCTTTTTATACTTATTGTATACTTCAGACATGCCAACTAGTAACCGAGTTCACACATCAACATTTGCTGACGACACAGCTTTTTTGAGCATTCACGAAAGACCCGAAGTAGCATCACGATATTTACAAGACCACATATCCAATTTAGAAAAATGGTTGAAGAAATGGAGAATAAAAGTGAATGAACAAAAATGTACTCACATAACCTTCACACTGCGTACAGCATCTTGCCCCCCTATTCGGATAAATAACCAAACGATACCTCAGCTTTCAGACGTCAAATATCTCGGCATACATCTTGACCGGCGCCTTACATGGAAACGGCACATAGAAACAAAGTTAACACAAATGAAGTTGAAAGTAGCCCAACTAAACTGGCTAATTGGCAGAAATTCTACTCTAGCTTTAGACTGCAAGCTTTTATTATACAAGTCAGTTCTAAAACCAATATGGTGTTATGGCATTCAATTATGGGGCACTGTCTCAGCTACCAACGTAGAAAAAATTCAAAGGCGCCAAAATAAGATTCTACGTATTATTACATCTGCTCCCTGGTATATAAAAAATTCGAACATCCATAAAGATCTAAACGTGCCATCAGTTAAAGCAGAAATAGCGAAACTTGCCATAAGGTATTTAACTCATTCGCGGACAGTTAATTTTCGCTTTGTTTCTCTGTGGGTCACATACTGTATCTTCGGATCTACTAAAGATAATTCCCGGTAATTCCCGTCACGTCCCAGCGCTAATTTCAAATTGATGAAACAGGACACGACGGGAGTTCCCGTCTTGACGGCTTTAACCGTCATGTCCTATTAGTTGTTCAAATTTCGTCTGATATGACGTTATTTAAAGAAGCTTGAAACTCATCCAAATCCACTGGCCCGTAACATACTAACTGAACCTGGTTACATTCGACTAAGGAGGGACACTGCTTCTCTCATCCGTACATCAGAGGGATAACCCACAAATTACAGTAACCGTGAAACATACATTTTTTTGTCCAGCACTGGTTGGACTTAACAAGTATATTTTTAGACTTAAGATATGAGTAATTATTGATAGTTCAATTATATTGAAGATACAATAAATAAAAATTGCGAAAAAAAAAATAAAATGTTCGATTAAATTTTTACAAAAAAAAAAAAAATTCAATATAATTGTTACAACAAAATTTAAATATAATTTTTACAACAAATTTTCAATAAAATATTTTACAAAAAATTTTGATAAAATTTTTACAAATAATAAATTGTCTATATCTTTATGTTATATTATTATTAAATTGGAAAACACAACATAGTAAGGGAATATTTAACATTAACATTCGATATGACCGAATATAGCATTCCTACTTGTTTAAAGTAAATCAGGCTGTCCTTGTTTCTCGGCCTTCGAGTTTTTCGTAGCTGTAAAGCGGTACAGTTATTTGGAGCACCATTTATAATCATTAAACTCAAATTTTCTTCACTGGAGGAGCCGAATTTGGGAATTCTCACTTCCTATATGAAGGCATAGGTCGCGCTGCAGATCCTGGACGAAGCTACATTTATCACACACTGGCTCTTTGATCACGCGACTCTCCCATTGTTTGCTTTAAAAATCCGAAAAAGAAACAAAAATTCCATGTGGCCTTAACGATTGCAATTTTCACTTCGAGGGGAAAACTTTTTATGAGAATAAAAAGTTCACTTCTTATTCAAGATAGGGGTGCATGTAACTACTCAAAAGATATTAGAAAACTTTAAATACTTTAGTGAAGCGTGTATTAGATTCGACACGGCGGAATATAGCGCTGTTACTTGTTTAATATAAATAATTTCTTAACACTATTTGAATTTATGTAATTATGGTATTTTTCTGAATGAATCTAAAAGAGAAAAAACGACAACATGTGTTTTTCATTGTAAGAAGTATTTATTTTATTTTCAATTAAAACTTGTTTGTATACTGTTTAATAAAAATATTTAAAATATGAATTAAGTTTTTTTAAATCATATCTATAAAAAACAAACAACTAAAACCGGTTACTCGTTATTTGCACAAGCCTGAAACCAGCTTTTAACCCGGTTCCAGTAGGAACTAGCTTACCTTTTCAACGATCAATTTTAGTAAATTATTATAATTTTAATTTTAGTTAAACTCTTTTATAAATGAATTAACAATTTTATTTTTAAAAGTTGTTTAAATAGAAAATGATTATAATTCAAACTACATTTTTGATGGATACGAAGATTAAAGTATGTACTTTCTATAAGGTGTTAAACTAATTTTTGTACCCTCATAAAGTTAAACACAAAAAAGAATACAACAAATAGCAAAATAAACACAAAGCAGCAATATGCTACAACAATATGCACACACCACCATTTTATTTTTATATTTGTTTTTAATTCACTACGAATTCAGAAATTTGATCAAAATATGAATGAATTCATTATGAGTAGAACAAAACAAAAACGAATTAAATTTGATTGAATTCTTCATAATTTAAAAGTTCTTCAATGTATTCACTTCACAAAAAAAATTAATTGAAATAAAATTTGATTGAATTCATAACGAATTAAATTTATTGAATGCATTCATTCCGTCTACATTAATTATAAATTTGTCTTAACAAAAGTTAAATTTCATATAAAAAACCCAGTATTAAAAATAATGTTTTTATATGAAGTTTGATTTTTGTTAAAACAAATTGATGCCTAATGTAGACGGGGGATAATTAAAAATATAATATATTCAACGAAGAATCAATCTCATTCACTTATCAAAATGATTCGTGTGTTTTTAGTGTTTGTTAATAATCGTGATAAAAAAATGCAATAACAAAACAAAAGCGATACGTTTTTACTCTTGCGGTATGTACCCTAATTAATAAAAACGTTAAAATCAAATAAAATTATTAATGCACGGAACTATTTTAATTTTGATTATTATTTATGTAAAAAATCTTTCATAATTCAAATTCTGTTCAATACCTAATTCTTCACGCTCGATTCTCGGGTAGTAAAAATATTCTGAAAATCACAAACCCTAATACAAAAACAGAAAAAATGTATATTTAAATTTATCGTGCTGATAAAATGATCAACCAGGCCTTCAATATAAAATAATAAACTATACTTGTTGAGTTTTTTTAATCTGTCGCACAATGTTATTTTCTGTACTTTTAAGAAATCACATAGAGTTCGTAAATTATTGTCGATGTGTTACTTTTTTTTCAAATACTTTAAGGTCAGTCAAACACGATTAGGTTTACTTTGGTTAAAATCACTTCCTAAAATGATGGAAGCATTAAAAGAAAATGGTTGTGCTTTATTTCACATATTCTACTACCTTTACTATACACAAAACTTACTCAATAAATAAAAAAAGAAATAATAATAGTTATGCAATCAACATGGGTATGTATGGATGTATGCGTTTAAGTAATTAAACTATAAGTACTAATACGTTTTTGGAATGATTTTGTCATGATTTTTAAGCATATGATTCTCCTCTTCCTCCAAAGAATTTTCGCCATCATTATTGCTTTTTGACGACGAAGGTAAATTGTTCCACTTTTGTACATCAGCTGTACCATAAATTTGAAAAATAAAATATGTTGAAATTGTTATTATCGATGAAAGTCCAAAAACGATCCGCCATTGCTTAATGTGTATCTAAAAAGAAAACAAACAAAAGCACAAATATAAAATTATTAAAAGTATAAATGAATTGTTAAAGTTAGGCTTAAGTTCTTTTATTCCCTCTGGCTACTAATAGTAGAACTTAAGCCTAACTTTAACAATTCATTTATATGTTAATGAATATTATTATTCAATATTATTAAAAGTATTACATTTGTACTGAAAAGGTACTACTAACCCCATCTTGTAAAATAATGCCAGATATTAATGGTGATAGAAATGATGCTGACATATGAATGGTTTGGCAAAAAGCTAAAACTGGACCAGCAAAATTTGGCGCTATATCCACGATGCTGGCCATGGCTCCTGCATAGGATGCCGTAATAAAAGTAACAGCTATAAACCAAACAAATAAGAGAGCAACAATGTTTTCCAAGTAGCCAATAGCAAAAATAAGCAATCCAGGTATAATTTGTGAAAGCGCAGTAAAAAGTTTGCGTACATTTGTTAGTGACATCCAGTTTTTAAGCACCATTTTATCGGCTATATAGCAAAAAAGCACCGATCCAATATAGGAACATATAAATGGCATTCCTGAGAGGAAACCATTTTCTTTGTACTGGAACTTTAAAATGTTTTGCATAAATTTTGGTCCATATATAATGAACACATAATGTATCCATATCCGGCCGAAAGTTGTTATCCCAATAGACCAAGCTGGCATTGAGGTAAAAATTGATTTCCATGGAACTTTCATGCCTTGCGATTCTTTGACTTCACTGCTTATGTTATTTTCAATGTATTCAAGTTCTTTAGCTGAAATTCTGGGATGTGTTTGCGGTGTATTGAATGCTAAAAGATACCACCAAAGACACCATAAGATGCCGAGTGTACCTGTGGTGTAGAATGCATATGGCCAACCAAACTTATCGATTATAAACCCACACAAAGCATATGTAACGCCGATTCCAATGCTAAAACCCTGAAAGCTTGACATAAAACGCGATCGCTCTCCAAGCGGAATCCAATAGCCGACTACCGCATACATAGCTGGCCAAGTAAGACCAGACGCAAAGCCTTGTATAGACCTTAAAGCAATAACTAATCCAAAATGCCAGTCGGCACATATTGGCATACATAAACTGCACAAGGCTGTTACAAGCTGTGACCATCCAAATACATGTTTTGTACCAAAGTATTGTGTAGCAACACCTCCAACCACTTGTGATAACACATAACACCAAAAAAACGAACTCAATATTATAGATTGTATAGCAGATGACCAATCATAATTACTACACAATTTTGAGTCTGTGAATTTACATGATTCACTAACATTAGCAGGATAGTAAGGCGTTGTTATACTTTCATTTGTTGAACTAGACGCGTTATATACTGTAGTTTCTTCGATGACATGAGATGACAATTTATCATGCGGAGTTGTCATTGCGACTATTGCAAAATTCATATCGTTACGCATCATGAAGGATACTAGAAACCCCGACCAAGACAAAAAATATAGAACTAATCGTGCAGGTACTTTTGCTAAAAAGAAAAAAAAAACGGAGAAATGCATTAACGTGGTAATCATGGAATATAAAGGATTATTTATTTTATGGTTAGTAAATATGTTCAACTGTAACAGATTTATTAAGGCTCTCAACTGTCGAACTTATATAAAACATTTACAAAAATTTACGCATTGAGTTTGATGTTTGCGAAGATACTATTATTGTTCAACTCCTCGCGGATGTGTTGCCAATGAACATGAAATTAATTTATAATATTAATAAACTAAAGGTGTTTGATTTGCACAAAAAAAAATAAATCCGAAAATAATGCCAAATTGAGAACCTTGGTTAAATACAAGTACATATAATAGATATTAATAGGTATTAAATCAAGCAATAAACTGGTTCTTATTTAATTTCAGTACTTTTAGCGGCGCGGCCGTATTTTTTGGATAGGAACTTGGCCATATTTTCACATTTATTTTTTTTTATTTTACGGACCTGACTCCTTGGTCTGGTGCCTACCCTAGATAAACATTCTTCGTGTTCAGATTATTTTAGTCAATAATTTAAGGTAAGAAAAAAGTGTTATTAGGTGTTAAGTGGAATACAATAATTATTTTTTACGATTTCCATACATTTAATAAAAAACAAAAAGCCTGTTCTTTTTTAAATTGTTGTAATTGTTATCGCGGCCCTATCGCCTTACATAAATTTGTCATGATCTGAAACTTATTTTAGGAGGGCAAGTCAATATGATGCCATACGTTCCCACGACAATTGGATCTTCGCTCCGGAACGACCCGAGTATCACGTGGGTTGCGATATTAACAGGATAAATTCATTTATCCGGCTTTCTGGATGGTTTTTGCACCAAACCTAAAGTGTGGATCAGCAGGTATCTTCCTGCTCATCCCTCTTTCGGGCGTCACAACGGAACCAAAGGGACCCAAGTGAGTCGGTTTTTCCCTCTACACGGAGCCGGCGACCCGTGCAACCTAACCTATCACTCGGCAAAATATTGTCAACTCAGCAACAGCTGTACCAATCGAAAGTTTTTTCCCCAGGAAATAAATTCTGACAACAGGAGATCTGTTACAACAACAACAAACTCCTATAAAGGCCCTGATTCACTATCATACTTAGTCGTACGATTTGTCAAAAATTGCATGTGTGTTCAAAAAGTATGATAGTGTGGACTTTAAATGTATGAGTGTGTTAGACTTTTTGAAAGATCTGTACGATTTTATAATCTTTTGGAAAAATTCATAAAATAATATTTTTCCAAAATCTTATTTTGTATGATAGTGTGGCATCTACATCGCTATTTTGAAAAGATTTTTTTAGTAGGACAGAATTCTGTCAGATTTTTTTGTGATTGAATCATACGATTGTGTAGAATAGTGAATTCTAGCCTTAAGGAGCACTAAGAATTGAAAACAAAGTCCATATAAAGGTTACTTAGAGGTGTTAAATTTTAAAGAAGGCTGACAATTTATTATTGCCAGCTTGCTCTTAGTGAAGCTTAATTTAGTGATATTTTTGGTCATTATTCCGATAAATCTCTCCACCGATACACAACTGCAGATGAAACATGGGATCACCACTATACATGAGAAATTGAAGAAATCAATTTAATAATTTTTTTTAGGTATACCCGCCAACCGCTCCGAATAAAGCACACAATAAAACCAGCCTGTTAGACAAAGGTAATGATTATTTGGGATATGCGTGACAATTGAATTGATTTGTTTGAAAATTCTATTCCGTAATTTATTTTAGTTTTTTTTGGCCAACTGATGCAGCATTTTATGAACAAACGATACGCACTTGACATACAATACTATTCATAAAAAAACCCACATGCACTAAATACATAAAAATAATATGGGTATTTAGTGTTTGATGCAAAAAATCTTGCGAAAGTGCAAATGCGTCATTCAAACTTAACAAAAACAGTATGTATTTTGTTGTTGGATTTCGCAAAAAAGCTTTTACTTTTTTATACAATGTTTTTTAACCAACATTATTTTAAAAAGATATTTTCAATCCTGTATAAACTAGGTAAATTATATTTTAGTGTTTTTGTTGAGTTGTTTAGAGTTATTTAATTACAAACAAGCATAGTTAGTAATGGATTTAAAAAAACAAGAATTCATTAAAAGTAAAATTGGAAAAAAACTCTATGGAAATAATTATTTGACACTCTTTATTTTATTTCCTTATAAATTAATTTTAAATTAAAAACTTTAATAGAAACCAGATCAATCACTAAAATTTTATAATTTTGTTCATTGTGGGTGCTCGATTTATATTCAAATTCTGTACATATTTCTTTCCATTCGACTTTATGCAGATTTAAAATTAAAAAAAAAAAACTTTAACAGAAACCAGACCAATCACTGAAATTTTATAGTTTTGTCCATTGTGGGTGCTCGATTTAGATGCAAATATATGTACATTTTCTTTTTTCTAAATTTCATTCGTACTTACCATTTAATTTTTGACAAATCTTAGCATTTTTATTTTCTTCTAAGTTTAGAGCAGCAACGGTATATCTAACTTCCGTAGATATTTGTTTCAATGAGTTATGCGAGTTATACATGGTGTTAGTTTCTTATAGGAATCAGATTATACTAAAATATTTATTTTTTATAATATTTTTTGTTTACAATTTTTACAATTCATACTACTAAATTTTCTGATTTATTCTTGTTTATGTATGCATAAACTTAACTCTTAGTTACTTTTTTAGAATTAAATCAAATTGGAATGTATCTTCCATATTTCTAACTATTCAGGTACTTGTGTTCTATTGCTTTACAATGAAGAAATGGCGAAAAACCTGAAAATAAATAAATAAAAGGAAAATTATAAGATCGAATATTAATTGATTACGTTTGCAATGAACAATTAAATATCTTTAATTGTAGATAAAATTGTAAAAAAATTAAAGAGAATTTAATTTTGTTTAATCAGTTAATACTCATACATTTTTACATATGTATGTATGTACGTACAGCTGATGACAGCTAACTAGAAACGATATTTTTATATTCGTTTTTTTAAGATTAATAAAAAATTACAATATATATTTTTTGAAACATTTGAGAGCAATCCATTAGGGTTCCGTACCCAAAATAATAACAAAAAATAAAATGCAGTTAAAAATTAGAAAGTGTCCCGGTAGTCAAACAACGTTCCCAAAAAGGGGACGTGATTTTGCTGAAAATTACCTTATCTTTATATCATTACCGTCAGACACTTAAAATTTGCACCGATTACATAAAACTATTTCCGCTATAACAAGTATAAAAAATAAATGTAACAGTGTCTGTGGACTTGCACACAGTTTCATATAGAACTGTTAAAAAAATTAAAAATTATTCGCCGTAATTTTGCCTAATAACGCCTTATCTTTAAACCCGTTATAGGCAAACACTTGAAACTTACACAAAATATGTGTAAGTATATCCACTGACAAGTACACACAGAAGAAACATTTTCTAAATACCTAATAAAATAGAACAAAATTTATAAGATATCTCTATGGTTTTTTTTAAGAAGAAAGTCTTATCATTTTAATAAGGAAAACCTTTTTGAAAAAATCAAGAAGAAAACTTAGGGTTTTTATTAGGTATTCTTCTTGTGTTTTTCAAAAAGGTTTTCTTCTTGATTTTATTAGGCATTCTTGTTTTTTTTTTTATAAAAACAAAAAAAAAAATTTCAAAAAACTGAAAACAATTGTATATATTGCTTTTTTGGCATCTCCTTTGAAATTTTTTGCTAAATAATCTTTGATTTCTTTCTACCTTTTCTTTTGTTGGTGGCGGATGCCTGACATTTTATTTTGCCTTCATATTATCATAAATTTTTTCCAGGGGATGGAAGATCAGGGGAGCTTCCTCTGATGGAATGTCTAGAGGGGGTTGAAGCTACTTAATTTCTAAAAGCCGAAAGCCCATGTGAAAATTTGTTCGTCCTCTGCCAGGAATCGAACCTGGTGTGCGCCTGGTAGGCACGCACTTAACCACTACACAAAATGTATATTTTATATTTTATGTTTTAACAGTTTTTATGTTGATTTATATAAAAGAAATAACAAGAAAATTTATATATTTAAGAAGATATCCTTATAAAAAAATTACACATGATCATATGGGAACCTAATGAAATCAATTAGAAAAACCTTATTGAAAAAATCAATAATGTAGCCTAATAAAATCAATAAGGAATACCTTTTTGAAAAAATCAATTAGGCAGGCTAATGAAATCAATAAGATATCCATTTTTTATACAATTCATAAAAAACCTAATAGAATCAAAAAGTTTTTCTCTATGGATTGTTTTTTTTTTGTCAAAAATGAGTAAAAAATTGTGAATAATTAGTTTTCTTATTGATTTAATGTGATTCACTTATTGATAAAATTAAAAAGATTGACCACATGAAAATAATAAGGAATCCCTTTAAAAATATCTTGTTTTCTTTCTGCTGGCATAATCCTTAGCCTAAAAACATTTCATAAAAAAAAATCTTTTTCATTCTATTAGGCATTTTTGGCTCTGTGTACATATAATAATAAAATTAATACTTATACGGGAGTCCCATTAGAATACGCGTTTTTTCAAGAATATAGGTTTATCTTTTAAACGCACACTTTGAATGTAAAGAGTTGTGTTACAACATCCGGCAAAAGAATCAATATAAGTTATAAAATTTAAAAGTAAAGATTGGCCTCTATTCATACCACAACATAACAATAAGTATAAAAATCATAAATGGCTTTAAATATAAAATATATAATACACAGCTACATAAAGTAATAAGAACATATAATTTTTGGTAAGGAAGTCATATAATTTTTGTTATGGAAGTATAATTTTTATTAAATGTGTACTCAGTACTGTTGTTATGCCTTTACAATTTTTACAACATTTTTTGCGTCTCACTTTGTGCATTTCAATGTGAATTATTTTTTAACTCTTTGTATTTTCTATTATATAAAATATGTAGTTACAAAACCAACAAAAGAGTAATTTTTCAATGTAACACAAATTTTTGAAGTCCGTTAAATTGTTAACAATTTAATAGCACTTTTTAAAATAAGCAACACTTCGTAAAAAATAAATATGTACGTACTTCATTGGTGACTGTTCGTAGGATATTAAAAATATATCTTAACTCCTCTTATTTATATTCAATGTATGTATGTACACCATGTACATAAATTTAAAGATCAAGTATCTGCCTGTGTGTTATATACGTATACAAACAATTTGTAAATTTAGGTTTTTATATGTATTAATTTATAATCCAGATTTCACATAGATTTTCCATAGGTGGCATGTAATTTTTCTTACAAATTTTAAACAGACTTAGATAACGCACGCAGATAAACAATGTATACAATTTATATTTCCAAAAAGAAACCCAGACTTGAAAGCTTTCGAAAAACTTTTAATAGAATGTTATGACAAATATGCGATATTTTAACCTGCTTTAAGGATTATATAAAGGGTTAAAATATTTCACATAAAAAGGTTTATCGTGGTATTTTACATTAATCTGCTAACTAATCACATCGCATAAATGATAAAGTTACATTGTCTCCTATGGTGATATAGCATAGGAATATATGAAAAGTGGGGGTGGGTTTCTGAAGCTTTTTTTCTGCTTGGTTTGTTATCCATTTAATAGGTATATGTATTTAAAAAATTGATAAATAAACCAAATAAAAAATATAGTAAATCGATAGCATATTCTGGAAATTACAAAGATTCTAATTAGTTGTCAACAGTTGTAAATACTTATATTCTTATGAACGTCAATCGGCATATCAAACACGTAAATGTCATTAATTAACTGTGAGTAAATTATCACAACTCACGAGACGTTATATAAACAGTATTAATTAATATAAGCTTAATTTAAATGAATGTCATATTTAAGCGTTTTTATTTATTGACAGCATATGTTTGTTTGTATGTACGTATGTATGTATGTATGTATGTATGTATGTATGTATGTATGTATGTATGTATGTATGTATGTATGTATGCATGTATGTATAAAGTAACCATGATAGATATTAAAAGTCGAATCTTTTAAAACTCACGAGCTGCGATTTTAGTTTGTCGATTAGCAAAAATGATGATTAATGATTATCATTAAATTGTAGCAAATAAATAACTACCTATAACTTGTTTTAACATAAAGACAGTTAATTGTATTTATAATTCAGAAATTACAAGTTAAATAAAAATTTTAGATTAGAAGCAGAACCAACAACTGATTTGATTTTCATTGTTGAAATGTAAACAAAGCAAGGAGTATATGTATGTGTGTCGCCGTTGCGCTAGAAGAATATATTTTTCATGTACTCACGATTATAAGAAATCAGTAAAAGCACACTACTGTTTTAAAGTAATATTTTGTTGCGTATTCATTATTTTCGTTTAGGAACCTATATTACTAATTTTCAATAGCAAAATTCTTCAACCTTTATCTGACAGATTGATGCCCTAAGAATTTTCATAATTTACCTGGGGCCTTCGAAAACAACATTTCAACACGGACACGCTAAATCAACTTCCCTAAGGAATGATCTAGAATATCCGGGCTCGGAAATTACATATGAAATAACAACCTTATACCCAACAATATATACGCTTGTGGTTAAGAGCTTAATTATAATTTTTATTACTACAACAAATTTATCATAACTGATTTTATTATTTTAGTACCTTTTTATTTAAATGACAACAATAATAACGAGTGATTTTTTAAGAGCTTGAGAACTTTTTTTAAAAAAAAACACATAAAATTTGCAAAATCTCATCGGTTCTTTATTTGAAACGTTAGATTGGTCCATGACATTTACTTTTTGAAGATAATTTCATTTAAATGTTGACCGCGGCTGCGTCTTAGGTGGTCCATTCGGAAAGTCCAATTTTGGGCAACTTTTTCGAGCATTTCGGCCGGAATAGCCCGAATTTCTTCGGAAATGTTGTCTTCCAAAGCTGGAATAGTTGCTGGCTTATTTCTGTAGACTTTAGACTTGACGTAGCCCCACAAAAAATAGTCTAAAGGCGTCAAATCGCATGATCTTGGTGGCCAACTTACCGGTCCATTTCTTGAGATGAATTGTTCTCCGAAGTTTTCCCTCAAAATGGCCATAGAATCGCGAGCTGTGTGGCATGTAGCGCCATCTTGTTGAAACCACATGTCAACCAAGTTCAGTTGTTTCATTTTTGGCAACAAAAAGTTTGTTAGCATCGAACGATAGCGATCGCCATTCACCGTAACGTTGCGTCCAACAGCATCTTTGAAAAAATACGGTCCAATGATTCCACCAGCGTACAAACCACACCAAACAGTGCATTTTTCGGGATGCATGGGCAGTTCTTGAACGGCTTCTGGTTGCTCTTCACTCCAAATGCGGCAATTTTGCTTATTTACGTAGCCATTCAACCAGAAATGAGCCTCATCGCTGAACAAAATTTGTCGATAAAACACATTTCGAACCGAACACTGATTTTGGTAATAAAATTCAATGATTTGCAAGCGTTGCTCGTTAGTAAGTCTATTCATGATGAAATGTCAAAGCATACTGAGCATCTTTCTCTTTGGCACCATGTCTGAAATCTCACGTGATCTGTCAAATACTAATGCATGAAAATCCTAACCTCAAAAAAATCACCCATTATAAGGAAGCTTAAGATTAAAAAATTTTAAAATAATATGTACACATTTTATATCCACCAACTTATGTTAAAGCCATAAAATTTACTAAATAACGAGTGATTTTTTAAGAGCTTGAGAACTTTTTTTTTAAAAAAAAACGCATAAAATTTGCAAAATCTCATCGGTTCTTTATTTGAAACGTTAGATTGGTCCATGACATTTACTTTTTGAAGATAATTTCATTTAAATGTTGACCGCGGCTGCGTCTTAGGTGGTCCATTCGGAAAGTCCAATTTTGGGCAACTTTTTCGAGCATTTCGGCCGGAATAGCCCGAATTTCTTCGGAAATGTTGTCTTCCAAAGCTGGAATAGTTGCTGGCTTATTTCTGTAGACTTTAGACTTGACGTAGCCCCACAAAAAATAGTCTAAAGGCGTCAAATCGCATGATCTTGGTGGCCAACTTACCGGTCCATTTCTTGAGATGAATTGTTCTCCGAAGTTTTCCCTCAAAATGGCCATAGAATCGCGAGCTGTGTGGCATGTAGCGCCATCTTGTTGAAACCACATGTCAACCAAGTTCAGTTGTTCCATTTTTGGCAACAAAAAGTTTGTTAGCATCGAACGATAGCGATCGCCATTCACCGTAACGTTGCGTCCAACAGCATCTTTGAAAAAATACGGTCCAATGATTCCACCAGCGTACAAACCACACCAAACAGTGCATTTTTCGGGATGCATGGGCAGTTCTTGAACGGCTTCTGGTTGCTCTTCACTCCAAATGCGGCAATTTTGCTTATTTACGTAGCCATTCAACCAGAAATGAGCCTCATCGCTGAACAAAATTTGTCGATAAAACACATTTCGAACCGAACACTGATTTTGGTAATAAAATTCAATGATTTGCAAGCGTTGCTCGTTAGTAAGTCTATTCATGATGAAATGTCAAAGCATACTGAGCATCTTTCTCTTTGGCACCATGTCTGAAATCTCACGTGATCTGTCAAATACTAATGCATGAAAATCCTAACCTCAAAAAAATCACCCATTAATATAATACACCAGATTTTTACAATGATTTCACCACTTTATTTTTTTAATAAAATAAAATGTTTACATTATTAAAAAATACTTTTATACCTTGATTTTTTAATACTTAAATCACTTTAGAGGTTAAAAATGCGCTGAAAAATTAATCTGTAAATGAACACATTTTAGTTTAAGATGTCTTTTATTACGTACTAAACCACCTACTATTCAATTAATATTTATTGTTTAAAAATATCTGTAATTTGTAAAATAAAAAAATAAACACTTGACGTAAGTATTTCTAGACTTTTAATATATTTAATAAATCCAGGGACCGTAAATAACAGTTATGATAAGCAATTAAACTCAAAAACTCTTTATGTCAACGGAGATCTATACTGTCATATATCAATAGATTTGTATTGAAGAGCTCTGACGAAAAAATAAAACTCCTAAACAAGTTTTATTTTATTTTATTCTTTTTTTAAACTTCTATTTGAGCGCTTATTTTACTTTGAAAAATAACTGTTTTAAATGATTTTTTTTATTTAATTCTCAAAAATTAAACACTTATTTTAAAGGACAGATTGTTTGTAAATTTCAAATGTCTGTCTAAAACGGTTCAAAAGTTTGGCCATATGTATCAATTTACATCAACTATTGAGACACCCTTTATAATTTTAAATATTTATAAAAGTTATTATACGGGACTACACTACTATAGTGGACACACTACTATAGTGGAGATTCTGTCTAATTTTCAAGTGTTTGTCTATAAAGGTTCAAAAGATAGGGCCATATAGGTAAAATTACATCAATTATGGGGACACCCTTTAGTTTCCAAATTTAAATTATACACTTGATGTTATAACGGACTTATAATTATAGGTTCTTTGTAAATTTTAACAGTCTCTCTGTTACGGTTTAACAGTTTTGCAATATACATCAAATTACATCAACTATTGGGAAACCCTTTAACTTCTAATTATAAATATTTAATTTCTGATTATAAATATTGGACATACTGTTCAATTTTCAAGCGATTGTCTACAATGGTTCAACTGGTTTATAAATTTAAATTGACGTCACATATGGGGACACCCTTTAATTTTTAAGTTTATTTTTTATTAATTTCTGTTATTGGCAGCTATAGTGATATGCAGTTTTTTAAAATTTTAAAACGGTGCCCTTTACGGTTCATAATACACGAAAAAAACACGTATGTTGTATGGGGACACCCTTTAGTTATCAAAATTATGAACTTCTTTTAAAATGGGACCAATTTGTAAGCATTTCCTTTCTAATAAAGAAAACATTAAAATCGGTTCAGAAATGACTGAGTTCTGCGGGCACAAACATAAAAAAGCAACATTCAGACGAATTGATAACCTCCTTCTTTTTTTTGAAGTCGGTTAAAAATATTTTTTTTTTAAACGAATTGTAAACTCAGAACAGATGTACAAACAGAAAGTTTTTTCCTCAGGGAAAAAAACAGCAGAGCAAAATTGCCGATAGCGGTTAAAGAATGGTTCAAGCTACTAAATAAACAATAGTACGTGTTGTACTGTGCATTATTAAAGTTTCTTATTTTATTATGTATGATGAGTTTTATTATATTAAAGTACATACGAGTAATTAGAAAACTTATTTCCGTTTTTTGCGAAATGATTCTAAGTTTTAAAACTTGTTTTTGTTAATTTTTTCTGTTTTTATGTATAAAACGATTTACAGCTAGCGCCGCGGATAATAAGCAAAGCGGATAAACCACCCGCGGATAATGCAGTTTACTGTATTTATAAATTAAATAATACAAATTTTACTGTTTGTTGTTTTAATGAATTTCGATTTAATTACCATTGAATAGCTTTTAATTCATATTTTTTATATACATACACACTAACAATAATAACAATCGTTTGAAACAATATTTAAATTCTTCTATAAAATTAGTTACTTGGTACAAAAGCAAAAATAAAATAGAGAAAATTAACAATTAAAAATCAAACTGAAAGAAATTAGTTATACATATATAAAACAACAACAAAATTTATGGAACAAGTTATATTAACTAACTTAAAAAATCAAGTAAGTGGAAAATTGCAAACTTGTAATTAAAAAAGTCAAAAGTTAAAGAGGAATTCAAGGGATGACTTTAATTTGTTTGAGGGGTACGTTTTTATTAATCTAATGCCTACATTTGCTTTCTTACTTATTTCTGATAAAGTGTACAAATAATAAATAATCAATAATTTGCAGGTGTTATTGTACAATGATAATTTTTTTTATTTATATTAGATAGTTTTGCTTTTTGTAGTTGCAAAAGAGTATGCAATATATCCAATGGAGACCCCTTGAAAATAACTGAAAAATTTCCTCAAAGCGAATAATAAAAACACGACCTGATTTTGATGTCAACTTCATAATGAAATATCCACTCTGGGTGTTTTACTACGAGTCAAGGTCTTCGTAAATATTCTCGGTAATTAAGTTAGTATATAGTTTCTAATTGTATTCTAATTTATAATTACTTTAAATTATATGAATTTTATTTGAACTAATTTTGAATTAATAAATTAATTATTTATAATAATATTATAATAATATTTATAATATATGGTATAATAATATTTATTATTGGAGGGAATACAGGAGAATAAGAAACCGATATAGCACAATGTTAAAAAAGAGTGAAGCTAATTATATAAACACCAAAATAAACGAATGTTTAAATCAAAAAGATATGTGGAAAGTCCTAAAAAAATTCGTGTTAAAAAAGGAAACATCACAAATAAATGAAATAGAAATAAATGACAAAATAATAACTGATGAGTTGCAAATAGCGGAGGAATTAAATTTATTCTTTATACAGAGTGTAAAAGATATTGCTGCAAGTATTCCATTTGTTAATTATTTGGACAATATTCATATAAACCATCAAACACATTTTCAATTTGATTTGATTGATATTGTAGAGCTAAGAAGGATTATGAAAACTATGAACAATAAAAAGGATCAACATTTTCTTACAATCAAAGCTCTTCTTGATAACTTTGACATAATAGGATCTTCGCTATACAATTTAATAATAAAATCCCTTCAGACAGGTATTTTTCCTGATATTCTTAAAGAAGCTTATATCGTTCCAATCCAAAAAGTTCCAAAAACGAAGTCGCCAAACGAAATTCGTCGTGTTAACATGTTACCTGTATTAAGTAAAATATTGGAAAAAGTAGTATATAATCAATTAAGCAAGTACTTTGAAGCTAACAATCTTTTATATGAAACACAATCTGGATTTAGAAAAAACCATAATTGTGAATCTATACTGAATCTAGTAATATCGGATTGGAAAATTGAGGTAGGAAAGAGAAAATGTGTGGCAGCAGTGTTTTTAGACTTGAAGAAAGCTTTCGAAATTGTCGACAGAAATATTTTATTAACAAAACTACAAAAGTATGGCATTATAGGAACTGAACTCCGTTGGTTCGAAAGCTACCTTAGCAATCGAACACAAAGAACAAAATGTGGAAATAACGTTTCGACTCCAATGGCAATTGATACAGGAGTACCACAAGGAGCAGTGTTGGGAACACTTTTGTTTCTAATCTACATGAATGATCTACAAGACGTAGTTAATAAATGTAAGGTATGCATGTTCGCTGATGATACGTTGATCTATATATGTATGGAAAACCCTAATGAATGTGTACGAAACTTGAATGAAGACCTAGCGAATATTGAAAAATATTTAAAAATGAATAAAATAAAATTAAATACAAACAAAACAAAAGCGATGATAATAAACGGAACTGCCTCTGAATCTGTATGCATTGAAAATACTGAAATAGAAAAGGTTGATGAAATCAAATACTTAGGAATAATTGTGGATAACAAGCTAAACTTTGTACCTCACATTGAGTACGTATGTAAAAAGGTTGCCAAAAAAATTGCCTTCTTACGAAGAATTCGTTATAAGATTTCAACTTCCACAGCCATAAACATCTATAATACCACTATCAAACCTCATTTTGAATACTGTTCAACAGTGTTATTTTTGGGTTCTCAGCAAATGAAAGACAGACTCCAAAAGCTCCAAAACAAAGGAATGCGATGTATTCTTAAATGCAGCAGGATGACACATATAAGAGATATGCTTAGAACACTGCAATGGCTTTCTATTAATCAGCGCCTGGTGATGAATGTGCTCATATTCATATTTAAAATTCAACAAGGAATGTTGCCGCAGTACATGAATAAATATTTGGTCAACGTAGCTAGAGCCCAACCCTATAATTTAAGGAATGCCAATGACTTTAGACCTTTCTTTGCCTCAACGTCTTTTGCCCAAAATACACTATTCTACAAAGGACTTAAAATTTTTAATGAAATGCCTCAAGAATTGAAGAATGAAAATAACTTATATTTATTTAAACGTAGAATAATTGAATACATTAGACAAAAATTTTAATGTACACTTTAAATGAATATACACATTGTTCTATTTATGAAAAATATTGTAAAAAATTTAATTAATTATAATTTAAAAATTTGTAAAAATAGCATAAAAAAGCTAAATAAAAAAAAAAAAAAAAAAAAAAAAAAATAAACACCGATACCTCTATAATTAAGAACTTAAGCCTAAATAATTAATTTAATAATTACTTTAATTAATTCGGAGTAACTAGGATATAAGCCGAAACAAAGAAGATTTAAAACGTGAGGTCACATTATTGTTATAAAGATTTTAAGGTAAATTAAGCTTAAATCTACTGTGGACGAATAGGGCGATCAACAATATGTTCAAATTATGAAATTGTTTTATCAAAATGGTTATTCTGTTTAGGCAACATTCATCGAAACATCGTCTTCATCCATTTTTTGAATGAATGAGTGTGCGTCAAAAAAAAAATTTTTGGAAAATTTGGAACGATACTAATCGAAGTAAGATCCAATAGCGGCTAGCGGCTTCATCGGTCCATATTTCATTGAAAACGACGTTCCCATCTTGTGTTGTGAGGTGGATTACTTATTTTGGCCTGTAGGCTTAAACCACAAAACAAAGAGTTCAATATTGTTGCCAAAGTGCCATATGTATTTTTTCAAAAAACAAAACAGATTGTGGTCGAATTAAGTACAATTTACCTGCTAAACTGAAAGCTTCCTTGCCATAAAATTATTTTTGCACAATTTCTAAATATAAGCTCTACTGGTGCAAAAACAAATAGTTTTTTGTTAAAATTTCCTTATATTATATATTATATATATTAATTTTAACTCGAGGTCTACTAACCGAGCCAGCAACGATCTTTTATGCCGAGGCACAAGCATTGTACGAAAGTCTACAAATAATAAAGGGAAAAAATGAGAAAACTATAATAGCAACCGACTCTCATGGGTTATTTCAAGCCTTAAAAAACATATATACCAAAAATTAAACAATAAAAAAAATACACCAAAATATACTGGAAATTATCTGGGTTCCAGGACATGCAGGAATCAAAGGCAATGAAGAAGCCGACTATGCTGCAAAAAACACTATAATAGCGCCTACTTTAAAAATCCTCAAACAAACAAAAATATCATAAGAATAATAAAAACACAATTTCAATTAGAAAACAAGAGAAAGTAGGAGCTATACACCCATCCCTATAAAGAAATAAACCCAAACAGGAGTTCCCCTACCCTTCCGACACATACTAATATATTCAAGAACAAACAATACACTAGATTAAGACTTGGTCATACACTACTTACCCATAATTATTTAATTGTGAAATCTCCGCAACCAATCTGTCAAAACTGCCAAACACTTCTTACAACAAAACATATTCTTAACGATTGCCATGTTTTTAGAAACACAAGATCGATTGTATTTGGAAATACAAGCCCAACAGACGCACTCAAAATAACAACAAAATCTAACATAGAATTAATTTCAAAATTTATAGAGCTAACAAACCTCAAAAACAAGATATAAAATTAAATTTAAAACTGTAATAAAAAGAATATATTATAGACACAAAAGCCGATATACTTAGTTGCTAGTGCTAATTTCCTTTTAGTTATAATTAAAATAAATAAAATAAAATGAAAAAAATATTTTTAAAAAATCTCTTAAAATTAATTTAATCGACATATCTAAAATTCGACCAAAAATGCCTACTAAAATATATAAATATTTTGTTTTTTATTTCAAATGAAAAATACTGGTTACTATAATAAATGGGACCATGAGCATACCCATCCTCAAAGTATTTGTCACCGTGTTCTTATTTGGAATATGTTTTATTAGAATTAAATTTATGTAACATTATGTGCCCTATTTCAATTTATAAAATATATAGTATCAAAAAATAATACTGTTTTCAGTTTCGCAGTCGAGCATTGGTGGTTTATTATTGACATATAAATTAAATCAAAATCTAATTTTTCTTTAGAAATAATCACCTAATTTGTAAAAAATATTCTTTCAACTTACAGAGAATAAAATGAACTTTATCCTTACTGCAAAACGTGCAATTATCAGCACGTCAAGTACAAAACTAATGTAGCTTTACATAATTAGATAGAATATAAAAGTTAATATTTTCTATTGTGGTTGATAAGCATCCAAAGGAATGTTAGGTTTTATTAAAATTTTGAAAACACGGAATTTTGTTTGTAATTTGCAACATTTTAAAATGGAAAGTAGTTTGTAAACTTTAAATAAAGTTTCCAGTTTCTAGAATAAAATCATCTTTAAGTATGAAAAACATCACTAAATATGAAAAACAATTTACTTTAAAAACTTCAATTTGATATTCCATATTTCAGTTTCAAATATTGGCCACAAGTGATTGAAAAATCGCCAAAAAGTCGCCAGACGTCAAAACAAAAATTTGATCCGAAAATAAGATTGAAAATCGCCACGTTTGGCGAGAAATCGCCTTTTTAACAACCCTGATGTGGACTGGTATCAGAGATGTGGGCAGACTTTTGATCAAAGCAAGAGATAGAGTTATTTTGCGTAGGCGCTGAAAAATATATAAAATATTTTTTTCAATATGAAATATGCAACAAACTGCAATTGTATTGGTCGCTAAAATTCGAAGAACGAATTAACAAATAAAGAAGATTGATTTCGCGGACATTTAAAAGACGAGATACCACTACATAAAGTTATTTGCGTTGCGACGATGGCAATAAAAAATTTACAATGTTTGTTCAAATAAGTCAAATAAATCGTAAAATGGGTCCAAAATAGTTACATTCAATCTGACAAACTCAGAAAAACAACAAAAACAAAAAAAATAATTTCCTTAATGCTGAATATTTATTAATTAAATAAAGTAAATGTATTTAGAAATTTGTATTGTTATAAATAAATTTGTATTTGGGTTAATGTAATATAAACATTCGCTACTGTAGAATATTGGCATCTGCCTACTATGTGAAAAATTATTTTCCAAAGCTGGACCAACAATTACTGCATAAAAAACTGGTCGGCAGGTAAGCAACGCAAAACAATATTGTTTTTGCGAAGCATAATAGATGCGAAGCTTATATCACACTCTGACTGCCTTATACATACATATGTATATAGTAGTACATACTTGAAACCATGTAATTACTACTGCTTTCTTTTACTTTAATCCTGCGATAATTCGAACGATACGAGCAAGTATCGGTACTGTTTATTCGATATCAAGTAGGTATCGATGCTTTACGACCGATACTTTATCGAGGCATCGTTGCATCCCTATCTTGGTTTAAATAAAGGATACCTATAACTTCCTGCAAAAATACGCAAATTCTCCGATTTAATGGTACTGCATACTTGACAGCACCTTTTATTTTTGAAAACGGGATATTTAAAACTGTATGTCAGAACTCTTTAATAATTTTATACAAATTTTAGAATTTTATCCAGGTATGGGTACCTCTATATATAGAAACTATATATACTATAAATGAAGCACTATAAAAGAAAGAGTCTAAAAATTTGGTGTGGATTACTTTCAAAGTAAAATCGACGCACACGACGTGGTTAGTGCTAAATTGGTATAACGTAAATATTTACATACATGGAACATTTTCGACATACATATTTTCGACAATATCGGCAAAGGTGTCGTAAATTTATATTGCCGAAGTTTTATTTCTAATATCTATAGCATTCTTTCGAAATCGATAGCTTTTTGGAACAAAACTGAGCGACATGTGAGTAATTTTCGATTAACATTTGATTGTTGACTTCAAAGTTTTACTCGCAAAACATATAAGCTCGAAGGCAATATCATAAACAAAAGCCTTGGTCAAGTGGGTATATACATACATTTGTAGATATAATTCATTTGCATTGGGCGATTGATTTGCTTTTTTTGTTTTAATCAACCCTTGTACTTTTCCACATATTTAGAAGTTTAAAGTTCTATTATAGTAGTTTTATTTTTTTAGTTATACATTCACTTACATACCTCTTTACATTTATTTATCGACTTGAATACGTACATAAATATACATAAATATGTACATATGTATGTATACTATATGAATCTCATGGCAATAACTAATGAGAAAATACATACATACATATATTGCATGTGAAATAAAATTTTTTTATTCATTTAATTTGTTTATTTATAAAAATGACTCCCATTTTTGGATTAATTGATATTTATTTTAAGTTATAGTTTGCTCTAGACACACACAGCGACTTCATCAATGCAAGGTTAAATAAAATGGATCGTAAAATTAAAACAAAAACAATTTGTTCTATCAAGGGAAAACAACACTACAAATATATAGAAAAACACATGATGCTATATTTATGAATAAAAAAATAAGTCTAATTACAGAATTGTAAATGTTTTATTACTGACTTGAACTGTGTTAATTAGAAGGGCTTTTTTTTCGGAATTACACAATATGAAGCAATTTGTTTACTCTTTTGTAAAGGCTTTAAAGGAACGCATTTAACTCGGTCTGTTCTTGAAGATTTGAAACATGTTTATTTGTAGTTGCCTCAATCATTAATAAAAAGTTCAATAGGTCAAATTAAAAACCTTATTTATGATACAATCACCCCACTAGTCGTCAACATTAAAATGCAACAATCACTCACATAAACATTTTATCCTTATTATAGTCATTTTCTTTTTACACTTAACCACTGTAACAACAGCTGTGCTCTCATGTTTGTAACAAAAAAAGTTATTTTTCTTGTTGTAAAATGCACTTTGTTTAATGTCTGAATTTCTTTATAAGGCACACAAATTTTAATCAGATGGATATACAATACTTTTCTACAAATTACATATCTCAACAATTAACCTGCAAGTTTTTTGTACACAAAAATTAAAGTATTTATTGATTGTGCACCACAAAGCAAGTTGTGCACATGGTCAGTTAAAAAAAACTAATGCAGTGCAATCTAAAAAAATTGGTAGCAGCTCCACAACAAAATGACCACAAACAACAGGCGTGTATTCATGTAATGTGTCATGATTCTGCTAATGTTTGTCCGCTGCTGTTGTTTT
Organism: Phasia obesa; assembly: GCA_949628195.1. Taxonomy (NCBI): domain Eukaryota; kingdom Metazoa; phylum Arthropoda; class Insecta; order Diptera; family Tachinidae; genus Phasia; species Phasia obesa. Next base: position 35,940,844 of record OX451218.1, on the reverse strand, counting down.
TGTTCGTTATCTGTTACAACAAATACATGTAAAATTGACAGTTTTATAACACTCAAATGTATGCATGCTTCGTTTAAAAGTATAGTTGCCATATCAATTTGTATAACAAATTTTGCGAAAAAAAATCGTCAATATAAAATTACACTATCTCTCATAAGTAAATTCCTTGTTATTAAATCCAAATGACTTGTTTATCACAAAAATTTATGCTCTGTGAAATTAAAATTGTCTTGCTCTACACAATTTGTTAAATATAAAAAGATGACAAACGTGCATTACATAAAACTAGCAATAGAGCTCTTAACACCTGGGTAATGTTAATAATTGTATGCTACACATTAACCTGTAGGTCCATTAAGTGTCCATCGGTTAATAAACTGAAACTTCTTATAAAGGTGAACATGTATCCTAGATAGATCATCTGAGACAAGTGGTCTAAAAGTATTTGTCCATTTTTCGGGTTCCGTACCAAAAGTGTAAAACATACCCTATTGTTTTCGCTAGCATGTCTGACTGTGTTTCTATCAACGCCTTCTATCTCTGGAACCATAACACGTAGACTCTTTACACAAGTTGTATTACTATGGCCGCTATAATAACTAAAACTTATAGGGTATTCCGAAAGTGACGTGTTGTTCGCGTATACGCACTGGAAATTTAGACACAGTAATTAAAACTATGTCGCTGGGTCACTCCATATCAAGCTTTTTTATTAAGCTTTAATTTGATACCAAACAAAAAATTTATTTTGATTAACTATAAATTGAAAAATAGCAACTTGTTAATAAACTGGGTAATAATGGTAAGAAATCTTCATTAAAATTAAAAAATATAAGGTTTTTTTAGATTATTTCTGATCCCACCATGGTTATACTTTAAAATTTTTATGGTGTACCAACTAAGCCACTTTGAAAAACATATTTTACACAATTAATTGATTTTACAAAAATTAAAAAAAAAAAACTATCTCAAAAGGTTTAAAAAAAATTAAAGCTCATTAAAATTAAACTCAGCTCACTAGGGCTTAAAGAACTGGAATTGGCATATGTTTTTCTAATTTTGTAATTTTATAGTTTAAAAACTGTAGAAGATAGATTTTTTAAAATTATATTTGGATTTAGGGAGCCAAGGAATATACATATGTACGTATATAAAAACAGTTTCAATAAAATCTGGAATGGTAAATTTGAAAATAATTTTTATTGGTTTGGATTTGATATGCAATGACTGCGCTATATAAACAAGTATAATAAAATAAATCTAAAAATTAAAGGGTGTTTTGAGAAGGTGTAATACTATGGCTACTATAAGAAGCAGTTAAAATTAAAGAGTGTTCCAACGGTGATATGATTAGCACGTATACCCCCTTATTTTCTGAACCGAAATAGATAGACTATTGATATGTTTTCACGTATAAACCTTTATATTTTCAATCCTCATATAGACTCTTGATGTGTTCATAAGAGTAGATTACCAAGGCCTCTATAACAAGATTTACTAAAATTTAAAGGGTGTTTCGATAGTGAAGAGATGCCCGCTATAGCAAAAAAACCAAAGGATATTGCGAAAGTATCACAAATTTACGTATGTTGCCTTTTTTTCGAACCGGAAGCAGTAGACTTTTTAAATTTTAACAAAGTAATTTAGCCTTATCTTCTAAAAGTTATATGCAGACACTTTATATTTAGTACTATGCTATAGTATAAAATAATTAGAAATTAAAAGGTGTGACATAAGACGTGAAAATTTTTGAAACTTGTTCTTTTAAAGTTAAATATTGACTGATTTATTTAAATAATACATAAAGAGCATTATTAAATAATGCTTCTAACCAATGTGAGTCTCACCCTATGGGGAAGTAACACACCTAACAAAAATTAATTCAATTAAAGGCAATCGATAATAAGGATGAATTGGTGTATTATCTTGCTGGATTGTTCTCTATAAGCTTTCAAAAATGTTTTGAAACTAAGGAATTTTTTTTTTGTAGTTAATTTCTACATTCTCCAATGTAGAAATTACATTCTGCAATGTATGTAATTTCATATAAAAAAAATTAATTTAGAATTGGTTGCTCCAATTATCTCTGAAAAGAAGATCGTGTAAATAATAATGGATCGTATATCAGAGTGAGTGGTTTCATGGTGAGGGGAGCCATATCATATTATAGTACCTGCGAGCAGAAGAATTTTTCTAACACCATGAACGATAATTGCTGTATTGAGCTTCTACTAGATGCGTTTGCTTACTTTTAGAACATTTTTGGAAGCTTATAGTGTACAATCCAACATGAAAATGTACCAAGGTGGTAAAGTCCTAAAACAACAGTAGCACATGTGTCCTAAGTCTAGTTGTAGTGCAAATACAGTTTATAATTTTTAAAAATTGTAAATAAGAAAGAAATATATACAAATAAGTATTAAATTGGCATAATTGAAACTTGTTAATATTGGGCAAAATTTATTTAATCGTCATAAAGCCATTATAATTTTATTAAATCATGACCACACGATTAATCGTCAATTGTAATAAAAAAAGTTCCCACCTAAATTGGCAACTTATACAGAATGGTAAAACAGTGCGCATGATTCAAGACAGGGATGGCAAGTAGAATTTTAATATTGTACCAACAGGTTTCATAAATTTTACCTTTCGATCAAAAATAATATATTTTATAAAATAATTTTGTTGTAAATTTAAAAAAAAAAAAAACATTTGTTTAGAATTTAATAACAATATTGCCGCTATTACGAAAAATATTTTTTTTGACATTGAATAGTAATTTATTTTAAGGACCTGTTACCGCCGCCACCCTAATGTTTTTAAAAAATCTTTACTGTTTCTATTTACTTATGTTTACTTAATAATTTCTTGTTTTCACTCAAAGCAAACATACACACAAATATGAATAATATATATTCGTACATATTTACATGTATGTATGCTTGCTTTGCTCCTCTTTCTCGTTGCCCAATTGCTTAATAGCGGTTTTTAAAATTCTTTTCATTTGCTTTATAAAGGAATTTCTTGCATTATTAAGGGCTTTTTTAATAAGAGAAACGGGCGAGTGAAAAACAAATTGTTTTAAAGCGTACAAATACGGATAACTGTTTAAATAAAAATTAAAAATAATAAAATTTAAATTGTGTTCTAAAATAAATAAATAAAATAAAGATTGTTCAATTTGTCGCTCTTAAAAGTTGCGTTTCATTTAACTTTGTTTCTCGAAGCCAACAATTCTTTAAAACAATTTTAAAAGTTTTCAAATAAAAGAACAACTAGTGCGCTTAAAAAATAAAATAAATTAAAATCGAGTCTATAATAAATAAAAAGAAAATGGCTCAAACAGACTTTAATTGCAACAAGTGCGAATTAAAAGACACCGATCGTATGGTGCAGTGCGACTCGTGCGACAAGTGGTTCCATTTCGAGTGTGTTGGAGTCAATAGTGATGTGGCCGACGTGAGCTGGAATTGCTCCTGCGGTAAGGATCAGCCCGTTGCGTTAAAAAATAGTGTCCCCACGCAAACTTCAACAAGAGGAACGAATACACTGCCACTTGTTAATGTTACAGAGGAGTTCAGTGCAGATTTACTGGCAGCCTCATCACCAACTAGCCATATTTTAAGATCCTTTCCAGGTGCGCACGGAGCATCGGAAGGGAAAAATACCGTGCATCCGCCTAATCAGCCCAAAGTTGTCCATAGAATAGTGCATGAATACTTCAACAAAGATGCTCTAGGTAATCCAGTAGTGGCTAAAGACAAGATACTACCAGCTGCAGGTGAACAGTGTGGACAAAATATAAATAGTCAATCTGGCACAAGTACGTCGAGTGGTTCTTTGTCAGCTCACGCACAATTACAGTTGCAGATGCTGGAAGAGGAAAAGGAATTGCAGCGGAAGTATTTGGAGAAAAAATATAGTATCCTATCCCAAGGTGATGTGTCCCAAAATTTGAATTCCTTTTGTAATCAAAGTTCCTTTCAGCCAACTGCCTCACAAATCGCAGCCAGACAGGTAATACCTAAGGAGTTACCGAATTTCGATGGTAATCCCGAAGACTGGCCCCTATTTATTAGCAACTACAAAAATAGTACTGAGATCGCTGGTTATACTGACGGTGAGAATCTAATGCGATTGCAGTCGTGCCTAAAGGGCCGAGCGAAGGAGCTGGTGAAAAGTAAACTTCTCATCCCATCTATGGTGAATGAAATCATCCAGACTCTAGAGATGTGTTTTGGTCGCCCAGAGCACATTCTTGATAGCATGATTGAAAAGGCAACCAAGATTCCACCGCTAAAGGATAGGCTCGATAGCATCATCGAGTATGCTCTAACCATACGGAATATTTGCTCAACAATGGAGGCATGTAATTTGGTGGCCCATTTGAACAACCCGTTGTTGGTAAAAACGCTGGTCGATAAGTTGCCCAACAACCACAAGCTCAATTGGGCGATGCATGCTAAGGACGACAAGGTTCCAGTGGTGAAATCCTTCAGCGATTGGATCTATAATATAGCTGCTGCTGCTAGCCAAGTTGTGTCTCCTGTCGGCTCCAAGAGAAGTGCTCCGGTCAATACTCATTCAGAACAACCTGCTACCAGATACTTACTCTGCGTTTATTGTAAGAGTGAGGAACACAAGGTCCAAAATTGCGGTGAGTTCCAATCATTAAGTTTAGATTCAAAGTGGAATGTGGTGAAAGAAAATAAATTGTGCCGCCAGTGTTTGAATGCTCATCGGCGCAAGTGTTTTTCGAAGAAATTGTGTGATATTGCAAATTGTAACGCAAAACACCATCCTTTGTTGCACAAATATATTACGTCGGCCCATCCAAACACAGCACAAATGGCCATATCTGCTCCCAGTGGAAGCGTGAATGCTCACAACGACCGCAATAATAAACCGTATTTCAGAATACTCCCGATTCGACTACATTACAATGGTGGGTCTTTAGAAACGTTTGCCTTTCTAGACGAAGGATCATCAGTGACCTTAATGGAACAAGGTCTTTTTAACAAATTGGGGCTCTCTGGTGAGAAGGAACCCCTGGAGCTACGATGGACCGGTAATACAACACGATCCGAAAAAAATTCCGTCAAAATTAATATTGAGGTATCTGGTCCAAGCAGCGATAGTAGATTTACACTTCATAATGTTCGTACTGTAAGCAATCTTGGTCTGCCCATACAGTCAATTAATTTTGATGACATCGTGAAAGCCTATCCGTATCTCAAAGGTTTACCGGTTCAATCGTACAATAACGCTAAACCCATGGTCCTAATTGGTCTTAATAACTGGAGAGTTGCTGTTCCATTGAAAATAAGGGAAGGTGGTCGAGATCAGCCCATTGCAACAAAAACTCGATTGGGGTGGACCCTTCAGGGTAGTGGCTCCGATTCAAGCCAGGCTTCGTCCTTGAACATCCATACCTGTGAATGCGAAAAACGATATAGGGTTCTGCACGATGAAGTCAAGGAATATTTTAACCTAGATGCCCCGAAAGAGAAATCTATTTTGTCGCCCGAAAACAACAGGGCTTTGAAGATACTTGAAACCACAGCCATCAAGAAGAATCAGCAATACGAAGTTGGACTACTGTGGAAAGATGATGTCCCTATGCTGCCCGAGAGCTATCAAGTAGCAAGCCATCGCCTAAAGTGTCTCCAAAAGAAGTTTGTCAAAGACCCGCTACTACAGCAGACTATGCAAGCGGAAATAGACAAACTAGTTTCTAAAGGATACGCGAGAAAGGTGCAAGAAGCAGAAAGGTCATCATATGAGGGACATACATGGTACCTGCCAATATTTGTCGCTCTTAATCCAAATAAACCTGGCAAAGTTCGTCTGGTCTGGGACGCAGCAGCGAAGTCGCATAATAAGTCCCTGAATGACTTTATAATTTGTGGTCCTGATTTACTTACGTCACTTTTTAGCATTTTAATAGAATTTCGTGTGGGTCAAATCGCTATATGTGGCGATATTGCAGAAATGTTTCATCGTATTAACGTTAGAGACGACGATATGCATGCTCAACGATTTTTGTGGTTCGAAAATGGCGACAACAACAAGCGCTGTGAGTACGTAATGAAGGCCCTAACATTTGGTATAAGCTGCGCACCCTTTATAGCCCATTACATTCGGAATAAGAATGCAGATGAATTTCGTGACCAGTACCCACGAGCCGTTAAAGCAATTCAACAATACCACTATATGGACGATTTTATTGACAGTGTGGATACCGAGGAAGAGGCGATGGAACTAGCGGTCCAAGTACGCACAATACATGCATCTGGTGGATTCCATATGAGGAACTGGGTAACAAACTCTGAAAGCGTACGAAAACATTTAAGCGATGATGGCTCAACAACGCAAACCTCATTCAAGGCTATAGAAAAAATACTTGGTATGTATTGGGAATCAAATAATGACGTTTTCCAATATAATTCTAGATTCTCGAGGCTCCGAAGGGATGTATTTCAGCCACATGTGGTCCCTACTAAGAGGGAAGTTCTGCAAGTCCTAATGTCAATTTTCGATCCTTTGGGATTCGTAGCCCATTATACGATTGGACTCAAGATGCTCCTACAAGATATTTGGCGCTCAGGAATAAAATGGGACGACGACTTATCCGAAGAACTTTTATTGAAATGGTCCTCATGGTTATCTAATCTGACTAGGATATCATCTATATTCATCCCTCGGTGCTACTCGAGGCTCCTAAAAATAACGACCAAGGTCCAGCTGCATACGTTTGTCGATGCTGGTGAAAATGCATATGCTGCAGTAAGCTACTTCAGAATCCAGTGCAATGACGATGTCGATGTGCGAATCGTAGCTGCTAAATCGAAGGTGACTCCGCTAAAACCAATATCCATACCAAGACTAGAGCTTCAAGCTGCTTTAATTGGTTCAAGGCTAGCGTCAAAAATTCGAAGCACCACGCGTCTCAGCTGTGAAGAGAGCTTCTTTTGGTCCGATTCGAAAACCGTTCTAAAGTGGCTCTCCATGGATCCCAAAAATTTTAAGGCGTTCGTCATGTACAGAGTTGGCGAAATCTTAGAAACTACCAACGTGACGCAATGGAATTGGGTAGCGTCCAAATTAAACCCTGCAGACCGTGCAACGAAAATTCATAGTTCAGACGACGGTATATGGCTCAATGGTCCTGCATTTCTGAAAGACGAGAAACATACATGGCCCAAATGTCCAGAACTCAACGTCGTCAATAATGAAGAAATACGAAATCATCTTCTTATTATCGATAAGGCTAGTGGTTTCACAATCAATACCAAATATTTTTCGTCCTGGAAACGACTATACTTGGCTCTTTCTCACTTCGTCCTTTACATTGAAAAATTGAAGTCCAGAATTCGAGGTGAAAAGCCGCAGCTCATGTGTTTTGAGTACATACAAAGGGCTAAGAACATTTTGTTTAAATATGCCCAAGCCAGCGAATTTGAAGAAGAAATATGGTGCCTTAAAAATAGTAAGAAGCTGCCTGCCGGAAGTAAACTTAAGCAGCTTAATATTTTTCTCGATGAAGACGGAGTAATACGTGCCTATGGTAGAGTCGAGTCCCTGAATTGCAACAACGCCATAATTTTGCCTCATGGTCACTACATAACCTTTTTGTTGGTCCGAAGTTACCATGAAGATTATCATCATTGTCTTCATGAAGCTACAATGTCCAAAATAAAGTCACGATTTTACATCCCAAAGCTAAGAGCACTTTATAAAAGTATGCGAAGAAAATGTCAACGCTGTAAGAACGAGTCAGCAGTTCCACATCCTCCATTAATGGCATCTCTGCCTGCAGCAAGATTGGGTTCCTTTGAGCGTCCATTTACTTATGTCGGTATCGACTTTTTTGGCCCTTTACAAGTAGCAGTAGGGAGACGTAGTGAAAAAAGATGGGGCGTTGTTTTTACATGTTTGACAGTTCGCGCTATACATATTGAAGTCGCCCACAGCCTAGATACCAGCTCGTGTATCATGTGCATTCAAAATTTTATAAGTCGACGTGGTTCCCCGAAGGAGATATACACCGACAATGGTACTAACTTCAAATCAGTCGAAAGGGTCCTACGAGAGGAAAAGCAAAACATCGACTTACATCAAGTCTTCATAAAACATCACGAAATCAAATGGAGGTTCAATCCACCTGCGGCCCCACATATGGGTGGTGCTTGGGAAAGGCTAGTACGTACAGTGAAAACAATCCTCTACGCCATGTGTCCTGCTTTCAAATTTAATGACGAGACCTTGAGAAGCGCCTTGTGTGAAATCGAGTTCATGATAAATTCCCGTCCTTTAACATTTGTAGCTCTCGATTCAACTGAAGACGATGCATTAACACCAAATCATCTTCTACTTGGCTCTGCTGATGGGCACAAGCCCCTATGTGAAACCAATTATGATCTCCGTCAGCGATGGCACCAGACGCAAAAATTTGCCAATCACTTCTGGAGCAGATGGGTTCGTGAGTACGGTCCAATGTTAGTCGGCCGTAGCAAGTGGTTCGAGAAGGTGAAACCCCCATCCGTTGGTGATATAGTCGTTATTGTGGACGATACACTTCCCAGAAATTGTTGGCCCAAGGGTGTCATTATCGAGACAACTACTGCTAATGATGGCCAAGTTCGGCGGGTTAAAGTCAAAACCAGTACAAGCACATTGGATAGGCCCGTGACTAAGGTAGCTGTTCTAGACGTCGGTAATAGATAGGATTGCAAGCTCATGGCCCCATAATTCGCTTACGAAGGGGGGAATGTTACCGCCGCCACCCTAATGTTTTTAAAAAATCTTTACTGTTTCTATTTACTTATGTTTACTTAATAATTTCTTGTTTTCACTCAAAGCAAACATACACACAAATATGAATAATATATATTCGTACATATTTACATGTATGTATGCTTGCTTTGCTCCTCTTTCTCGTTGCCCAATTGCTTAATAGCGGTTTTTAAAATTCTTTTCATTTGCTTTATAAAGGAATTTCTTGCATTATTAAGGGCTTTTTTAATAAGAGAAACGGGCGAGTGAAAAACAAATTGTTTTAAAGCGTACAAATACGGATAACTGTTTAAATAAAAATTAAAAATAATAAAATTTAAATTGTGTTCTAAAATAAATAAATAAAATAAAGATTGTTCAATTTGTCGCTCTTAAAAGTTGCGTTTCATTTAACTTTGTTTCTCGAAGCCAACAGGACCATTTTGAAGATGTTCATACTTAACGTAATCAGACAACACGCTTTTGTCCATATTTTTAAAAGTCCCTCTTTTTAAAGATTATTGAATTTCATACATTTTTATTATTTTTTTGCAGTCTAAATGAAATTCGCTTGAAAGAAATGGTTAAATAAATGAAAATGTAGCATCAAAAAATGTAGTCAGCGTTTGACAAAAAAGTGCTGTTAAATATAACAATAAATATAAAATAATCCTTTTAGTATTTTAATTGTTAAAATAAATAAATAAATGAGTAGACAACAATTATAAGTGAAGTGCAAAAAACGAAATTGTACACCTAGTGACCAGTTTTATTTATCTAAAGAATAATTTAGGCAAAGGTTTAGAGAATCAAAGTCCACATCAATATACATATGTCAATTTTTACTATTGGAAACAGCATTGCCATATTTTTTATTGTAAACTTTTGTTAAGTAACCGGATGGTGATGAACCTCAAATTGGTAACCCTCGCACAGTGGTGTATTTTGCCAATCTAGCCGGACATTAGGCCAAAAATTAATTTTGAGAAATGTAAAAATTTAGGTACGCAGCTCGAGAGACAACAAAATTCTGCATCGTAAAGTGAACTTTCAAGGCTTTTGCTTGAGATTTGTCGTTTTGGGACACTGTTAAAATCAGGAAAGTTGGGCAAATCGCATACTTTGTTATTGTCTTTATAGCCCGTTAAGGCTGCCGCGAAATTAAGTCATTTTGTTATTTCGAAATCAAGTTGAAATTATGTAATTTCGCATACATTTTACCATTGCCCAAATTAACTCATTCTACTTAATTTCGTCGAAATTAACTTGAAATTACGATAGACAACGCTGGTTTTGTAGAAAAAGCTACTTTTTTTGCAACCATGACCATATTTACAACCTAGAAAGTCCGTTTTGTTTGTAAAAAATTTAAAAGCCAAATGAAATAATGGAAATGTACATAATTGTACATTAATTTTGTTGTAGTGTTGTTCGTGTATATTTTAAATCAATGCGAAAGTGTTGTGCGAAAGCTTTTTGCAAAAGAATTAAATTATACAAATGCAACTAAGCGTGATCAGCTGTTTGCGAAATTAACTCAAATGTCAAAAAGCCCAGTATGAACACTTTAGATTTCGTTCGTAATTTCAGCTCGAAATTACTTAATTTCGTGGCAGCCTGAATGGGCTATTATACGATTTGAGAGGTTTGCAATATATTTTTTTGTGGCTAAACGAATAAATACTTAGTATTGATTTTTTTTCTGTGAAAGCCTATATTAACAGCTACTTATAATAATTTTTAGAAAGACTTTATTTTTAATTTTTATGTTTTTGTTCGGGTTTTGAGACTGAGGGCCATCCTGTAAAAATATCGCGATCCTAAAAATCACTATAAAATCTACGATCTCTACTTTTATATTGTAGAAAAAAAAAAACACTATTTACAGTACTCTACAATAATTTTGGAATGTTATACAAATTTTTGATTTTTATGTTTCTGAATAAATTTTATATGTTTCTGAGTAATTACTCAGGGATGGGTCCCTTTATATAAAGTAATTACATAAACCATATCTAAGGCACTATAAAAGTAAGAGTCTTAAAGTGGATTAATTTCAAAGCAAAATAAGAACGCTGACGAAGTGGCGGACACAGCTAGTATCAAACCAAACTTAGTTGAGTAAAAATGATTGCGCGGTGCTTTGCGATTTTTAATTTTGAAAATTTGAAATTATTATTAGTCGAACTATTTATGTATTACATACAATGAAATTTGTTTGATACTAGATTAGTGTTAACTAAAAACGAATGTTGGAAGTAAAACAAATAAACAAAAAGTAGCTTTCATTGCTAACCGAAGGTTGGCTGAAGGAACAACAAATATAAGGTGGTAAATATTAAAGTAAAAATATTCAAGAGGGAAGCTTAAGGTAGTGGTAGACTTCGTTCTCACCAACTTAAGGTCGTTTTATTCTCTATAAGAAAGATGTTTATGATGTTTACAACCAAGGCATATTTAACGAGGTGACTGCACAAGGCAGAGTATTTTAAGAGAGAGAATAAAACAGATATTACTGTCAAAATCCATATAAAAAAATCAAAAAAATTTCTTGCTGAAATTTCCTCTCCATTACGCTATAACTTATTTACAACTTAACACTACCTGATAGGTACGAAGAGTGCTGATGACGGACGTAGCTGTCTAGAAAATGTACATTCCGCTCTGATGGTGTCTAAAAATTAAATTTTCACAATTTTTCTTTAATATTATCACCTAATTTGTAATTTAATTTATTCTTTCTTAGAGAGAATAAAACGAACTTAAGCTTGACTATAGATAGTTCGACTAATAATGATTTCAAATTTTAAAAAAATAAATAAAATATTTTCTGGAAATAAGCAAAAACATTCAAATGAACGATTCGGGGGGTTTGATTGGAGGGATAACTCACCCTGCCTATGGTATTAAGGCGTATTTAATCCATTTATAATATAATTATTAAAATATTATTTTTGCAAATAATATTTTAAGTCATCGCCCACAAAAGGGGGAGGGGCGAAAAATGGCATTTTAGATTCTTCACGGTCTCTGTTCAGGTTTTTGAACATTCGCTGACTATAAAAGTTTCATTTGCTAAACAAAAGTGTGAGAAAATTTAAAAATTTAATTGTCAGAGGTAGGATTAGTTCTTCTTAGGGGAAACTTTTTTTCTCGTTGGTCCGATTTTGCTTATTTTATAGCTTTAACAGCCTATGACCTTAAAGGCCAGGGCACATAGAATCCGTCATACGTTATACTTTAACGTACTCGACTGAAAACAAAGTAACAACGGAAGAGGTTGACACTTTGTTGACGGATATTAATCAGAAAAAACACACATGACAATATTTTTCACCATTTTACATTAATTAATTTTCTTTATTTTGTTGTTTTTTTTTGATGCCACTCAACACAAAAATTTAATTTTGTGAGAGAGAAACCAATTTATAACTCTCAAATGCACTCAACGTATGTCAAAAGTTAAAATTTGTCCAACTTTCGTACTTTGCGTTGACGGAGACGTACTAATTGTGACTCATTAGAAAACCTTTATTTAAAATTTCTTGTACGTTGAAAAAGACGACGTATAACGTATGACGGATTTTATGTGCCCCGGCCTTAAGCGATTTTTTTTGCCAAGTTTCATAAATCTAGGTGCACTCAGTAAATTTCCATAGCCAATATAAGCTAAAAAAAGTAATGTCTGGCTAGATTGGCAAAACAACTTATTATTCATTTTTTTCCCCAACATAAATAAAAATTTTATGGAAAGTTTTTGTTTGTAAATTTTCTTTTCCCACGCTCATAAGTATTTCATGCTACCTAGATTTGTTAAACCTTCTATACATATAATAAAATAGTAACTCATTTCCGTCTGTCTGTCGGTCTGCTTTTCTATCGAGTTAGCATCACGTAAAATCTACTGGATGGATTTTAACAAATTTTTTTAAGGTACCTTAGTATCCTGAGAAGAGAAAGTGGAGAAAAATAGTGAAAAACGCCATTTCCGGTTTAAAGGTACTGAAATTTTCGTTTTAAAACTGGGATATTTTCAATACGGTTATATTTTCAACACACCTTTTTATTTTTAAAAGTGGAATATTTCAAAAACTATTGTACGCCAATTTATAAAATTTGTATTTTTACTTTGTGGAATTACAATGTTACTAAAATATTGTAAACACCTTTTACAATAATTTTTTGAATTTTATATAAATTTTACAATTTTATCCAGGGAGTAAGTAAGAGTCTTACAATTGGTGTGGAATACTTTCAAAGCAAATCGAGCAAAACATTGTCAGGACGTAAAAAACTGTTGGACGAAAATTAGAGACAATCACAATATTTTTTATAAATGTAGTTTGCAACAACCAATATGTTCTTAGTGTTTTCCAAAAAAAAACAAATTTTTTGACCCAAAAACCCGACAATAATTTATTAGAATGCCTTGCCAAAACTTCGTTAGAAACAACCAAATTTGTATCCAATAAAATGTATGGCAAATATTCTATTACTAAATTTCTAAATATCACTTAGAGATAAATAGTCAATTACTATATCGATTTGACTGTATAAATATTTGATTTTGAATTTAATAAAATCTTTCACTTAACGCTAAAGGTGTGAATAGATAATAGTTAATAATAATTAATAATAATATTTTCTCTGTTGCACTTGGGACAAATAATACGGGTTTTCTATGCATGAATAATGGCAACTCGACGTTTTTTCCATTTTTGTGAGTACCATCACCCACTAATAATTGCTTCTACGAAGGAATTGATTTCTCTTAGAATACTATCGGGTAATTCCATGTCAAATCAATAAAAAAATTGTTTTTAAATTTACCACTACCGATTTTATTGAAACTTTTTGTTTATATTCGTTGACTCCCTGAATCCAACTATAATTAAAAAAAACTCTATCTCTTCAAGATTTTTTGGTATACGGATCTCAAAATGGAAAATATCACATTTTGTGCATATGCGCTCGAGGATGAAATATATTCTAATTCCAGTTCTATAAGCCCTAGCAAGTTGCGTAATAGCTCATTTTAAAGGGGATTTCATACGCTTTAATTTGCGGTCGATCATGAAAAAAAGAAATTTTTAACAAATTTATCATATATTAAAAAAAAGATTATTAAAATTTTTGAAAAGTTTCAATAAAATCTGAAGTAGTTACCTATTTTGAGTGCGTTGTTTATTTGACATGGAATTACCCTACCAATACTAAGATCATATTTTTTAAGGATATTAGTAAGCCTGACTATAATGGTACTTATTTATTAAAGAAGCAATTCTTCTGGGATATCAACTTCAAACTACAGGATGTACATAAAGTATACCACAACACTTTGTGAGTCTAACAAAGAGGTACTGGAAAGATAGTGGAACAGAGATTATGCAAGGCTCTTTAAACTTATGACTACGGAGATTGGCAGCGTTTAACGCTCTAAGAACTGAGTACAGCTTGAAAACCCATATTATCGGAACAAAATTTGACACTTTTTTACAATTGACTAGTTTTTACTTCAAAACCTATTTTATAATTTTAACATGGAATTCATTTGTTTTGATTATGATTTATTTCCTAGAGAACAAGAATCTGACGACTATATCTGAAATGTTGAGTAAATGCTATCGAACTTGCAAGAGGTAGGGTATAGCATGAGCATAGAAATTCACTTCCTGCACTTGAATTGAGACCGATTTCTTCAAAATTTAGGCGATTTTAGTAAGGTGCAGGGTGAAAAATTTCATCAGGATATTAGGACATATGATATCAGACTACTGTTGACGTTTGCTACGAGATCTACAAGGAAATTATATTTGGCTTCAGAAAGTCAAAGAATATAAACAACAAAACTTTCAATAAAATCGGAAGTGGTAAATTTGAAAACTATTTTTTTTTGGTTGATTTGACATGGAATTACCCATTAAATGTTTGCAGTTTATTGATGAAGTTTTCAGTTCAGTTTAAAATAAATGAAAATATGTTTTATTAGGAAGAAATTTTCATATAACTTTTTATGAGTGTTTTTAAAAAATAAACGACAATAAAATACTGATTTTCGGTGCAATCAGAAGTAACAGTTAACTTTTATTTTGTTTTAGTAAAACTGAAAAACAAGTTAAAAAATTAGTTATAAAAATAATTTCTACATAATGTTGAAATAATCATTTGATGAACATAATTTTGATTTCGGATTTAAAGAAATAGCTCGGAGACAACAGAGATTTTAGTCAAGTAAGAAGTTCATTTCTGAAAGAGAATTCTTTTAAGGGAATCTGTTGAAATTCAGATTTGTCAGAGCTAAAAACGTTCGGGAATCAATAGATAAAGTACCAAAAAAGATAACATTGTACAAAAGCTAAAGGGTGAACCAAATATATGTTTTACTACACACAGAAAAAAAACTGTGTCTAAATACCTAATAAAATAGAACAATATTTATAAGATATCTCTATGGTTTTTTCAAGAAGAAAGTCTTATTATTTTAATCCCAGCAAAAAATAATGAATTTGTTCAAAAGGAAATGGTGATTTCATGATATCCTTAGCACTTATTTACTCGAACTCATTTTTAATGTAATCCTTAACTCTAATAAAATGACATGTTTTGAAGTACTTGAAAATGCATTCAAAACGCATCCGAATCATCGAACTTTCATTAGTCCTAAGCACTCATTTAAATCACAGTCAGTTTATTTATATTCCTTGCGCCCGGCCGAAGGCCGGCTATGCAGAAAACTTTAGTAAGCGAAGCCGGTGTTGTTTCATTTTCGTTGGGACTTATTTCATTGGGAGTTATTGCATTGGGAGTTATTTCATTTGGGACTTATTTCACGGTACCGAACATACAGGCTGTAACCTGTCGCCCTCAGTTAATCCAGGGCTCTTGGATGAGATCAACTTCTCCTTACTACTTCGTGGGGTGAAACATCATTTCGGTTGAGGCTACTTCACTGTGGTGCAGGTTTAGTTGCACCACTAACAGACTCCTTGGGTTCATCAGATTTTGGTAACCTAACCTGACTCTTCCTAAGCCGAATGTGACGATACTCTCATGTTTAACTCAGATCAAAGTAACGACGCACGAGGTTGACGCTATGAGTACTTTCTTGACGGATATTAAATCTGGAGAGGAATCACATGAAAAGCTTTGTTCTCCATTTTACACTATTTAATTTATCTACCTATTTTGTTTATTCAACACAAAAATTTAATCAAAACAAAGAAAAATGGCAATTGATAGCTTTAAAACTGCTCAACGTACGTCACAAGTTGCTCAAATTTCTTCTTTGCGTAGATGGAGACGTACTGAATGTGACAACGCTCATAAGAAAAGCAGTATTTCAACTTATTTGTCCGTTGAAAAAGACGTATAACGTTTTCTATGTCCCCCGGCACATAGTGTAGTTTGCAATGAATGCAAAAATCGATAATTTAAAATTAAAAATGTTTTTTAAATATTACTATACTTTCAGTATACATAAATATATTATCCTTTATTTTTTTATTTCTTCTTACAATAAAAAAATTCTATATTTTGGTTTATGTGTTAGTTTAATTTTAAGTAAATGCAATTCTTGTATTTATAATATGAATAAATTATATCCCCATAATGGCTTTGACTTACTTTTCCACAAACTAAATACTACCAACACTTAGTGGCTTAAAAATGTGTCTGAAATAATTGATCTTTTTTAATGAGGACAAAAGGTGTGTGGAAACAACTGAAAGAACAGGCAAATTGTTTTAATCTTATCTTATCAGTTTTCGGTCATTGTAATCTTTCATTTCTTTCGCCTGCAACGGATATTTTGCTAGTAAGCCCGCCTACCCTCTTCCTTGATAAATTCGCGGCCTACCTACATATTGGAATTCGCCCCTGACTTCCTACAGGATTTAAGTACTTACTCACCCTTTTTTTCTTTTAGCCCATCTTCGTCATGATTTTCGCCATTAACATTGGATCATGGTTTGTCCTTTTAGGTAGGCGTCCAATACGGCGAGTAAAAAAAACCTTGCAGAAACAGGGGTTAGCCTGTGCTTAACTTAAACCCTGCATTTGATGAGGTACAAAATTTACCCGATTTTTAACGCACTAAAACTGAAATTCTCTTATTTAAGTAAGATCCTGTCCGTAACGTTCAATTGACCAGAACAGGTGTTCAGCTGAACTTATCCAGCTGTAAGAGAATAATTATTTTCCACTGCACTGAACAACCAAAATTTTCTTCTCTGTATATGTTTTCTTTTATATAGGGTTCCGTACCCAAAGGGTAAAAACGTAACCCTATTGTTTTCGGTACAATGTCTGTCCGTCTGGCCGTCTGTCCGTCTGTCAGCGCCTTTTATCTCTGGAACCGTAATAGGTAGACTCTTGAAATTTTCACACATGATGTATAGCTGTCGCCGCTATAGCAACAAATACTAGAACTTATAGGGTGTTCCGATAGAGAGGTGTTATTCACGAATATTTGTTTATTTCTTGAACTGTAGGAGGCATAGATTAAAGATTTTCAAACTGTAATTAAAACTTAGTTTACTATATAATCGAGTATAAATAAATCAGTCAAGTGCGAGTTAGACTCACACACGTAGGATTCCGTACCATGTTTAGTACAACGTTAAAAAGTCAAGTTGTTAATTTTTTCATATCTTATGAGTCACCCTTTAATTTTAAAATTAAAGTCATAATCATAATAGCCTTTAAATTTTAGTAATTGTTGTTATAGCGGCCATGGTAAGACACTTTCTATAAAAATATACATGCGTCTACCTATTGAGGTTTAAAAAATAAGGTAATATACTGGAAAAACATGTCACTGATGGAACACCCTTTAGATATAAGTAATTGTTACAGCGACCGAAGTACAACATCTAATGTAAACATTTCAAGAGTCTACCTATTACGGTTCAAAAAATAAAAATATACGTACAAATCATGTCTCTGTCCGAACACCAATTAACTTTGTTATTTGTTATAACGGCCATGGCAATTCTCTTTCTATGAATATATCAAGAGTCTACCTATTACTATTAAAAAAAATACTATACGTGAAAAACATGTCACTGACAGAACACCCTTTAATTTTTAGTAATTGCCATAACGGCCATGGCAACACATCTTCTATATAAATTGGAAACTTTAAGTGGTTGCCCCATATAGCTCAAGAAATAAAGACCTAAAGGCAAATACACGTCACTTTCGGACACTCTATAAGTTTTAGTATTTGTGGCTATAGTGGCCACAGTTATACACCTTCTGTGAAAATTTCAAGAGTCTACCTATTATGGTTCCAAACTTCAGTCTTATACATGCAAATCACTCCACTATCGGAACTAAGTTTTTTAAATCTTTAATCTATGCCTCCTACAGTTCAAGAAATAAACATATATTCGTGAATAACACCTCTCTATCAGAACACCCTATAAGTTTTAGTATTTTTTGCTATAGCGGCAACAGCTATATATCATCTGTGAAAATTTCAAGTGTCTACATATTACGGTTCCAGAGATAAAAGGCGCTGACAGACGGACAGACATTGTAGCGAAAACAGTAGGGTTTCATTTTTACCCTTTGGGTACGGAACTCTAAAAATTAAACGGTCCCCCTAAGATGTCAACAAATTAACAACTTGTATTTTTAGAGTTGTACTGAACATAGTACGGAAACCTTCATGTGTGAGTCTAACTGCACTTGACTGATTTATTTTACTTCAGCCAATATTATTAGCATAAAATAAATTAAAAAAATCAGTAAGAAATATTTTTTTCACTCATTTACTTCCTTTTCATTTAATATCTATCGCAACAACGAGTATTTTCTTTTTCTTCTACTTTTCCTTAGTGACATTTCATTAAAATCTCCTTTTTACTGACGTTTGCCATCTTTTTTTCTCTTGTAATTTCATAGCCTTGTCCCCTGAACAGCTTTTCTCAAAGTTTAATTCCAAGGTTGTTGACGTTTCGATCTCAAACGTTCTCTCTACATTAAAATATAACTCTTTTAACCCATTTAGCGCCACATGACAATCTAACATAAAAATACTTATGTACGAACCACATAAAGATTTCAAGATATAGTTTGGGGCAACAGAAAACATGAAAGTTTGTTTTGTCTTGTTTTTACCCTGGCAAGAGAGAATCAGAGATAAATATACATAGTTATGTAACTTCATATGTATGCATTTAGAAAAAACTTTTTGCACAACAAACTAAAACAATTGGGGTATTATCGAGTCATATTGCCATAATGTCATAATATTTTAAAACAGTTTAAAAAAATTGTTGTTGGTTTGTGTGTAAAAAAGTCATAAAAAATTAAGACTTTTCTACATATGTTTATTGTTTTGTCATAAATTGGCAAAAGAATTCGGCGTTAAGTGGTTAAAGCTATTAAGTTAAGCCGGCGATGGTAAAAACAAGCTGCCGCCAAAAAAATCGAAAAGCAGAAATTATTATTAAAAGTAAATTAATTAAAAATAACACACTAGATTACAACGATCGTTCACAGCAGTCATATTTTTTCGTTTTATTATTTTATGACATATGACTTTAGAACGACCGTTTGAATACCCCAACTATTTTCCAAATGGCTAGTTTCTTAATATATCAAATACGACATAAAAATGTAGACGCTTCGTTGACAATGTCACCTAAAAAAAATAAAATAGTCGACAAAAGTAGTGACTCGAATGCACTTGTACCCAGACTTCCTTCAGCGGTGTAAATCTTTCGTCATCGATAAAGCAAACGCAGCGCATATTTAATTCGATATAAGAGATTACAACTACTGATTTTAGCTTATATTATAACAAACAAAAACTTATTGCAGATAGGTATTTCATGCTTAAAATTTCCTATTTATTAAAGGTAAAAAACGCTAACTAAAAAGTTTCGCAGCTAAAAAACCCACTTAGTGGTGTTTTTCAAAAGTTCCCGCTTCGAAGAGCAAAACTACCCGATCTAGAGGGAAAACCGCCGTTTTGGCAACACTGTACTAGGAATACCTTTACCTGCTTTGATTTTCATTTCTTTGTGTTTTATTATAAAAATTTATTAAGTTTTATTTTTTGCTTACAAAATAAAAGTAATTTTTTCAGTTTAAATTTTTGCTTAAAAAAAGAATTTATTTATCCAAATGTATATAGATTTGTGCAAGTTTTGTATAGCACTAGTTACTGTATTAATATAATTATACGCCTATAACCCATATTAACTGATTTATTTTCTAAGCAACAAATAAAACTTAATAAATAATCATAAATTTCTAAGCAAAAATGGAAAAATAATCATTAAAAAGTAATTTTTTAAATAAAACATATAACTGTTACGATCCCTATATCTAAGTTATTAGTTATTATTTTTGCGTAAATTCTATGATTATCTATACATATAATATAACTGTAAGAGGACCATTTCTGTACATTAAATATTTCTTGAACATTTTGTTGCTGGTAATGTCAATGTTTTTTTTATTTTCAATTTTTTTTTACTATTGAAAAATCATTTCGAGCATTTTATTTGCTAGTGAGTCTAGACTTGATGACATACTTACCCGGTGTCCACACCTGATTAACTTATATCGTGATGAATGTCAAATATATATCATGATGAAAATTCATCTCGTGTAGACTTCATTTAGTAGCATTATATCAGTATTATGATATAATCCTCAGAGCTCATGTCGAGATAAATAATTATATTATGATGCAAAACGTCATTTCAATTGTATTTTTTAACCGACTTCAAAAAAAGAGGTTATCAATTTGTCTGAATGTTGCTTCTTTTTTAACCGACTTCAAAAAAAGAAGGAGGTTATCAATTCGTCTGAATGTTGCTTTTTTTTTTTTTTTTATGTTTGTGCCCGCAGAACTCAGTCATTTCTGAACCGATTTTAAAAATTTTGCACTATTAGAAAGGTTATGGCTACAGATTGGTCCCATTTTAAAAGAAGTTCAAAATTTTAAAAATTAAAGGGTGTCCCCATACAACATACATGTTTTTTACGTGTATTATGAACATTATAGGTCACCAATTTAAAATTAAAAAAAAGTGCGTATCACAGTAGCTCCCTACAACAAAAAGTAATTAAAAAATAAAATTAAAAATTAAAGGGTGACCCCATAGGTGACTTAATTTCACCTTTATTCTCCTATCTTTTGAACCGTTATAGACAAACACTTGAAAGTTGCACAGAATGTTCGTTACTATGTCTGTTATAATAAGTATAAATATTTAAAATTAGAAATTAAAGGGTGTCCCATTAGTTGGTTTATTTTGATATATATATGGCCAAACTTTTGAACCTTTATAGACAGACAGTTGAAATTTACAAAGTACTTGTATTGCTAAGTCCGCTAAAATAACAAGTGTAAAATATGAATTTGGAAATTAAAGGGTGTCCCAATAGTTAATGTAAAAGTAATATATATGGCCAAACTTTTCAACTGTTATAGATAGACAGTTGAAATTTACAAAGAGCATATACTGCTTAGTCCGCTATTAAAACAAGTATAAAACTTGGATCTATAAATTAAAGGGTGTCCCCATTATTGATGTTATTTGACCATTATGTCCTCATCTTTGGAACCGTTATAGACAAACACTTGAAAAATAGACAGAATGTTCACTACTATGTCTGGTATAACAACAAGTATAAATATTTAAAATTGGAAATTAAAGGGTGTCCCAATAGTTAATGTAAAAGTAATATATATGGCCAAACTTTTCAACTGTTATAGATAGACAGTTGAAATTTACAAAGAACCTATATTGCTTAGTCCGCTATTAAAACAAGTATAAAACTTGGATCTATAAATTAAAGGGTGTCCCCATTATTGATGTTATTTGACCATTACGTCCTCATCTTTGGAACCGTTATAGACAAACACTTGAAAAATAGACAAAATGTTCACTACTATGTCTCGAATAACAACAAGTATAAATATTTAAAATTGGAAATTATAGGGTGTCCCAATAGTTGATGTAATTTGATATATATGGACACAAAGTTAAAATTTAAAAAGAATCTGTATTACAAAGTGTTCTTTAAAAAGTATTTATATTAAAATTTGAATTTAAAGGGTGTCCCAATAGGTGACGTCATTTGATATATATGACCCTATCTTTTAAACAGTTATTGATAAACACTTAACAATTAGACAGAATGTCCATTACTATATCTGTTATAATAAGTATAATTATTTAAAATTATAAATTACAGGGTGTCGCAATAGTTTATGTAATTTGATGTATATGACCAAACTTTTAAACCGTTACAGACAGAAGGTTGAAATTTACAACGAACCTGTATTGCTACGACCGCTATAACTAGTATAAAATTTGAATTCGGAAATTACAGGGTGTCGCAATAGTTACCGTCTTAAAGCAACATGCTTTTAAGTTTGTCTGTTTTGAAGTCGGTTTTTTTTTGCAAGAATTATTATGTTTGTGCCCGCAGAACTCAGGCATTTCTGAACCGATTTAAATTTTTTTTTATTAGAACGGGTATACTTACAGATTGGTCCCGTTTTAAAAACAGTTCATTATTTTAAAAATTAAAGGGCGTGCCAATACAACATACATGTTTTTTTTTGTGTATTAAGAACCCTAAAGTGCACCAATTTAAAATTTTAAAAAATTGGGTATTACTACAGCTCCCACTAATAAAGGGTAATAAAAACATAAACTTAAAATTTAAAGGATGTCCCCATAGGTGACCTAATTTGACCTTTATGGGCCTATCATTTGAACCGTTAAAGACAAAACCTTGAAAGTTTGACAGAATGTCGATTACTATGACCTTTATAATAAAGAGGATAAATATTCAAAATTATAAATTATAGGGTGCTCCAATAGTTTATTAAATTTTATGTATATGCCCATACAACAGTTGTACACCGACCGTTAAATATACAAAGAACCTGTATTACTAAGGCCGCTATAAAAAAAGTATAAAATTTGAATTTGGAAATAAAAGGGTGTCCCAATAGTTAATGTAATTTTATGTATGTGGCCAAACTTTTGAACCGTTATAGACAGACAGCTGAAATTTACAAGGAACGTGGATTACTAAGTCCGCTATAACAGTATATAATTTGAATTTATAAATTATATCGTTTACCCATAATTGATGTATTTTGACCTATATGGCCCTATCTTTTGAACCGTTATAGACAAACACTTGAAAATTAGATAGAATTTTCACTACTTTGTATGGTATATTAGCTAGTATAAATATTTATAATTATGAATTAAAGGGTGTCCCAATAGTTCTGTAATTTGCTGTATATGACTAAACCTTTGAACCGTTACAGGCATGCAATCGAAATTTACAAAAAATCTTTGTACCCAAGTTCTTTTTAACAATAGGTCTTTGATTTAAAATTGTAAATTAAAGGGTGTCCCAATAGGTGATGTTATTTGATTTATGTTGCCCTATCATTGAAACCGTTATAGATAGAGACTTGATATTTACACAGAGCGTGTTTTATTATGTACGCTATAAGAATTATAAAATTGGAAATGAAAGGGTGTCCATATAGTTAATGAAATTTGATGTATGCCCTATCATTTGAGCCGTTTTAGATAGACAACTGAAATTTACACGTAATGTGCACTACAATGGTCGCTATTACAGCTATAAAAATATAAAATAAATAGTGTCCCCATAAATGACGGATGTTGGTGAAAATAGCTTAACTTTTGAACAGTCATAAGGAGATGCTTTCACATAGTCTTTACTTCTTTACCTGCTAATTTTGGCGCATTTTGTTTATATTTTATTTGTTTTATATATGGTTCTTACAGATTACTTCTTACATTTTTAATTTAGAACTGGTACCCAACTATCTGTTTTGAAGTAGGTTTATTTTTTTCATTGCAAAAAAAGGGTACAAGCGAAAAAGATAATTTTTAATTTCTTTACCTAATTTTTTAAATAAAAAGCAATGTTATAAGCATAAAAAAGTAAATTATTTGTTTCTTTTACTAATTTTAAACATATATTTAAGGTTAATTTCATATCTTAACCTCGCGGCGAAAAATGAAAAATGATTCATCATAATAAAAATGCATCAAAGTCTTCCCCTATGTATATTGCTAAAAATTTGACAGTTGCTCTGCCTACGTTATATTACAAGTTATGATAAAAATTCATTATATAAATCTTATATCTATATCTTATCTCTCCACTCTAATAATTTTCGTTAGAGTCCATGAATCATGCTTCAACCTATTGAAGAGGCTCAAAATATAAACAATATCCCAGAAGGTATCATTTAGTTAAATATTTTCATCCAGGGATTTGTTTTTTATCGACTAATACACCTTTAATTAATAATGGGTGATTTTTTTGAGGTTAGGATTTTCATGCATTAGTATTTGACAGATCACGTGAGATTTCAGACATGGTGCCAAAGAGAAAGATGCTCAGTATGCTTTGACATTTCATCATGAATAGACTTACTAACGAGCAACGCTTGCAAATCATTGAATTTTATTACCAAAATCAGTGTTCGGTTCGAAATGTGTTTCGCGCTTTACGTCCGATTTATGGTCTACATAATCGACCAAGTGAGCAAACAATTAATGCGATTGTGACCAAGTTTCGCACTCAGTTTACTTTATTGGACATTAAACCAACCACACGAATGCGTACAGTGCGTACAGAAGAGAATATTGCGTCTGTTTCTGAGAGTGTTGCTGAAGACCGTGAAATGTCGATTCGTCGCCGCGGCGTCGGCGCGCCGTTCGCAGCAATTGGGTTTGTGTTATTCGACCACATGGAAGGTTTTACGCAAAGATCTTGGTGTAAAACCGTATAAAATACAGCTCGTGCAAGAACTGAAGCCACAACGTCGAATTTTCAGTGAATGGGCCCTAGGAAAGTTGGCAGAAAATCCGCTTTTTTATCGACAAATTTTGTTCAGCGATGAGGCTCATTTCTGGTTGAATGGCTACGTAAATAAGCAAAATTGCCGCATTTGGAGTGAAGAGCAACCAGAAGCCGTTCAAGAACTGCCCATGCATCCCGAAAAATGCACTGTTTGGTGTGGTTTGTACGCTGGTGGAATCATTGGACCGTATTTTTTCAAAGATGCTGTTGGACGCAACGTTACGGTGAATGGCGATCGCTATCGTTCGATGCTAACAAACTTTTTGTTGCCAAAAATGGAACAACTGAACTTGGTTGACATGTGGTTTCAACAAGATGGCGCTACATGCCACACAGCTCGCGATTCTATGGCCATTTTGAGGGAAAACTTCGGAGAACAATTCATCTCAAGAAATGGACCGGTAAGTTGGCCACCAAGATCATGCGATTTGACGCCTTTAGACTATTTTTTGT
The DNA here is from genome assembly GCA_949628195.1 of Phasia obesa. Lineage (NCBI taxonomy): Eukaryota > Metazoa > Arthropoda > Insecta > Diptera > Tachinidae > Phasia > Phasia obesa. Next base: position 35,915,722 of record OX451218.1, on the reverse strand, counting down.
GGGGCTACGTCAAGTCTAAAGTCTACAGAAATAAGCCAGCAACTATTCCAGCTTTGGAAGACAACATTTCCGAAGAAATTCGGGCTATTCCGGCCGAAATGCTCGAAAAAGTTGCCCAAAATTGGACTTTCCGAATGGACCACCTAAGACGCAGCCGCGGTCAACATTTAAATGAAATTATCTTCAAAAAGTAAATGTCATGGACCAATCTAACGTTTCAAATAAAGAACCGATGAGATTTTGCAAATTTTATGCGTTTTTTTAAAAAAAAAGTTCTCAAGCTCTTAAAAAATCACTCGTTACATCTTTGGCGTTTTTTGTGACTACCATACTATACGTGGATCCCAATCTTGTAGTAGCGGCACTGCTAAATTTTTAAGTTTAAATATTTCGCGATAACCGTTATATGGGTTTTTTAACAAATTTAACAAGGTTGCTGCAGCTAAGTAAAGAGTTTTTTATTTCGGTATCCTTCGTCACTTCTAATGCACAAAGCTGAGGTATAAAAGTCGTTGCTTTAGTTAGTTTTTATGGAGTTTCTGATATTGGGGGAAACTAATTTAAGAACATTTTTGCAATTGCTGCTTTTAAGACAAAAATGTTTCCCCAGTTTATTTCTTAATTCGCGGCAAACAGGATCTACAATATTTCTAAAATTCTCGGAATTTAGAATATTGAATGGAAGGTTATATAAGATTCGTCATGGCCGAATAAAACACTCTTACTTGTTATTAATTATATACGTTAATATTATTTCCCAATACCCAAGTCCACTAAATGCATACAATCTAACGGAAACTACGAAATAATTCCGATTCTTATGCATAAAATAATAATAGTTTTAAGTGCAATAGTAGCCTTTTATTTTATAGAGAGCGCAATATTAGCATACAATGGAACAGATTTGTCTAAAAAGCTATGATTATGTTTCTTAATTGGTAACTTACAGATGTATGTACCTAAGGTCAGGATTCACTATCCTACATAATCGTACGATTCAATCACAAAAAAATCTGACAAAATTCTGCCCTACTCAAAAAATCGTTTCAAAATGCCACGCTATCACACAAAAAAGATTTATTTTTCGCATGGAATAATAATATTAATATAAGTGATAAGTTTTTCGTTATTATAGGTAAGAAAAAATGACCTTAAAATATCACGTACTTTGAAGACAAGTTGTAGTAACGAACATTACCCTCGTTATTATAACGAAAAACTACTTATATATCCGATAAAATCCTTACTTTAGCTATTGGCAAGTTATAATAACAGGCCCTAATGAATAAACCATAGCATACAACATTGCTTATGAATATACATACATATGTATGTATGTATGCACCCACTCAATAAATCAACTGTTTATTGAGCTACGAAAGCTACGAAATAATGCATTTCGGATAGTGATCGATATCACTCTATGATCAGTCAAGCAAACTATTGAGAGTAGAGCATGATACAGATCTGACACGCTGTATAAACGTAGGGCTAGAATCCATTAAAAAAGTACATAAGATCTTTAGTATCTATATGAAGGAGAAGATTTAAACTGATGGGAGGCTCTGGAGTGGCCTACACTCAACTTTACCGTACCTCAAACAGATACTTTTATTTATTTATTTTATTAAGTTTTTAGGACTTTAAGAAAAAAATTCTTTTATAGTCCAAAAAAGATAACAAAAAGAGTAATGGGAAAAACTAATAATTATCATAATAACAATAATAATTATAACAACAATAATAAATATTTAAATTTACAATTAACAAAAATGATTAATGATTAAATTAAAAATATAATAAAATACAGGTCATTCAGTCAATGAAGTTAAAAGTAGAAAAAATAAAGAAAGATAAAGTATAAGGCTAGTTATTTTGCGTAACATATTTCGTAAGTTCTTTTTTAAAGTTCTGTCTTTCAACAATTATTTTAATATTTGAAGGTAATGAATTCCATAGGTTTATGGCATGGACGAAGAAAAATCTAGTGTTTAAGTAGTTGTATGTAGTTGTATGTAGTACTAACGTAACACCTCTGGATGACCGTCCGAATGAAATTTTGTTGTACAAGTTTGCCGGCGACTGGGTATGTATTAATTTGTGCAAAAATAGAAGATTGCGCATGCTGAGGTAGTCCACTATGTCGCAACCAAGAATCATAGTTCTCCAGGATGAAATACTAATGTATCTCTGTATGCCATACACATATCGTGTAGCATTGTTAAATGAGACTTGCAACTTGTGCAGTGAGGACTAGTCCAATTGGCTGTACACCTCCGCAAAACTAGTTATAAGAGGTAGTAGTTGTATAATAAGACGTTTCTTGACTTTAGAAGGCGTGTAAATTGAGGTTAATCGTAAATTACGCAATGATAGATACATACTGCGTACTATATTATTAATGTGGTCACTACATGATAAGGACGAGTTGATATGAAAACCTAAATATTTAACCTTTTCAACATAAACAAGCCTGATGTCACCCAAACTAACAGTTGGAAGCTGGTTAAAATGGAGTTTGTTCCTCCTAATGGGTAATAGCACCGATTTGGCTGGATTGAGCATAAGCCCGTTTTCCTTATCCCATGTGCAGACAGCCTTTAGGTCCTCATCAAGTTTGTAACACATATCGTCAACAAGACCAATACGGCTGGATATGTACAAATGTACATAATCAGCATATGCATGAACATTAACAAAATTGACTACACTAAATATGTCATTTATATAAATGCTGAAAAGCAAAGGTCCTAAAACTGAGCCTTGTGGAACTATAGAGGTTACACCTTTAAAGCAATGCTCCCTTGAACCAACAACTACCTTTTGAACTCGCTGAGATAAATAGTTGCTTATTAGGAACACTGCGCTGCGATCAAAGCCAAAAAAGCATTCTAGTTTTCTGCAAAGAAGTGAATGATTAACTCTGTCAAAGGCCTTTGAAAAATCCAACAAGCACATCAACGATAAATCACCCATATCATACGCTGGTCTTATTTCATCGGGTACTTTTAGTACTGCGTTTGTACAACTATGGCTAGAACGAAACCCTGATTGTAGGGGAGACAGCAAACCATTCACATTGATGAAATCAATCATTTGACGAGACATAATTGTTTCAAATACTTTTCCAAGAACAGAAAGTATACTTATGGGCCTGAAATCACTTTGGTCATTCCGGGTGTTTGTTTTTGCCACTGGTATAATTTTACCAATTTTCCACACTTTTGGACAAAATAATTATTTTCGACTTGGGGTGTCAAGTAAACTACCCCTTCCCGAATATGTCGGAAAAGTATACAGCTCTTAATCTTCATAGAACAAAGGTATGTATGTACATATCAGATTTTATTTTAACAAAAATAGTGGCAGACATACATATGACACCCATACAAACATTTTTCAGCTTCTGGTTTTTATCAAAACTCATTAGTTTTTTATTCCTCTTTGCTCGTATTTGCACTTAACAGTTAATATATTTTAACGCTATCTTTTAACTGTTCCTTGTTTTGTTGTTTAATGACTGTCTCTATGTTTATGATTGTTAAATGTCCTCTTTCATCCATAAAGTTCAACTTTTATATACATATTTGACCAATCAATTTAATTTCGTATCATTTCTTTTACCTTAGTCCTTCCTGTCTACCTTTCATAAGTTAAAAGCTGGCCAATAATACTCCTCATATGATACGCTTATACAAACGTAATACTAAGCGCTACCAAAATTTATGTGTAACAGTTAAATTTTTTGTTTTTATAAAGACTTAACACACATAATCACAAAGTTTTAAAAAGGGCAGTAAGCGAGTGTTAAACTATGTATGTAGGTTGCTTTGCAAAACATTTTATGAGTTTATGCAACAATATTATCATGTGTTCCGTTAATGAACTTAATAAACAGGTACTTTTGTAAGTGAATAGCTATTTTTTAGGGTATTCAATTAATTAAACGTTAATAGGTTATTATTATTCCAACAGTTAAACGTAGGATGTTATCGAACACATTTTCAGCTTTTGGTTATTATAAGTATATATACGTAAAGCTTGAAGTGTTCCATAATGTATCGAACAGATGAGATTTTCTTTAACATTTAAAGTATGCTTTATTCTTTTGAAGATGACATTTCTAACATTTTATTTTGTAAAGCTGAATATTTGTTATTTTTCTACATTTTCCATTTTTTTTATATTTATTTTGCCACTATGTATCGTAAATTTTCTGAAAAGTGTTTGGGTTATAAGTCCCTTTTTAACCCCATTGGCTTCTCAATGATTTCTGGTATATTTTCGAATTTACTAACTTTCATTGAGTCTCGTGTTGTCATAAGTGTTTGCTCCAGACTGTAGTGATTTAAGACTCGACTGGTTTTTTTCCACCTTCTTCTTTATAACAGAGCCTCTCATCATTTCTAACATTTTTCTAAGGTCCCCTATACGGACTAGGGTCAATGCAAACGAGTCAGCCGTTTTGAAGCACGGGTTTAGACCGTGCTTCTTCTTCTTTAATTAATATCTTGGCTAGATGATACTCAAAGGCTCCCTTATCACTCGACTTAACTCAGCCATCCTCTATCTATCAGAAGCAAGAAGAAGGTGCAAGTCGAACTACTGGCAGTAAAAACTAATGGATGGATTTTAACTAAAAATGTCTTATTTCCAAGAGAAAGAGAAGAAAAAGCAGTGAAAGTACGCCGATAGTTTTTACTGCACACTTTAAGGCATCTTTTATTTTTGAAAGCGGGATATCTCACACACGGTTGCGCAACAGATAGCGCTGTTTTAAAATAAATACAAAATATAAATTACTGGTAAATAGCCTATTGAATAAAATTTGTTTTTGATTTGTATTTTTACTTTGTGGAATTACATTGTTATTAAAATATTTTAAACACCTTTTACGGAGATTAACAATAATTTTTAGAATTTTATATAAATTTTATATATCTAGGAATAACTTTATATAAAATAGGCAAGACTCTTAAAATTTGGTTTCATAGCAAAATCGAACAAAATATTGCCTGGACGCACACAACTTGTGTGGGAACAGTTAGTTATGTATATAACAAAAACATAAGCGAGTATTAGCTGTGGTTTCAGAATTCTCTTCAGCAGTGATGCACATAAATAAAATAATGTTCTAGGCGTTTGTGCTCTCCTATATATTGAATTTAGGCTTTCAACTGATATGGCAGCATTAATTTGAAAATCTAAGTGGTCTTGTTTATATAGTGTGTTTGTTAAAAAAAAGTAATACATAGCTGGATAAATAAAGTGATTAAAAGAAAATTAATATTGGCATGTTTTATTTTGCAATTAAAAGAACCCAACGAATACTATGTAGAACGTAAGAATGTTTTTTCAAATTATATGTAAAGTAGTTTCTATATTTGTGTAAAATTGTGTAAAAGTTACCGATAGGCATGTTATGAAAACTACCCTTTGAATTATAATTTGGAAGGTTAACCGATAAAAGCAACCTGTTAACTGAATACCCTAATATTCATTAAAGAAATGTTGGTAGTAATAGAAACTATTGCGACGAAAAAGGTATTTATTGGGTTCATGAAAATTAAAAGCACATACTGCATTAACGCCTTTTAAATAGTTTGCTAAGTGTTACTTTGACACAAGTAAAGTGTTACTTTTGCACAAGTTACTTTCACTTAGGATATGAAGAACGTTTTAAGTGACATTGAAAGTATTTCTTATGTTTATAGAAATAGTATGTCAATTGCAAAATTGTTTCTCGTTGTAAAAACCTTTCAGTTTTTGGCTTTTTAGTTTTTTACTAAATGCCATTAAATGCATTATCACTTTTAAGACTTTAGAGAAAAGTTTTAATGCTAATATTAAAAGCTTAACATTTCACAATTTTGATAAAACTCTTGAATCAACGTGTATAAGCATTATGTGCCCAAGACAGTGACCCACTTTTTATCATTCAACTTAAGACAATACATAATGTTAGCAATAAATTTATGTAGGATAATTTAACTTCATGGAAAGGAGACGTTTTATTGTAAAAATTCGTATTCAAGACAAAAAAATGTAAAAATGAAAAGAATTTGAACAAGAAGTGTGGCATCTCCCGTATAAAGTAAATATGAATTAATTATAATATAATTATAATATAGAACATTGTATAACTTTGTTAATAAAAATGGAAGGGATTGGAACTGTAGAAGTGCCATCTATCATACAACGTAAATAATAATTATCATTTGTATTTAAAATTTGTGCGAATAAACACGTTATAATAGTTTGCAGTCACACTAAGTAAAATGCTTAGATCGGTTTTTGCCCGAACAAGTTGTAGAATTTTGGTGCGAGAGAAAAAAAAGGATTGAAAATAATTCTCTCTCTTACATAAAAATTAAGACCCATCTATCAGATATATTTTCGAATATTTTGCTATTGCAATTCAGGAACATCCGTCCATAAAGGGTAGAGATATGGTCAAAAAATGCAAGGGCCTCTAATTTCCTTATGTTTTTCCAACGTTGTTATTTTATTTTGTATGTTTCTTCTTGTTTTGTGTATTAGTTTTTACTTTGTTGTATTAAAACTCGAAAATTAGTTAAAAAAGCGACATCTGTGAATTTCACTAAACAATCGATATTTCATCAAAATTTCAATAAAAAATTTTATAAAAATATTTCTTTAAATACCGAAAATTCACGAAAAGAACACCACACAGAGCCAAAAATGCCCAATAGGATCAAGAAGATTTTTTCTATGAAATGATTTTAGGCTAAGCGTTATTCAAGCAGAAAGAAGGGACTTTTTTTCGTTAGTCATTAATATTTGCATATGGTAAATCCAGGGACTGTATATAACAGTTATCGTTCTAAAAAAAATATTTTATAACAGTTATTTTGAGAATTAAATAAAAAAATCCAACTAAAACAGTTATTTTTTAAAGTAAAAAAATTTTAAATGAAAGTTTTAAAAAAAGAATTTTATTTTGCCGTGAAAACAACAACCTTTTTAGGAGTTTTATTTTTTTCGTCAAAAAATAAAACTCATTTTATGTAAATTGATAATCAACACAATCACATTGCATTTCAATTGAATAAATCGTTATTAAAATAATTTAGGTTTTTAATTTGTTATTGTTGGATTAACGATTATCACCGGATTTTTTCCATTTTCGCCGGATTTTTGCGACACATCTCATACATCGCTTTTAGAGCTGAAAAAAGGTTTTCTTGGAAATTGACAATTTTTCTCTGGGAGGAAATTGGCAAAAAACAGTTTGTTCCTGCAACTCAGGGAAGCGTGGAAAGAGCTCTTAACACATTGACTGCCAAGGCACTTTCAGCATATAAGATGCTGGGGACCACAGCATTTTTTTCGTAATCTATTCTAAAACGTCAATATTGGAATACTACCAGTAATATTTACTGATTAGAAACAAAGAGTTTTTTACAAATACGAGTGTCGCACGCATGTATGCGACGTGGCGCCTCCCATTCCTTTTTTAATGCAGCGCCATGTCGGACATATTTGCACGACAAAAAACACTCTCACAGAACTGCAACAATTTGGGTTCGCTCTATATTATTTCTTATTACGTGCTCAGTAAGCAAGAAGAGTTGATGGCAATATATTATTCCATAATATTTGCCTTACGAAATGGCGAAGAGGAAGTTTTTATCGGATACTGAGTTACAAAAAATAGTCGAAAGTACAGAAAGTTGTACTTTGTACGTTGATAAGTGCGGTCGCGATTTTTTTTAAGCTCGCATTAACAAAAAACAAACATACATTGTGTGAATAATTTAAAACAAAAACAAAAAAAAAAAACAAACCTGTTTTAATACAACAACAAAGTTGTTTGTAAAATATTTTTTTCTTTTTCTTTCGTCTTTTTTTTATACAACGGCATATTGAATTGCTACTTTAAAAATAAAACAAAAACAATAAAGGCTAATGAGCCTCTTTAATTTAAGCAACAAAAATGTTGACAAAGTTGAAATAAATAAAAACGAAAAAACTAGTGACAATTTGTATATAAATGCCACGCCAGTATTACGTGCACAATCTTGTTCCTCGCTATTGTTATGCGATGACAATAAAATAACTACAAACAAGTCGCCTTCTGTACACAGTGTTACCAAAACTAATATGGATAGTGTAGAAAAACCTAAGACACAAGTAGGAATGGACAGATACATAACTGTATTGAAAAGAGGTCGAAGCCCTAAATCTTCGCAGATTGCACCAATGGCTAAAGTACAAAAAGACAAGGACTCTAACGGAATAAATTCCCATAACCGTTTTGCTATTTTAGATAGCGAAACAAGCGAACAAAAAACGGCACCCAGGTCGTTCAAACCACCTCCAATTTATTTAAGGGAGAAAAACTCCAGCGACTTAATAAAGAAGTTAATTTCAATTATTGGTGAGAACACATTTTATGTAATTCCCATCAAGCGTGGCAACATTGATGAAACGAAAATACAATTTATTGATGAAAACAGTTATCGTAAAGTAGTAAAAGAGTTTGAAAGCTGCAAAAAGAACTTTTATACCTACCAGCTGAAGAGTAGTAAAGGTCTACAGGTAGTTATAAAAGGTGTAGACTCATATGTTGATCCAGTCGAAATTAGAGATGGCCTCCAAAAAGCGGGATTTAAGGTAAAAAGTGTAGACAACCTCAGAAATCGAGAACGTGTCCCTAAACCTCTATTTCGCGTTGAACTGGAACCTGGAGATGTGCGATTGAAAAAGAACGAAACGCACCCTATCTATAATTTAAGATATCTGTTGCACCGCAAAATAAGCGTAGAGGAACCGCATAAGCGATCAGGACCCGTACAGTGTCTAAATTGCCAAGAATATGGTCATACTAGGGCTTACTGCAAATTGCCTCCGGTTTGCGTTGTGTGTGGAGAGCTACATTGTTCCGCCCAATGCGACAAAGCAAGGGACGACTCGAAAGTTAAAAAATGTAGCAATTGCGGTGGAAACCACACTGCTAACTACAGAGGCTGTCCAGTTTTTTCCATGGTAAGGAAAACCACTCAAAAATTAAATACTCCTGCTAAGCACCCACAATATCGAGCAAATGTTCATTATCCTCAGTTAGCCCAACCAACAACACAACATGTTTCATACGCTGATATGGTAAAAACAAATCATACATCAGTACATAAAGCGACACCAACAACTAATTCTACGCCAAATTTCCACCCAGAACCTAAAGAACAAACACCATCTATAATCGTCTCGAAGCAAGCATAGAGACATTAGTGCATTCGTTAAACAGTTTTATGAGCTCTATGAGCAGCATGATGCAAGAAATGGTACGCATGTAATCTATGATGTTGCAGGCGGTACTAAACAAACCATGAACTGCTTAAAAATATGTTTCTGGAACGCAAACGGCTTACGCCAACATAAAAATGAACTTGAATACTTCCTCAAGAACCAACAAATTGATGTCATGCTGATTTCCGAGACACACTTAACAACAAATAGCCTTTTTAAAATCAATGGCTATATTTTATATGACACTAAGGACCCCCGTGGAAGAGCATGTGGAGGCTCGGCAATACTTATTAAGGCCCGAATCAAACATTATTTAATGCGTGATTTTTGTGAGAATTACTTTCAAGCAACAAATATCTGTCTTGAAGAATTTCATCAAAGCATAGTTATTTCTTCGATTTATTCATCTCCTAGATTTCAAATTTCGGAAAGTCAGTATAGCGACTTCTACAAATCACTAGGTCCCTGTTTCATAGCATCAGGCGACTACAACGCTAAACATACGTTTTGGGGATCACGCCTAATAACTCCAAAAGGTCGTATTTTGTTTGACACAATTTCAAAAATGCGTCTGAATGTTATATCGAGTGGACAACCCACCTATTGGCCTACTGATCGACAATTGATTTTACCTGATGTTATTGATTTTGGCGTGTTTAAGGGTATTCCGAGAGAAATGATTAAAGCTGAAGCGTCGCTTGAATTATCCTCAGATCATTCACCCACTATCGTCTATATATGGGACAAACAAAACATCATATCACCAACGACTAGCACAAGCATTAATTGGTCGAAATATAGAAAGTATCTTAGTACTCATTGTTCGGAAAACATCCCGCTAAGAACACCTAAAGATGTAGAGCGGAGTCTTATTGATTTTGACCAAAACCTCAAATCAGCTGCCCAACATTCAACAATAACCCGACAATCTAATTTATTCTGCAGATATCGAACGACTCTTGGCTGAAAAAAGAAAAATCCGTAGAGAATGGCAATTTCAGAGATCTCCTCAACTCAAAAGCAGACTTAAGGAATGCACGAACCGGCTAAGAGACATGCTGGAATCTCGAAGAGTAGCATCCCTGAAAAACTATTTGGGAGACCTAGACGCAACTCCTTAATCAGATTATTCGTTATGGCGTGCTTGTAGAAACCTTAAAAGGCCAGTCTTACGTAAGCCTCCCTTGCGAACTACATCTGGAGGCTGGGCAAGGTGTGATTCCGAAAAGGGCAATTTATTTGTTGGACATTTGAAAAGGGTTTTTACCCCGAATATATCGACTGATATAGTTGAGTTGCCAATTGTCGAGGCTAGTGCTGCAATACCGATAAGATTTGAATTTGGTGATATTGAAAAGGCAATAACGGATTTAAACACCAAAAAAGCCCCTGGCGTTGATAAAACCAGTAACAAGATGTTATTTGAATTGCCCCGTATAGCTCGCAGAATCGTTCTTTTTATTTTTAATGCCATTTTACGTCTTGAGTACTTCCCCACAGAGTGGAAGGTATCCTTGGTTACCATGATTCCTAAACCAGGAAAAGACCACACAAAAATTGAATCATACAGACCTATAAGCCTTTTGTCAAATATGTCAAAGATGTTTGAGAGGATGTTAATAACTAAGCTTAACCCTATTCTAAGCGACAAAGGATGTATTCCAAACCATCAATTCGGCTTCAGGAAAAAACATAGTACGATCGAACAAACTCACAGGTTAGTCAATGTTGTTAAGAAGACATTTGAAGAGAGAAAATATTGCTCTGCGCTTTTTATCGACGTTTCTCAAGCATTCGATAAGGTATGGCATGAAGGCCTAATATATAAGCTAAAACTGAATTTGCCCGTAAACTTCTATAAGCTGCTAGATAGTTATTTAACCGAACGAAAATTTATTGTGAAGGAAGGAGATTTTTTGAGGTCACCCCAGCCAATCGAAGCCGGAGTTCCCCAAGGTAGTATATTGGGCCCTTTTATACTTATTGTATACTTCAGACATGCCAAGTACTAACCGAGTCCACACATCGACATTTGCTGATTACACAGCTTTAAGCATTTACGAAAGACCCGAAGTAGCATTACGACATTTACAAGACCACATATTCAATTTAGAAACATGGTTGAAGAAATGGAGAATAAAAGTGAATGAACAAAAATGTACTCACATAACTTTCACACTGCGTAGAGAATCTTGCCCCCCTATTCAGATAAGTAACCAAACGATATCCCAGCTTTCAGACGTCAAATATCTCGGCATACATCTTGACCGGCGCCTTACATGGAAACGGCACATAGAAACAAAGTTAACACAAATGAAGTTAAAAGCAGTCCAACTAAACTGGCTTTTTGGCAGAAATTCTACTCTAGCTTTAGATTGCAAACTTTTATAATACAAGTCAATTCTAAAACCAATATGGTGTTATGGCATTCAATTATGGGGCACTGCCTCAGCTACCAACGTAGAAAAAATTCAAAGGCGCCAAAACAAGATTCTTCGTATAATACATATGCTCCTTGGTATATAAAAAACTCGAACATCCATAAAGATCTAAACGTGCCAACAGTTAAAGCGGAAATAGCGAAACTTGCAATAAGTTATTTAAAGAAGCTTGAAACTCATCCTAATCCACTGGCCCGTAACATACTAAATGAACCTGGTTACATTCGACTAAGAAGGAGGGACACTGCTTCTCTCATCCGTACATCAGAGGGATAACCCGTAAATTACAGTAACCGTGAAACATACATTTTTTTTTTGTCCAGCACTGGTTGGACTTCACATGTATATTTTTATTTTTAGACTTAAGATATGAGTAATTATTGATAGTTCAATTATATTGAAGATACAATAAATAAAAATTGCTAAAAAAAAAAAAAAAAAAAAAAAAAAATATGATCCTACTACAAACTCCTCGGAAAATGATGAAGATAAGGAACTTGCAGACAACATAGAAAAAATTCTTGAAACTCTAGAACTAGAAGAAAATAGAGAAGATAGAGATGAAGAACAAGAAATGTTCTTCATCTCTATCTTCTTATAAGTGAAACTGAAATTATAAATGCTGTCTGGTCCGAATACGAACATTTACTTTTTCCGGCCTACAAGTACACTCAGAATATTTTTACAGTAACTGATTGTAATTTATTTAAAAAGTATTCCGTACAGTTATTTTTAACTGAATAAACATTTAAAATTCAAAGCATTTTATTTTTCTACTGATTCCAACATTCATTTCTAAAAAAACTGAATGTAAATACTGATTTTCCGTTACAGTTAATATTTGCATTTATTTTAAGATGAAAATTCGGTTGTATAATAATAGAAACAAAATTAAGCCAATCTTCCAGTCCAATTGTGATTTTAAGTGTAGGATTGCCAATTTTATGGAGGCTTGGCAACCCTTATGGTGGGAAACTACGTATAATTTTGTTTTTATCATTCTTGGCAACTGTTTGAACTCTTGTTTTTGCATTATTGGTTGGGTCAAATAAATAGTAACATATACACATTAGGGTGGAACGAAAAAATATTTTTTTTCAATTACAATATGTAATAGCGGTTCAATATGTAATAGCGGTACAAAGTTGCCGTTTGCTATTGTTAAGTCGACTCCAAAGTCTGAAACCCAAAGAATGGTTGGTAGCTTTGCATTCCCTGTGGCAGTTTTTTGTCTCTTCACAGTAAAAAGTCTTGGACTAATTTTTAAACTCATTGGTTTTGATAATAGTCTATTCTGTAATAAAATTTAAAATTAATTCCAAAATAGTTTACATTTAAAACCGAAAATGAGCTGTCAATTTATTTAAGTACTACTTGGAATAAAAATAAAACCTTTATTCTTAATCTAGTTTTTAGGTTATAATATAATAATTCCGTTTGGTTTAGATTTAATACCAAATCAGGTATTAAAAATGTTTCTCTCTTTATTTAATTACATTAAGTTTTATTTTAATGCCCTAAAGGAATAGAAATTCTCTCTTTTCATAAAACTAATCCATAAAGTTTAAAAATAAACCCGAAAGTGATTAAAACTCTCTCTTGTTTTTTCACGTGGTCAAAAAAAATAAAAAGTATTTGTGCACGGAATGTTTGATAGCTTGATAATGTTTTTAAAAGTTAAAAGTGGTGAACAATTTTTGATTGTGGAAATCAATGATCCTGAAAGTGAGAAGTTTACTTCAAGTGGAATCATTATTTCAAGTAAGTATTGACTTAACATTATTTCTAAAACTTAGGAGCGACAAAACCTGTAAGAGTTTTTGCATGATGCCATTTTCATGTTTTTCTAAGAATTTCTTCATAGAATAAATAATTTTTTTCTTAGAAAATCGTGAAAAATTAATATTGTAAAGAACTTTTATTTTGTGACTTGTATTAATTATTGATATTTAGTTATAGACAAGCTGAATTTGGAGTTAGAAGGATCTGAGATACATTTTAAGGATCGTGACGGTGCCACAATTGAGTTCGAGAAGCTTCCAGGAATAGTTAGACAATATGGATGCTGCAGCTGCTTCTTTGTTGAGATTTGTTTAGAAGGAGCAGCAAACAAGCGTTCCAGCATTACAAAGGTAAGTAAAAAATTTACATACGGTTCTTGTTAAAGTCATTTCTGATAAATCTAAGTTTCGGAAATCTAACTTTTATATAATTTTTATAAAGGAATTGGAATGTTATTTGAAAGATGGTGATTATTCATATATATATTTATTGAGTATCGCGAAAAGCAAATCCTAAGTGATTCTTCTCGACGCTGTTTGGTTCGCGAAGCAGTGAACTTTTTACGGCAACGCAGGGGCAATTACCCAAAACGGGAAGATAAGATTGCGTTAGCCGAAGCTATAATTCATCTGTTCCCAGCGTATAAAGTTGAAAATAGCAATTGTGGTGGCATTGTAAGTATTAAAATACAAACTCGATTTTAACAAACTCAAGAAGACCAGCATAAACATGGCTCATTATAACCATAGTCAATTAATTTAAAATAAATAAAATGCCTTAAAATAAATTAAATTTGTTTTATTTCTATGGGATAAAAATCGAAAAAAGGGTATTAAATTAATTCTGCCAAGGTTGTAATTAACACCCATTTAGTATACTATTTATTCCCTGGGGTATTAAAAATAACACCTAGACAAGAATACAATTTATTCTGGGCGATATTGAAATCTATTCTTGTTTATAATAAAAATAACTCTTTTCCTGCATAAAAAAATATCCAAAGCTAGGTTATTAAAAATATTACCAAAAAATAATAAAATGTAATAAACAGTGGTGTTAATTTAATGACTTGAAAAAGAGAGTAAAATTCTAATCGCTCTTAATTTCTCTCATTTGGTCTCTTTTTATTTAATACCAGCTGGAATAAATTTAATTCTTTTTTGTCATTGTTATATATATACACCGGCTTGGTATTAAAAATAGTCCGAAATTTTTTGCTGTGTTCTTAAATTACCCCTATCCCTAGTTTTTCTCTTAGAATACCTTTAACATTAATTTTTTTTTTCTTCTGCCATTATCGTAAATATTTTCCTTTGCAATTTCGATCACAGAATTTGGAACGTTTTGAATCTGACGTTATTCTGATTATTTTCCACATGATTCATCAAAAACACTTGCTTTAATATCAGCGACAAGTCAAGTGCAAGAATTTTCGACTAGATACCATTCTTATGCCTTTTGGAATAGTTGGGTATTAGAGGTTATAGTATTAAAAGATATACTTCAAATAAAGTCATGTAATTTTTTCCTTGCTAGCAGGGTTGTCAGATTTATTTTCACCTATTTCGCCAAAATTAAAAATTGAAAAATCGCCAAAATTGCCAAAACAGTTTTTTGTTAAAAATTACCTCTAATATAAACAATATTTTTATTTTTAAATATATTTTTAACAAATCAATAAAAAAAAATTTACCCATAATAGCTAAAATTCGCCAAAAATAGAAAAAAAGTCGCCAAAATATATAAATATTTTGTTTTTGAATTTTATTTATTTATGATAATATGTACAGGAATTTATAAATGTGTTTTAAATAATGTAGAGAGTTTAGAAATGCCATATCTTTTCTACTCAAATATAATAATTTTTTGATTAAATTAATTAGAAATAATTAACGTTTAAGATGTAGAGAAAAATTGTATAAAAAAAACTCTTTAAGAAAAAAAAAAAAAAAATTTTGTAAAGATAAAATAAACTTAGAAATAAACTAGTGTAAAGGTGCTATCATGATATTACTGATAAGATGATATTGTGATATTTAACATCTTTGGTAAGTTTAAGCCGTTGTATCTTCACGTCCACCATTTCGATGCTGTTTATATTATGCAATCTTCTAGTAGAGAAATGCCATGGAAGGTCATACATCAACTTATTTTGAGCGATTTGTAAGTTCTTTATATGACATTTTGCTAAAGTTGCCCAAACTGGAGCCCCGTAAAACATTATTGAATGAAATATGACCTTGAGTATAATAATTTTGTTACCTCGACTAAGTTTGGATTTTCTATTTTTCTCTTGGCTATATTTAATTTATCGATGACATAAGCAACATGTTCTTTAAAGTTAAGTTTTGAATCTAAGATAACACCTAAATATTTAACTTTGGGCTCCCAAGAAATATTGCTTGTTTCAAAAACGTAAAGAATGTTGAGGAATATAACAGTCTTTTCTTTTTTTTGTAAAATATATAGCTTGAGTTTTAGAGCTATTTATGACGATTTTCCATTTAGTGAAATAATTTCGAACAATAGTTAATGATGATTGAAAATTAATAATTATATGTTCCGCTAAGACTCCCGAACATAATAAGGCTCTATCGTCAGCAAATATAGATGTTGTACAGTGTTGAAAAACTGGAAAATCTGATGTGTATATGTTGTAGAGAATGGGTGATAAGCAGGAGCCCTGTGGGCAACCAGCTGTAACACCCACTTTGTTAGAGAAGCATTTGCCAATATGAACTCTGTACTCACGATTATTTAAAAAACTTTTTATTATTTTTATGAGAGGGATGGGGAAATTGAAATTTGTCATTTTAAAAACAAGGGCATCATGCCAAACAGAATCAAATGCTGCTTTTACATCTAATAACACCATAGCCGTTGATTTTCCGTTAATAAAATTTGAATTGACTATGTTTTTGATTCTAAGTAAAGCATGAGATGTGTTGAGGTCATTTCTAAATTCAAACTGTTGGTTTGGCAATATATTATTATCATCAATAAATGAGCATAATTTATTTTTAATAACTTTTTCTAGCAACTTACTAACGGATTGTAGAAGGCTAATTGGACGATAAGACTGTGCAGAGTTGCTAGGCTTATTAGGTTTGGTGATAGGTATAACCATAGCTTCTTTCCAACAGTTTGGAAAATAAGCCTTTTTTAAACGCGAGTTAAGTATTGACGAAAGTAATTTTATTACTTATTAATAGGGAGATTTTTAATGCAAACATTATTAATTTTATCAATACCTGGTGCTTTTTTATTTTTTAGTTTTTTAATAATATTTTTTAAGTCAGGTTCTGCTATTTCAAGATCAGGGTAATCATTATAGGTGCCAGTTTCTAGATGCTGAATACAGTTGTTAACATCATGTATTGTTTCAGAGTCGCTTAGATTTATTGAGTATGAATTATTCATTTTGAATGTTTCAGCTAGTATGTTGCATTTTTCTATACATGAAGCATATTGAGTACTGTTGCTTATTAACGTTGGTATTTATTTTGATTTCTTCTTTATAACTTTTGTGATGTTCCAAAAGGGGGAAGAACCTTTTTATAGAGTTGCCAGATGATTATTCCAAGACGAATTCCTAAATTTAATAATTTCGTAAAGTATAAGTTGATTAAGATCTTTCATTTCAGTTTTATCAGCTAGGTTTCTATAACGAATCCAATTTCTTATGAAATAATTTCTGGACATTGTCAAATTTTAAATTTGTGTTGGAAACGATTTATGGTAAAATGTTATTTCTTTTTTTGGTACACTAACATCTATGGCGTTTTTAATAGCATTGTTTAAAGTCGTTATCATTTCGTCAATAATATTTGTTTCTGATGTCACATTAAAATTTAGATTTCTAAGAGAATCATTTAATTTTTTTGTGTATCTTTTCCAGTTAGTTTTTGAATAAACCAGCTTGTAGTTTTCCTGGTTATTGAAAAGTTCTGAAGTTCAGAGAAGTTTTAACGGGAAGATGGTCCGAGCTTAAATTATTTAATACTACTGCTGCCGATAATATTTGCGGTGTGTTTGTTAAAAAATAATCAAGAGTGGAAGGATGACTTCTTGATGACGATGGTATGTGTGTTGGGTCAGCTGGATATTTTATAAAAATATTTTGTGTTTTTCAAGTAATATGTTGCCCCAGCTATTTGATCTGTTGCAACCCCATTCTTGATGCCTACAGTTAAGATCACCACCTAATATATACATGTTGTTGTTGTTTGTAAGCTTGTTTATGTCTGAAGCAAACTTGGTTTATCTTGAATTGTCTCTGCCAGCAGTTCCACCGGGAAAGTAGCAAGAAAATATATTAACGAAGCCATTATTTGTATCCAGTTTAATCCCAACATTTTCAATGAGCTGAGTATATATTTTGTTTTTATTTAAAATAATAATTGAGAACGAGAAGGGTAAAGTTTTTACTTAAAAGAATGAAAAATAGTGGATATTATAATAAATAGAGACTTGAATATACCCATCCTTATGATATTTTTCACAGCCTTCTTTTTTAGAATATATTTTATAGGAATTAAATTTATTCAACATTACTAAAGATTAATAGTGTGTGCTACAAGTCCTATTTTAATTCATAAAATTTATAGCATGTGTTTCGCAGTCGAGTTTTGGTGGAATTCATTATTCAAATCGGTCTTTCTATTAAGTAATTACCAGCACATAAATTTAAAAAATCAAATTTTTCTTTAAAATTAATCACCTAATTTGTAAAAAATATTCTTTCTTCTTAGAGAGAATAAAACGAACTTAATCCTTACTTCAAAACTTCCTTTGTATGTATAAAATAAATTTAAAAAATTCATTGGAATTACCAGCACATCAAGTACAAAACTAATGTATGTATGTATATAACATAATTAGGTAGAATATCACATTTTTTATAATCTTTTAAAAAAATTAATATTTGCTATTATGGTTGATAATTATCTAAAAGTATGTTAGGATTTCAAAAAAAAAAAAAAATAAAAATAAGAAAATTGCAACATTTTAAAATCGAAACATTTTTGTAAACATACATATGAAAGTTGTGGTCAAGCTTAAGTTCGTTTTATTCTCTCTAAGAAAGAATACTTAAAATTACAAATAAGGTGATAATGCTAAAGAAAAATTGGGAAAATTTAAATTTTTAGACCCAGCAGAGCGGAATGCACATTTTCTAGATAGCTACGTCCGTCATCAGCACTCTTCGTATCTACAAATTTGTGTAGTGTTAAATTGTAAACTTGAAATAAAGTTTCCAGAATAAAGACCGGGGCACATAGAATCCGCCATACGTTATACTTTAACGTTATCAACTGAAATCAAAGTAATAACGGAAGAGGTTGACACAATGAGTAGTTTGTAGACAGATATTAAATCAGAAAAGAAAACACTTAAAAAGCTTTTTTAACCGACTTCAAAAAAAGAAGGAGGTTATCAATTCGTCTGTGTGTTGGTTTTTTTTTTTTTTTTTTTTTTTTTTTGTATGTTTGTGCCTTCAGAACTCGGTCATTTCTACAGATTGGTCCCATTTTAAAAGAAGTTCAAAAGTTTAAAAATTAAAGGGTGTCCCCATACAACATACATGTTTTTTACGTGTATTATGAACTTTATAGGTCACCAATTTAAAATTAAAAAAAAGTGCGTATCACTGTAGCTCCCAATAACAAAAAGTAATTAAAAAATAAAATTTAAAATTATAGGGTGACCCCATAGGTGACTTAATTTCACCTTTATTCTCCTATCTTTTGAACCGTTATAGACAAACTCTTGAAAGTTGCATAGAATGTTCGTTACTATGTCTCTTATAATAAGTATAAATATTTAAAATTAAAAATTAAAGGGTGTCCCATTAGTTGGTTTATTTTGATATATATATGGCCAAACTTTTGAACCGTTATAAACAGACAGTTGAAATTTACAAAAAACTTGTATTGCTAAGTGCGGTAAAATAACAAGTGTAAAATATGAATTTGGAAATTAAAGGGTGTCCCAATAGTTAATGTAAAAGTAATATATATGGCCAAACTTTTCAACTGTTATAGATAGACAGTTGAAATTTACAAAGAACCTATACTGCTTAGTCCGCTATTACAACAAGTATAAAATTTGGATCTATAAATTAAAGGGTGTCCCCGTTATTGATGTAATTTGACCATTATGTCCTCATCTTTGGAACTGTTATAGACAAACACTTCAAAAATAGACAGAATGTTCACTACTATGTCTGGTATAACAACAAGTATAAATATTTAAAATTGGAAATTAAAGGGTGTCCCAATAATTGATATAATTTGATGTATATGAACACAAAGTTAAAATTTAAAAAGAATCTGTATGACAAAGTCCTCCTTAAAAAGTATTTATATTAAAATTTTAATTTAAAGGGTGTCCCAATAGGTGACCTCATTTGATATATATGACCATATCTTTTAAACAGTAATTGATAAACACTTAACAATTAGACAGAATGTCCATTACTATATCTGTTATAATAAGTATAAATATTTAAAGTTATAAATTACAGGGTGTCGCAATAGTTTATGTAATTTGATGTATATGACAAAACTTTTAAACCGTTACAGACAGACGGTTGAAATTTACAATGAACCTGTATTGCTACGACCGCTATAACTAGTATAAAATTTGAATTCGGAAATTACAGGGTGTCGCAATAGTTACCGTCTTAAAGCAACATGATTTTAAGTTTGTCTGTTTTGAAGTCGGTTTTTTTTGCAAGAATTATTTTTCCTTTAAAATTAAATTATTTTGTTGTATTTTTTTTTTATTTTTGCTTCCACTCAACCAAGGCGTATTCATACCAGGTGTGAGCAGTAGAGCAACAACTACAACAAAACAACAATTTTGACATTAGATTAGCAGATATGAAACAATGTATTTTTGACAAGGCATTAGAAAAAAAAAAAACGAGAGCGAAAAACAATCAGCTGGGCTATCACTCTACCTGGTATGAATTCGCCTTGCACTCAACACAAAAATTTAATTTTGAGAGAGAGAAACCAACTTTTAGTTTTCAACGTACGTCAAAAGTTAAAAGTTGCCCAACTTTCGTACTTTGCGTTGACGGAGAAGTACTGATTGTGACAACACCAACTTTCTTGTACGTTGAAAAAGACGACGTATAACGTATAAAATCATACTTAGATATGAAATACATTTTTAAATATGAAAAAGGAAAGATATTCGTGGACTTTAAATAAATTTATATGTTTCGAAAGTTTCCGGTTTCCAGAAGTAAAATAATATTTAAATATAGAAAACGATTTACTTTCAAAACTTAAATT
The DNA here is from genome assembly GCA_949628195.1 of Phasia obesa. Lineage (NCBI taxonomy): Eukaryota > Metazoa > Arthropoda > Insecta > Diptera > Tachinidae > Phasia > Phasia obesa. Next base: position 35,894,925 of record OX451218.1, on the reverse strand, counting down.
TTTTTGTTATCCATTTTGATATTCCTTAATTCAGTTCCAAATGTTGACCAAAAGTCAATAAAAAATCGCCAACAATATCGCCAACTATTTTAAAAATCGCCAAAAAGTCTCCATGTAGCCAAATCCAAAATTTGATTGCCAAATAGGATTGAAAATCGCCACGTTTGGCGAGAAATCACCATATCACCACAACCCTGGTTGCTAGAGGCAGAACTTGGGACTCTTCTTTACTAGCTGAAACATATTGTTAAGATTGTTTTTTATGCATAACTGCCTTTCAGTGATAGCTAGGATATTTTGAAACTGCATTGTATATTTAATTATACCTTCTTAGTTATTCCCTTTAGATATATGCATGTATTTTAAAAACCTCATAAAAATCCTTACAATTCGGTTCGATACTTCAAGAGAAAGGTAAGTGGTTTACAATTCATCAATTTTTTGATTATTTGTTATATATTTTTTTATAATTTCTTTTTTTTTAGTTAACCTCTTGATTGTGGTTTTTGGTTCTTTAGTTGATGATGAATGGTGGTAAAAACATATTTTACTTTAACTATATATACGTATATAATTACATTATATTTACTTATGTATGCATCTTTGTTAAGAAATTATAGTCTTAAGATTAAAAAATTTGTATTAATTTATTTTTATGTAAAAAAAAGTTAAAAAAATAGAAACAACGGAAGAATCGTTTATTTTTATTGAATTTGAAGTTTAATTTTATTACAGTTAATAAAAGACAAAATCAACGGAAATATCATTACTGAATATTTAGTTAATTTTAATTTTCGACAGTATATCGCCAACAAAGCCCACAAATACGGGATAAAATTATTCAAGCTTTGTTTTACAGAGGGATATACATGGGCAAGAAAGATTTACTCGGGAAAATCAGAGGTTTACGCAAAAAGTCTGGGCCTGGGACAATCAATTTGCGAGGAACTGTTCGTTGACAATTTCTACACAAGCTATGAATTGGCACTTTCCTTTTTACGACAAAATACACACGTTGTGGGAACACTAAGAGCAAACAAAAAGCATATGCCAAAAGAAGTTTTTGATGCCGAATTGGAAAAAGGCCAGGTAATTTATAGGGAAGACCAAAATGGAATTGTTGTACTGAAGTGGCGCGATACTCGCAATGTACGGATTCTGTCAACAAAACACAGTCCATAAATGGTTCAAGAAAACCAAAATAGTGTCGAACAAGCACTAATTGATGTTCTCGACCAACAGTCAACCAGTAATGCCTCTAGTTCTAAGCGTCGCTTAGCGAAGAAGAATAAGAAAAATCCAATCGCCATACTTGCTTACAACAAAGTAAAAACTGGGATTGATTTATCAGACCAAAACTGTTCTTATGCTACTACTTTGAGGAAGAGTGTAAAGTGGTACCGCAAGCTGGGTATAGAATATCTGCTAGGACTATCGGTAGTAAATGCGTCTGTAATGTACAAGGCAGCTACGAAAAAAAAAAATAACTTAAAAATACGATGGTACAGAGAACAAATTACATCATCTCTTCTAAATTTACAAAAGCCAGAAAAACATATGAAGCCAAAATCCAACAATATTCATGTTTTAAAAATAAAATTAAGCGCAAGTAATACAAAAGTACGTCGAACATGTACTTTATGTTATTCCAGAATGAAACAGATGGAAGGGAGAGAGAACGCCAGAAAGAAGGCAAAAAGAGTATACACGTATTGTCCGGATTGTCTGCAAGAGCCTTTTATGTGTTTAGAATGTTTTGGAAATCACCACACACAAGTTTAACGTGTTAATTTGACAAAAAAATATTCCACAAAAAAATTATACAAATACAAATAATACAAAACAAAGTGTGTTTTATTTTCTGACGGAAAAATAAACGTAAACGCCTACCTAATTGATTGTTTATAAAGGTTTTCCTGATTTATTTCATTAGGTTCCTATATGATCATGTGTAAATCATCTTTTGAATTTTCTTAATATTACTATTTCGTTTATATAAATCAACATAGAAACTGTTTGTTAAAACATAAAATATAAAATATGCATTTGATGTAGTGGTTAAGTGCGTGCCTACAAAACGAAGCACACCAGGTTCGAGCCCTGGCAGAGGATGAAAAATTGTTCACCATGGTTTTTCGGATTTTGGAAATTAAGTGGCTTCAACCCGCTCTAGTCAATCCATCAGTAGAAGCTTTCCTGACCATCCACCCCACCCGCTGAAATAATAGAGGATAATTGGAAGGCAAAACAAAATGTCAGTTATCTGCCACAAAGAAAAAGAAAAGGTAGAAAGAAACCAAAGATACGTAGAAAGAAAGTCAAATTTCTAAACAAAAAAGCATAGCAACCATTTCGATTTAAAAACAATATTTTATTTTTCTTTAAAAACTAAAAATCATCAATAATTTAAAGTTGCTAAAAAAAAGATCCAAGTTTCGCCTGTAAATCACATTTTCTGTCCGCTTTAAGTTATGGAATCTCTTAGTAAATCAATCTGTCGTTAATAGTTAAGAAAATTTTGTTATTGAAAATCAGTAAAACTGGTTCATAAATAGTGGAGAAATTAAAAAATGCCAACGCCTCCATTTTCCTTCGCTTTATTGTATAAAATTGAGAAAAAAAACTGGAAAAATCTCATTTCACAAAACAATCGAATTTTTACCAAAATATCACATTTTCACCAAAATTTCACTTAAGAATTTATGTTTTAGTTTTATTTAAAAAATATAAATTTCATTAAAACCCGAAAATGCACCAAATCAAACATCACTATGGTGAAGGGAATATAAAATTAGTCACTGCCAAATACAGCTTTCTTAAATTTTTTCACTTTTTAATTATCCAATAAATATATTAATTAAATTTAAATAAAATACGCTCTCATCAGACGGGTTACAATTTTTAATTCTATTTCGCAGAGAAGTACCTGCAGCATATATAGTAACACTAGCAGTACCCGCCACGTCGTGTAACAATTTTGTTCGATTTGAAAGTAATCCACACTAAATTTTAAGATCCTTATTTCAGATACGGTTCATGTATTTACTTTTGTCTGTACGTCTGCGTTCGCATTAGGTAAATCTGCTGGATGAATTTTAATAACATTTTGTGAGAAGGTACCTTTGTGTCTCGCTTCAAATATAGGATACTTTTTCACGTAAAAATATTTCATTTACAAGAGAAATAAGGGAAAGGGGGAAAGGTAGTGAAAGTACGCAATTTAACCGATATAATGGTACTGCAGACTTGGCAGCACCTTATATTTTTGTCAGCGGAAAAGGTTAAACACTATTTACAAGACAATAATTTTATATAAATCCTATGTTCCGGAGTAACAACCTTTGATGGGTACCTTTACATATTTATTTATGGGTACCTTTACATATTTATATATGGGTACCTTTACATATTTATTTATTTATGGGTACCTTTACATATTAATTTATATTTATATAAATATGTAAAGGTACCCATCAAAGGTTGTTACTCCTCCCTTATTTCTCTTGTAAATGAAATATTTTTACGTGAAAAAGTATCCTATATTTGAAGCGAGACACAAAGGTACCTTCTCACAAAATGTTATTAAAATTCATCCAGCAGTTTTATCTAATGCGAACGCAGACGTAGAGACAAAAATTCTAAAAATTACTGTTTTGTGTTCCATTTCAATTACTATCTGCACCAGCAACAAAAATTTCAAAAAAGATCAGCTCAGTCCAAAATTTACATGAAACAAATTTGGACTGAGCTGATCTCACAAAATTTTTCAAATTTATATTTGCATGCTCTTCCCTGGGTATCACCTCATACACCACTTTCTTAACCTCAAGGATCTATTGCCTGTAAATCATCAATAACGCTCGTTTTCGTCCATGCTGTCATAGGAAAAATTTTCGCTGTTGCACAATAATTCTTTCTCTATATAATAATAATACTCTAAATATTTACAAAATGAATGCGAAAAACATGGTTGAGGTAACCATAATCTAAGAGCAACATATTATAATTGAATTATATACATAATTATAAATTATTAATAATTAATTATGGCTATAAATATGACATAATTTTGTAATATGCATTAATAATAATAAAACTTTGATTGTGGTTTGAAGCTAAGCAAAGATTATATACATATGTATTTAGTTCAAATCAACCACGTTGCATTTTTTCGATATAGAAACCATTTACGGATCAAATAGTAACAAAATCTTATTTCTTATGACCATAGTAACGATGAAAACAGCTAAAAGTTATTCATCGCAACCAAATATTCTTACAAAGACCATAAGATTGTTGGAGAATGCGTAGCGCCAATATTTTTCGTTTTGATGTTTGTATAGCTGATGAAATAAGAACAAATTAATTTTCTATCGAAATAAAAATATATAAAATAGAAAACAATCTCTAGAATTTTTGGTAATTTTTAATATCACAAATTTAATTTTATTAAAATAAGAAATTTAAATAAAATAAAGGGTTAAAGAAAAAAAGCAACTGCTTTAATTGAATTTTTGTTTTTCATTTAGAACTTTTTTTGTTATTATTCTCTTTTAATTAAACATAATGGTTTATATGTTGCATGTTTGTGACACATGTCTAATTTTAAAATATGTGAAATAGTTTGTACTGGGAAGAAAGCTAAAAACTACATTTAGGTCGGTTTTTATAATTTGCCTTAAGTAAGTTAAAGTTTTTTTTTTTAAGTAAACACCAATCATCGTACAAACTTAATATAATTTAAAAAATCATATTTCGAATTTTTATATACATGTAACATTATTTATTTCTGAAAAAAACCATAATTTTAAAATTTATTAAATAAATATTTTATGAACAAAATTTTTATGCCCAAAATTTAATAAACAAAATGAGAAGTTTATTAAGACTAGAAAGCAAGAAAAAAATCCAAATTTCTAAACAAAAAACATATTAACCATTTCAAATTAAAAACTATACTTTTCTTTTTCTTTCCATTTTTTTTAGAAATAAATAAATAATCTTAATATAATTTAAGTTAAGAAGGTTCCCTAAATACATAAAGGGATGAGATCATAATAAAAGGAATTTGTATTAAAGTTTTGGGCGAATATACGAGTAGGTGATATAAACATTATGAAGACTAATACATTCGCCTTGATATTACCCGCTCTTAACTTTCTCTCACTTGACCACAAAATGATGAAACTTAAGTCTAATATCTCATCAATATTAAGGGGCACTTTCTCAAAAAAAAAAAACGAAAATTTTGTTTCTAGAGTAGCGCGCCAGATCTTAGTATCTCTGGGGCTTCCACTATAAATAGAACTCTGAATTTGGTACACACGTAGGTAAATAACAAGAAAAATCGGAAAACGAAAAATTTGTATCTAGGGGAGCACACCAGACTATAGTTTTAGCGCTATAGTTTTACTTTATAAGAGAGTAAAATCGAAAAAAGAACATTTTTTCTAGAGTAGTACGTTAGTCTTAGCGTTAAGTAATTTACAGCACTTAAATCAAAAAAAAAAAAAAAAAAAAAAAAAACAAATCAGATCAGATCAGATCGGAGCTTTCTGCTGCTAAAAGTACTGAGATCAAAATGAGAAGCAACAAACAAAGATTCCTAAGAGGTTCTTTTGCGAATTTGATTGACCCAATTCAGAGAATCTTTCCTTACTATTATAAGCATTTATTACTTCTTGCTATTGCTATCTTAAGCTTCTCATTTTCTAAATCTTTTATTTAGGAGAACTATTAGTACAATTTAAAAAGTTTTGCTTTGAAATTTTCATCATAATAACTCATCATAAGACTTTGTTCCTTTAAATTTATGGAAAAAATGTCAAACCCACAACTGCATATAAATCAAAAGAAATGAAGACTAAAACAATGTGACGTGTGAAAAAATTATATGCTTCAAGAACATTTTTACAGCTTTGAAATTAAGTATTTTTTTCGTAAATTTTATTTTCAGCAAACAATGAAGGAGGCATACATAACATATAAAGTTCATTATAAAATACCATTTTAACCTCTTTAACATTCTAACAACTTTTACTGGAATTTTAACTTATGCACTTTGATTTTGCAAACATGTTTGTAATTAGACAAAAATAAACAAATAAAATTTTTTATAAAAAGATCGTGTATTGTGTGGGTGAAATCTAATAATTGTTGATCGAAATAAACCCCTTTTATTTAATTAAACTGGTTATTTTTTCAAAATCAGCTGGGCAATGGATTTTCCTGACAAAATAAATGCAAAATAATTTGATATTCGATTTATATACAAAATGCCTCAGAAAATTACACTGGTCAACAAAAAACAAAACTTGTTTGTTTCCTATGATTTTTGTGTTTGTTTCTATCTCAAATTGAAGATTATTTTTTAAATACGTCAACATTTTTTATTTATTGTTTTCGTTTTTTTATTGGACACTAAAATTATCTTGTTGTTTTAGTTATGGCTACGTCAAAAGATATTGTGTGCTTATCCAAATTCTGTTTGGTATATTTGTAAAATGAAATTGAAAACAAGACTTGGATACCTCATATTTATGATGCAATAGAAAAAGAGTCACAATAATGTTTGGAACACTAAAGATATGGCGAGAACCTCGAAATTACCATTATATTTTCGTTGTGATTATTAACAGAATTAACACCGGAAATCGAATGAATGTGCTGAAAGTTGGCACAAAAAAATGTTATAAACGTTGAATCAGTTTCTGAGAAAGCTTGACAAAAGCCTCGAATGTTTTAATTTTCTTTCACGCGTTTCTAGGATTAAATACAGAAAAATTGAAAACTGTGTTTGGACTGCCATAGATTAGGCAACTCGTCAAAGATCCTAATTTTCAATGACTGAGCATACAAATCCACTTCGTGCACTCGCATTAAGATCGATTTCCACAAAATTTTAGTGAGGGCGAAAGATTTCATCAGAATCTTATAAAACTGGAAAAGCCTTATCAGGGAAAGTAGGACAGACTGACATATGATGGTAGGCTGGAGTTTGTAACGGGATCTATCTAAAATCGTAAATTCAAGGAAATCATGTAAAAGACTATTGATAGCGTTCAATAGAAATTTTGCTAACATTTGTATTAATTTTCTTGTATTTTTTTACCAAATAATAAAAATGTGTATTTCAAAAAATAAATATATTAGCAATCTCTCAATATTTATTATCATTTCAAAGAAACAATTGTGTTAATAGTGATATTAATAAATATTTAAATTTAATAAAAGCAACAGGCAATGCCGTATTAAGGTAGAAAATGAATTGGTTTTTGTGCTGCCAGTTAAACAAAAAAATACTAAAACAAATAACCATCAGCAACCTAATTGTAAATGCATAAATTTTCTTTGAGGTTGTTTGCATGTGTGTGAGATTCTTGTGGTCATTTAAAACTCACAATGGCATTTCAAGCAGCCTGACTTTTAACTTCTTTTTTTAATAGGTATTTTAAATCATAAAATTAATTTTTAATTGCAATTCTAATGCTTGATTTGTTTTTATGACTTTCGAATAGTAAAATTATTATATTTAATGGAACGATTTGTCGTTATTGAGAATTAGTACACAAAACATCGACGCACTGTGGTCAATATTTTGAGATAGCGGCCAAAACTCCTTTTGGTTTTTGTTCTCCGATTTTAAAGTTATAAGACTCATATGAAACTAACCAAAAAATTAGAACTCTATTTCAACTATTTCACTGAGAACAGGGTGGTCCAAAATGGGCTTTTTCAGAATTTAGTAAATTTATGATATTTTTAGTTAATTTTTAAAGTTTAAATGATCATAACTTTTTTGTTTTTCAAGATTTTTGGACGAAATAAATTTTGTGTTGTAACTTAACTTATTTCCTATTACTGGTAAAAAAAATGAAGCTCTACTGTTTTCAGAACAATTTAAATATTTTTTTTAAAAAAGGTCAAATTTCTCGGAAATTTCCTACTTCATAGAGCACAACTCCTGTGAGTCAAGCTGAGTCAAAACACAAATTTACTATTTTGTAGTGCTAATTCTCCCCTACATTCCATTCCATGTCCATGCATCGGGACTGCACTTTTTGAGCTACAGCAATTTTTCTGACCCAAGGTAAGATATTCGGTACAAATGCACATCATATTTTTTAAGAAGTTATTTGTATGTGAAAGTGGCTATTATGCATATATTTTGATGAAATTATGTACAAGAGTTCCTATTGACCCAAAAAATAATTCTATTGAAATTAGGAGAAGTTGGCCAATATTAGTCCACATAGAAGGGTGTATCAAAATTTTGACAAAAATGACAATAGAACTCTCAAATTACGTGGTATCTGGCAATTCATTTGGAAAAGGTAAAAAATGATTTTATTGCCATCTAATTTACATAACTTAAATACCTGAAAATTGCAAATAAATTTAAAACCAATGGAAATAACTGATAAAACCAAGTATGTACCTGTTATATTATGTTTCAAAGAGGTAAAAAAGATCATGTTGAAACTTCGAGCAATAGTATATTAATCCTATTCTATCTGATATATATTTTGAACGGAAAGATGAAAACGACATTATTTTACATATAATGAATAATCCATTCTTCAAAATATGCGACAAACAAGAAATTAAAATTCATAACTTAAAAATAAAAAACTTTTTAAATACTTTAAGAAAACGGTACAATCAATGTTCCAGAAACAAGAAATTGTTTTACTCACGCAACCAAGAATGGTTAAGAAATAAACTTATTTTTAAAAAGCCATCAGTAACTACCACGGAAACTGGAAAAGGTCGACCAGCAAAGCCAATTAATAATTGTAGTGAAAGATCACGAAGACGCAAGCTTAAACATATCAATGAAGAAGTTTCTTGTAGCATCATAAAGGATTCATTTCTTCATCAAATTCAACCATCGAAAACTAAAAAGAGTAAAATTGCTATCATTGAAAAAATAGTGGAAGCAAGCCCCAGACGCACAAAAAGGATTTTAGAAAGTATGCCAACACCAACTGAAGAAAATAAATTTACTCCAGAAGAAGCATTTGCACTATTTTTGGATTTTAAAATGACTAAAAACCAATATACAGAATTGCGGAAGCGAACCAATGAAAAAAATTGTAGAATTTTTCCATCATATCGAGATATAGTTTCTGCCAAAAAAGATTGCTTACCTTCACCAACTGCTATTAGTGTAACTTCAAGTTCAGCAGAAATAAAATTGCAGGATATTTTTGAACACACTGCTGACTATTTAAAGAAGTTTAAAAATTGCAGCATGACTTTAATTTCTAAATGGGAATGTGATGGCTCCTCTGGCCAGAAACAATACAAATGTAATGCGGAAAATTCATCAGATGCCAATTTATTCATGATTTCTTTCGTTCCATTACGTTGACGCGTCGTCTGTTGTGTTTCTACACTTAATTATATTTAAGAATACACGGGTGACATATTAAATATAAATATATATTATGTGTTATTAAATAAATAAATATTTTAACGTTTAAATGTAAAAAAGCATGAATTGATGTTTAAAAATTAAAATTATTTTTTACTCTAATTTTAACAAACTTTCTTTTTTTAGTGTAATAATAATAAATGATATGAACTGGTTTTTTTGAAAGTGGTATAAGTCCATTTTTTCATAAATTGAGATATTTAAGGGTTTGTGTTTGAATAAATTTAAAAATATTGACCAACTTTAATCCATTCGGGTGATGTTTTACACTATACACCTTTTAAAGTTTATTATGAAATAATAATTACTAAAAGTATTTGAAAAAATTAAAGTTTTTTTACTTCCACATGGACTTATACAATTTTCAAAAATAACATATTACAAGAAATAAAAAGAGAAGCATATTTAAGTCCATATTTTTATAGACATAAACTTTACTAAAATGGACTTTTATGTAAAAAGTAACAATTAAAATGAAGACATTTAAATACACGAATAACCAAACATTTAGATACACGAATAACTAAGTTTATTTTATTTATGATCTTTAAATAAAGAAAAATAACTTTTAAAGTTTTTTTTTACAGTTAGTATATTGCGGTATTTATTTATTTATGAGGTGAATGGGTTGTATTTAAGGTAACAAAATAATCATATCATTATACTTCTCTCTTGTGATGCTCCTGGAAGTTTTCTAAAGTGGTAACATATTAATTTTGCCAAAGTTTTGGGGCCTTCCCTTTTTTATAAATAAAAAATAAATAAACACATCGGCTTGTTTGTTTTGCTTGATTTTTCATTTTATTTGAATTTTGATAGTGTGAAAACGAAATGTTATGTTACGTTAGATTTTTTTAGCAATCACAACAATTGTCATTTGATTTCTTTAGTACAAAATCCAATGCAAATCTAAATACTCACTATTATAGTGTGAAATGGGCTTTAAGACCATGATTCACTATCATACTCAGTCGTACGATCTGTCAAAAAATGTATGTGTGCTCAAAAAGTATGATAGTGTGGCTCAGAAATGTATGTGTGTGACACACTTTTTGACAAGTCGTACGATTAGATAATCTTTTGAAAAAATTCATAAAATATTGTTTTTCCATGCGATCAGAGTTGCAAAGACTTGTTTTGTATGATAGTGTGGCATCTATAACGCCATTTTTAAACGATTTTCAAAGTAGGACAGAATTCTGTCAGATTTTTGGTTGCTTAAATCGTACGATTGTGTAGGATAGTGAAGCCTGGCCTTTAGTAATATCTGCTAACGAGCAGCGTGCACTGAAGTAGCAATAATCAATAGTATTTGTGGCAATGAGTAGCAATAATCATTAAAAATTTAAAGTTGTTTTAATTATAGTTATTAGGAATGGACTTATTCCACTTTCAAAAGAAACATTTGTGCGATAGCATTATACAATAGAACTGTTTTTGTTTTATTATTTATTTTATTCGACCTTTTTGTATATAAATTTATTTAATTTTTATTTAGGCTCGAGATCAAACCTTTTATTTAAATAAAACTATATTTTTTTTTATTAAATATTGTTTAATATTTCAATATTTCTCACACCTTTGGTGTTTTTCCTCAGGACTGTTTTTGTTTATTTTATGTCAAAATAGAACTCTATTGAAATTGTAATTCTACCAATGGAGAGAAGTCTATAGCTCATTAAAATTACCGTTAACTTAGTTTTTTTTTTAAAAAGAGGACTTATACCACTTTAAAAAAACCAGGTCATATGATAAAGAGAAAAAAATTAGTTGCCTATATAAACTTTCAATTTGTTGTTAAATATTTATACCCATATTCATAAAAAAAATAAAATATATTTGAAATTTACATACATATGTATATTAAAACAAATTTTTCATACAAACGTTGTTCTAAAATACATTTCAGTTAGACTGTAACATTTTCATAAAACAAAGCGTACCAACCTTCTTTCTTGAAAGCTGGCATGCTACTGATCAGGGTTTTCAGATTTATTTTCACATATTTTGCCAATCGATGTGAAAAATTGCCAAAACAGTTTTTTGTTAATATTTGCCTTTAATATATGTAATATTTTTTAATCTTAAGTTCGTTTTTATTCTCTCTAAAAAAGAATTAATTAAATTACAAATTAGGTGATAATATTAAAGAAAAATTGGGAAAATTTAGTTTTAAGACACCAGCAGGAGCGGAATGCAAATTTTCTAGACAACTACGTCCGTCATCAGCACTCTTCGTATCTATCTACTTAGGTAGTGTTTAGTTGTAAGCATCATCTATTTAACCAACCAAACTCAGATAAAGGAATACGAGAAAACTTGTACTCAATTATCAATCGTCAGTTGGTGAGAACGAAGTCTACCACTACCTCAAGCTTCCCTCTTGTTGAATATTTTTACTTTAATATTTACAACCTTATATTTGTTGTTCCTTCAGCCAACCTTCGGTTAGCAATGAAAGCAACTTTTGTTTATTTGTTTTACTACCAACATTCGTTTTTTAGTTAACACTAATCTAGTATCAAACCAAACTTTGTTGAGTAAACATGATTGCGCAGTGGTTTGCGATAATAATTATAAATTTTCAAATTAAAAATCGCAAAGCACCGCGCTATCATGTTTACTCAACAAAGTTTGGTTTGATACTAGATTTGTGTTAACAAAAAAACGAAACCATCGAAATGTTGAAATGTCATTTTGGTGATAATGTTATTTTGCAAAAATGTCCTGTTCTTGTGCCGCAGATCTAGCGATTTGCGGCCTTTAGACTATTTGCGTTAAGTCTGTTTATTATGCTGACAACCCAACAACTCTTGCGCAATTGAAATTCAACACAACTCATGTCATTAGTGAAATAAAATCAGAAGTTCTCAGAAATCTTTGCAAAAGTTTGATGACGTATGCGCTAGTAACAGCTGGTAGTGGTCATTTAAAATGGTTTTACACGGCGTGTATTTATCATATGACCTGTCAGTTTGATATTCCATATGTAATTTCATGTGTTTGTCAAAATAACCATCTAACATACGTTTTTAATTTTTGCTTTCAAACGTACATGTGTAATTACATGTGACATAACCGACAATATATAATTTTGTTGCCACACAAAGATGCAAACCTAGTGCTTTAATCTCATTTTTAGCGCTTTTGGTACCGCAAAAAGCATAAAATAACAAAATATCAAGTTGGCATTACAGGATGTCAGATGCTTTGTCGCATCAAAATAGAACACGTTCTAAATGAAAAATGTTATATGTATTGTACACATGGAAAATACGCATGTTATGTTTGAAAGAGTTCACACGACGTGTATAGAATTTACATATGGAAAAGTGACAAGTCATATGACAAATAAACGCCGTGTAAAACCACTTTTATCAGGTAGTGGTCATTTAACTGCCATGAAATTTCCCTCTAACAGAATAACAATTAAATTGCTCCATTAATTTTTTGATAATTTATTTCAAATTATTTCCTTAAAAAACACCCTTGATAAGGCTTGAATTTATGACATGATATTTTCTTGACAAATGGCCTATTGCAAAAAAAATATATTGTGGGTTTTTTAGTGCCGCAAAAAATACACAAGTTTTTTGATCGATCTCCATAAAAATTTCATTCTGGTTTTGTATTTATTTTTTACCGAACTTCCTTTTAAAACATGAACGCTTAATAACAAAATTTATTATGGTATAGTCCTTGGCGTAGGACGATATATTTTTTGGGTGGCAACAGCAAGTCGGGAGGGGGCATTTCATTTCTCAGACGTTACTACGTCAATGGGTATAGTTATCATGGGGAGAACTCTTTTCAGGTGACCATTTGTTGGAAGACTTTTATAATCGCAAAATTTTGTGAGAAAATGTTAATGAAGAAGAATTATAGAAAGGACAAAAATTTAATTCGAACATAAACTCAAGCATGAAAATTTATTAACTTTTTTTTTTAAATAAATCTTTTACATGAATTCCTAATCACTACGTATCATATCTCTTTAAAAACTATAGATTTATTTCCAAGTTTTTTTTATTAAATTTCCCACTATGCAGCATCGCCCTAATTTAATATCATATTACATTTTTAAGCTGTTTATATGTCATTATAAAAATTTTTTTTTGAGATAATTTGTAAGTGAGTTGGTGTGAGTTTCTTTGTGGTAATGCAAAATACATAATCAAATTTAAAGCAACGTGATTTTTAAGTAATTCTAGATATGCATAATCAAATACATTTAAATCATTAAAAAGGGCTTTAAATTAAATTGACTTTATAATTTTTAATTAGCTTTACGACCTTCAAACAATTAAGCTTTATAATAGTAAATGTAATTAATTAATTATGTATATTTATTATCATTAAACATGGGTTCCACATATACCTGGTTTATTCTTTGTTATGGCAAATCTTATATAATCATTACTCCTTCAAAAGCTTGTATATTAAAAGAAATTGTTTCAAATTTGGTATGTTTTAAATTCATACTGAAAAGAGAACTTTAGTAAACGACGGAAGAATAGATGAAGTTTGTCAGATAATTGATTCAAACAGGATTATAAAGCTATCAAGTTGTATGCTTGTGTTAGGAACAGCTCATTTGATTAGAGTTGTGCTAGATAATTCATTACAGTGAGCGATCTTTTTAGTTTAGATAAATTTACTGAAATAGGTCGGTCTTTTAATTCTTTTAGTTCAGTTGCTCCTGGGTTAGTGCAATTTTTGTAAAGCAACTCTGTCTGTCAACTCAATTGCTGTTTTCGGGAAGGCCAAATGGCTCAAAGCATACAAATGGCGTGAGATTTTTACTTTCCAAAGAGGCACAGGACGCATTTATTGAATGGAAGCCACATTCTGATCGAAAGGAAAGTATCGATCATCCAATGTTATGCACCAACTGAAGTTTCAGATCCCATGGTTAAGGAAGAATTTTATAGTAGTCTTACGAGTGTTTTATCTATAACTAAGCATGGGTACATCATAATTCTTATGGGTGACTTCAACGAACAACTTGGCTGTGACAATAACGGTTATGAACATGTAATGGGGAGGTATGGATGCGGGAATATGAATGAAAATGGTGATCTTTTGGCAGAAATATGTGCAAACAACAATCTAGTTCTAGGAAGAACATTATTTCCACATAATAATGTACACAAAGTTACGTGGGTCTCCTCCGATCATAGAACCGAAAGTCAAATAGACCACATTGCCATTAGTAAGACCTAGCGAGGTCCTCTGTTGGACATTGGTAATAAACTGGGTGCAGATATATCTATTGATCACCATCTTGTTATCGATAAGATCCGATTACAAATTGCACCCATAAAGAGAGACAAAACGTGCAACTCACAAAAGAGATTCAATGTTAAAAAACTACACCAGCCCTCGATACAGGCACTTCTCTGAAACATTGCAAAATTCTTCCGAAGCCCTATTGAAATCTAACAATACACATTGGAATGCAGGTAAGGATTTATTTCTAAAAGTCGCGGAACGAACTATTGGCTTCAATACAACTAAAAGAAAATAATGGATCTCTGATTACACTTGGAATTTAATTCAGAGTAGGAAAGAAATTAAGGGTAAGCTTAATATGGCAAAAACTAGATTTAGCAAAATAAAATTGCGGATGGAATATTCCGAGATGGACAAAAAAGTTAAGAAAAGTGCAAGAAATGACAAGATAAATTAGTATCAATTATCGATTATATTAGTAATCAATTATCTCAAAGTGCAGAGGCGGCTGCTGTCACGAATCGTACTAGAGACCTCTATAAAATCATAAAGCAGATGACAAATAAGACCGTGAATGTTACAAAACCTTTGAAGAGCGAACAGAGCATCCTTACCTCCTCAGAGCAGGAACAGCTAGCAATTTGGGAAAAGCATTACGCTATTATGCTTTTAACTCCCCTAACACCGGTATCAAAAATCTGTAGATTTCAACATCATGCAGAAAGACACGACATTCCCAAATAAGCCCTAAACATTGAGGAAATAATAGCGGCTATTAAATCCTCAAAAATCACACAGCTCCTGGTCCAGATAACATCCCCTCAGAATTATTAAAGGCAGACCCATATACGAGTGGCAAGATAATACGCCCCAGCATCGATAGGTTTTGGTCATCAGAAACGCTCCCAGAAGATACTAAACAGGGCACTATAATCAATCTTCCCAAAAAAGGAGATTTGTCTAATTGTAAGAACTGGCGGGGTATAACATTATTTTGCATAATCAACAAAATGTTTGCCCACATAATTAGTAAAAGAGAACAAGCCGGTTTTTGTGCCCAACGGTCGTGTATAGACCACTTAAATACAGTTCGCGTAATAGTTGAACAATCTGTGGAATGGCGGTCACCTTTCTATCTTACCTTTATTGACTGAAAAAGCGTTTGATAAATTACAACATTAGGCCATATGGAATGCGTAGGAATATAAGGGAGTGCCGTACATAATCGTAAACTTAATTAAGGCGATGTATCATGGTGCAAGTTGCCGCATTAAACAAAACCAAAACTTAAGCAAAAGGATTTCGGTAATGACTGGTGT
Organism: Phasia obesa; assembly: GCA_949628195.1. NCBI lineage: Eukaryota > Metazoa > Arthropoda > Insecta > Diptera > Tachinidae > Phasia > Phasia obesa. Next base: position 35,878,938 of record OX451218.1, on the reverse strand, counting down.
TAGACAAGGATGTGTACTCTCACCACTACTGTTCAACATCGTATTAGACAACATACTAAGTAATGCGATTCCAAGATACACCGGCATAGCATGGGGTCTTCACGGAACACTAGATGATTTAGATTATGCTGACTGCATTTGTCTTTTCGCTCATAGAAACTGCCATATGTCATCTAAATTACAGAAACTGTGTAATGTCGCAACTATGTTCGCGCTAAAGATCAATGTTAACAAAACGAAAACTATGTGCATCAATACATCAATACTCTATACGGCACAGAAATACAATCAGTATCCTCCTTAACGTACCTTGGTAGCGTTATTTCTTGCAGTATTGGATCTAGTGAAGACATAAAAGCACGTCTAAATAAGGTTAAAGCTGCCTATATCCAGAGTTACTAAAATAAAAATCTTTAATGCTAAACAAACAAATAGAACGGACGTAATTTTTAAGCTCACAATAAAGTTTAACAAAACAAAATTAAGTGAGTGAATTTGAAACAAACAAACAAACAAACAAGCAAACAAAGACAATAAAACTTTTTTTTACAGAACAACAAGTTGTTGTATTTTTTTTTCTTTTTTTACAACGGCATTATTGTTTGAGTAATAAGAAAAACCAAAAGTACAGTGCGAGGACTCATTTAGGAGTAACTCAAATTTAAATTATTCTGGAAAAAGTGCGAACATAAGCAGTAGAAATGTTATATGTTATGATGTGTTCAAGATTAACGTGGGCTCCTGCCACGGTGGCTTTATCCCACGGTGCTCCAAACACCGAGTGAAATAAAAACGTAGACTAGCGCCCCCATTGTGTAGTATAACAACACTATATGATTGCCACCAATCGCAATTTGTGTGCATACAGTCACAATGAGTAGCAATTTATACAATATGGCAAGCCTTTCCAAGGCAAGCCTAGATCCATATTATAACCTCTTGCTTAGGGGTTTGGAGACTATCCAAACTCCGTCTGTTGAGAGTGCAACAGCACACTTGATCGACGTTGCACCACATCTACATGAATCGATCTTAAACCACAATCACCACGTGTACCCCCGAAGGGGACCTCACCAATAACCGGTCACAGAGAGGATAGGCTCTATGTGAGGCCACCGATTCCCGTGGTACCAGTCCTTCGGGCACTGGTCGGACCTCGAAGAGGACCCGTTTTAAAACAACAGACCTTTTCTTCCAGATTTAGGGTCTAGGAACCCTAACGTCTGGTGCCCCTATTTTCCCCGAGTGAACCGCATCAAAGCATTTGCCATTACTGCAGTGACAATTGGAACCCCCGAGGGCATGTTATATGTTATACTAAATTCTAATGAAATTAGTGGAAAAAATGGAACAATATTGAGTCTTTCACGAAAATACCAAAATCGAAGTTTCTTAAAATATTTAAATTTTGTCTTAGTGATAATAATTATTTTACATATGATGAAAAAGTTTATAACCAAACATTTGGAATGCGAATGGGAAACCCACTCTCGCCCACCATAGCTGACATAATGCTAGATAACCTTTTAGACGAAGCATTAGCTGAACTTGAAAACAAAAACATAAATTTAAAATACATAGTAAAGTATGTAGACGACGTTTTAGCTATAATTAAACTTGACGATAAAGATGAAGTTCTAAAATCCCTCAACAGTTACCATCCAAAAATACAATTTACTGATGAGTTAGAGAAAAATGCAAAGCTATCATATTTAGACACAACACTACAACGGAAAGATGACAGAATTATTTTCGATTGGCATGCAAAAGATATAGCATCTAATAGACTAATAAATTTTAATGCCACACAACCTATGGCTCAAATAATTAATACCGCCAAAAGTTTCATCTTTAGAGTTTTAAACATAACTGACGAACACCAAAAACATAAATAAAATTTCAACAATACTTAAACGTAACAGCTTTCCAGCTAAACTTATTAATAACTAGCTATCCCCGGTGCGCTTCGCTACACCCATCTACAATAAACACTTGAAAGAAAAGTATGACCAAATTTTAATGCGAAAACGCACGCTATTCTCAAGTCAAAAATGTTCCCATCCAAACTGTTTTTTGCTAGACTATACGTATTAACACGATAACAATCTTTTACTTTTAATGGGATGTGCCACTCCCAGTATTCTTATCCAGTCTGTATTTTGCTAGACTATGCACATTAGTATGAGGGTTACTTGTGCAAAGTTGCAAGACTATACCTAAAGTAGTTCTCTAGGTACGCGATAATAATTTTTCACTTTGTATAGGAGGTACCTCGCCCTCCATTTAAATTCAGTCTGTGTTTCTCTACACAATGTATCTTAATATGGGAGTTACTGATGCAAAATTACAAGACGCTACCTATTGCAGTTCTCTATATACAGGATAATAATTTACTTTGTATGGGGGATACCACGCTCACTGTCCCAATTCATACCGCATGGGTATGTATTTTGGCAGACTATGCGCCTTAGCACAAAGGCTACTCTTGCAAAGTTTCAAGGCGCTATCTATTGCAGTTCGCCAAGAACACGATAATTTTTACTTTGTATGGGCGGTACCACGCCAACTATTCCGGCTATAACTCATGAACCAATACACATACAGAGACTGTTTGTACATAAAAACCTTGGTATTGATGTCACCTTTCATATAAACTTTTCAGAAACAAAATCGGTTCACGCATTCCAGAGAACATCAATTTCTAACACAATGTAACTTTTTTTATATACAGTGACGGACTAAACTATTCACACAGCATGTACTTTTATTTAAAATCTTTTATATTTTTGAAATGAAAAGAATTAGCCCAACACAATATTTAGCAAAATTTTTTATTCACTTATTAATTATTTGAATATACTAAAATAATAATTCTAAGTATGGTACATTACTAGAAGAAAGTAATTAAGTATTTGAAATGATATTTCTGGGGGGACATAAGTATTCACACAGTTGCAGTTTTTGGTATTTTAACTAAACAAATTTATAAGTTTTTATATGGCAACACTTGCTGGAATGTTGAAAGTACCGTTATAAATAATTAGTTTTGTTTTAATCTAAAATAAAGTGTTTTTGAAGATTGAAATTTTTTAAAATGGGTCGTAAACAAAAGGAAACAAGGGAAGCTGAAAGAAAAATTGTGTTAGAAATGCATAAACAAAATAAATCGTATGCAGAAATCGGAAATATAATTAAAAGAAGCCGATTCACTGTAGCCAGCATTATTAAAAGATTTAAAGAGTGTTTGGATCTTAAAAGTTATCATCGGACTGGTCGGCCGCTTAAGCTGAGCCCAAGAGAAGAAGCCCAAATCGTCAGAAAAATAAAAAAAATCCAAAAACAACATCTACTGAAATAGCTGCAGAATGATTAGAAGAGATGGGCAAAGAAATCCACCCAAAAACTGTGCGCAGAACTCTACACCGTGCTGGTTATAGCTCACGTATAGCAAGAAAAAAACCTCTCATAAGCAAGGCGAATAAATCAAAACGTTTAAGTTTTGCAAAAGAATATAAAAATAAGGATGAAAACTTCTGGGAAGGCGTATTATTCTCCGATGAGAGTAAATTCAATATTTTTCAGTCTGACGGTAGAGCGCGTGTTTGGAGAAAGCCAAATACAGAGTTGGAAAAAAACAATGTTGTGAGTACAGTCAAGCATGGTGGTGGAGGGGTATTGGTGTGGGGATGTATGGCTGCAGGAGGCGTTGGTAACTTAGTTTTTATCGACGAAAAAATAGACAAAAATGTGTACCTAAAAATCTTGAAAGAAAACCTGTTGCAAAGCGTAGAGAAGTTAGGTCTTGGGTGCAACTTTTACTTTCAGCAGGACAACGACCCTAAACACACGGCCTATGACGTTCGAATGTGGATAATTCACCACGTTCCCCACATACTTCCCACTCCACCACAATCCCCGGATATGAATCCGATTGAACATCTTTGGGATGAATTGGGTAGACGCATCATATTTGTAGTAAGGCTCAACTGAAGGAAATTCTTCAGCAAGAATGGCAAAATATTGGATCTGATGTTACTAAGAATCTGGTTTATTCAATGCCAAGAAGACTAAAAGAAGTTGTAAAAAGAAAGTATTAGTTATACGTATTTTATCTTTTTGTAAAGTTTAAATAACTGTGTGAATACTTTTGTGCCCTTAAATTTGCGACCTGAATTACTTTTTTGTTATTTTTTAATAATATAAACTACTTAGAATTACTGTTTCCTTAAATTTTAATATTGAAAAAGATAATAAATAAATTGGCTAAATATTGTATTGGGCTAACTCTTCTCATTTCAAAAATATAAAAGCTTTTAAATAGAAGTACATGCTGTGTGAATAGTTTAGTCCGTCACTGTATATAGATTTGATAAAAGAAACGTAAGTTATACTAAAAACAAATTATCCTCAAAATAGCAACACTAATGATAACAACAATCAATAAAAAATTTTTTACGGTGTAACATATGTATATACCAGGTGCCATATTCTGTAGCGATAAATTTAGCTACGAGAATTACAGAATATGGCATCAGGTTTAACTGAAAACAAGCATTTAAAATCAATAATAAAATCAGACAAAATACAATTTGCATATAAGCCAAACAGCACATTAAACAAAATATTCACTAACATGAAAGATAAAATATAAAAACAAAAACAATGCAATGTAGTGTATGAAATAAAGTGCAAAGGCATTGATAAAGAAAGCTGTGATTTAATATACATACATTGGAACAACAAAACGAACATTGGAAACAAGGATGAGTGAACATCAAAACGATATTACGAAACAGAAAGAAACAACAGCATTATCACAACACATACTTAAGACTGGACATGAAGCGGATTTTCAAAAAGTCAAGATTTTAGATATAGAAAAAAAGGAAAAGAAAAGGTACACAATAGCCTACGCATTCAGCAAAACATCAACAAAACCATGAACTTAAAAGAAGACAACATAAACGCAAACTACAGTGTTGCAATACGAAAAATTTAAAACTGTGATATTAAATTTAAGTTGTGTTTGATTTTTATGTTTTATGTTTATTTGTTTTGTAATTGTAAAAAACATTTATTGGTAATGTGATCTATGTTATATTGTAAGTAAATAATTTTGGTGTATAATTTTTGTAATATTAAAGATTTAAATTTTTAATAGACGAAGCCTTGAAAAAGTCAACAAATATTCACGAAACGTTGGGTAAAAATGCAATAAATTAGTTTTTTATTGACATTAACTATGTTAGGCCTGACTAGATTAAATTATCCAATCAACAACTTTGAAGTTAATTTCAGTTATTGCGGAGAACTCATTTTATGTTGTTCCTTTTAAACGTGGTACCATAAACGAGACAAAAATACAAGTAATTGACGAAACCAGTTATTTTAAAATTGTAAATGATTTCGAAAAATGCAAAAAAAAGCTTTTATACCTATCAACTCAAGAGCAGCAAAGGTCTACACGTAGTTAATTAAGGTATAGATTTATATGTTGATCCAAAAGATATAATAGATGGCCTTCAGAAAGCGGGATTTAAGATAACAATTGTAGATAACCTCAGAAATAGAGAACGTGTACCCCAACCATTTTTCCGATTTAAACTGGAACCTGGAGATATGAGATTAAAGAAAAATGAAACGCAGCCTATATACAATCTGAACTACCTTTTGCACCGCAAAATTGCAGTAGAGGGACCGCACAAACCACACTAGGGCATACTGTAAGTTACCACCGGTTTGCGTTGTTTGTGGCGAGCTACATTGTTTCGCTCATTGCGATAAGTCAAGGGAAGACACGAAGGTTAAAAAATGTAGCAATTGCGGTGGAAATCACACTGCTAACTACAGAGGCTGTCCAGTTTATACTATGGTAAGGAAGTCGTCTCAAAAATGAAATACTCCTCCTAAGCAGCCACAATATCGACCAAATGCTCATTGTCCCCAGATAACACAACCAAATATGTTTCATACCCGGATATGTAAAAAACCAACAACAATCCAGTAAAAAAATTAACTCGAGTACTTCCTTAAGAACCAACAAATCGATGTCATGCTGGTTTCAGAGACTTACTTAAAAACAAATAGCTATTTTAAATTCAATGGCTATATACTATATGATACTAAAACCACCGTGGCTCGAATTAAACATTATTTACTGTATGACTTTTGTGAGGACTACCTTTAATCAACAAACATCTACATTGATGAATTTCATCAAACTTAGTTATTTCTTCAATTTATTCACCTCCTAGATTTCAAGTATTAGAGAGTCAGTATATCGATTTTTTTAAAATCACAATTGGGGATCACTTCTAATAACTCCAAAAGGTCGTGTTTTTTTTACACAATTTCAAAATTGCATCTAAATGTGATCTCGAGTGGACAGCCGACCTATTGGCCTACTGACCAGCAAAAAATACCGGATGTTATTGATTTCGGCGTGATTAAGGGTATTCTAAGAGAAATAATTAAAGCTGAAGCATCACTTGATTTATCCTCAGATTATTCACCCACTATTGTTTGTATATGGAACCAACAAATTATTGTATCACCAACTAGTACAAGCTTAAACTGGTTGAAATATAGAAAATATCTCAGTACGCATTGTTCGGAAAACGTCCCACTAAGAACACCAGAAAACGTACAGCAGTCTGCTATCCAACATGCAAAAGTCAGCTGTCCAACATGCAAAAGTAACCCGGCAACTAGGCACATGTAATCACATATATTCTGTAGATGTCGAGAGGCTAATGACAGAAAAAAGAAAACTTCGGAGGGAGTGGCAATAACATAGATCTCCTCAACTCAAAACCAGAATTAAAGTTTGTACGAAGCGGCTAAGAGAGCTACTAGAATCTCGAAGAGTAGCATCTTTGAAAAATTACCTGGAAGACCTGGACTCAACTCCACAATCAGATTATGGCGTGCTTATAGAAACCTTAACCGACCAGTCGTACGTAAGCCTCCATTATGAACTTCTTGTGGAGGCTGGGCAAGAAATGATACCGAAAAAGGCAACCTATTTGTTTTTCATTTAAAAAATGTTTTACTCCAAATGTCTCGACTGATATAGCTGAGCTGCCACCTGTCGATGTTAGTCCAGCAGTTACCATAAGGTTTGAGCATAGAGATATTAAAAGAGCAATAACTGATTTAAAAATCAAAAAAGCTCCTGGCATTGATAACACTACTAACAAGATGTTATTCAAATTGATCCGTGTAGCCATAAAAAAACCCTTTATGTTTTTAATGCCATTTTACGTCTTGAGTACTTTCCTACTAAGTGGAAGAATTCTTTGATAACTATGATACCTAAGCCAGGAAAAGACCACACAAAGTTAGAATCATACAGACCCATAAGTCTTTTACCAAACATATCAAAGCTATTTTGGGGAATATTAATAACTAAGCTGACCCAATTCAAAGCGCGAAAGGATGAATTCCGAATCATCAATTCGGCTTCAGAAAACATCATAGTACGATCCAACAAATACATAGATTAGTAAATGTAATTAAAAAGACCTTTGAAGAAAAAAAATACTGTTCGGCGCTTTTTAGCGTCATTTCTAAAGCATTTGACAATGATTGGCACGAAGGCCTAAAGCCGAACTTGCCTGAAAACTTATACAAGCTGTTAAAAAATTATTTAACTGATTTATCTGGAAGGTAGTATTTTTGGACCCGTTCTATACCTGCTGTACACATCAGATATGCCAATTGGCACCCGAGTACACACATCAACATTTGCTGATGACACAGCTTTCTTAAATATTCATGAAACCGCCCAAGTAGCGCCACAATATTTTCAAGACCACATAATCAATTTGGAAAAATGGTTGAAGAGTAAAAATGTACTCACATAAATATCACACTGCTTAGGGACTCATGCCCCCCTATTCGCATAAATAATCAAATGATACCTCAGCCTTCGGACGTCAAATATCTCGGTATATATCCTGACTTGAAAAGGCCACATTGAATCCAAATTAACACAAATGAAGTTAAAAGCAATGCAACTAAACTGACTAATTGGCAGAAATTCTACTCTGGCCTTAGATTGCAAACTTTTATTGTACAAGTCAATTCTAAAACTAATTTTGTGTTATGGAATTCAATTATGGGGTACTGCCTCAGCTAGCAATGTAGAAAAAATCCAAAGGCGCCAAAATAAGATTCTACGGATGATCACAGCTGCTCCCTGGTATATAAAAAACTCGAACATTCACATGCCATCAGTTAAAACAGAAATAGCGAAATATGCAGTAACGTATTCAAAGAAGCTTGAAACACATCCAAATCCGCTGGCCCGCAACATAATAAATGAACATACTAAATTACATTCGTCAAAGAAGGCTTCTATCTCCCAAACATCAAAGGGATGATCCGCAAATGACAGCAGCAAGCGTGAATTTTTTGAATTTTTTGCCTAGCACTGGCTGGACTTAAGTTTATTTATTTTTATTTTAGACCAAGGCGAATTCATACCAGGTGGAGTCGATAGCCCAGCTGATTGTTTTTGCTCTCGTTTTTTTGCTAATGTCTTGTCAAAAAATACATTGTTTCATATCTGCTAATCTAATGTCAAAGATGTTGTTTTTTGTAGTTGTTGTCCTACTGCTCACACCTGGTATGAATTCGCCTTGCTTTAGACTTAAGATATGATAGAGTTAAGTTTAACTATTTTTTAAAATAAATTTGATTAAAATCTAAATAATTAAAGAAAAATTAATAATATTAATCACCTAATTTGTAATTTAAATTATTCTTTCTTGGAGAGAATAAAACAAACTTGAGCTAGACTTCAAATTTCATCGTTATATAAATATATGACATTCAATAATATGGGGTTGTTCACGTCTGAACAATGATGAATTTCCATCCCTGGTTCATGGTTGGGTGATGCCAAGGTGAATTCATACCAGGTGGAGTCGATAGCCCAGCTGATTGTTTTTTGCTCTCGTTTTTTTGCTAATATCTTGTCAAAAAATACATCGTTCCATATCTGCTAATCTAATGTCAAAGTTGTTGTTTTGTTGTAGTTGTTGTCCTACTGCTCACACCTGCTATGAATTCGCCTTGGGTGATGCCAAAGCTAGTAGATCAATTGCCGTTTATTCATCATCATTAGTTTTATATATATTTTTTTATCGTGTGGAAGTCGAACTCTTTGAATTAATTATTTCGTATTTTTAATTAATAATTTTTTGCGCCATATCGTTGGCCGAAATTGATTAGCTTTTTACATTTTTTTGCGCCATATCGCTGGCATTAGTCTTAAATTGAAATTGCTTTCGGATTGTTGTTGTTCGCGCCATAGAAATTCGTAATATTAGAATCTTTAAGCAAATTGTAATATTGTGGAAATATAGTCTTGGACATTTTGTAAAACTAATAAATTAAAGGAAAGTAAATTTGTAACTTTGCCTTTTTTTTGATTGAAAAAACTAAACTTCTTGTGTTTTCTTTTTTTATTGCGAGACTTCTTGTGACTTACCTAGTGCTTGTGGTTCCTTTTTGGTGAAGATAGCCATTTGGAAGCCATCGACACCAGCCCCACATTTTTAGGTTTTCAAATAGAGAGTAACGTTACAATGTCGGATAAGTCAAAAGCAATATCGCTATTTGAGAGAATTTATGTAGATGAACAGTAAAGACAAATATATTAAAACATACACGTGTCACAGAAAACTTAAAAATTGGACATGACTTTGCAGAGAATGATGGTCATTTCGGGAAATGAGATAGTTCCAACTTCTACATTACTTAAACATTGACTATCACAATCAATGACAAATTATCTATGATCAGTTATGATTTCTTATATTGAAAGGAAAACGCTTGTTATGCTTGTTATTGGGTATCTACTTTAATGCTGATGCGTTCGTTGTGTTCCAATTTTAAATCTATTGCGAATATGCACATTATATGAATAATTTTAGCTGCAGGAAAGACAATCAAATAAAACACACAATCAACCCTTCACATAATAAAAACCCTAATAACAACTTTTAACAAAAAGTTCAAAATATTTTTAACTAAAACACAGACTTCCGCCATATTTTCGAAACAAATTAGAAATAAAAACTAAACTTTTCTCTCACCAACTAAAAAAATAGAAGTTAAAGCACATATGCTGCTACATCAGCATATTATGGTTTTGTGTTTTCATACATTCAGGCCAAAGTCAAAACGTTGCTAATTAATTTTTTTTTTGTTTGCGAATACATGAGGGGTTGGTTATTATCACAAACCATATATTGTTGTGCTACTTGGTAACAAGCACTTTTTTATAAATGGGTAAAATATACTCCCAGTCAAATAATTATATGTGCAAAATTGATTTTCTTTGGACCTTATCTAATACTAACGGAAGAGTTGTTGTTTTTGGTATACACATTCTCTTATAATTACTTTATCTTTTGGTGTTGTTTGTTAAGTTTATCTTTGCACCGCATTCGTAATACCGCTATTTTTAATCAAGCACGTCGAAAATCCTGTGTAAAATATTTATATGTGCAAAATGAATTATTCGACTTCTAACTGGTGCCAAATCAACATATCAGCACATAAAGCGAAGAAATCGCTCCATAAGTTAGTATAGTGGATAAGCAAATGAATAATATGAAAAAAATAAATTTTTTGGAATTTTTAGGAAAACGGCACGTTAAACTCAATTAACAGAAATTGCTGTGTCTGTAAAGAAAAAGCGTAGCACGAAAACAAATTTCTTAACAAAATCCAGATGACTACGGTATTAATAAACGTAGCGGCCGGATATGCGCTATTGATGATAGGAGCAAACGGCGCATACAGCAGTTAGCAACTATTATCTACATAAGTTGTAAAAGTGGTTTTACACGACGTGTATTTGTCATATGACTTGTCACTTTCCGATGTGTAAATTCTAAACGCGTCGTGTGAACCCTTTCAAACATAACATGCGTATTTTCCATGTGTACAATAAATATAACATTTTTCATTTAGAACGTGTTCCAAGGCGAATTCATACCAGGTGGAGTCGATAGCCCAGCTGATTGTTTTTTGCTCTCGTTTTTTTGCTAATGTCTTGTCAAAAAATACATTGTTTCATATCTGCTAATCGAATGTCAAAGTTGGTGTTTTGTTGTAGTTTTTGTCCTACTGCTCACACCTGGTATGAATTCGCCTTGACGTGTTCTATTTTGATGTGACAAAGCATCTGACATCCTGTAATGCCAACTTGATATTTTGCTATTTTAGTTTTTTTGTGGTACCAAAAGCACTACGTTTGTATATTTGCATCATATGTGGTTGGCAATACAAAACTGTGTGGCCGAAAAATAATATATTATAGGTTATGTCAGATGTAATTACACATGTACGTTTGAAAGCAAAATTTATAAACCGTATGTAAAATGCCTATTTTGAAAAACACATGAAATTATATATGGGTTATCAAACTGACAAGTCATATGACAAACACACGTCGTCTAAAGCCATTTAAAGCAAATAAAAGTGGAACTTCGTCTAAATGTCACTAAACAACGTGTTCATCAAATAATAAGACAATATTAAGACCATAAATATGAGTATTGAGTGCCTAAACTATGTCTAAAAAACGCCATAAAAATGCAATATGGTATTTTACGAAAAGTATAAATTTTGGGAAAATAAATTTGAATCTTTGATATTCAGTGACACAAACAATTTAATTTGGATGTACCAGATGGTCTCCACAAAAATTAGATGGACGAATGACACCCACGGGAAGCATGACACAATCGAATTCATGGTGCAGAATCTCTCAATGTGTGGACGGTATTTTTAATCAAGAGGGAAGCCCAAAATAGGCTTTGTGCTAGGAAAATTGAATGCAGAAATCTACATAGATTTATTACAATGTGAATACCTTGATTTTGCTGGTGATTAACAACGCGATAAATGGACTTTCCACCAGGATAATGCTCCTATCCACATGGTGAAAAAGATAAAGGCGTTTTTTATTTTTCGAAAAATTGATTTGCTCGAGTGGTCTGTTTTAAGGCCAGACCTCTATTCCATCGAGGATCTATGGTGAATACCTTCTGCCAAAATTCATACATTTTAAAGCCATATGACAGCTGGAAACATCTAAAAAAGGACATATTTGTTGAATTGGTCAGTATTAATGTGTCTGTCCTGAAAAAACTGGTGGTGATGTCAAATTGGTCAGGATACACAAGAGTAACACAACCTCTTATTAACATATATAAAACTTTTATTTTGTAACTAAGATAATATGTATATCTATTAAATGAAATTCTTACACATATAAATATTTTCTATGGAGATTTAAAGCTTTAATTTTTTTCCATGTTAAAAAAAATAAATTGTTATAGTTTTTTATTATATTTTAATTTCTTTTAACTATAAATTATAAAAAAAATGTCTGTTCCCAATTTTCATTGCTTCTTTTAATACAAATTAAATTAAGCATTGCACATATAATTATTTGGATAAGGTAGAATTAACGACAAGTTTTTAGCAAAACTAGTTTGTCCCACCATAAACAATTTTATAAACCTTTAATACGCTGAGTTAAATTTAATCCATTACTTGGTCGTTCTGGTGTAATAACTTAAAAAAGTCTAGGTTTACATACATAAAACTGACATCTTTTTCAAGCTACTCAATGGCGTGTCAAAAAGTTCGAAGCAGCTAACTATTGACAGTAGGAGAACTAACACTATTAACTCACTGCAGCATTGTTGCAATGTGGACTATGTTACGCTGTTTTATCGTTACCCCTCGTCTACGTTAGACATAATATGAAATAACATCATGTTAGTTTTAAGTGTAGACTGCCTATGTTAATATTTTTTTTCACGTCTTGACATGGTTGTTAAAATATTTCCCAGCTAAAAATACTGTTTCGCCGCATCCAGATTTTTGAGGGAGTGACGAGTTGTTATTGCTTACTAACCTGCTTACGTATGACGTGATATTTATTCGCGATATCCCACTTAGCAGCATTTCCTTTTAAAACCCTTAAATTTTTTTATTTTTATATTATTTTTTTCATCTCAACCTAACAGTTGGGCTTTACTATACAACGTTTCTCTTCGCCCCAGGTTTTACCCATTCCGGTCACTTCTATATCGATTTGCCTTCTCCACGTATGAGCTCGTCTTCGACTTCCTTGCTGGTTCCAGTCTATGACATTTCTTGTGATGTCGTGCCTTGGTCTTCTTAAAGTGTGGCCAATCCGCCGCCATTTACGTCTTTTTATTTCTGTGGCCATGATTTATTGGTTGGATTTGGGCCAAAATATTCGCAACACATCTGTATATTCTGCATGTCTCGCAATTGTAGAGGAGAGTAGACTTGACATTTGTGTTAAATATTGTTAACTTTTTGCGCTGAGAGAGTAAAGACGACTAAAAGTTTGTCGCGGTTTCTGTATACGGTTGTCAATGTCTTTCCCTGAAAATTATGCTAGCAAGATTGCAACACTGTCTGACATCTTCTATTTGATTATTATTTATTGTAAATAATTCTTGAGACGACGCATTAACTCGCAGAGTTTTTGGTAGTGTTAGTCTTAAGCCCGGCCGTATCTGTTGCTGTTGTTATATTTTCCAGATTTGATGCAAGATATGAGCGAATATGTCGATATCGTCTGCGTAATCAAGACCAAGGTGATTTACCTTGCAGTCCCCAAGTAATTCCTTTTCCATTTTGTAGGGCACTTTTAAGAATTGTGTCTAAGACTATATTAAATATAAGTGGTGATAAAACACAACCTTGGCGAAAACCGATTTCCACTTTTACCGCCCTGCTTAACGCTTTACCAGAGACTGGCATTTCGGTAAAGGCACCTAGTAAGTGAAATAAATTTATCAGGGACGTCTAAGTGCTGGTGTCAACCTAGCGGAAATACGTTTGGCTATGTCCTTGTTAATCATACAAAGTAAAGTAATACCACGCCAATTATTTGGATTCGTTTGGATTCACAGCTAATCTGAAGACTATGCGCATATGACGATGGCATTTCAATGTAGAAATCTGTCCAAACATTTACGTGTTCCTCGGATGATGTTGTAAGTTCTCTATTCCGTTTTCCTCAGTGCCTCTGTGCCGTCGTATGTTCAATAGTAAGTGTTCTGAAGCACCTGTGCATATCACTGGTGCGATGCGTTTCTGTTGCCGTTTAATCTTCCTTGCCGCTCTTGTCGACCCATTTGCGTTTGTCCTTTCGTGTGCTTCGTTTAACAAGTTTGATATAAAAATAGTTTAATACTTAAATTTGCAAAATGTTTACATGAATTTAAATAAATTTTTTTTATGTTTTGCAACACAAATATAACCACTAAAATAATTTATTGTCATTCTTTTACATAAAATATGTGCAATAAGTAAAGCGATAGTTTACAAATAAATAACTGAACTGATAGAAAGCAATTAATCGAGTTTTTGAATGTATGTGTGGTTTTAGTAAATTAGTTTTGATTTTGTTTATTTTTATTGTGTTTATTATAAATTTGTTATGGTTATAAATACTGTATTATTTTGGAGTAATTGTAAAACTTAGGTTGTAGCTATAATTTTAGCAAAGATTTTATGTTTCAAAACCAGGGATCGCAAATAATGATTATACAGCACAACAAAATAAAAAAAATTTCATGTGCTCTTAAAACCACTATATAATTTTGATGTATCATGACTACCTTTGTACAAAAATGGTAAAATTTTTAAATTCTATGGATAGATTTTTTTTTAAAAAATTTTTTTTTAAAATTGCAATTTTTTTGAGACGTTTCTTCAAATAATTTATGATAACTCAAAAACTACTAGTCCGATATTATTAAAATAAATTCAGAAAAATTAAGATTTGCATAGCCTTTAATTCGTCTATATATCGCGTTTCAATCGGATCAATAGTATCGGAGTTATAATAAAAAACTTAAGAAAAAAATATATTTTTTACGTAAAAATGGCAAAAATTTTCGTTTTAAAAAAATCATAAAAAATCGAAAACGGCAAAAAACTTCCAGATTCATTTTTTTATCGCATAGCGACATATAATAGCAACAAAATGAGATATCGACCATAAAAATCGATTGATTTTTTTCGAATTTATTCACATTTTAGTAAATTCGCTCATTTTCACAAAATTTTAGTTTTTTGCTTGATATACGCATTATAGCGGGTTTTCAAATGTGTGAAAAACATAAATTTTCCAATTTCAAGGGGTGCATGTCGGATTAATGTTAGATTTGATGAGAAACTTCCACCCACAAAATTTTAGTCGAATTCGACAACGTTAACACGTAGCGCATAGGCCCCAAATCTGAAAAAAGCGTTTAAATCGAAAATAATTGACAAATTTTCAGTTTTTGCAAAATTAACGCTATTTATTTCCCCTTTTGCAAAAAAGTGGATCCTGGTCCTTAGGGCAAACACAATGAGATTTACAATAAGCTACATATCTTTTAAATCGGTTAAACAGTTTTCAAGTTACTTGCCGAAGGCAATTGACAAAAAAATGTAACTAAGTCAAATCGATGGAATAGATCGAAAATGCATTTCATTGTTTTATTCATGTATTTTCTTTTATTTTATATTTTATTATTTAAATTTATTACAACATATAAAATAAGGAAATAAATAAATAAATATTATAAACTACAAACTTTGGAATTTTCTTTTATGACATTTTCTATTATTGAATAACGAAGTGTTGCTCTGAATACTCCAGCAAAAATCTGCCATCATGTGTGCATCCCAGCGACCCTGGTATCTTTCCTCCATTGTCCGAATATCTTGGTGAAATCGTTCGCCCTGTTCCTTACTTAAGTCTCCTAGATTTTCAGGAAAACGATCTAAGTGACTGTGAAGGTAATGTAACTTGATGCTCATGTTGCATCCAAGATTCTGGAAGTGAGTTAACATCTCTTCAACGTGCGCAACATAATCATCATCCTTGTTATTTCCTAAGAAATGTTGAATAACCCATACAAACGAATCCCATGCATTTTTCTCAATTTCTGACATTGAACTGAGAAAATCGGTATCTTTGACCAATTTGCGAATTTGTGGGCCGTCAAATATTCCTGCTCTCAGCTTTTCCATACTCAAACTTTTAAACTTCCTTGAAATATACTGGAAACATTCACCATCTTTGTTAAGTGCTTTAACAAATTGTTTCATCAGACCAAGTTTAATGTGAAGAGGGGGTAATATGATGCGATCTCGGGGCACCAGAGGTACATTTATAACATTCCTCATACCTGGGTCCAGTGTTTCCCTATAAGGCCATTGTTTTCTCTTCCAGTGTTCTGACTTAGCTCTGCTGTCCCATAAACATAAAAAACAAGGGTATTTGGTATAGCCACTTTGTTGACCTAATAGGAAATTTACCATCTTAATATCAACACAAATTACCCAGTTATGTTCATTATACTTTATCTTCTTCATGACCAATGCAATTACAGAGTATTCTTCTTTTACCTTGGTTGAATGTGCGATTGGCAAGGAGTGAAATTTATTTCCATTGTGCAAAAGGACACACTTCAAGCTGCGTTTTGATGAGTCAATAAGTAAACGCCATTCGCTTGAATCATATCTATGTAAGCCCATGGCAGTCATCAAACCAGGAATATCCGTGCAGCAGACAAAATCGTCCTCTTCTGCAAAATAGTGAAGTAAGCCTTTTTCTCGGGTACGGTAATACGAAACTTTAGTTTCCTCCGTTATGAGATTTGATTCCTTCATCCGGGATGCAAGTAATTCCGAAGATGCTTTTGACAATCCAAGTTCTCTTATTACATCATTTAGCTGGTCTTGATTCCATGGTCTCGGTGCGATATTTTTGTGTGGTATGAACTCGTCATTTTCAGATATAGGTAGTTCTGGATCTGAACTTCCTGATTGAGAACACATGCTTGAGGTTGAGTGTCCTTGTGAAGATGAAAGCACTTGACTACAGCTTGGTCCCTGATCTTGTGCATCCATAATTTCCTGTGAATGTAGAACTGCAAGTTGAAACCCATCAGCAGACCTCGTAGGGTAAGACCATCGCAAATGTTTTCCAAAGCCGGTTTTTGTAGTTAAACAAAAATAGCAATCAGATTCATGATTCGTTGTTTCTCTCCATAGCATAGGCTTCGAAATTCCCCAGTGTGGTCTGAAAAATTTTTATAACAGAAAATTAAAAATTTTATAAAATATTCCAAATGGATTTATATTAAAGCAATCTTCATATGACTTTTGAAATGAAGCTGAGAAGCATTTCCGTTTTTTTTTTCGTTAATATATTGGCCGCACACATAACAAAATGAGTCCGGATTGTTTTTACATAAAAATGTTCTAGTTTTCTTGCTCATGGCTGATTGAAAATTATGCTTCTGTTACCGCAAACACTTGTTGAATGAATAGAAATGGCTCAAGGAGCTCTTATAAATAATGATACTAAAATTTCGAACAACCCTTAATGTGGTCCTATTTTTTACCTATTCCCAAGAATCGTAAAAAACATTAAGGAATGCTATGCAAAAAATCAATCTTTACAGGTAGCCAGCGGAAAAACCCAATTCGGCGTGCACGCAAATTTATGAACGTTTATTACTTTGCCGCCGCAATTGTCAAAATGAAGCAAGGGCGACAGGTAGCCAACAGAAAAGGAGCATTTCATCGTTTATCAGATTTCTACTGAAATCGTAAAAATTAAAAAACTTTTCCTTTATTGCTTACTTTTTTTAATTCTGAAAATCATAAAAATGCCATAAAGATCTGTTCCAAACAATTTTCTACATTCAATACCGTATTTCCACAGTAACACGTGTCCCACAGAAATACGTGTTTTGCCCAAAACAGTATTTCGCGTACTTGTTTTGCCATACATTTCTCATTCATCCAAAACACTTTGGCAGTACCTGGATATTGTATATTGGTTTCAAAAGCATCTAATTTTTTTATTTTGTTGCGTTGTGTAATAGGAAGATATCAGTCAATTTTAGCGAAATTTTATATTTTATTGTTAAAAAAGAAAAAAAGAAAAAATTTTAAAAGTAAAATGTTTTTGTAAATTGTCTTCGGCAAGTTCTCAAGGACATATAATGGCCAGTGAAAATTGTAATAACTCGAAAACTTAAAGACATGTAGCTTATTGTAAATCTCATTGTGTTTGCCCTAAGGACCAGGATCCACTTTTTTGCAAAAGGGGAAATAAATAGCGTTAATTTTGCAAAAACTGAAAATTTGTCAATTATTTTCGATTTAAACGCTTTTTTCAGATTTGGGGCCTATGCGCTACGTGTTAACGTTGTCGAATTCGACTAAAATTTTGTGGGTGGAAGTTTCTCATCAAATCTAACATTAATCCGACATGCACCCCTTGAAATTGGAAAATTTATGTTTTTCACACATTTGAAAACCCGCTATAATGCGTATATCAAGCAAAAAACTAAAATTTTGTGAAAATGAGCGAATTTACTAAAATGTGAATAAATTCGAAAAAAATCAATCGATTTTTATGGTCGATATCTCATTTTGTTGCTATTATATGTCGCTATGCGATAAAAAAATGAATCTGGAAGTTTTTTGCCGTTTTCGATTTTTTATGATTTTTTTAAAACGGAAATTTTTGCCATTTTTACGTAAAAAATATATTTTTTTCTTAAGTTTTTTATTATAACTCCGATACTATTGATCCGATTGAAACGCGATATATAGACGAATTAAAGGCTATGCAAATCTTAATTTTTCTGAATTTATTTTAATAATATCGGACTAGTAGTTTTTGAGTTATCATTAATTATTTGAAGAAACGTCTCAAAAAAATTGCAATTTTAAAAAAAAATTTTTTAAAAAAAATCTATCCATAGAATTTAAAAATTTTACCATTTTTGTACTAAGGTAGCCATGATACATCAAATGTATATAGTAGTTACTCGAGCATATTTTTGCTGTTGCCCTGTGTTATCCATCACATTTTAAAAGAAAAAAATCATTATGTTAGGGATATGCTACATGTACAAGGAGTACACCATTGCAATCGTCTTTAAGGGGACTGTCCGTTCCGCCAATGATTTTTATTTTTTAAGTTTTATTGAAAAAAATCAAAAATAAAAATTATTTTTCGAGTTCTATTTTTTCCTCAGACATCAATGATTACTTGTTGAGTTTGATTTTTCGCTTGGAAAATAAAAATTATTCACCGAGTTTTATTTTCTGCTCAGAGAATAAAAATTATTGTCTGAGTTTTATTCTTTGCTCGCCATTTAATGATTGATGTTTAAGTTTTATTTTCTGATTGAAGAATAAAAATTACTTTCTAAGTTTTATATTTCACTTAGAAAATAAGGATTATTTTTCAAGTTTTATATTTCACTTAGAAAATAAAAATTATTTCTTGAGTTTTAAATTTTACTTAAAAATAAAAATTATTGCTTTTGTTAATTTGGACATATGTAAGTATATAAGTAGTATTTTTTGAAACTTTTTAACTAAAAAACTAAGAAATTAGTTTAGTTGGCATTCTTTTGATATAGTAAAAGTATCAAACTAGTGTTTGGTACTTTTTCTTCATTTCAATTTTTGGGGGATAAAACGTGTACTTTGGTACTTTTTTGGAACTTTTTTACTGAAACACATAGAAATAATATTTGTATCGTTATTTGAGATAGGGTTTCAGTGAGATATGTGTTTCAGTAAAAAAGTTCCAAACTATTTATATACTTACATATGTCCAAATTAACAAAAGAAACAAATAATTTTTATTTTTAAGTAAAAAATAAAACTCAAGAAATAATTTTTATTTTCTAAGCGAAATATAAAACTTGGAAAATAATCCTTATTTTCTAAGTGAAATATAAAACTTAGAAAGTAATTTTTATTCTTCAATCAGAAAATAAAACTTAAACATCAATCATTAAATGGCGAGCAAAGAATAAAACTCAGACAATAATTTTTATTCTCTGAGCAGAAAATAAAACTCGTTGAATAATTTTTATTCCCAAAGCAGAAAATAAAACTTAATACATAATCGTTAAGTTCTAAGCATTAAATAAAGCTCAGAGAATAATTTTTATTCTTTGAGTAGAAAATAAAAATCAAGAAATAATCATTAAAACCCAATTTTTAAAATAAAACTCATAATCTCTACAATCTCTGTTCAAAACAGTGATTTTTTTTTTAGTTATGTGCGTAAAACACATGATGATAAATTTTTTTTTTCATATTATTTATTTATTGTATCTTCAAATTTTTATGAACTAACAATAAGTGCTCAAATCTTAAAAGTTAAAGTAAAAAGTTAAAGCAAAAAATAACAGAAAAAAAAATAAAATTAAACTAAACTAAAATACATATATGTACATATATACTGAAGTCCAGCCAATGCTAGACAAAAAACTGTATGATGACACGATTGTTGCAATAATAAATTAGTCACATCTGTGATGTTCGGCCAAGAGAAGCAATATTCCTCCTTCTTAGTCGAACGTAACCACGATCATTTAGGATGTTGCGGGCCAGCGGGTTTGAATGCTTTTCAAGCTTCTTCAGATACGTTATTACATGTTTCGCTATTATTGCCTTAACTAGTGGCACGTTTAGATCTCTGTGGATGTTCGAGCTTTTAATATACCAGGGTGCGGCTGTAAATGATAAAATTTAAACAAAAAAGTGCCTACCTTGTTATCCGACTATAGTGTACAACTAATATTTAATCCGACAAAAAACAACCAATATTAGTTATTTAGTTTTGTATTATACATTTAAACGTTCTAAGTTAGAAAAGAAAATAATGAGAACAAAATAAAGATATTTTAATAAAAAACATTTCTAAACGATTTGGGTATTTGTATGTATCAGTAGTATGTATCAACATTTTGTTTTTGAAAGACTTTGTGACAACGGGACCAAAAGGACCCAATTGAGTCGGTTTTCCTCTACACGGAGCCGGCGACTCGTGCAACCTAACCTTTACACTAGTATGAATATATTTAAAACTGATGTTTGTGTAATATATTTTCTTTTAATTTTCAATTTTCTTAATATTTACTCCATATGAAAACGTCCTCCTCATAAGTTTTGCTAGAAGTTTTTTATTTAACTAACTTCGTAGTTATTTTGAAGCCTAAAAAACTAATATTATCTCTAACTCAACATAACACAACTTTACACTAAATTGCCATAAACAAAGTGCGTAAATTGCCAAATTTTTCCTATTGCTTTCTAGCTAGTTAACAACACTAATTTTCGTATCCGTAAAATAAAGCAAGTAAATCCTGCGAAAAAACCTGATTGTAAAACAGTCGTATAGACTGAAGGGAACTTAATCAATCGATAAGCAGAAACAATTATAACTACATATGTACATCAAAGTCACCTATAAATTTTATATTTTTATAATATATTAAACCGAACAATTTAATAAAAATCTTTCTTTTTGTTAGAAAAGGTAACCTATAAATTATTTTTTTTTCTATAGCGGACAATGTAAAACGATAAAAATTTCAATAGTGAAAATACCTCATAATAACCTCTTATGTCTTTACTATTTTTCGCTGTGGAGGACATTGAGCTTAAGATTCTGCCTATTACAGTATAAAAGTTGAAACGTCTTTATTTTTATTTTAATCAAAATAATTTACACTTGTTATATTAGACAAAATAAACACACCCTGTATAAATTTCCAGATTCTACATGTTGACGTTTAAGAGAGAGGATCCATATTCATAGTTGCACACTTAAGTCGATTCTTACTAGAGTAGACTTTAAACTAAAAAGTTTTTATTAGCTGTTACTTTCATAGTGAAAAATAAAATATTCTAGTGCAACACACACGACATGTTTTTTACATCTGACATGTCAATTTTCCCACCGTAAAACACAAACATGTCGTTTGCTTCTGTAAAATACATGTGAAAA
The DNA here is from genome assembly GCA_949628195.1 of Phasia obesa. Taxonomy (NCBI): domain Eukaryota; kingdom Metazoa; phylum Arthropoda; class Insecta; order Diptera; family Tachinidae; genus Phasia; species Phasia obesa. The sequence continues at coordinate 35,857,043 of OX451218.1, read as the reverse complement.
GTCATCTGACAAAATTTCATTTAGAGCATGTTTTATTTTGACCTGACAAACCATCTGACATCAACAGTGTTTCAGAGTTGGCAAAAACCTTTGCCGAGTGAAAACAATCAACGGCGGTTAACAATTGTTGGAAGCATTAGGTAATATTTTAAAAGAGCAATATCTGAAACTGCTTTTAACTTATTTTGTAAATCGTGTATCATCATTTAATGCAAACATAACTTCTTTACATTTAGATTAAAAAAAAGCTTAAAAATGGTTAAGTCGCCGGTAATTCTGTGGTGCAAAAAAAATTAGGGCGGCAACAAGTTATTTTGCAATCGAACGGCTTGGGTGTCTGTATAGTGAGACGTAATTGTACATGTGCGTTTGTGACCAAACATGAAAAGTGTTCTGTAAAACACAATTTTGACAGCCATGGAGAATTACATCTGACTGACACAGTTAAAAAATCATATGTAAAAAACATGTCGTGAAAAAGAATGAATTGATGTTGAGGGCACTGTGGCAACTACTACAACAAAAGAACGACTTTGACGCAACTAGCATATCTTACATATAATAAAATAGTAACTCATTTCCGTCTGTCTGTCTGTCGGTTTTTCATTTACGTTCGCATCACGTAAAATCTACTGGATGGGTTTTAACAGAATTTTGTGAGGAGATACCTAAGTATCCTGGTCTCAATATAGGATACTTTTTTCCGCAAAAATGTCTTATTTCCAAGAGAAAGTGGAGAAAAGCAGTGAAAGTACGTAATAGAACCAACCGAATATGAATACTCTATTTTTTATAAAGTAAAAAATACATAAACTGATATGTAGCATATCTTAAGGAGGAACTAAGTAGTGCTTAGTACAGCACGGCACCTTTAATTTTTGAAAGTTGTATATTTTAAAACACAGATCGTTTTAACTACTTAACACCTTTAATTTTAATATTTAAACACAGATGGCGCTAAAACATATGCCAAAGAGCCAATTGAATAAAATTTGTATTTGTTTTAAGTCGCGTATGTTGTTGTCTTACAATAGGTGTGCAATACTTTCAAAGCAAAATCGAGCAAAATATTATCAGGACGCCCACGACGTGGCGGGTACAGCTGGTATAAAATAATGTATTTTTGAAAAGATATTAGCATACCTGGTAAATTTAATTCGCTACACCCTAGTAGATTTGCAACCTGTGTTACCATTTATGAAGATTTGTATTTTTTTGAAATTATTTGAGATGTCAATATAAATATATAAAAAAATGTGTTTTTAACTACAAAAATATTTATAAAAATGTGATACTTAGCCATTTTAGTCTGTAGAAGATGAATATATTCGCGTTGTTAAGTTTAACAAAACTGGTATAAATAACTGTACATATCTTAAACATCCTAAGTACATTTATTTATGTGCTTAAGTAGCTATAGCACTTAGTTATGCTCATAAATTATACGATGACCATTGTATCACTAAAAAATATTTTTTTGGTCGACTTGAAGATTTTTGTGCAAAAAATTAGGTAACACTGCATGCAGCCTCAAAAAGTACAGCAGATTTCTAGCAGCAAAGTTTTGCAACTAAAACATAAAACTTTAGAAAATTTTAAATTATTATTAGTCGAACTATTTATGTGTTACATACAATGAAATTTATAGTAAAGCTTAAGTTCGTTTTTATTCTCTCTAAGAAAGAATTATTTAAATTACAAATTAGGTGAAAGAAAAAATGGGAAAAATTAATTTTTAGATACCAGCAAAGCGGAATGCACATTTTCTAGACAGCTACGTCCGTCATCAGCACGTAGCAGAAAATCATTGTACACCTAATTCTGTTTTTACACGGTAGATTGGTTCCAGAAAAATCCGTGTATAAAAAGACATTGATCATATACAAAAATAGGTGATTGGTTCCTTATTTCTAAAAACCTATTAAAATTAGGGAAAAACTGGAATTTTTTTAAGACCAAAAAATTATCTTTATTTTACTAAATCATATCGATAATGTGTATTTTCTCCGTTTATTTGCATTTTTGATGATTTCGTTCCAGAAATCAACAATTGCCTAATTGAATTTTAATATTTTTATAGTTCTTTCTGTGACTTCGTTTAAACCGAACATTTTGCCAAGAAATGTTAAGCTTTCTCCATTTCGAAGGCGATCTAAAATTTCAATTTTGTTTTCTAAAGAAATGGCTTTACGTTGTAGTTTTTTATTTGTAATTTTCAACGTCTTCTTTTAGAGATGCATTGATAGTTCACAAAATAAATGTGTTAAACATTTATTACATTTAAAAATGCTTGTATGCACAAAAAGGGAATTCCTCTACATTTTTGATATAAAAATATTTCGCAAAATTAAAATTTTACAAATAAAATCTAAGACCAAATAATTTTGAATCGTGCTAAATGGAATAAAATCGTGTAAAACAAAATATTTTTTTATTTGCAAACCGTGTTAAATCAGAACCGTGTAAAAAAGACCGTGTAAAAACCGAATTGGGTATATATATGCTGGATTTGCAGATATGCTAAGAAGAGTGACTTCCGCTACTTTAAGTTTGTTGTCAACTTTAAATGGTTGTCAACTCTACTTTGAAAAAGACTTAATTACAATTTCTAACCAAACATAAGAAAGCGTCGACCATAAACATCTTCCTCACAATCATCAAAAATTGCAAAATCACTACCATCTGTGTAAAATTTTTTTACTTAACGAAAATGAGCTTATACTCTTGTTAAGTGATTAAAAAACAAAATCAGCTAGTTTTAAGTTTAAAATTATCTTTATAGTCTAAAGTATACTTTACTTGTCTATGAAGGAGCTAAAGTCGACTTTAACTGCCTGTCCTAGGAAACAAAAACAAAATTTTTGAATTTGTTTGAATTGTGATTGTGCGAATGAAGGATATTATGTAACAGCATGGAACAGGCAGTTAGTAAACTCAACTTTAGTTCTCATTTTTTTTTATTTGAAGGCCTCTTATTTTTGTTTGTTATAGAGAAAATAGTATAGATTGTGTAAATTTCAAGAGTCTGCCTGTTTTAGTTAAAAAGTATAGCCAAATGACTACTATGTATGTATATTGCCAGCAAAGCCGAGATAACAATCCGTAAATATTTTTGATCGATTTGGGACTCCCCTTAGTTTAGTAGATAAATAAGTATTTCGATAGCAACGAAAATGCTTAAAAAAGAGAAAAATTGAAAATGCATTTGCTTTATACTGTAATATGACTAAATCTAATTTTAAGGTAAATACAAGTTAAAAAAAAAAACATAATCCTCAAATGCATTATCGACCATTAAATGTCTAAAAAAGCAAAACTAGAAAAAATAAAAAATAAACTAAAAGCGTTTATTTAACTTTAAAATAAATTTATAGCTTCAGTAGTTACCAAAATGGCAGAAAATTGAAATGGAAAATATAAATTCAATTTCAAATACCAGATGCCAATACTTAATAGACATTTTTAAAATGTTTGAAAAGTTAAAAGCTTTTATTTTGTTATAAAACTAATTTAAATTATATTTAGCAATGTACTTTTAAAAATGTACTTTTTAATTTTCAGACTATGAATACCGAATGATTTTTATTGCTTCAGGGGTAGAGTCAGCTACCTTAATTGGTAATTAAAATGTCCCTCACTTGTCCTAAAACGGAAATTTAGGGTGTCCATTAAAACTTGGATTTTTTAACTTTTTATGAATTTAACGCAATATTTATGTTAACAGCTACAAAATCAATGTTTTTATTTTTTGCATAGTTAATTTGGGTAATTATCTTCCATTTACTATTATTATTGTTGCATATATACACTGAAAAAAAAATTGGCAACAACAAAACTTAGAAGCAAGAAAATACTACTGCTGCATTTAACGCGGCACAAATTGGGCTGAATATTATGTCTTGTCATTCAACACAGTTGTTAATGATTTGAAGTTCTAAAATTCTGCGGTGGTGCTTGACGATCGCATTTTTCGCTAAAAAATTGAAAAAAATCGTTTTTTTTCACCTTCATTCGCATATAACTTTTGAAGTAGGAATGTAATCTTCAATTTGTGCCGTACAAAAAACATTAAAGCCTATTCGGCAAATTTTATTCATTCATTCATAGTTTAAGTTTTTACATTTATAATGTTATTGTTTTTTATTGTTTTTCTTTGTATCAATATTATTGTTTAGAACACTTTTTACTGATTTACTCTTACTTAATCTCTTAATATATACGAATAATTGATAGGAGCATATCTCTTAGTGCTATCAATAATATGTCCGTTTGTGTACTTTTTCCGTAAAGTTTGGTAGCTGAGTAAATTGCAGACATGGGGGAATTCAATTATATATAAATTACAATTACAGGTAATGTGTAGTTGAAAATTTTCAATTACTAACTACAAGTAATTATAATTACAATTACAAGATTTGAATGTAATTGCAATTGAAAATTTCCAATTACAATTACATGTAATTAGTAATTGCATGTGTAATTACAAAAATTACAAAATGTAATTGATATCCCCCATGTCTGTTAAATTCAACAAATTACTCTCATAAAAAAACTTTTGTATAAAAAGTACGTAAAAATCAGATCATCTTACTTTCAAGGATGTGCTGTATTAAATATTCGAATATTTAGAGTTCAAAGATATAAATAAAACATCGTTCTTGAATTTAGTTCCCCTCAAATTTCAATTTGCTTTTAACACAGACAAGCTTAATTTGCTTACTGCAAATTTGAAAAAAATATGTTGACATTTTCCAAACAATCGGCTGCGAAAGATTCAATGTTAAAAAGATATAAAATTTGGATTTAGAGTGTCCTCATCTCAAAGAAAAACTAAAGAATTTACACTCTTATGTAGACCTCTGAAAACTTAAATAATACAATTTTTATTATTATTTTTATTAAAAATAACTTGATGTTTTTAAAAGTATAAATAATAAAGACTCTGTGAAATACATTTCTATTAAAATAACTGACTTTTTATTCAAAAACTAAAAATGTAGTTACTTACAAAATTTTAATGACGAATTTACATACATACATAAGTTTCTCATTCGGTTATTTTTCAACCGATTTTCAAAAAATTTTTTTTAATGAAGAGATATTCAAATTACCTTTCAAATTGATGAATATAGTTAGTACGTACCAATTATTGCCGCTAGATGGCGCAAGACTCATTTTTATTGAAAAATGTATCAAAACACCCTGTATTTGCAAACACTAAGAGTTCATATATTCACCAAAAATACTCGCCAAAGGATTTTGTACAAACTTGCCAAACATTATTTGGTCGAATTCTGGAAATTTAAAGATCAAAATTTTGATTTTCTTCAATAACCTAAAAATAACGGTAATTTTGTAAATAACGGAATTACGAAAAAGTCAAAGAACAAAAGTTGCTATCGAAGCCCTAAAGAACCATTTTCAACAATAAAAAAGTTATTTTTTGCAAAAAGTCGATTTTGGCATATTTTTTCTTCTTCACTCAAGTTGATTGCAATGTACAATTTTTGCACTCAATTTGAGGGTCAATTTGATTTATTATTATTTTTGTGCACTAATTTAAAAGTGAAGACTAATACTTTATCTATATATATAAAAAGAAGTTTACACTTTGATGTCACCACTAACTGCGGAAATGGGTCGACCGATTTTACCCAAAATTTCAGGGTATGTTGGGGATGGTCTGTAGATGGTTTGAAGTGAAGTTTGCACGAAATCGTAACAGTGGTTTCTGAGATATGGCATTTACATTTTCCTATATATTCCCATACAAATATCAACAAAATGCCCTCAATTTTCCATATTATGTTGTCACTTGAAAAGTTACCAAACCATGTATCGTAATGTCTTATGTGTATAATGACATTCGGTCTTTCTAATAGGAATGTTGAGCTGAATCTTTTCAGTTGTTGCTTCGATCGTCATTTTATTTGTGCGCTGACAATTCGATTTTCACTTGCTATAAACCTGCATTGCATCATAGGTATGTGTTACTTTTTTCTTTTCGTTTCCTTAATCACCTTCTCGATTGGTTGAACCCGATATGTGATGCTGTTGTTGTCGCGAAACTAAAATTGTTTCTCCTCTGTTGAGAATGAACCTACAGGGTGGACAAAACCGAAAAAGGTTAATTATTTCGCAAGTACTTAGAAGGGCTCAGAGGGTGGACCCAGGAAAGGTCGGGTAATATACACTAGTTTAAAATAAAATTCAATTTAATTTATAGTTTAACAAAATGGATACATAAAACATAGTAAAATTCTATAAATTATTTGTTTTAAGCAAAAAAAGCATTTTAAAACTGTTATCTCTTAGTTTGTTTCTTTTAGGATCGTATAGTATTCTACTAAAGAAAAACAACACAATTACTGGATATTTGTTAAGACAACCCAATTCAGTCTCATAATCCAGTAGAAAAGTATTTAATTCTATTCGTAAGCTATAGTTTTGGTCTAATTTTGAAGGATATAATATTAGAAGACAAGTTATTTAAACGATCGTTTATTTACTTTGGCAATTGCACTAAAATCTAAGAATCAAACTTCTGCAGCACTGTTCGAACTGACTTTAAAAAAATTGTTATGTAAATGTTATCTAGTATTAATAATTAATTTGTTACCATTATATACCTTGTTTCAATAAAAATTCATTCCGTTACATCACATTTGTTTTTATTTTGGTTTAAAACAAGAGAAAATTTTAATATTTAATAAAAAAACGTATTCATTACGTTTGCGTGCAAACGTTTGCACCACAACTAAATTCTTTTGATTGCGATTGAGGATCTGTAGTTTATCATTAAACTGAAAAAAATATAGTGCAAACATTTTTTTTTGCAATATTTAGTGGTAGTGCAATGCTGATTTCAATCTAAATTTAGTGCACTACCCCCATCTATGTTATGTTGGTACACATATGGTAGTCTTAGTTATGGCATTATCAGCCAATTTGGATTAGTAGTTTATGTTTGACAACTGAAAAGGTTAGTAACGTTTGTGTGTGTTTTTCGATTTTTGACTCATGCCCCCCTATTCGCATAAATAAGCAACCGATGGGTAGCTTTCAGACGTCAAATACCTCGGCAAAGTTAAATCAAATAAAAAAAGTAGTCCAACTAAACTCTACCCAAAGCTTAGATTGTAAACTTCTATTGTACAAGTCAATCCTAAAATCAATTGGGAGTTATGGAATTCAATAATTGAGCACTGTCTCAGCCAGCAATGTAGAACAAATTCAAAAGCACAAAATTGAAATTATACACTGCTCCCTGGTATGTAAAAAAATTGAACATTCACAAATATTAAAGAAGATTAAATCATCAAAATCCGCTGGCCCGTAACATACTGAATGAAGAAGAAGGAACACTGCTTCTCTCGTCCGAATATCAGAGGGATGATCCGCAAATGATATCAGCAACCGTAAAACATACAACTTTTTTGTCTAGCATTGGCTGGACTTGAAAAGTATATTTATTTTTATAACTTAAATATAAGATATAATTAAATACTGTTAGTTCAAATATTGAAAAACAATTTGTTCTTGCAACTTTGCTATTAGTACAGAATAGAGTTTAAACATTTAAGGAACGAATATCACTCTAATAATAATGTAATATAGCCAAATCCCGATAATTTCTTACGAATTATAGGGGTTTTCGATTTAGCCGGGTTTCGTAGTGGACCACTAATCGGAATGTTAGACTGCCGGCACTGTGTAAACCATAAAACTAAAGACTTTTCAAGCTCTGGATATTCAGGTAGTTTTTCGGGCTTTGGCTTACGGCCTGAAGGTTTTTGCATAATAAATTCTCTTTTTTGAAGGATTGAACTAAGAGTTGATGGAGCAATTTTAAATCGCTTTCCATTGTCAATGGCTGCAAAAATTTGTTGTTTTTGTAACACCGGCAGAGTTTTATGCGTGCGCTTTGACATTTTTCTTTATTATTCATTACCAAACTGATCTTAAGAAAATAAACAAACACACAAGCAAAAGCAAAAATCCACGCAAAAAAATTGCGGTAAACAAAAAATCATACTTTCCATGTTTCTGTTGTTTTTATTACGAATGGTAGTTAGCAAATAATTACGGTTTATAAGAGGTAAGTAAAGAAGATTTATTTGAAAAAAAATTACGAATTAGCGAGGGGACCAAAATGTATGGAAATTTTACGAATTAACGAGATTTTTTCAAGGAACCGACAGTTTATTACGAATTATCGGGAATTGGAGCTTTCAATAAAAACTCACGAACAAAAAAAAATATGTCACATATTAGTGACATGAGTTTTCTACACAATTTTCTTAAGAATAACTGCGTGACACATACATATATGTGTCATACAAAAAGTCACATATAAGTGACATGAGTTTTGCGAAGACTTGGTGTCACATATGTGAGGCACTAAATGGTTTAATATCTTTTAATAAAACAGAAGTTTCAAAAATTTTTATGTTCAACATCAATCCAATCGCTTTCATTTGTAACAATTCCACCACTATCAACTTCTAAATATCAATTTTTTCTAAAACATTATCTTTTTCAGACTCTTCACTGTCATTATTTGGAGCAAACCTGCTTCCAGAATCTTCAAAATCCACATAACTTTCGCTGGAACTCAAAATAGCTTTAAGAATTTCATCTTCAGATGCTAGTTTTTTTCTATGACCTTCCATTCTAAGCAACCTTTAAATTGTTAATAGCAATAAATATTTACACTTTTTCAAAGTAGAACTTGCCAGTATTGCTATTGTAATACGAATGAACTATTTCAAATGCATTTAAAGTAAGTTTTCATATAGATTAGTTCATAGAAAAATTTCGGGAATATCCCTAAAAAATACGAAATTTTAAAATAACTGCTTAGAATATCCACAAACCGCAGCACTCTATATATTTGATACTTTGCCAAAGACATACAAGAAAGTTACCTCCTTTAAACTTCTATGAAATTAAAGCTAAATATATTTATATAATAATGCGACACATATATGTGACATGAGTTTTTATGAAAACTTCCACGTCACATATATGTGACGCTGAGTGGCGAACGTGTTAAAATTAAAAATTTTTATTTTACATTGAAAAGGTGAAGCTAATACGGTATTGTTTAGCAGGTGCGATATAATATAAAATCAATATAAGGCTTGCAAACTTAAATTTCCGTGTTTTTTATCCTTAGAAAATAATAATGCAAAAAAGGTTGGTACTTAAATATAAAATATTGTTTTTGGTATTTATTTATACAAAATCAATATAGTCCCTGGACTATATTTTTTTGCATTATTATTTTCTCAGGACAAAAAACACGGAAATTTAAGTTTGCAAGATTTATATTGATTTTAATATAAGGCTTTTTTTGTTTTGTGTACTTTTAAAATAAACTCCTAATGCATTTAAAAAAATATTTTTTATATTAACAAATATGTATGTATGTGACATGCTGCAAATCTGCAAAAAGTTTTGTTTTGATCTGACAACTAAATAAAACAAACAGTTTTTAATTTATTTTCACTTTACTAAACACTTAATAAATGTAGGTGCACGTATGTCAAGCATTTATAAACGATTTATAAAATAATTCTTGCAAAAAAAAAACGACTTCAAAACAGATAGTTGGGTACCAGTTCTAAACTAAAAATGTAACAAGTAATCTGTAAGAACTATATATAAAACAAATAAAATATAAATAAAATGCGGCAAAATTAGCAGGAAAAGAAGTAAAGACGCCGTGAAAGCATCTCCTTATAACTGTTCAAAAGTTAAGCTATTTACACCAACATCCGTCATTTATGGGGACACTATTTAATTTTACATATTTATAGCTGTAATAGCGACCATTGTAGTACACATTACATGTAAATTTCAGTTGTATATCCAAAACGGCTCAAATGATAGGGCATACATCAAATTTCATTAACTATATGGACACCCTTTCATTTCCAATTTTATAATTCTTATAGCGGACATCCTTTAATTTGCAATTTTAAATTAAAGACCTATTGTTATAGAGAACTTGGCCACAAAGATTTTTTGTAAATTTCAATTGTATGCCTGTAACGGTTCAAAGGTTTAGTTATATACGGCAAATTACAGAACTTTTGGGACACCCTTTAATTCATAATTCTAAATATTTATACTAGCTAGTATACCAGACAAAGTAGTGGAATTTCTGTCTAATTTTCAAGTGTTTGTCTATAACGGTTCAAAAGATAGGGCCATATAGGTCAAATTCCATCAATTATGGGTACACCCTTTAATTTCTAAATTAAAATTATATACCTGTTATAGCGGACTTAGTAATACAGGTTTCTTGTAAATTTCAGCTATTTGTCTATAACGGTTCAAAAGTTTAGCCACATACATAAAATTACATTAACTATTAGGACACCCTTTTACTTTTATTTCCAAATTCACATTCTATACTTTTTGTTATAGCGGACTTAGTAAAACAGGTTCTTTGTAAATTTAACGGTCGGTGTACAACTGTTCAAAAGTATGGGCATATGCATTAGATTTAATGAACTATTGGAGCACCTTTTAATTTATAATTTTGAATATTTATCCTCTTTATTATAAAGGTCATAGTAATCGACATTCTGTCAACCTTTCAAGGTTTAGTCTTTAACGGTTCAAAAGATAGGCCCATAAAGGTCAAATAAGTTTTTTTATTTCTTTTTATTGATGGGAGCTGCAGTGATACGCAATTAAAATTATTAAAATTAAAATTTTAAATTGGTCCCCTTTAGGGTTCTTAATAAACGAAAAAAAACATGTATGTTGTATGGAGACACCTTTTAATTTTTAAAATAATGAACTGTTTTTAAAACGGGACCAATCTGTAAGCATAACCGTACTAATAAAGAAAAAAAAATTAAAATCGGTTCAGAAATGGCTCAGTTCTGCGGACACAAACATAAATAAATTAGTCAAGTGCGAGTTAGACTCACACACGTAGGGTTCCGTATTATGTTCAGTATAATTTAAAAATTCCAGTTGTTTATTTCTTTATGTCTTATGGGACACCATTAAATTTTAAAATTAAAGTAATATTCGCGAAAATTGCATCATAACTAGAACACCCTTTAAATTTTAATATGTAATTGATTTTATAGCGGTCATGGTAATACACTTTCTATTAAAATATCAGGAGCCTACCTATTGTGGTTAAAAAAATAAGGTAATATTCGTGAAAAACACGTTACTAATGGACACACTTCAATTTTAAGTATTTGTTATAGTGGCCGAAGTAACACATCTACTGTAAACATTTCAAGAGGGTGTCTATTACGGTTTATAAAATCATGTCACTGTCGGAACACCCTTTAATTTTATTATTCATTATAGTGGCCATGGCAACTTCCTTTCTATAAATATATTAAGAGTTTACTTATTGCGATTAAAAAATAAGTCACTATAAGTGAAAAACAAGTCGCTGTCGGAACACCCTTTAATTTTTAGTAATTGTCATATCGGCCGCGGCAACATATCTTCTGTACAAAATATCAAGAGTCTACCTGTTACGGTTCAAGAAATAAGGCTTTATACATGCAAATCACGTCACTGGCGGAAAACCCTTTAATTTTTATTATTTGTTATAGTGGACATAGTTATACACCTCCTGTAAAAATTTCAAGATTCCACCTATTCATTCAAAACTTAGGATATATACATGCAAATCACGTCAATATTGGAACACTCTTTAATATTTAAGTTCAATTTTGTATACTTGTTTATAAAACAAACATAGTTTTAATTACAGTCTGCAAATTGTAAGTGGTTTCCTCTTACGGCTAAAAAAAAGACATAAACGTAAATAACACGTCACTTTTGGAACACCCTACGTTTTAGTATTTTTTTTTTGCTATTGTGGCCGCAGTTATACACTTTTGGTAAAATTTTCAAGAGTCTACCTATTATGGTTCAAAACTTAGGTCTTACGCATAGCACACGACTATCGGAACACCCTTTAATTTTTAGGTTTATTTTTTTAGACTTGTTTATAAAGCGAACACCCTATAAGTTTTAGTATTTTTTGCTATAGCGGCCATAGTTATACACCTTTGGTAAAATTTTCAAGAGTCTACCTATTATGGTTGAAAACTTAGGCCTTATACCTGCAAATCTCTTCACTATCGGAACACCCTTTAATTTTTAGGTTTATTTTTTCAGACTTGTTTATATAGCGAACTAATTTTAATTTAATGCTTGCATATTTTTAGTGAATTCCTCCTACAGTTCAAGAAATAAGCACATATTCGTGAATAACACCTCTCTATCGGAACACCCTATAAGTTTTAGTATTTGCTAGTATAGCGGTCACAGTTATATACTTTCTATGAAAATTTCAAGCGCCTACCTATTACGGTTCAAAACTTAGGCCTTATACATGCAAATCACACCACTATCGGAACACCCTTTAATTTTTATTTTTATTTTTTTATACTTGTTTATATAGTGAACTAAGTTTTAATAACTGTTTGTAAATTTCAAGTGTATCCCTCCTACAGTTCAAGAAATAAACACATTTTCGTAAATAACACCTCTCTATTGGAACACCCTATAAGTTTTAGTATTTGTTGCTATAGCGGCAACAACTATACATCATCTGTGAAAATTTCAAGAGTCTACCTATTACGGCTCCAGAGATAAAAGGCGCTGACAGACGGACAGAAGGACAGACGGACAGACATTGTAGCGAAAACAATAGAGTTTCGTTTTTACACTTTGTGTACGGAACCCTAAAAAGCAACATTCAGACGAATTGATAACCTCCTTCTTTTTTCAAGTCAGTTAAAAAGCACATAAATTGGTTGAATGCCCAAAGTATAATTGATAATATGCAACAAAATTTAACATCAATGGAAGAAGTAAAATATTTTATAGGTACATTAGAAAACTCAAAAGCGCCTGGATTAGATGGAATAAAGTCAGTTGTACTGAAAAATATGACAAATACGTTTTACTCCCTAATCACTCAAATTTTTAATTGGTGTTTATCCAATCGTTATTTTCCAAAAATGTTTAAAATAGCAAAAGTAGTTCCAATATTAAAAAAGGGAAAGGATGCAAAATCGCCTATAAGTTATCGTCCAATAAGCATCTTAAACCGTTTAGATAAAGTCTTCGAAAAAATTGCTCGAAAGAATTAATGAGTACACTGAAAATAATAATATAATACAAAAGGATCAATTTGGTTTTTGAAAAGAACATTCAACAGTAGATCAGGTAAAAAGAATAGTAAATTATATTTTAAATAACAAAAGTGACCGGAATAGTACTGGAATAGTGCTATTAGACGTCGAAAAAGCCTTCGACTCAATATGGCATAGAGGCTTTATTTTCAAACTCCATAAGTTTGGATATCCGATTTATTTGCAAAAAATTGTGCAAAGTTTTTTGAGTGAAAGGTCTTTTGGTACAAAATTCTCTTCGGAGCGTAATATCGCTGCAGGAGTACACCAAGGTTCGGTGTTATCACCAGTACTCTACTCAATTTATACATCGGTCTTTAAAATACTTAAAGAGCATTATACGCAGATGATACTGCTATTATAACAAAAGGTAAAGTCTCAAACGCTATTGTCAAAAAGATGATAACAGCTCTTTCACATGCTCAAAAATTCTTTAAAAAATGGAAAATAAAAATAAACGAAAAAAACCCAAGCAATAATATTTCCGTTCAACAAATCGCCTAAAAGAATACCTTCGATACCACTATCTGTAGAAGGAGTTGAAATTCCCCTACTTGATTCTATTAAATATCTTGGAATTGAGTTAGATAAAAAACTGATATTCAGACATCATGTTTTAAAATCGTCAGAAAGGCAATTAAATGTGGAAGAGCCTTGTTTCCCTCACTAAACCGAAAATCTACTTTGAATTATAAAAACAACATCCTTTTATACAAAATATGCATACGACCTATCATGACTTATGGTTGCCCAATTTGGTCAAATCGATGTGCCAAAACTTATTTAAAAAAGCTTCAGATAATCCAAAATAAAATTTAAAAACTGTATTTAATTTACCTAGAAGATACTCAACCAATAGATTACATCAAAATTATAAGCAAGATCTATTAAATTCAGTATTTAGGAGTTTAACACAAAGATTTGAAGTTCGAAATAGAACTTCAAATTATGACTAATAAGAAATTTGTGATATTAATATTATCCTCAACTTCAGTAATGAAGCTGAAAAAAGTGTTAATATAAAAATTTCTTAAAAATTTTCATTAGGTTTTTCCTATCTTTTTTCCTGACTTTGTAATAATGTAAATAATAATCTTAAGATATTTTTTTATACAATAAAATAAGTTTATATTTGTTGCAATACTTACTTACTTAAGTAAATTCTCGAAATATGTAAATATAGAAAAATGTTTAACATTTTTTAATTGTACCAATGATAGTAAAAATAATAAAAAAAAATACAATAATTTTAAGTTTTCCTACACGCGCACAAAAATTTTTAGTGCATCTTATGAGATATCGTTAAAACACGTTACTTCATACGTTCTTTACTTGTAAAGTGTGAAATCTTCACTTCTACTTTTTATGACCTTAACATGAGTATAATCCACCGTTACTAACCTTAAAAACGCTTTCGCTGTATGCCAAATGATTTTTAAGACCTTAAAACCCCAAATACCCATGACAAACAAGCACACACGACCTTATACTGGTAATATTGTACAACAACTGACTTCTAACATTATTTTAAGTAAAAAAGAGAAATAATACAAAGTATGACAAATAGCTTGTTGGCTTAAAAAAGGAAAAAAAGGGAGAAGGAGGTTTTAACCAGTTTTTCCTCTTATTTTTTTAGTGATGCAGTAGTAAAGATTTTTCACTTATCAAATAAAAATGGCAGTATGCTTGGCTGAATAAAAATACTCAGAAAATAAAAATAATATTAACGATTTTAGGTAAAAATTAGTAACTAAAGTAAAATATTGTAAAATATCCAGAAATTTAAAACATATTGTGTGGCGAATAAAACATTGTTCAGGGGTCTAATCAATCTAATTTTTCAATTTGGGATCATGACACTCGTAATTTTATTCGCAAGGAAAAGTTTTTAAACCGTGTTTTATTGTTTTATTGTTAACTTATTATTAATCTATTACAATTTGATAAAAATAACGATTCGATACATGTCGAATGGCATAATTAGCTTACTCCACTCGTATCGAATTTGTTACTCGATAGGATAGTTTACTCGATATCGAATGCGATGATTAGGCCCCTGGTTTAGCATTCAGTTGATTTTTAAAGTTTGTTGCATATTTTATTATCTTTTTTGATGTTTTATTTGTATTTCAAATCTCTTTTAAAGAAACATTTGCAAATTATTGCAAAATTTTTAATAAGTGCCGAAAAGAATTTATTAAGCAGTAAGCGGTTAAAATATCTTGGTTGTGTTCAGTTTAATTAAATAATTCTTGCAAAAAAAAAACCGACTTCAAAACAGATAGTTGGGTACCAGTTCTAAACTAAAAATATAAGAAGTAATCTGTAAGAACTATATATAAACCAAATAAAAGATAAACAAAATGCGTCAAAGTTAGCAGGAAAAGAAGTAAAGACTATGTGAAATTCAAGCATCTCCCTATTACTGTTCAAAAGTTAAGCTATTATCACCAACAACCGTCTTTTATGGGGACACCATTTAATTTTAATTTTTTATAGCTGTAATAGCGATCATAGTAATACACATTATGTGTTAATTTCAGTTGTCTATCTAAAACGGCTCAAAAGATAAGGCATACATTAAATTTCATTAACACACTCTCATTTCCATAAGTCTCTATCATAACGGTTCAAAAGACTAGTCAATATAAGTCAAATTACGTCAGCTATGAGGACACCCTTTAAGTTTTTTGTACTTTTTACTGAGGACATAGAGATATTAGCTTTGTTAAAATTTTAAATGTTTATCTATAAGCGTTCAAAAGATAAGGTCATATAGATCAAATATCATTAACTTTAGGTACACCCTTTAATTTCCCACTTTATACTTTTTACTACAGCGGACATAGTAATATACGTTCTGCGTAAATATAAAATGACTGTCTATAACGGTTTCAAAGATAAGGCAACATAAATCAAATAACATCACCTATTGGGACACCCTTTAATTTACAATTTTAAATTAAAGACATATTGTCATAGAGGACTTGGCCACATAGATTTTTTGTAAATTTCAACTGTGTGTCTATAACGGTTTATAGGTTTAGTCATATACAGAAAATTACTGAACTATTGGAACACCCTTTAATTCATAACTCTAAATATTTATAATTGCAAGTATACCAGACAAAGTAGTGGAAATTCTGCCTAATTTTCAAGTGTTTGTCTATAACTGTTCAAAAGATAGGGCCATATAGGTCAAATTACATCAATTATGGGAACACACTTTAATTTATGAATTCAAATTATATACCTGTTATAGCGGACTTAGCAATACAGATTCCTTGTAAATTTCAGCTGTCTGTCTATAACGGTTCAAAAGTTTGGCCACATACATAAAATTACATTAACTATTGGGACACCCTTTTATTTCCAAATTCAAATTTTATACTTTTTGTTATAGCGGACTTAGTAATAAAGGTTCTTTTTAAATTTAACGGTCGGTGTACAACTGTTCAAAAGTATGGGCATATACAACAAATTTAATGAACTATTGGAGCACCCTTTAATTTTTAATTTGGAATATTTATCCTTTTTATTACAAAGGTCATAGTAATCGACATTCTGTCAAACTTTCAAGGTTTTGTCTTTAACGGTTCACAAGATAGGCCCATAAAGGTCAAATTACGTCACATATGGGGACACCCTTTAAATTATAAGTTTATTTTTTTATTACTTTTTGTTGGTGGAAGCTATAGTGATACCCAATTTTTTAAAATTTTAAACTGGTGCCCTTTAGGGTTCTTAATACACGAAAAAACATGTATGTTGTATGGGGACACCCTTTAATTTTTAAAATAATGAACTGTTTTTAAAACGGGACCAATCTGTAAGCATTACCTTTCAAATAAAGAAACAATTTTTAAAATCGGTTCAGAAATGGCTGAGTTATGCGGGCACAAACATAAAAAAAAGCAACATTCAGACGAATTGATAACCTCCTTCTTTTTTTGAAGTCGGTTAATTAATACATGAGAAATATAAATTTATTACCATTTGTAAGAAATATTGAATAATTAAATTTTATTAGTCGAACTAATTATGAAAAAAGCATAAATGAAAAATAGCCCAAGAATATGAAAAGAAACCCAAAAATTTTTGTGTTTTTCGTCGTTTTTTGGAGAATAATTAATTTTTATAAATTACTAATGTATCTAGTGTATTTTACCCGGCGTTGCCTGGGTTCACCCTTAGAGCCCTTCTAAGTGCTTATAGGTTCACTATCAAAAGAGGACAAACAATTATAGTTTCGTGACAAAGCATTTGCATATATCTCAATAACAGCATCACATATCGGGTTCAACCAATCGAGGAGGTGATTAAGGAAACGCAAAGAAAAAAGTAACACATACATATGATACAATGCAGGTGTATAGCAAGTGAAAAATCGAATTGTCAGCGCACAAATAAAATGACTATCGAAGCAACGACTGAAAAAAATCAGCTCAACATTTCAATTAGAAAGACCGAATGCCATTATACACATAATGTCTTATGTGTATAATGATATTCGGTCATGTTTTGGCAACTTTTAAAGTGACAACAAAAAATCATAATATGGAAAATTGAGTGCATTTTGTTGATATTTGTATATGCCATATCTCGGGAACCACTGTTACGATTTCGTGCAAACTTCACTTCAAACCATCTACAGACCATCCCCAACATACCCTGAAATTTTGGCTAAAATCGGTCGACCCGTTTCCTCAATTAGTTGTGACATCAATGTGTACACTTCTTTTTATATATATAACTAGATAATTATAATTATATAAATGGGCGATTACTCATAATGAAAAATTTACCAAATGTTTTAATGAAAGATCACCCATTTTTGAGTGATTTTATATGATGAAGAAATATTTCAAAAAGAGTGTAAAAAATGGTTTGTCCTAAAGTCTATTTCTAATAAAAAATTATCACTAATAATACGTTAAACCGATAAAAATTTATCACGATATAAACTGGAAAAATAAGCAATTTAGTTTCTCTCTTTGAAAATTCTTGAAATTTCTGAAAATTGCTTAATTTACAGAAAATATATTAACATTTAAAGTTGTACCAGTCTTCAAAAAGCTTCTGATTATTTACGTAAATTGTTTTGGCGAAAAAGTAGAATCTGCTTTGTTTCCTATATACTTTTAAATATTTCTAGTTATAATATATATAATTATTAATTATAAAGAAGTTACTAATTGAAATATATGTATGTATGTATAATTATTGTTATAAATGTGTTAATTTTGTAATTTTAGAATTAGGCAATTTTTTATATGTTTGTCATTTTTTAGGGTGATTATTCATTCGGCAATTTTTCATTATTGTTTTTGGGCAATTTTTCATAGGGTCATTTTGCATGCAGCCTTAAAATGCAGATGAAATTTTGAAGTCAAGAATATTTTTTATTTCAAATTAGGTGATTCATTTTACAGAAAAAAGAGAAAATTTTATTTTAGACACTAGCAGAAAGTTCTGCATTTGCTGGATCGCTACATCTGTTTTCAACATTCTTGGTGTCTATCTACTATGTCTTGTGTTACGTTGTGACCATAATATTTTAACTTACCAAGATAAAAGAATACAAGAATAATTGTATTCAGTCATCTACGGTAAATTTTCCAGGAATCAAACTTAATTTCCGAAGACTCTTCTGACTTTCCTGAAAAAAAACGCACTTAGAAATTATTCATTCTACAAGAAAAATGTTAAGCATAAGCCAAACAAATGCGTAAATAAAATGCCGTAAATACAAATTTGTTGATACTTCCATATAAAAAAAAAGAGAAAATAAAGCCAAGGAAACCAAACTGGTCAGAACTCGTTATATGAACCTCAAAGGATATGTTTCCTTAAATGAGATTAAAAATTAAACCCCAAGAGACGTAAAAATGTTTCTCGTGCAGAAAATAGTTATTGTAAGCACATGATAAAAAGCAGAAACATAGCTTAACCATAAATTTTAAGAGAACAAGATAAAACCATTAACATTGTTTTTTCCAATGCATTATTGATAAGACACTGAGTTTTTTCTTAACTGACAAATAAATTTTTAACGAGGTAAAAAAGAAATTAATTTTTAGTAGGAAGACTTCATTTATAGTAAAATATTGTTCGTACATTTATAGAGAAGTAAAAGTTTATTTTGTAAATAAGATATCTGTTTTAAAAGCAACAGATTGAAATATTCTTGTGATAAGAAATTATTTCTACTACCACTACTACTACTGCTACTTTTAAAATATGCAGAAACCATTCAGAAACTTTTTGGAAAATAAAACAATTTATTTTTCATTTATATGCCAATGCAATATGGATATATGTATAGGTTTTTCCACCAATTGTTGAAATGAACTTTACATTTAAAACTGGGACACAATGTCTAGTGGAACATTGCGTCGCTGTTGCAGTAAAAATTATTTAAAAACTGTTAAATGTCAATATATTTTGTTGACAATTAACAACTGAACCAAATATATTTTTTGTACATACATACATACATACACATGTATATGAAAAATTGAAAAATAAAAATAACAAATACTAACAGCAATATATAGAAAACAAACAAATCTCTGAAAAAAAACAAAATTATTATTTGCGGCTCACGTAAGCTTAAGAAACCGAAAACATTAAAATTATCAAATATTATCAGTGATTTAATGTTTTTCAATTCCAATCATAATAATATTAAAGCCCGTTTCACACTATAATACTGAGTATTAAGATATGTCAAAAACTTGAATATTATGAGAAAGAGTGATAGTGTGAAAGCAATATGTTATGAAGATTTAAAATAATACGGAAAGAAATTTGACATCCCGTAATAGAAATACATTTTTAGACATTTTTCTAAATCACGTTTCATACTATAATAACTAGTATTAAAAATTTAAGTGGATTTTCTACATAAATAAATCAAATGGGAATTGTTGTGACTGTTAAAAAATCTAACGTAACATCCCAGCCAGCAAAATATTCCAACATTGTCTGAATCAGACAATTCTGATAAATTTCTGACTTTATTTGCAAATATTTCGTACGGATTTCTGTCAGACGTTTATGGGAAATTTTATTTTATGTCTGTCATATTTCGTGTCAACCACTTTATATATTTTTCGGTCAGAACTCTGATAGAATTCGTATACGATTATGAGTTTTTTGTAAACGTTTCTCTCAGATATCTTATGGATGTCGGACAATTTTGCTGGCTGGGATAACATTTCGTTTTCACACTATCACACTTTAAATAAAATAAAAAATATGAGAACGGAACAAGCCGAGACGAGAAATTGAACAGCGGCGGCTGAGCAATTTCATGTGGGCGACAGGAGTGCCTGATCTTGAGTATGTTTGGCAGTTTAAATTTTCGGAATAAAAAAATAGATACATACTACATTCAACAATTTCTAGACATGGCAGAAACAAAGTACATTCGTAGGCGATAAAACTGGTCGCAATTTTGAGCAGGTGCGACTCACTCAGCTTGGTTCTTTGCTTAAAAAAACAACTGTGATAAAATGAAATTTTTAAGATTCAGGAAAAAACCTTTTCGTACCGACATGGATGGACTTTTTTGTTAAAAATTGCACTCAATCAATTTCGTTTCCACTAATTTTTAAATTTGTAAAACTAAAAGAAGGGATGTGACTTGCGGTAGATAAATTGCAAAATTGTCAGTTACATATTTTAAAAATTCTAGAGCGTTTAGTTCACAGCCGAATTTATTTTTTGACTAAATCAAATAGGCATCAAATAGTGGGTTATCATGGCATGATAACGTCGCCATTGACTGTTACGTTCACATCGGCATCTTTTTTAGATAAATATTATGTTTTTAATATAATTTAATGTCCATAATATTATGTTTTTAACTGAGAATTATATATCTCTTTCTTTTTACTTTAAGAACTCGAATGAGTAAGAACAATTCATAAGAAAAATAAAAAATAGAAAAGAAGAGAAAAAACTTAAGTCACGTGTAACGTAATCGATTCTTAGTATTAATACCTGTATGCAGAAAGAAAGAGCATCATTTTAAAGGTATGATAAAAAATTATTCAAGTACATATAAAAAAAAATAAAATAAATAAAGACTATCTTTTGAGCGTAGGATCGTTCCTGCTCCCAAGTAATAGGCAAGCCGTTTGTTAAATCCTTTCGTGCTAAGAATCGCACTCAGGTGTATCAGCATCTTATTATATTTCTAAGGTAATGCTTTTTTAAATTCGGTAATTAGTAGTTTTCTTTCAATAACATGGTATTTTAAATCTAGATTTTAATACACAGATTTTCCAAACGTACATATTTCATTAATTGTGAACAGTGCTGGTAGTGAATTAAATCACGTCTCAATTTAAGGGTGACCTTAAGTGGCTGACAAGTCTTAAAGAAAGTGTAACATTCAAAAAGAATGTTACACTTTCATACAAAAAGAAAACAAACACCCATCAATAATCTGAAACCTAAGAGAGAATGAATAAGAAAGTCCACAAAATTCAGTTAAGAAGGAAAAACAGCATTCAAGATATTAAAAAAATTAATGCTGGTTTCATATATTAACACAAACAAATTAAACATAAGCTAGTTATACTTCTCCTACCAAACCTTCTAACAATAGTTTTATAATCAAAATTTACACCTAATAGGTCTTAATATCTATCTACGTATTTTAACCAATTACTCCAAGAACATAATTCCATTAGAAAATATGCCACACGAAATTTCACATCATTATAAGGCACCTGATCGAAGACGAGTAATCAAGTATTTATTGTATTTTTTGGTGTGTTTTAGCCTTCTTGCTTGCAAAAATGTTTCGCAACATTATGTTCGCAACATTATGTTCGCAACATTATGTTCCCACATATTGTTTTTGCTTCTTTATTTTCATATCTTTATCATTGATTTATATACATTTTTTTATTAAACCAAAAGAATCGGAGTTAAAAACAAAACAAAAAGACTCAAATTTATCATTACCTAAAGATTTTCCTGTGATAGAGTCATGTTAATTTAATTGAATTTAGTTTTTTCGAACTTATGTCAAGGAGCTCAACATGAATTTCAAGATAAGAATAAATGGTATTTAATTATGGAAGCATGAACTATTTTTTTGTTACGGATGTAAAATACGTTAGAATGTAACTATTTTCGGGTTTCAGTCAAACTAGCGCCGCTGAAATATTTGCTAGGCAGGGTTTGGGGCGCTGGACCCAAACAATCATTATGGGTACCCTAAAATCTAAAATTTGAATTGCATTAATAGTTTTGCGATAGTATTACATGCAATTCATTGTCATTTGTATGTAGCTTGTATTCCTGTAACAGAGGCAAGGGAGTTTAAAATTTATTATTATCCAAGTTAGTTTATGCGATTATGATATATTGGCAGAACCCACCTTAAGCAGTCTGTCAGCTAGTTCGCTCGATAACTCCTAAAATTTAGTAAGTATTTAATAAATGAATTTAAATACTTAACCCATCGTGCACATATACTACAGAAAAAGGTAATTCTCATTAGATTTAAATAAATCTAATTTCTATAAAAAATGTATTTACTTGTACGTTATAAATTTCCCCATATAATTTTACCAAAATTCATCGATTCAAACATATTTCAACCATGCCTCTAGGTTCTTTTACAGTTTTATTATATGCATATATAGATAGACAGGACATTAAACTTGTTTTATTAGTTTTTCTCAAACTACACGTATTAAAATTTTTTTATTCGAACTAGAAGACTTCGTACTGACCAACTGACGATAAAATATTTATATATTTTATATTTTTTACTTATAATACAATTTTCTAGTATTCTATTAACTTATTTTGGTGATGATGTTTACATTTAAACACTACTCAAAGTAAATGGTGCGAAGAATACTCATTATACTATGTGTTAATTATATCTTTCCATTCTCTTAATCACCTAATTTATAAAAGGAATTCTTTCAACCTTAAGATAATAAAACGATCTTACACTGAACCAAAAATTTACCTAAATACTGTAAAATGGGGCATAGAATTGAAGAAAACAAACAAACTTTTTAGTCAATTCGTTCTATTGAAGAAATTTCTTCAATATGACTATATTTTTCGTTATTTTATAGGGTGTAGATTTGATGAAAAATAAGTTAAATTAACTAAAATTATAAGTTAATTTTTTATTGAATTTTTATCTTTAAAGCAGAAAAATCTGCAACGAAATCTGAAAATAAAACTGCTTAACATTAACGCCTTAATACCTTTATTCCTGTTTTAAGAAGAATAAACGAATAAGGCTTTCAGTTCCTGTTACGGGTATTTGATATTGTTTTAATGTTTTTCTTATTTTCTCTACGAAACTATATCTCTTCCAAATCGCTAATAGTGTAAAATCTATTCGAAAAATTTATTCACTTAATTTTAATTTGCACAACACACCGAAATTGACCGCAACCATAATTTATTTATTGCTGCAAATGTTAAAAAAATATATACGAGTGTGTAAGTTGAAAAAATTTTCTACTTTATATACCAACTCAAAAATTTTTATTGAAGTTAGAGTTAACGAAATTTCTTCTAATTTACAGCTCTTTTTTCATTTTTATATACATATTTAATTTTATTTAAAAATTAAATAAAAAAATTTCGTAAAATAAACGAAAATTTTGTCAAACCAACGGAAAAATTAGTCACATTAACTTCTTTCAGGGATGTAAATTTACCTAATTTTATGGGTTGTTTTTCCTAGAATGTTTTACTACTATTTTAAGCGCCCTGGAGACGTTCAAATAATCCCATCATATAATGCATATGTGTGAGTGTCGTGTGCTTGACGTTTAAAAGGAGACGTACAAATAAATTCGTCAATCACTATTTGAATTTTAGTTTCGTAGTGTTTGTTAGAATGTCTTCATCGGACGACGATTTATTGTTATTGATATCGTGTGCAATTTTATTAAAAAAAAAAGAAAAATATGAAAACAAGAAAAAAACTTTGGATGAAAAGTTGGTACAAAAAACGAAACCAATTCACACACGAAAATCTTTTAAATGAGTTGAAGTTTCAATGCAATGATGATTACGGAAATTTTCTGCGCATGGACTCTCAGACATTTGATAAAATTTTATATATGGTCCAGCTGTTAATTGAAAAACAAAACATGGTAATGCGAGAATCCATATCACCAAGCATGCGTTTGTCTGCAACTTTAAGATATTTGGCGACTGGGGATAAATATGAAGACCTCAAATTTATAACAGCAATTTCTCCAAGATCTGTTGGATTAATTGTTATTGAAACATGCGAGGATATCAATATGTCTCTCAAAATATATTAAGGTATACATATGTACATATATTCTTTAAAAAAAAGTTGGAAGTTGTAGGTTATAGTATAGTCGACGGGGATACCAAATTAAGGGTATAGAAAATTCCTTTCATATGGTGTATAAATAGTATGGATCGAATGGATCACTGTCGACTTAGAGTCAAAAATGTGATTTTTTAAGCCGAATCTTTTCACAAAATTGCTATTATCTCGAAAACTGGCAGGTAAACCGATTTTTCGATTCATATAACTTTTTTAAGGTAACAGAATGGCCTTTTATTTGACATATCATTTATAGGTGTTACCCTTAAAATGTAGAAGATATAATAAGACAAATATGGAACTTGTGTTTCTTGTTTATATTATATTAAAATTTAATTATTAAATTACAAACTCTAGAAAGCGATCACACGGCTTCGCTTACTTATCTCCTTTAATACAGAAAGTATATTTTTCCATCTTTGGCTTATCATATCTTTGACATTTTAAGGGTAACACCTATATATAACCTATAACTTATTATATATATTACCTATAAATTATATACTACTACAAACACAAAAGCTTGTCACTCAGGCATGATTTAAACCTGATATTTCACTTAAAATAATAAACAAGAGATCTGATTTATGTAGTTATATAATTATATTGCATTTTATTCAAATAGATAAAAAAATTATAAATAATTCATTAAAAGAGATCATTTAAAAGAAATCATTGAAAAAATTATTCCGAAAAGGACGAAAAGAAACGTGAAATTTGTGAATTGGATGACGTTGTATCTTCAATATATAAAAATTGGCTGTTATTATGCCCTGTTGTAGAATTGCCATTGTCAATTTGAGTTGATGTTTTGTGGTGTGTGTGAACATTTATCCCAGAATTGGTGTAGAACTACTGCTGTTTAATACACTTGATGTTTCATATTGGGTATCAACGTTTATTTTGAGGGAGTTTCTGTGTAGGGTACCCATCTGTCCCTCGAACATAATGTCTTCAATAAATTTTTCGCAGAGAATACGTTGGTCTTTATTCATTCTATCTAATTTAACAGTCCAAGAATTTGTTATAGCAGTTGACTGTTTTTTTTCATTTGATGAAAATCTTTTTGCGGCAATTTCCAGTAGAGCTTCAGCAGGGTCAGGTTTCCTTTTGACAGTTTTTGACACAGTTTCTTTGCGCAGATTCTGAAATGAAACAAAAAAACATTTTTTACTTACAGATGCCAGAGGTAGAGTCTGAATGGCAAGATATAGCAAAAGGTTTTTATGAAAATTGGAATTTTCCGAATTCTATTGGAGCAATTGACGGCAAACATATTGCTATTAAAAAGCCACCCGAAAGTGGTTCACTATACTACAATTATAAAAGCTTTTTCAGCATTGTTCTAATGGCAACTGTTGGTACGAACGGACGTATTTCTGATGGCGGTGTTCTAAAAAATACTGATTTTGGAAAGGCCCTTTATAATAGATTGCTGCCAATTCCACAACCAACTCTATTACCAAATAGTGACAAGACATTACCCTATGTGTTTGTTGGGGATAATGCGTTCCAAATGCAAGAGAATCTAATAAAACCATATTCTAGCAAGAATTTCTCAAATAAGGAACGCATTTTTAACCACAGGTTAAGTAGAGCCCGGAGAATTGTGGAAAATGTTTTTGGAAAATTGTGTCAAGATTTGGTGTTCTGCAAACGACCATTAAAGTGGCACCAGAAAAAGCACAAACAATTGTCTTGACTTGCTGTTATCACCATAATTTTCTGCGTAAGAAACAGTCGTATATATTTGGAGACTTAATAGACAAAGAGTGTACCAGCTCTGGTAATTTAATTCAAGGAGCATGGCGAGAAAGCGTCAGTCTGAATTCATTAGAATATACAAAAATTAGAAATTCCTCAAATAAATCGAAAGAAGTTCATGACGCTTTCGCAGACTATTTTCTAAACGAGGGTGCAGTGCCTTGGCAAACAAAATATTTAAATTAATCAATGCATAAGTACGTACATATAAAAATATATATAGAAAAAAGTAAATAAATAAAATCAAAATAACATTAAAAACTATTTTTCGTTGCATTATTTTTATTCTACTTACCATTGTGCTTTTTGAAGTACAGGGCGTTTCTACGTCATTCAGGAACTCCATTTCAGAATAATAAAATAAATTTGGTTCTTGGGATTCATCCGCACCGGCTCCCCTTCTACTGGATTCAATCAGCCTTTGCTTTTCGCGCCGAAAATTTGTTCGTAAAACATTAATTTTTTTTTGACATCATCCACTGTGGTGCATGGGTACTGTTCCTTGTAAAATTCTAGGAGGATATGATATTGTTTTCTTGTTTCATCCCTATTACTATAGGCTTCCACTTTTACGTTCCATAAAGCTGGTAAACACTGGTATTTCTCAATAAATTGCAAAATGATTATTTTTTTTAAATATTCACAATAAAGCACAAAATATTAATTTTTTTATAACAAAATATTATTTTGTCGTTATCCGGGTATATTTTATTATTTATTTTTTTATCCGTGTATGTGTTCATTACTACAATATCGAAGCAACTGGTTTTTACGTGATGCGAACACAAACGAAAACCAGAAAGGCAGACAGACGGATATGAGTTATTATTTTATTATATGTATAGATGTATAGATATTTTTAACAAAAGAAATTCTGTTAATTTGAATAAAATTAGTTTGTATGAATAAGTTGTGTATAAAAACTAAGTTGTTTTAAATATTTTTGTCGTTAAGGATCAACTAATTCTTTTCGTTAATATTACCTACGAAATTTGGTTCAGTGTAAGCCTTACTTAAAAAATTCATTTTTATTAACTTTAAACCAGAAAAGACAACGTCAACTTTAACCGCTCTACAGAAAAGGCTTTAAGATGTCAGCCCTCATTATACTGACACAATAGACCTCAAACTAAACCCTCATCGAAGTTTATTTTTTAAATAAAACCACAATTTGTTACTGTTTTATTTCGTTAATGTACTGTTTTATTTCGTAAATGTTGTTTGTGAAGCAATTTACAATATTTTTTTATTTTTGCAGATTTGGTCAACATTTCAAGCATTAGACTTGACGTTAATGTTTTTTGTTTATTACGATACTAAATTGACAAAACTTTTTAAGTTTTTGCTTCTCCTAAAAGTTTTGACAAGAATTTTAAGTTGTTTTAGGAAAACGAGTTAAATTTTTATTTTTGCACTGTTCGTTCTTTTCTTTTTAGTTTTTTAAGTACATTCGTAGTTATATTGCCATTAAGGATACTAATAGGTAATATTATGATTTTATGCATTCTTTTCTTCTAGTTGCTGTTTTCCCATACACTCATAAAGTGCTCGCTAAATTAAATTGTATTTTATTTGACAACCGAGTCGTTTTTGCATCCAGGTAAATGCGCGTATGTGAGAGATTCTTTAGTTTTATGTTGTTCATGTACTCGTATGTGGTATTAGTGTGATTTTCTTTAGAGTTAAGGGAAAATTAAAAAAAATTAAAAATAAGTAACTTTAACTTAAGTTAAGCTGCACATAGAAGTTGTAAGCGTAGCCAATTTTAAAGGTGGGAACATTTTTTACCCATTAAAATGATTATATTACATTTGTTCATATAAGATTATCTCTAAAATTTTAATGAATTTTTTAAACACGGTCACATTTTTATATATGAATTTTTTTCTGCAAGCTGTTATAGA
Organism: Phasia obesa; assembly: GCA_949628195.1. NCBI lineage: Eukaryota > Metazoa > Arthropoda > Insecta > Diptera > Tachinidae > Phasia > Phasia obesa. Next base: position 35,828,829 of record OX451218.1, on the reverse strand, counting down.
TATGTCAATATTTAGTTAATGCCACCCCTTGAACTCATTTACCTTGTCTGCAGAAGTCATTATTTATACATAGCTTTTATAACTATATCTGCTATAAAAGCACGTAATAAATATATAAAACTTAAAATTATAGGGTGCACCCATACAGGACATGCTATTGACATAAATGAGCGATGAAAAAGGACCTATTAAGTAAATGACTTAAAAGTATATTAGTATAAAAATATGCTAATATATACAAGACAAAGTAGTTTTCCTTGCAACTACTGTGTTATTGAAAAAAATCAATTTTAATATATTTTAACGAAGTTCGTTTTCTCTCTCGTCAGCAAATCAGTTGTATAATATATACCTTATGCTTTATTCAACTAGAGTAATATAATTAAAGTTTTAACAATTTTTAATAAACAAAGCATTAATCAATTTTTGAGATACGACCCATGTTGCGATGAATTCAAAGTCTTTTTATACCTTTTTTGCATTTCATACACACTTATATAAATTATCATATAGATATTATTATATCAAGGAGTGTCGTAGCCCAAGGGGTTAGCGCATTGACTAATGAGCAATGGTGACGAGTTCAATATGTATTAATAAAATAAATTGGCAATGCCTAAGATATAGCGTAGCCATTCAACAAATATACCTACTACATAACTGAAGAGGGCGCTGCAACAACACTGTTCTAAAAATAAATATCTCACCTACAGTGTGTTATTGTCCCTTTCAGGTTTCAGGTCCCTTTCATATAAAGTGCTGGAACTCGAACCGGTCCCTATGACTTCAGAACTAGCGCGTGACATGTCATGGGTTAGTTTCATTTCCGACAGGGTTACTAATTTTTTATTACCTAAAAATCGATAGAATAATTTATAAAATCTAAGCACATATTTTATGGTACCATTCATGTAAAGTGAAATACTATACAGATCTCTTAACCTCTCGTATATGAGTTGACATCGCACTTAAATAACCCTAAATTATTTATTATTATTTTCTTGTAGGGGAATACCGAAGAAGACCACTATCTACATGGTTCCCTTTTGAACCCCTTCGTTCCACAATGATTTCTGGTATCCGACTGGAAATTTCCGAATACCTTACTTTCATTGAGTCTCGTGCTGTCACTAGCCTTTTACTCTCGACTGATTTCTGACTGGCGACTGATACATGTCGACACTCTTCCTCATCATAGAGTCAATGGTAAATACTAAAATTTGATCAAGTCTAATGTCTCCACAGCATCACCATTTAATATGTGTCTGCCCGTACCTATTTCCAGGCACAGCCTGTAAGTAAGGTCTTACCTCTATTATTATCTTAATCAGATCATACTTTTTCTCTGCATATTTTATTTATTGTATCTTCAATATATTTTAACTAGGTAACTTAGTTATCAAAGAAATCTTCCACTCTGTGGAAAAGTACACAAGAGGTAAAGTGGCATTAAAAAAAGAATATTTTTTTTTTGAAAATTTTAATTATTATTAGTCGAACTGTTTTATGTATATGTAATACATATGAAATTTATAATCAAGCTTAAGTTCGTTTTTATTCTCTCTATGAAAGAGTTAATTAAATTACAAATTAGGTGATAATATTAAAGAAAAATTGGGAAAATTTAATTTTTAGACACCAGCACGAGTGGAATGCACATTATCTAGACAGCCACGTCCGTCATCAGCACTACTTGTATCTAATCTACTTAGGGTAGTGTTTTAGTTGTAAGCATCATCTATTTAACCAACCAAACCCAGATAAAGGAATACGAGAAAACTTGTATTCAATTATCAATCGTCAGTTTTCGGTTAGCAATGAAGTTACTTTTTGTTTATTTGTTTTACTTCCAACATTCGTTTTTAGTTAACACTAATCTAGTATCAAACCAAACTTTGTTGAGTAAACAAGATTGCGCGGTGCTTTGCGATCTTTAAGTTTGAAAATTTTAATTATTATTAGTCGAACTGTTTTATGTATTACATACAATGAAATTTATGATCAAGTTTAAGTTCGTTTTTATTCTCTCTAAGAATAAAAACGAAATTAAGAAAAAATAATTTTTTTTAGCTACACGGTAGTGTAGTTTTATTAATGCCAGGGGCTTTCTTGGTGTTTAAATCGGTTATTGCCCTTTCAATATCTCGAAGCTCAAGCCTAAGGGTAACTGCCAGACTAACATCGACAGGTGGCACCTCAGCTATATCAGTTGAGACATTTGCAGTAAACAGATATTTTAAATAATGGTACCATTTCTTGCCTAGACTCCACAAGAAGTTCGCAAGGAAGGCTTAAGTATGACTGGTCTTTTAAGGTTTCGACATGCAAGCCATAATGAATAATCTGATTGTGCAGTTGCGTCGAGGTCTTTCAAGTAATTTTTCAGAGATGCTACTCTTCCAGATTCTAGTAGCTGTCTTAGCCGTTTCGTGCAATCTTTAAGTCTAGATTTGAATTGAGGAGATCTGTGTGATTGCCACTCTCTTCGAGTGTTTCTTTTTCAGACACTCGACATCTACAGAAAAAATGTAATTACGCATGCCTAGTTGCCAGGTTACTTTTGCATGTTGAAGGTTTTGATGATTTGATCTCCAAAATGTATGTTTAGCGCTGCAGTCGCCTGATGCTATGAAACAGGGACCTAGTAATTTGGAAAAGTAGATATACTGACTTGAAATCTAGGAGGTAAATAAATTGAAGACATATCTAAGTTTTGATTAAATTCTTCAATGCAGATATTTTTTACTTGGAAGTAATCCTCGCAAAAATCACACAGTAAATAATTTTTGATTCGGGCCTTCATAAGTATTACTGATCCACTACATGCTCTTCGGCGGGATTCCTTTGAATCATATAATATATATCCATTGATTTTAAAAGGCGACTATAGCTAATGGATGCTGTTTGTTCTTTTGGCTGCGGGTACAAAGTAGGGATCGAAGTTGTTGTCTATGTAGCATTATGTACTGATTGCGGTATTATGATACTATTGGTTTTTAATATATCAGCGTATGATACATGCTGAGTGCTCGATTGGGCTAGCTGAGGATAATGAGCATTT